>CM023455.1:107041180-107641180 GCA_013339765.2 Haemaphysalis longicornis | reverse complement strand
CTTTCTTGATTTTTTTTTGTTTTGTTTTAACAGTCCATGTACGAATGCAAATAAGTTCATACTGTTAAAAGGGAAAGTATAGGATGCCAACCAAAGCCAAACGTGTGGTTCATGCATAGGTATTTTGCGAGGCGTAACACGCATACCAAAATTTAACACTTTCAAACTTTCTCTATATCACACAAAACTACACTGGACCACTGAAACTCAGGAAAAACGCACATTTTCTCACAACCTTCTAACAACTCATTTTCTAAGGCTTACTTGTCAACATTTTTGGTGATGAATACAATACAGTCTGAAAGGAAGATGTCTCAGTGAAGTTTGCCGGTAGCAACTTTCAATCCTACATTGAAAAGCAAGGGGAGGGTACTACTTTCTGGTTCTTGAAAAAAAATCTCGCTTATATACATCGCTAAGCTAAGTCTATGGGCGAAACTCTTATGTGTGCTGCATTCACGAGATGGTGAAGAGTGAATGAACGCAACGGTTGACATGAACTAGGCCTCCCAGGATGTATGACACAACGGGTTCTTTCCCCTTACCTTCTACCCTGCGAGCTCGTCCGCAGTTATCTATTCTAAGCTACCAAAAAAAGAAAGAGAAAGGCCCCCACCCTCGCTCCCGTCGCATGCATCGTTGTGTACCGTTTCGCCCGAGTGGTTCCTTGCTGTGACACCGCGTCGCAACTCATTATGCAACGTCCTCTATATCAGCGCACGTACGTGCGCAAGTTCGCACGTGCCCGGAGAATTTCCACTAACGATCACACGTACCCCGCCAGCGGGTCTCTGTCGTCCTATAGTTCTGTTCTACCAAATATTGTCGCGCAGTAGTCGACGTTCTTGTAGCAGTTAACGTTTATTGAAGTGAACCTGCGCTCCACAAAGAACCTAAACAAAATAGAAGCGGCAAAGAAGCAGTCAACAAGGTGACGTGCACTTTAAACACAACTCGTAAAAACCCCGCTAGTCAATTGTTAAACGCTTTTTAGAAAGCGGCTTTCGAAGAGCACGAACGCCCGTGTGTGCGAGATTTCGGCGCACGTTAAAGATCCCCAGGTGGTCAAAATTATTCCGGAGCCCTCCGCTATGGCTCATCGCCTGCGTCGCGTCGGCGCGTTAAACCCTACAATCAATCAGTCGATCAATCAATCAGTAGCGGCATTTAGTCGCCCCGGTCCAGGAGACTTACCGGCATTTACACGTGCGTCTATCGCGTCTGCAATTAACCTGTTGTGCGGTAATTGGTCTTTCCAGAATCTCTGTCGTGCGTCAAGTTGGTACCGCGCGAACTCTGTGCCGAGCCCATTTCTTGGTGTTTCCCTGCAACTGCAGTATCTGCGAAAGCACTCACGATGTTCTGAGGTCCTTTGTCACCACGCCAGTGTACTCTATTCGATTTATCTGTTGTTTGCGAATGTAGCATCTCTTCTCGTTGGCGATGGCGCGCTCAGTGGGCTGTTCACCCGCCAGCAATTTCTCTGTCCGAGCCCTTATCGCGGCTCCTTTGTATTTTTTATCCTTTCTCACGTCACTCGTGGTCTTCAGATTTCGGATACCTTCAGTAGAACTGCCAGAAACCTTTGTTCCATCGGTTATCAGCAGGGCGAATAAGTTACCGAGCTCTTTTTCTCCTTTTCTCATCGCAGTAAATCCGACAGGAGCGCTCAGTTGAAGCCATTTTAACGTATACTGTTTGAAGCGTTACCACCAGCTTTTCCCCGCTCTCTTCACAAAAACCTTGTCTGCGAGCAGTTCGGTATTGAAATTCCACGGCGACCAGTGAAGATTTGCTCTGCGCTTTTTTCCGAGCCTGGTGACACCATGGCGAGATAGGGATCGCTAAATTACACAACGTGTTAACTTGTGAAACACTGACGCCGTATATCCGGTGCAGACGGGCGTGGCTGGGTCCCTGAAAATACGTTAACTCCGTGGCACTTTTCCCACTCAGGAAAAGCGTTACGTTGCGAAGACTTTCCGTAATACGTACCTTCAAACCGGAGTGCTCAAAGAAATTGAGAAATTAATCGAGGTTATGAGCTATCGGCCGATTACACTAACTAATGTCGACTACAACGTGCTATTGATGGTCCTTGCGAAACGGTTACAGTCGGTCATTGGGAATTTTGTTCGACAGCACCAAACTTGTGGCGTAAAAGGAAGGAGTATGTAGACTAATGTTCATATAGTATATAGGTTCATACAGTTCTTGAATACTGCGACGCCGACTGTCGGAATGCGGTGATTTTCATAAATGGGTTTAGAAAAAACCTTTCCGTAGAGTTTACCACGAAATATTTTTTTTCTGTTTTGGGGCACGTATTAACGCAACAGGTGAAATTTGGAGCATTGCACAACGAAAACTATTCTTACCAAGATGCTATCGGAGAGAGTATGCGTTCAGTCATCTGTCGGACAGGGATACCTCGTTTCGCCTCTGCTATTCGCAGAGCACTTGAAGCCTCCTTGTGCAACAGCTATTCATTAACGGAATACGAGTGTTCATTTTGGAAATATGCATTCCAGGTTAAGGTGTCGGCTTACATGCGGACGACGTTACCATTTTTCGTAATGATCAAGTGAATGTTCGCGACGCCCTATCAATCACTACATAATTTTGCGAGACAACGGGAAGTAGTGTCAAATTAAAGGGAACCTGTAACACTTTTTTTGCAACTTTTTTTCGAAACCTTAAATACTTGCAGAACGGAGTCAACTAACACATCCAGTACTTAGATTAGGGGGTCGCGATGTACCTCAGTCAAAAATTACGAAAATTACGCCCATCAGAAAATTTGGAAGTTTGGCTCAAAAGATTTTTCTCTCTTTCCCGGTCTTGGCGCTCTTCGGCCGCTGTAATTCCGTCATCACAGCGGTGCTGTGGCTATTGCCGGCTTTGCGTCAGTTGCAGCAATGAACCCACTCGACAGCCACTTTGAAAAGAAAGCCACGAAAGCAAAACAGAAACGGAAGGCGTATCTGCTGCGACGACCAAATCACACAGTGCCGATCCGGGCTGGCGATAACTATGGCCTTCGAAGTGCTTCCAGACGCGAAGGAAAGAGTTAAAATGTTTATCGGAAGTGTTGCGGAGTCCTTTCAAGTAAACGTGCTGGAACATGGAAAGGGGAAGGGCGAGATACGCTCGGTCGAGTTGACAATCACGTTTCCAAACTACCTGAGAGAGTATATCGTGGAAACACACTGTTTTGGGGAGAGAGAGTGGAGCAGATTCGCGCCCAGACCGAGACATGAACCGGATGTCATTTATCGACCTTCGCGCGAGCGACGCTATCCAACATGTTTTTGGTCGCCAAACTACGGTATGTTATGCAGACCACTTTTTCTTGTACACGCGCCAAAATAGTTTCATCGACTGTTGCGAGTTTGTCTGGCAATCTTGTTTTGAACGTGTACAAAACGCAGCAGTTTTTTTTTTTTTTTTTGCTAGTTAAAATGTGTCGGATTAGGATTGCCGAACCTGTTTTTTTTTTTTTTAAGTAGCTTGCGTAGAGATTTTGGTCCTTCGAGACCGAACTGACCACTTTTTTTGCGCACGTTTATGCTGACTGGCTTTTGTTCCGCTTTGCCAGAATTTATAGCAACAACCAGAGAAACTACGCGCGGCCCGTAGGTAAATCTACGCTATACCTACTTTAAATCTACGTTAAAATCTACGTATGCGGCACAAGAGTGCAACGATGACGTATTGAAACTAACGAGTAATCCAGTCATGATTAAAATACATAAATGGTCGCTTCCTGTACTAGCATCAGCCACTATAGGTGTTGAGCCAGCATTTGTGGGGTTGTGCATTATAGCTACGTAATAAATAAACGAAATTCTTGGTTCCTATTTTTTCATGAGCAACAGTTTCCGCCGTCGATCCGTCAACATCGTGAGCGTCGGTAGAGCAGAGGACGAGAGATCACGTGGCTCTGGTAGCGCTGCCTTCGCACCGCCGCCGACGCGTCGGGCGCACGTCGTCTCGACGGGTCACGTGACTCCCGTCCCCGCTTATCCGCATTGTTAAATGCAGCGTTGAATCAGTGCAGGACACGAAAAGAGGAAGACATTGGTAATTGTGGCGGCGACGAAAAGCCGATGAGTGGTGGGCGACATAGGAGCGGGTAAGCAGCCAACGCCACTGCCAAGGCAAGCAAACGTGGCCACTGAGACGGGTAAAGCGCTAAGCACGGTGGGCACTGGGCGCGAGCGGCGTGCGAGAAACGGCGCGTTGCGGATTTCTTTAAGCGTGCGCATTTGGCCGAGCCCTAAGTTCCCGAGGGAGAGGGACTAGATGTACCTTATATTGCTTCTTTTTAAAGCGAAAGCTTTCTTAGTGGCGTTCTGTCAAAAAACTGATGCATTTCCCCATAGACTGGTTGGTTGGTCGACTGAAGAGCTCTGATACAATCTCTGGACACATGGTGCGTGCGGGAAACCGAGCTTACATTGGGTCAAAACGGGAACTCGCAAGTCGCGAAACACGAACCGTTCTAGATAAGACAATACACGCATCGCTCATGAAAGAGGAGCAGAATAGTACCTTTATCCCATAAACCACGCGTCAGGATATGCATTTAGATCGTTCGTATATGCGCCTACACTTAGTGTCCGAAAAAAATCGCCGCATGGATTTGTCCTTCCTTTGAGACTGGGGTCTTTGAAAATTTGATGATTGATTACGAGGTTTAACGCGCCGACGGTTCACAGGCGATGAGGCGTGCCGTAGTGGAGGGGGGCTCCGGATTAATTTACACCACCTGGGGATCTTTAACCGATATCTCGAACACACTGGTGTTTTCGCTTTTCGCCTTCATCAGAAAAGCGGCCGCCGCGGCCGGGAAAAGTTTCTTCTTAAATGTCTTGCCCTTTTTTTCGGTTAAACAAGCGTCTTTTCAATGCTGGAATAAAGCTAATGAAGTTTCCAAAGGCTAGTTCTTTCGGTTGGCCCGTATTACGTCACTCCTACCCATATTACGTCACCGTGGCGCAAAACTCGAAAGTTTTTTTTTTTTTTAATTTCTTGCCTATTTTCGGTTAAAGAAGCGTCTTTCAATGCTGTAAGAAAGCCAAGTTTCCGAAGACTAGTTCTTTCAAATTGAAGAAAGTTGTGTTTCGTCTTTTTGTTCCGTTCAAGCTATCCTGATCATGCGGGTCACCCATTGAGCTGTTCGGAACGGGCTGTCGTGACCTCTGCGCAGTTCATAAACCGCCACTCTACTACTACGGCCTCAGTCTTATTTGTGGGCCTGGCCTCTGCAGCAATTCATCCGGTTTCCAGTTTCCTCCGGCCGGCTCCGCCGCTGGCAGCTGTCAGACCGCGCACAACGCACGCTTAGTGCAGGTCTGCCGGGGAGCTGAAATAGAGGCTATATAGCGCCGAATAGGTTGGCGGGAAATGGGCGAAAAACAAAGAGAAGAGCGAAAGAGAGATCGCACCGCGCCGTGTGCGGCGTTCACGGAGCGAGCTGCTGGCGGGCACTGACGACTGCGAGCGTTCGCGGCGGTGTAGGCTAACCTCGGTGTTCGGGCCTCGGGGCCTGAGCCCGCATGCGCGATGTCAAATGCCGGACTAAAGATCATCTGACGCGCATCTCTCCGTGTGGGTGTGTGTGTGCAAGCGCGAGCGCGTTCCGTCGAAGTTATCGTCTGCGTTGCCGCCGTGATCGTCTGCTGTGCACCGCATATCTTCTGCGACGACGCCCGCGCGTTGGGCAGGATAAAACAGCATGGGGTGAGCGCTTCGCACCTTGCTTTTATCAACCTGGGGTCGTGTTTGAAGTGTACTCTTTCAGGTTGGCGAGCATTATCGAATCGATAACGCAGCTTTGACTGTGTGCTGTTGTGCGTCGAAAAAGTTCGTAGGAAGCCATGATGTCGATCTCCTGAACGAGCGTCTGTTTTGTTTGGGTGGATTGTTTGCGTCGCTCTGCATGTAAATCCAAACGAACAACTGGTTCGTTTGTTTTAATCAACCTAAGATCGTGATTGAAGTGTACTTCCGGGCTCGCGGTGATTATGGAATCGATAACGCGGCTTTGGACTGTGCGCTGTTAACGTCGCACGTATTCGTATGGGTCATGATGTCGATCATCTGAACGCGCGATTGTCACGTAGGGTCGATTGTTTTCGGTCGCGCTTAACCGTTCGTCTGGATTTAACCAGTTCCGGGTGAAAGTGTGATCATGGCTGTTGAATTTGTTTTTCTTGTCGCTCATATCAAATCTGCTCACGCGTAACTGAATAACGAGGATAGCGCATTTGCCGTTTTTTTTTGTCCTTTTTATCTGCGCAGCGATACGCCGGATGTCTACCGAATGGAATCGACTTTTGACTGTAAAGCACGCTTAGAGCGAACTAAAGCTAAAAAAAGCACATTAGACAAGCAGAAAAGTTTAAATTACTAGGCACACGATAGATGCTCCTTAATTACCCTTGCGCGTAGTTACTCATTTTCTACTACTCTATTTTAGGTTTTTCGGGCTTCAAGTCGAAGCGCTGGCTCTGTGGTCGTTGAACGTTAAGGGCTTGCTCTAAATGCACTGCGTTGGAGGGTAAATCGAAAACGCGTCGAGGCTATGCTGGTGGTCGTTGCGTCGCCGCTCCAAATGTTCTTTGACTAGCTTCTGTTTTGCCTATTTTCTCTGCAGCGCTCTAAAATCTTTATTTTCTTGGCCTGAACTTTCTTGTGTAGAAGAGGGAGGGTGGCACGTTTTCAGGAAAATTCCGGTCGGCATACGTTCACACGTATCTCTGAATGTCAGCCGAGTCGCCCGAAATAAAGTGCTAAAGTAATAGAAAATTGTAGCACAGTTTGCAACAGCGCCATAAAGGAAGATAATAAGGGAAAGCAGAAAGGACGAGCCCTGACTCACGGCTGGTTTTATTGCTTGAAAACACACATATTATATATAGCCGGTATTCATTGAAAAGTTTAGCTGTCAATTTCTTGCATTTGGCAACACTGAAATGGCCACGGACATGGCCGAAGCGCCACAACCATGGCGCGGCTTATGCCACTGCGGCCGCACGCGGAAGAACAAAAATAACACCGGCGTGCGTCGTCTATTGTGTTTTAACCCGATTCTAAATGGTGGTGCCAACAGAGTTGTTATTTACCGCACTCACATTTGAGTCGAGGCATTAATTTGCGTTCGGCGGGCTAGAGCTTGGAATGTCAAACGCATATCATGCGCTTAGCACGGACACGGACAAGTACCGCCATCTCGCGGAGCCGACGTAACCAGCGACGGCGCATTCACATGGTTGCCTGCATGCGCGCCTCGCTATTGAATACAGGCCATACGTTTGGCCTCAGCAGAGAGAGAGAGAGAAACACGTTTTATTTCTGGCCAGGCTTAGGGGACCGAAAAAAAAAGGTCGGTCACCACCATTGCAAGACCGGCCTTGTCTATCGGCTACCTTTGCCCTGCGGTAGCTACGTAGGACGAAGCGGCTTATGTGTTAATACCCGGTTCAATGAGCTTCGGCGTTCACTTACAGCAGGGCTCTCTCAAGCTCATAGCAGTGAGCGGGCCGCTGTCAAGAAATTTAGTCCCGCAAGGGCCCGGACGGCGAAGAATATTGAAACGAAGGGGGGAGTGGGGTTACAAAATGTCAGCTACCGCTGTAATTTGAAATACACATATTCTTTTCCACTTGTTCAAAATATGCCGGGTCATTTTTGGGTGGAATTTGGCGTCAGGAATTTGGCGTCTATTCTGAAATATGAAATATTTGTTCCGAGTTGATGCTTCAACACATGGTGACCGCATTTGGTGCCAAAGACGATGTCAACGTGTTTTAGAGCAGTCTCTGGCCATTTGCGCCCTTGTTGGATGCGCCAGCAAGGCGCGCACTCACGCATTCACTCTAAAAAATAAATTAATGAACGAACGGAGACACTCATGACAGGGCCGGGCCACGTGTTTGAGGCTCTCTCACTCACGCCTAGTAGTACACTGCATATATTTAGGGTTCTTCGTTTGCAGGTAAAACCCGGTTTCACCCCGTTCTTACACCCCGAACATGTTTCAGCAGAGTCGGGTTAAACACGATTTCTCCCCCAATGGTCCCTTTTTTTTTTCAACGTTTATTGAAATGTAGAAAAAACACCCCGGGTGTCTCTTGCCAGTGTATCAGACCCCCTTCGGGGTAGCGATAAGTTAAGGTTCACGACGGGTATGGGTGGGAAATAGCAAGGGAAAAATAGTGGGTTGGGATATGAAATGCAGGAGAGTGTCCCACACTGCCTTCGGTAAATTAGGTGGGTAGGAGGAACGCAGGAGATCATTTACGGAATTTGGTCGTAAGTTAGCGGGAAGGGTGTCTAGGAGAACCTGTCTTTCAGTTTGAAATCGAGGGCATGTCCAAATAATGTGTTCAGTGGTGTCCGGAATTTCGCAGGGGATACACATGCCTTGATTAGGTGACGAATGAAAAAAATGGACCTTTTCAAAGTAAGTAGCCATCTACACAGTATATATATATATATATATATATATATATAATATATATATATATAGGAGCATGAATTAAGATGAGAGACAAAGAAAAGAATTTCAACAAGGTAAGCACGATTTTCCTACGTTTCAGCAAAGAGACTTCTATATATATATATATATATATATTAATATATATAATATAATTATATATATATAATATATATATATATATAAGACCCCCCCCACTAAAAAATTTAGGGGTGTCTACTTGTCTATACACAAGCACAGCTTTCGAACTCACTGAGTATTGGCATGACTCTACCGCTCGCTACCTCAGGCTCGCAAATGCTGCGCTGACACTGTTGTGCCTAGATAATGGAAGCTGTGATATGTCGAGGGAACTTTCTCCCGGCTGAGATACGTTCAGCGATCAGACAGGTCTCAATGGAGTCCGACATGTTGCGCATACAAATCAGAATATATGACCAGCTTTTCGTGAATAAAATGTTTCACTTCCTAGAAGTTATCAATGATCTTTACTGTCATCGTCACTGATTCATTCCAAAAAAGGCACGAAATTTTGGAGAGTATTTGCCATAAAACGTACGCTCGTGTTTTCCGATTACCAGATTGTAACAACGGCAGATTTTAACGGGTTAGAGTTAAGAAGCTCGTGATACCTTCTGATCAAATAAACTTGAGTGCATTACTTCGTACATCTGTAGATTTAAACCGAAAAAAAAACCCGAATTTCAGAATAGTTTCTGACAAGAAAACCCGTTTTCTTCCCGATTATGAAGTTTTAAAAATAGCTCGCGATTTCTACCCTCTAATTTAAAAAAATATATATAAAGCCCGAAAACGAATAGCCCTACGTATATGCGCCTGTGGCTGGTGTTCGATGACCCAGCTGCATTATCTAGGCGTGAAAACCGGATTTGAAAAGAAATTTTGGAACGTTCCACACTGGAAGATATGCTCCCGAAGGACTCGCATTAAAATTGGATAATGAAAGCTTATGAAAGAATGAAATACCGTAATCGTTGTTGTCCGGTCAAGAAATTGATTGATTGATTGATTGATTGATTGATTGATTGATTGATTGATTGATTGATTGATTGATTGATTGATTGATTGATTGATTGATTGATTGATTGATTGATTTTACGGTTTAGCGCGCCGGCGCAACGCAGGCGATGAGGCGCGCCGTAGTGGAGGGCTCCGGATTAATTTTGACCGGCTGGGGATCTTTAACGTGCGCCGAAATCTTGTACACACGGGCGTTTTTTGCTTTAAGCCTCCATCAGAAAGCGGCCACCGCGGCCGGGAATCGAACCCGCGTCCTCGTGCTCAGCAGCAGAACGCCTTAGCCACTGAGCCTGGTCAAGAAAATGGCCGCCGCCTAAACAGTACATAAATAAAGAACACGTGTGTGATCCGCTGGATTTGAACCGGGGTTTCCTCAGGAGTAGCCCGATGCCCTACCACTGTGCTATCCCAGCATTCTTTTTTCTTTATTTCAAGGGGGTATACGTTCAAACATAACGACACTACGAGGACTCAAAGAGACAAGTAAATAATACTTGTAATACACTAAAAATTTAGAGCAAGCACAAATACATCAAAATTCGGACAAACACGCAAGCGTGAGAAAGAGGAAACCATGCCAGATGGTTGGTCGGAAGGATATAAGCACACTATTGTACCGTGCACTGTCCCAGCATATGTTACGAACGGTAAAAGAAGAAGAAAAAATGGCAGCATCTCCACTACCGTGGCTGATGGCGAGGGTTCGGAGCACGGGGACTCGAAATGACATCCAAGTTAATTGCGCCCCGGCCGTCATTCTATTTCAGCAGTGAGTTGCACTTTGATTATTTCCTATATGAAACTGCAACTTACTGCTCAAATCGAATTTCGCTTTATTTTCGCTTGATGGTGGTGTGCGCACGAATTCATGGACGCGGACGGACACTGGGAGGACCTAAGGTACTCCGCACCGTTACAGGCGAGGAAGTAAGACGTTTTACTCTCGGGTACTAATTCACGGTCGTAGCCCAACACACTTCTGGCGACGTGCACGTTAGATTTGATCATGCTCCTCAGTATTTATTATTTATTTATTTATTTATTTATTTATTTATTTATTTATTTATTTATTTTGTTTGTTTGTTTGTTTGTTTGTTTATATTTTTATTTATTTATTTATTTATTTATTTTCACATACTGCAGCCCTTTAAGGGCTAAAACAGGAGTGGTTGAAATACAGAGGATTGATTACAAATGCACCACTTCAGGGAACAAAAAATACAATATACAGACCTACACACATGGCAATTCCATTCAAAACAAAATCCCGATCATCCAGTATATGGAGGACGAGAATGGCGGTGAGGAATGCGGATATAAATGCCCGGCCTGTCAGGGAAAATTTCATTGAAAGCGTACAGGGAAGTGTTTCGTGCAGAGGATGATCCCCCTGAGTGGTCGCCTGGGCTTGACGATTTAGTGTGACTTAGAAAGTTTTAAAGCCACTGAGTCAGCCAAGTAGGGTTGACGTATCATTACAGTACGACATGACGTGTGATGTACTGTAGAAATGTCAAAGCAGGCAATAAAAAAAAAACGGTCGTAGCCCAATGGGTAAGACGACTGACACCAACTCTGTCTGGTCTACTGCAGAAAAAGGCTCGAATCCTGCCGGTGCCTGTGTGATTTTTTGCGATTGTAAATGCTATGCGCACGGACGCGGACGGACATTGTGCGGTCCTAAGGCGCTCCGTACCAAAAACGTCCTTCATGGCTGGAATGTAGCCGAGTGGGTTTCCACAGGCTACTCCTTCCAAATTTAACAAAGTTGTATTTGGGCTTCAGGGCCCCTTTAAGAATTGGAGTGGAAATGACCTCGTTCATTTTGCGTCGAAAGGCGAAGCATTTTGTGTGCACATGGGACGGTGCCTTTAGGCACGCACGCACAGGCCGACAGGGCATTGTGTAAGCTTGTTTGTTTGTTTATTTCATACTCCTTAGAAGCTCATTGAACGACATTTATTTATTTATTTATTTATTTATTTATTTATTTATTTATTTACTTATTTATTTATTTATTTATTTTTTATTTATTTATTTATTTATTTATTTATTTCACTTACTCTCAATCGCCGAAGCATTGTAGAGAGGAGCTGGTTTAGAGTACACACACAAAAAAGGACAGATGCGGCAAATACGCAAAATTTCTTAAATTGGCTAACTATACGTGGTCGCGACACATAATCCAGAACAATTAGTAAAATCAAATATATTCACATCAGAAAGAGTGGGGTTAAAATCCTCATGCAACCGTAGTAAAGTAAAAGCAGATTCAATACGCGAAAAATAAAAAATGACAATAGCGAAAAAGGGCTGCGGGTTCGTGTTTATATGATAGAAGATGCATCTCTATTGTTGTCTTGCGTACTACGCATGCGCAGGTGTTGTCAGTGGACTTACTCGTTATAGCCTCAAGAATAAGAAAGAGAAATGCCGGCTGTATTGTTTGATGATTTATTGGTGTTGGCGGCATTGTCATTCAGCTAGTGTCTGGTCTTTGTTTTTATCGTTAAGAACCCTTTTACTTGCCCGTGTACGTCATTGTCGGCTTGCAAACTATAGGTGGGAAAGACCGAGCGGTTGCCGGCACTGTTGTATTGTTCGGTCCGCGCTTCTCTCTAGAACACTTTTGTTCGGATTTGGTTATGTACTGCAGCTGGTCTCAGGTGTAAGGCAGAAAGTTGGGCTAGTTGGTTATCTCACTGCATTTTACTAGCGATAAAGAGACGCGGACGCAGAAGATGTACACAGGACACTCGCTAGACTACAACTGAAATTTTACTTAGCGTCCGTGAAACAAAGAAAGATAACATATCACCACGACCTTCCCCTACACAACTCCACACACGCCAGCCTGTGTCTCGCACATGCGCCCTCGTAGGTAGCCTATCTCCTTATCTGTAAGAGTGATTGAAGGAGTGCTCACACCATTAACTCCTTCCCTGTAGATATAAAATGCCTCGTTAATCTCGCGACTAGTTTGGTCACGTCCAGATCCTAAAACACGTGTTTTATCGAACGCCGGCGTACAACCAGGGCACCGCTTGCAATGATCGGCCAGATGGCCTCCCGCCGCAAGCGATAAAACTACTGCACGGTGCTCTCTCAGCCTGTCGTTTAAACACCGCCCCGTCTGTCCCACGCACCATTTGCCACAGGGGACAGCGGAATGCGGTAGATGACACCTTCTTTGCAGGTGACAAAACTGGTGGCATAAGTGTCCTGTGTACTTCTTCTGCGTCCGCGTCTCTTTTTCGCTGGTAAAATGTGGTCTCAGGTTTCCTTGGCGACGCATAATGCGAGAATGTATGGCCCATGGGTCATACATGTCCTTGTTTATATATGTATGCTATGTATGTATATATGTATGCTATGGCGTTGTGCTGCTGAGCACAAGGACGCGGGTTCGAATCCCGGCCGCGACGGCCGCTTTTCTGGTGGAGGCGAAAAGAAAAAAACGCTCGTGTATACGAGATGTCGGCGCACGTTAAAGATCCAGGTGGTCAAAATTTATCAGGAGCCCTCCACTACGGCGCGCCTCATCGCCTGCGTTGCGTCGGCGCGTCAATCAATCAATCAATGCTATCAATAAGTCAATCTACAATCAATCAATGCTATACGGGTGTCCCAGCTATCATGCACCAAGATTTTAAAAAAGGGGCAATGGAGTTGCTTAAATTTTTCCAGTATGGTGTAGTAGCGGCCAGTGATTTTCTTCTTTAATTAGATTTAATAAATTACATAACTCGAGAAGTACTGTCCCAATCATTAAAGTGTCAATGAGGCACTTGTAGGTACCCACGAGGGGCATCTAACTGTGGTAATCTTAGCGACGTACTAATTGCGTATTTAGTTATTCGGAGTAATAAAGAAACCCCGCGAAATATGAAGAATGCCAGGTGATGGCACTCCCTCCCGCATCATGAGCCAGTGCCCTCAAATAAGCTGATTCAAAGCAATTGCTTTGCCCGTCACATGCCCGAAGTGACAACGCATCACCTTGATAATGGCGTGAAAGGAGCAGCAACAGCAAGTTTCCTGGGGTGCTTTGGCAGATAAGACAAACGCGGTCGCGATTTCTTCTTTCTTTTCGTTATTTCATTCTGGCTTACTCAGAGGCAGCCTGTTTGCGGGCACTGCTTTATGATGGGCGCGGTAGCGCCGTCACATGGTATTTTTCATTTTCGCGGGGTGTCTTTATCAGTCCGAATAAAGGAGTACGCAACTAGTTCGTCGCTGAAAATACCGTAGTTAGATGCCTCTCGTGGATACCTACAAGTGCCTCATTGACACTTTAACTGGCTAGGACAGTACTTCTCGAGCTAGATAATTAACTATATTTCATTAATTAAATCGCATTAACGAAAACAATACTGGCCGCTGCTCCACTCTACTTGAAACATTATTCACTAGGTTTTCTTTGAGTGACGTCATTGCTCTTTTTTTTTTTTAATCTTGGTGCATGATAGCTGGATTTGTTATATAGGCTTGCTTGTTTTCGAAGAATTCTTTCACCTTTCGGCCGACCGGTTGAATATAATGACGGACGGGCGGATCAAAATTTTCGTGTTTAGGCAGACGAAGAAAGACTACCGTCTTTAAAAAGACTTCTCATCCAAGGAGAAACACTCCGGACTCTTCTTGCTGCCGCCGTGGCCGTGTTTTGATTGCGTCTTTGGTTGCGTCCAGGTTCGTTGTGTTCTCAAACGTGCTCTCCAGTTATTCCTTTGTTTTTTTTTCTGTTTGTTTTTTTTTTTACTTTGAAGGTGTCGTGTAGAAAGAAAGATGGCAATATCGTTCGCACGTATACGCTCTCTGCGAGTTGAAAAAAAGTAGCGAAAATCGTAAATCTGCGTGAGGGAAATTTGTTGCCCTAATAAAACCCGGCACTAGGACTGCGCGTTTATTATCTGTCAAGTAGAAGATGGGCAAAAATGTGATCAACCCTGTGCTGGTCGTGGTATTTTTCCCTTTCAAATAACTGGGAGGATATATGAAGGGAGGATTTCATCGGGTGCCTGCAAGTGAGTGAGTGAGTGAGTGAGTGAGTGAGTGAGTGAGTGAGTGAGTGAAGGAGTGAGTGAGTGAGTGGAGTGAGTGATGAGTGGGAGTGAGAGTGAGTGAGGAGTGAGTGGTGAGTGAGTGAGTGAGTGAGTGAGTGAGTGAGTGAGTGAGTGAGTGGGGTGAGTGAGTGAGTGAGTGAGTGAGTGAGTGAGTGAGTGAGTGAGTGAGTGAGTGAGTGAGTGAGTGGGAGTGAGTGAGTGATGAGTGAGTGAGTGAGTGAGTGATGAGTAGTGAGTGTGAGTGAGTGAGTGGTGAGTGAGTGAGTGAGTGAGTGGTGAGTGAGTGAGTAGTGAGTGATGATGAGTGAGTGAGTGTGAGTGGTGGTAGTGAGTGAGTGAGTGAGTGAGGTGAGTGAGTGAGTGAGTGAGTGAGTGAGTTGAGTGGTGAGTGGTGAGTGAGTGCGTGAGTGTGGAGTGAGTGAGTGAGTGAGTGGTAGTGAGTGGTGAGGAGTGAGTGAGTGAGAGTGAGTAGAGTGAGTGAGTGAGTTGGTGAGGTGAGTGAGTGGTGACGTGAGTGGAGTGAGTGAGTAACGAGTGAGAGTGATAGTGAGTGAGTGAGTTGGTGGGTGAGTGAGTGCGCGACGGAGTGAGGGAGTGAACGAGTGAGTGGTGAGCGAGTGACTTTGTGGGTGAGTGAGGAAGTGCGCGACAGAGTGAGTGAGTGAGTGAGTGAGTGAGTGAGTGAGTGAGTGAGTGAGTGAGTGAGTGAGTGAGTGAGTGAAAAGTAATCGGGGTACTCGTTGCAACGGATCATTGCCTAAGGCGATGTGCTTCTGAGTACTAGGACGTGGGTGTGATCCCGTCCGAGCCGGCCGTTTTCCTGACGGAGGCGCGAAAAAAAATAACGCAAAACGCTAGAGTGTCGACATTTTGGCGCGCAGTGAAAGATTCCCCAGGTGGTCACACGGCAGATCTAAAGACATTCAGAGCAAATGTCATTTTCTCTAAAAGTCATTAGTTCGGTGCTACACAAGAATACCGACTGGCATTCGAAGCGACTGGTATTTAGCGGCTAAATGAGGAGGTTATTTCAGCGGCCAAATCAGTGGCGCGTGACTATACAAGAAAGTTCAGCAATAAACCAAAGAATACTGTTTCTAAAAACTGTAAGTAAACTTATATCTTCCCCTTCGTATATTTTTTTTAAATAAAGAAAGACAAACAAGCTTCTACAAAAAAAAAAATCTCGTCCCCAACGCGCGTTGATACGGATTTCTTGCGGACCTGTCTCGGCTTGTGATGTCTACTTATGCCGCCTAAAACGGCGATTTTCTTCTTTTTAATTGAAAGGGGGAATATTTGTTTCGTTTCTAAAAATATTGATTATGTGGTTGCCGACGCAACGCAGGCGATGAGGCGCGCCGTAGTGGAGGGCGCCAAATTAGTTTTTACCACCTGGAGATCTTTAACGTGCACCGAAATCTCGAACACACGGGCGTTTTTGCTTTTCGCCTCCATCAGAAAAGCGGCCGCCGCGGCCGGTAATCGTACCCACGTCCTTGGGTCAGCAGCGCAACGCCAAAACCGCTGAGCCACTTCTAATATATATATATATATATATATATATTATATATAATATTATATATAATATATATATTATATATATAATATATATATATATATAATAGCCTTCCTATTTGTTTATAGGGTTGGCGTCACTGAAACATGTGTGCAGCTGCGACCGCTTCTTGTAAACTATTCCCGTAATGTCAGTGACCATTGGAATGCTGTGCCCCCAGTGATTGTGTGAGATCCTTTCTGTTACTGCTTCGCGCTTTCCTTTCTTGAGCAGAGCGGCGCCCTTCTGAAGCGCGCGGTCCCTGTCACTCTTTCTTCAAGCTGACGAATGATAGAGGACAGCGTTTTGAAAGATTTGTGTACTCTTCTCTCCCCTATGCATGTTTAGGTTTTTTTTTTTCTCAATTTCTCTTTTTTTGTTAACCTTTACCTCAACTCGCCGAGAGGTTGTATTTGTTGTTGCTTTTCTCCCCAAATCCCCCCCCTCTCTCTCTCTCTTTTTCGGCGTCGTTGGACGACGAGCTTATAAATACGTCCAGAGAAATACGAAATGTTGTCTTCATAAAGGTCGGCATCCGACCGAAACGTCGACCAATAAACAGTTTTGTTAGAAGCTATACCCATTTTTAAATGCAGAGCATTTCTTTAACTCACGATGTCACCCGGCGTTGTCGGCGTGCCTCGGCGTCCGCAACAGCCGTTCCAGGTGCGCCCTCTCCCCCACTCCTTCCTCTCCCGCATCACGCTACCCTCCTCGCTCTCAACAACAGATCCGCACACCTCCCCCTACACTATATAAAAAAATTAATACTTACCGGCGCCTGGTTTCGATCCCACGACCCTGCGGGCGGAACGCAAGGTACATGGTGCTCTTCCCAC
Source organism: Haemaphysalis longicornis (assembly GCA_013339765.2). NCBI lineage: Eukaryota > Metazoa > Arthropoda > Arachnida > Ixodida > Ixodidae > Haemaphysalis > Haemaphysalis longicornis. The sequence goes on along the minus strand of CM023455.1, from coordinate 107,624,176 downwards.
TGCGCCACAAAACCGCACAGAATGAAAGGCTACGAACGCGCCTTATATCCTTGACTCATTCAAACTACGTCAAGAAGCTGCTGAATACAACGCATTCACTACCACCAACTCCCCAAACACTAAACGTTAACGCAATACACCCACCCCCTATGCGACGCATTTACTCGAGTCCCCCTCGCGGGGAGATGGGCCCTTTTTTACTACTATATATATATATATATATATATATATATATATCAAAAAAAAATCTAGACGCACTTGAACTATAAAGGCCCAACCACATGCACGCGTAAAACCGGCGTACTCGCGCAACGACGTAAACCGGCGTAAGCGCGTAAGGAACCGGCGTACGCCGAATGCATTGGTACGCGCTTCTTACGCCGAAGTCAGAGCCCGCCAGATATCGACGCAAACTTTCGGGCGCACGGTGTTGACGTACACCTCTGGCGGTGATGTTATCGGCGGTCAGGTCGCATAACAAGACAGGGAATTGATAAATAAGCTAACTTCACTATTAATTATGCGATAAAACGAAGTAATTTGTAAAATACGGGGACCAAACAACCGGATAAAAAAACGCGAAGCAACGAGCAACTATGGGAGCAAGGCAGTTTACGCCATATGTAGCGGAGGGTTTTGTGCCTGCCAAGTATGCATACTAATCCTTAACGTTTTTTAATGTCCCAAGAACTGTTTTAGTTGTTTCTGCATTAAACATACGTATTTTTGTGAGAATAGACATTATTTGTTTTATTTTAGTTAATATGTAGTTGAACTGGTCGCCACAAAGCTGTCCGGAGTAGTCGAGCCACACTGCGCGGCGCATTGGTTTACGCGCGCGTTGCGCCGATATGTGGTTACTCGCCCTCTCCGACGTCGTCAGTCGGCGCAAAGATGTCGCCGCAGGCGTACGTCGTTGCGCGAGTACGTCGATTTTACGCGTGCATGTGGTTGGGCCTTAAGTTTGCAATTTTGCGAGCTTGCAAATCGTCACGGCTATCACTGTCCGATTACATTTGTTTCGCCGTGTAGACGCGCACGGCCAAACAGAATGTCATTAGCACCTAATGTCATTCACTTTGAATGACATGATATTTGCCGTGTGACAGGCGTATTAGTCGTTGTCCTCTAGTGCAGCGAGACTTAGTCCAAGGGCAGTATTCTCGTGTTTGTCCGTTTTTGAAAACGTCCGTTTTGCGTCCGTTTTATTGTGACGTACTTCCAGTTGTAGGCACGCTTTGGGTTGACTTTTCGCGCAACTGTTTCTGTTAACACATTTTAAATGACTAAACCTATTTTAAACTATCTTTTGTGTGCTTATTGTTCCGCCAGCGAACCAACAACAACTACGGCGACGAAAAATCGTCTGCTCCAAATCGTCTGCTCCGAGAAGCCGCGGCTCGCATGGCGTCACATCCGGGTGCTCGCATGGCGTCACATCCGGGTGCTCGCTTTTAGCCAATCAGGGCTTGCTCAAAACGGACACTTTCGAAACGGACACAAAACGGACAAAACTAGAGAATACGACCTCAGGTGCAGCTTCAGCGCGTAAAACCGTAACTTTAACCAAGTTTTTTTTTTTTTTTTTTTTTTTATGGTTGCACAATTGGGATTTCTAACGTATTCCTGCCGTCGTTTGTCCGTAGAAAGTGGCAAGTGAAACACCCTCCAATTCCCGGTGTTTTTTTTTAACCGGTCGACGCTCTGTTGGGCAGTTTCGTAATTGGGCACGCTTACGGGAAGTATGTACGATGATGTGCCGCTTAACACCCGTGCAACGTCCGCTTTTTCCACAAGCGGCGGGCGCCAACCGTACATGTGCAGCGTGCTCAGTCGTATAGACGTATGAAATTTCGCATTGCCACGTGCGTTAACAGCTGCAGAAAAGGGCGTGTGGACCCGCAGATATTTTCACTTTCTAAATCATTGCCGCGCTCACTCTGTAACACCGCAATCGGAACTGCGGCGCTCGGACAGTTTTAATTACTGGACTGGAGAAATGCCACAGAAATATACGCGATACAATGGCCAGCTTAGGCGTGAAATGTCTGTTCAGAACCGCCGACCAAGGTGAGATGCAGCAGGGGCTACAACTGGCGCATGCGACAGGATTATCTAATGGCGCAAGGGAAACAGTTCACTCAACGGCTTGCTAGAGGCCCATCAAGATTTAGCGAATTCTGATGAAGTCTGTGCCGGTAACCAGTTGAGGGTAATGGAAAGTTCGGATTGATTGATTGAATGACTGATTGATTGATTGATTGATTGATTGATTGATTGATTGATTGATTGATTGATTGATTGATTGATTGATTGATTGATTGATTGATTGATTGATTGATTGATTGTAGGGTTTAACGCGCCGACGCAACGCAGACTGACGAGGCGCGCCGTAGTGAAGGGCTGCGGATTAATTCTGACCACCTGGGGATCTTTAACGTGCGCCGAAATCTCGAATACACGGGCGTTTTTGCTTTTCGCCTGAATTGAAAGTTCTGGCTAAATTACTCCCGCATTCTGAGCATTTTTTCGTTATGAGTGGTTATGAATCGCTGGCTTGTACAGGAGGTGCTACAACTGGCATAATCGGCAGAACTGCGCAGTAACGCATACAACACAGTTCACTGCATGCTACGAGTTCTTCAAGGTTAGCTAAACTCTGAAGTGTGTGTGCCGGAATCTTTCACGGGCGATTACCTTTTGGCATGATCTAGAAACTTTAAACAAAGACAAAATTCGGTAACAAGTTAAGAACGGCAATAGGTCATTTACAGTATCACTCCGCCTAAGCGACGGACCCGGATGTCAGCGGGCGCGCGCGATTTGAAATGAGATTGCCATTAATGGTTGGTATCGTCTGCCTTTCTCACGTAGTTTTTTTGTCGTCCCTGCGGTAGTTTGAAAGCATATTAAGTCCAATAAGTCACGGAAACGGCTCGTGCCATGTTCAAAATATTCCCAGTGACGCACTACTTGCGCCGCGCGGAGTAACATCCGGTTGCGGTGGTGAGGCACTGCGGCAACTTATGTTGTCGTTCGTATACCTTGTACCGGAGTATATCCTGTTTTTTTTTTGTTTTTTTCCGGCTTATGGCGACAGAAGGTCAGCTTACGTGTGCGGTTTCGTTATCTCTGTCTCGTTACCTCTCTCTTGCATAAACATCGACAATCTCCCTCGCTTTTTGTCTCTTGTGTCTCGCCAGAGACGTGAGGCTTCGAGACAAAGAGAGATCCCCCTCCATATGCGGGCCAGACATGACGTCCCGCGCTCCTTCAAAATCATTATTTTCAGTAGCGCCCGGTTGTCCCCACTGTACCTGGAGCCACGCAATGCAGGTATGCGATATATCCTGTCTTGCGACATAACGCACGTCTGTAGACAGGTGCTTTGTGCTCCGTGCGATTAAAAGCAGTGTACGCATACGGTATCTGAGAGCAAATGTGCTGTTTTTTTTATCTTGTTTGACTGCAACTTGTTTTGCTTATTTGATGGAATTTTTTTTGCGGTCCATGTAGCGATGACGTACCGTATTCTCGCGCGTATAACCCGCTCATGCATACAATCCGCACCTCCATTTTCAGCCAGCCGGAAAAGAAAAAAAATCCTCGCGTATTGCCCGTACATTTCATACAGGAAAGGCGGCACCAAAGCTACTGCTCAAGCAACACATCACAGGCTATGCGGACAGAAAAAAGCGTATAATTAGGAAGTGAATATACTGACTGCAAGGCGATAGTCACAGTTCACTAATAAAATTCATTTGTTAGAGTGCGCTTGTCCTTGTTTTTCTTCCTTGTCCTTGTGTATGTTTTGCGCAATCGCTGCCTTGGAAGTTAGTGTCACTGCGTAGGAGCTTCACGGCACAACGCGCATTGCCGTGAAGCTGCACTACCACTACAGGAAAAACCCCGCATATTAAAATGACTTAGAATGCCGCGAACTGTAGTTCAGAATAGGCTTAGCTCACTTAGGGTGTTGCTTTCAGCAAACGGGATCTTTCTCTGACGTCATCAATAGTGAGCGCCTGCCGCGGTGGCCGAGTGCCAGTGGCTAAGGCGTTGTGCTGCTGAGCCCGAGGTCGCGGATTCGACCGCGGCACCGGCGGCAGTATCTCTGATGGAAACGAAAAGCCTGTGTGTCGCAATTTCGGCGTATGCGTCTCGCGTCACTCAAAATGTGAAAATTTTAAAACGCGCGGGCGACACGCAACCAAAATGAAAATTTATATGTACAGTTAAACCTGGATATCAACGAAGTTCACAAAAATCCGTAATTTTTCGCTACATGCAGGTTTCCGTTACTGCAGCGTTTCCAGTTAAGGCTTGCGTGAATGAAGGAGAAACGAAACCGAAATGGTAGACATCAGTGAGGGTGAACTCACCGCTCAAGGATTTCACGGTGAAAAAAAAGTAGTAGTGGCTTAGCCCTGATATATATATATATATATATATATATATATATATATATATATATATATATATATATATATATATATATATATATATATCTATATATATATATATATATATATATACTACTATATACATACATACATACATACATACATACATACAAATGTATAGCTGCTTTTGCAATACTAATTGCGTTTATTTGCATCACGCAGCTTCATCGGGGAATTTATAACGCGACGAAGAACGATAAATGCGCTAGCAATAAATAAATAAATAAATAAATAATAATAAATAAAGGCCATGTCTTCTAACACTGACTTCCAGGCCAAATGGTCTCCAATACGTGCAACTAGCTACCTTGCTGTTTTAGCGAAGTGACACACGAAGTTGTTGGTGCCGCGCATGAGAGAGAGAGAGAGAGAGAGAGAGAGAGAGAGAGAGAGAGAGGAGAGAGAGAGAGAGAGAGAGAGAAGAGAGAGAGAGAGAGAGAGAGAGAGAGAGAGAGAGAGAGAAACGAAACAGATGGGCAGTTAAACCGCGAATTGTCAAGTAAATTTTCTAGTGTCGAATAAATTATCGCCGTACTTTCGAGCCACCAAGCCGCACAGGCGCGGGAAATGCTGCAAATAATTTAATATATGTGACGCTAGAAGAGTGGTGTTCTTTGTTAACGTGCGTTTGTGTTTGAGCTCGTAGTTTAGTAATGACGGCATAAATTATTCTAAAAAGAAAGAAGCGGCTTCGGTCAGCAGCACAATAGCGCGAGCGATGGGCACTAAATCACACGACGGTAGCATACATGTGTGGGGCATGTCTTATAGGCCGTTGAAACGAGTAGACGACACGTTAAAAGTTTTCAAAACGAGTTTGCGTTCCGTGAGACTGATGAGAAAAATGGGGGCGTTACAGCGCATGCGCAGAAAATTAATTGATCGTCTGCCCCTGTCTGATTCCGTTATCGCTCCGTTCACCTGTTCACCTGCCGTACGAATATAATGAGACCGTTCGGATATAGCGCAGCCCAATATTTCCGCATATATCTTTTATCCCGTTTTCTGTCATCACCATCTTAATCACATTCACTACTGATAGCGCTGCTAACTTGCGCTCCTAACTTTGTTTGCTGATAATGCGAGTATACTGTATAGGGTTGAGAGAATTTACTCATTTGTTTGAGTATATATTTATTTTGGAATAAAGGGAGTTCGATTGGCAGCGAGACGTAACTCCAAAGTGACTGCCCCGTATTGCAGCTGCTTTTTTTTTTTTTTTTTTTTTGTCTGCGCGTTCAGCTGGTTATTGCGGAGCCCGGGGTTTTTGTGTGGTTTTCAGAAACCATGTTTTTCGCAATGAGTTGCATCTTCTCCATCCTACGTGCTGTCAGCCTTCGCAGTGAAGCGCCAGAACCCCGCCGAATTCTTAGTTTTTGTAAACAGTCGAACCTCGTTATAGCGAAGTGGTATCGGGACAGTAATTTAGTTCGTTATATCCGATATTCGTTGTAACGGTAGAGCTCCAAATCGGTTCAAACCAATCGGTAATCTGGTTCCCGCTAAAATTATTGATACAAAAACGCATTATTTTAATCTTCGAATCCACTATAAACGAGGTAACCCTTATCTTTGTCCTTGTGGCATTTCCAGCTGAATGAATCGGAACAGTGAGTACGTAAAATTACAAGAGAACAAAGTTAACTTGACAAAACAGGTCTGCGTTCTTACTTTTTCGAGGGAGGATCTGATCTTTGTCTGGTGGCTATTCACGTACAGCACTGAGCAGGACGAAGCTTTGCACACTGTCCACGAACAAAAAGGCCTTTTCTACTTCTGCAGTTTCGGACGCCGGGAGTTTTTCCAAGTAGCGTCTCAGCCTACTGGTCACATATTTATTCGTTATATCCGATAGTGCGCGCGGTTCTCACAGTTTCACTTTCGTTATAAAAGAATAAGTGCCATTTAAATGAAGCGTGACCAACCCAAGTTGGTATTTAGTTCGCTATAGCCGATAATTCGCTATATCAGGGTTCGTTATAACGATGTCCAACTGTATGCAATTATTTGGCGCGAACATATGGTTTCCTTTGGTTTACACAGCACTTCGCCCTTAGAAGCCGCCGTGTGCTTGAGCGCCGCTAAGTTTATGCCCACCACATGCTTGCTTTTCTTTCGGCGGACCTGTATTACAAGGTCTTAATGAGCTGAGCAGAAAACTTCAGCCGTGCCGCGGTCATTCTGCGTTGCGCTTTTGCTAATTATGAGTGGACAGGAACAGCTGAGCTTTCGCATTTTGTCGAAGGTGAGTCAGTGTTGGAGTAGAGTAGACGGCCAAACGTATAGAGGTCACATGCAGGTGAACCTCGATTTAACGAAGTCACCTGGGCCTGGGGAAAATTTCGTTACACGGGAACTTCGTAAAATCGAGAATTCGAGCATCAAGCTTATGGGCGACTGCGGAAGGGGCCAAACTTTGTTTGTTAAATCTGGAAATCCGTAAATACCGGGGCTCGTAAAATCTGGGTTCGTATGCGTAGTTCGCTTGTATACTATAGTATTTCCGCGGGGTTGCCGCAAGTTCTACCGCCTTTCGTTCGGGAAGAACTACCTACTTCTCGCGTGTTCCTTAATTTTAGCTGTTACGAACGTCCCCACGCCCGATCTTTTCCTTTTTCCTCGTTTTTGCGCTGGCGTGAACAAAATGCGCACACCCTTCGGCGGTTTCGAATCAGCCTCAGGCTAATGACAGGGCAAGATGAATCACCAGTTAGTTATTGTAGAGGTGTAGGCACTTTCACTTCATCCAGATGTAAAACTTACCCCTTGTTGAAGTAAATGTACTCTACAGCGGAGTTATTTCGTCTACGGTGGGAGACATATTTCGAGGAGTTAATTTCAGCACAAAATTACTCCACAAAGAGAGTCAAGTGTGGCGAGAATGACTCCATTACGCTCGTCATCCATGTTGCGAAATTCCCGCATAATCTGCTCACATTTCCTTGTAACTTCTCTAAATTTTGTCTTTAAGAAAGAAAAATGGTTCAGCCAGCTTAGTGGGAAAATATTAAAGTTGCATGCGCCCTAAATTTGGGCGCTGCTTTAAATTATTTGAGATAACACGGCAGCCATCGTGGTGTGGCTTGGTCATAGTTATTACCGCCGTTTACCCCGTGCGTGAGCAAATGCCTTACGAGAAACGCCCGGCGTCGTCCAGGCTTGCGCGTGGCGCTCACAGAAAAATACCAAGAAAAGAGTTCACGTGCGTCTGCTCATCAAGGGGGGAGCACAAGACAGCTCGCGCTACAGACGCCCAGTTCGCCAAGCAGGTTACCACCAGTTCTAGCGCGTGCTGACGCTTTCCACTTTGGGGCAAGTGTGAAAGCCTGCGGACGAAACGATCCGGGCCCGCCAGTCATGCATGAGGAAGAAGATAACAATATAGATCGGTATGACTATTACTACCCCAGTGAAAAGCGACGACGGAGCATGTTAATACACAATTTCAAACCTAATGCAATGCGTGGTGGTGTGACCCTCAGTGCTAAGAAAGAAATCCTCGAGCTTCGCTGCTGTTCAAGCCTTACGCGACTTAGTGCAAGTTTCGCCTGTTCTCTCTCTCTCCCCTCTCTCTCTCTCTAGCTCTCTCTCTCTCTCTCCTCTCTCTCTCTCGCTCTCTCTCTCTCTCTCTCTCTCTCTCTCTCTCTCTTTTCTCTCTCTCTCTCTCTCTATCTATCTATCTATCTATTTATCTATCTGTCTGTCTGTCTGTCCGTCCGTCCGTCCGTCCGTCCGTCCGTCCGTCCCTCTCTCTATCATATCGTTACTTGAAAGAAAAACTATTTCCGGGGAGGAAGCCCACACAAAACGGCGGCGGCGCTTCTTTTCGAAGTCCCGTCTGGCACGAAGATCAGAAGCCAGTAGGCGAGCTTATGAGCGTGTGCTCGCCGCGGCGGCGTGCCAACGGAGGAAAAACCTCTTGATGCATAAATAAGGTGTGGTTGTATAGGTATAGCCCTTCCCTTTGGGAAGGCCGCGAGCCAAGTGCGCTGAAGAGTTCCGTGGCGCCGCAGTAAATTCTTCACGAGGTGTGAGGACTATGCCTTTCGTGCGTGCTTTCAGTGCATCTTCGGAGAAAGTTCTCGCTTTTCGACGAAGTCTGGCGGTTTGCGTTATAAACAAACAACCAGTGCGAGTGTCGTCGTCGTGTTTGTCGACGCAGGATGGGGTGACGAGCTACATCTTTCCCTTCTAGAGGATAGAGAGAAAAAACTTTGATCTGGTCAATGCCATTCAGGTCGCGCTTGTTCAGAAGATGCGCTTCGCGACGTTTCCTGTGAAGGGGAGGCCGGTGAGCGGAGGACGCCCCTTCCAGAGGAAACTTCGTAAAGCACAGCTTCTAAAACTAATTTCTGCTAACAGAAAATCCCCTAATGCAGATCTCTTGACTGAAATCTTTTAAAGCGCATTGGCTTACATCACTTCACTTCAGTAAAATCGCTGTAAGCCAATGCACGCATTAAAAAAAATTAAAGCCGTTCTACTCAATGCGAAAGCTGTCGGAAGTGCAGAGCAGTGCTTCGCCGTAATGGGCTGTAGCGCCGTTATCCGCTCACTGCTACCACCCAATGCAATTCAAATTTCCCGCCTCGCAGGGCTCGCGCGCCCCCTGCCTGAAACTGCGCGAGCGGGAGTTCTGTTCTTTTTGTGCTTGCTTTTCCTACCGCACGTGCTGCGTTGCACTGCCCCTTTTTCCCGCTTACTATCGTAAAAAACTAACCCGACGAGCGTTCCTAACTGAATGAACGCGGGCGCTGTCGTCTAATTACGTATATTTTGCCTCAAAAGTACCTACAGTTTTCTTTGCGCTAAACAGCGGGGAGGTGTATGACAAGCGCCATCGGTTCGCGAGTTTCGAACGGTTATGACTATTTAAACCGCTTGGCTTTCGAAGCCTCTGCGGGACGCCCTACAACGGAACGCCAGGCTCTACTTGGGTCCGTTATCTCGCGGCACCGCCTGATTCCGGCAGTCCTTTGACATCGACCGTTGCAGCGAGGTACGGCGACAAGGCGAGCCCCTAAAGTGCCCTGTACTTAAAATGCTGCTTTGTCGCGACAGCACTACGTCAATCCCGCATATATCGAACCCAGATATATCGAATTATTGCATTTATCGAACAGTCTAAACATCCCCTTGGAAATCCTACGCAAAAGAAAATATTTTTATATATCGAATTATCGATATTTCGAACTATTTTGCAATCCCAATAGAGTTCGATATATCCGGGATCGACTTAGTATACCAGCTTTACCGCAAACTTCAAACAAGTAGTGGAGATATCAATACGGAAACCAGATGAAGTAGTGTCGAGTCCCCGGCCACTTTCCGGCAATTTTTTATGACGTCACTGAATCGTGTGCGATTGGTGGCTACCATCCAAAGCCATTGCCAAGAAACAAGACTGGGCGATTGTGGTGGGGCCTCTATAGTCACGCTTTATTGTATCACTTGAACGCTGCCATGCAGTTGACACGCTGATAAACATGTTTTTCTAACTGGCCCACATTACGTCACTCCTTCCCGTGGTACGTCACTGTAGCGCGAAATTCGAACGTTCTTCAATATTTCTTGCGTTTTCTTGTTGTTGTTAAAAACTCTTTTTCGTGGCTGAAATGGAGCTGAGGTAGTTAGGTTAGCTCTTTCAAACTGAACAAACTTGTTTTTGTCTTCTTCATCATCATCATCAACCTGTCTACGCCCACTGCCGGGCAAAGGCCTCTCCTATGGATCTCCAATTATCGTGGTCCTGTCCTAACTGCGACCAGTTTATTCTTGATCTCATCTGCCCATGTAACTTTCTACCGCCCCCTACCACGCTTGCCTTCTCTAGGGATCCACTTTGTTACCCTCAATGAACAGCGGTTATCTTGCTTTCCTGCCCTGCGCACGTCCAATTCTTCTTAATTTCTACTAATATGTCCTTAACACACGTTTGTTCCGTGACCCACTCCGCTCTCTTCTTGTCCGTTAATGTTACACCTATCATCTTCCGTTCCAATGCCCGCTGAGTCTCCCTCAATTTAATTGAATTAACCCCCTTAGTGAGCCTCCAAGTTTCGGCCCCGTCGGGGAGTACCCGTAATATGCAGGTGTCATACACTTTCCTCTACAGGGACAATGGTAGGCTGCCAGTCATTATCTGAGAATGCCTGCCGAATGCACTCCACCCCTTTCTGATCTTTCTAATTATCTCAGCCCCATGTTTGGGATCGGGGGGTCACTACTTGGCCTGAGATATATTCGCTTACCACTTCCACTGCCTCCCCACCTATCTCAAACCGCTGTGCTCTCCCGAGGCTATTTTGGCCCCTTCAGGCAACGTAGGTGTTTCCTTTCTTTGTGTTTATTTTGTTTATTGTGTTTATGGGAGTTTATGAGCCGCTGCAGACGTTGAACAATGCCTTTTGAAAGGCTTTGTATGGCGAGGCTTTGAGCGCTTTATATCGCAACAGTTCCGTGCATTTTTCGTGCGCTCGAAAAAAAAAAAGCACGCCTTGCGGCAATGCCAACTTTATCGCCACTGCTCAGCAAAAAAATGGCTATAGGTCATATTTTAGCAACACTTTTACAAAAAACAGTTACATGACACTTGGCCGCTAAGACGGCTTTATCATTACACCGAGTTTCATCTGCTTGCCATGATTTTAGTAGTTGAAAATAAAGGCGTTCGCATCTTTGCTCAGAATTCTGTGTCGCCTCTTCACCTTCTCCTTCACAGCGTGATTTTTTTTTTTTCGTTCGGTGTGTTCAACGGCCACAGTAATGCTTCCGCATCAAAAATCCAGCGTACTAAACCGGTTATAAAACGCACAACAAAATGGCTCGAAGCCGGGCCGTTTAGCCACTTTAAAAGTGGGAACAATTGCCGTTAGTAACGGTAAAAAATAAAACTTTACGGCGTTTAGTTTGTCGCCAGTGCCAGCGATCGTTGAGTGCCGAGATAAAGAGGTCTGGGAAAGTCATCCCTTCAGCTCGCTCATTACGGTCCTTGAAGAGATGGGCGACATCCAGGACGGGGTCATCCCTGGGCTCTCTCTGTCTCTCTCTCTTTCTCTGACTCCTTTTTAGAGCTGGCGTGGCCCACCGCGATGTCGTGCCCGCTTGATTACCCCGGCATTGGCGGTTGCTGCGGGCAGCTGCGCCGCCAGACTGGCGGGGGCCCTGGCTCGTCGTCGCACGCCCGTTTCCTTGCCCTCCGCGAAAAAAAAGAAGTGCATTTGTTTTCGCGCGCTTTTGTGCCCCGTTGCCTGCGCGCGCTGCTTTGCCCGCTGAGCGAGGGTGCTTTGCGGTGAACGCGCCGCGCACATGCCTCGGCGAATTGGGAGGATGGCCGAGGCAATGGATGGGCGTGGGATATTAAGCGTCTTTTTGTTGTTGTTGTTGTTGTTGCTCCCCCTTGAAAACTCGGCGTCGTAAGTTTTGAAGCCGCGCCTATTTTGCGGAAGCGGCGGGCTATGGGACGTAGCAATAACTATATGCTTGGAAGAGCTTTGGGTGCGTTTTTTTTTTTTTTTTTCTCGCGGTTGAAACGGTTTTTGACCCGATCCGCTCGGCTTGGCCGGGTATCACTTTAGGAAATTGCGGTCTATAGGCGTTTTATTTCGCGTTATGGAGGCTACCAAGTGATATTTATAGCGTATTTGGAGTGTTTAGAAGGTTATAGCGGTAATGTCAGCCGTTTGAACATTAGCACCGGGAAACACAGTAGGGTTGAACGGGATACCTAGCCATTCAGTCTCCGTATGGCTCCTGGGAGGAGGTTATGGGAGATTGGTGAGCATAGGAAGGGAAGGGGAAGATGATAATGATGGGCTGCCAGCATTAATGCAACAAAACTCATAAAAAAAGAGGACATCCTTCCTTTCCCGATTTTTTGTTTGGACTCCTTTTACGCTGCTGTTCTGCAACATATACAGTTAGCAAGCTTTCAGGCCAGTGTCTGCTATACGGGTAGCAATGAAACTACGTTAGATATTTCACGCAAACTTGTGCAATGCCTAGGGGCCAAAGACCGCTGAAAGGGATTCCTTCGTCACGGCCAAGCAAGTATATATGTGTATATACATAAATACATGCGTATATATACACTTAACGGAAGGTGAAAGGTGTAACATTAAGGGACAAGAAGAGAGCGGGGTGGGTCAGGGAACAAACGCGTGTTAAGGACATATTAGTAGAAATTAAAAAGAAATTGGTGTATGCACGGCACGTAATGCGAAGGAAAGATAACCGTTGGTCATTAAGGGTACCAGAGTGGATCCCTAGAGAAGGCAAGCGTGGCAGGGGGTGGCAGAAAGTTAGATGGGCAGATGAGATCAAGAAGTTTGCGGGGATAAACTGGTGGCAGTGATGGGAGAGGCCTTTGCCCTGCAGTGGGCGTAGATGGGCTGATGAAGATTATATACACACGTGTGTGTGACTGTATATATGAAGGCAAGTCCATTTGCCGAAACGTGAGTTGTCAACTTCGTTGTTGCTTCATGTGCGTGTGTGCGTATCTGTCCCAGTTAGCTCTCTTTCTGAATGCTGTCTGCCTACCAGATCATTTCGCTTGCTCACCACTAGGAGGAGGGCGCACAATAAAAGTTGTACTGTCACGGTGCAGGAACACCCTACACGGTGGTCGGAAAGGAAAGATGGCCGAAGGGACATCGCAAGATGCCCTGGCTGCGGAAGAGGAGGAGGACCCGGACTTCGACGAACTCCGTCCTCCAGAGGAGGATCCGCTGGGCGAGCCGCCTGACAGCGGTGATGAAGCCGCGCAGGAGAACGGCAGCGACAAAGCGGACAGTGAGTGCACACCTCGCGTCGATTACCCACTGCTATCAGGGGCGGTATTCTTCGTGTTTTTCCGTTTTGAAAACGTGTGTTTTGCGTCCGTTCTAAATTGTGACGTACTTCCAGTTGTAGGCGGGCTTTGGGTTGACTTTTGCGCAGCGGTTCTTGTAAACACATTTTAAACGACTAAACCTATTTTAAACTATCTTTTATGTGTTTATTGTTTCGCCAGCGAACCCACAACAAGGCGACGAAAAATCGTCTGCTCCAAATCGTCTGCTCCGGGGAGCCGCACCTCATAGCTCCGCCGTGCTTGCATGGCGTCACATCCGTGTGTTCGCTTTTAGCTGGTCAGGGCTCGCTCAAAACGGAAACTTTTGAAACGGACACAAAACAGACAAAACACGAGGATACCGCCCCAGAAAAGAACGACTCAGGAAAAATTGAACCCAGAATTTGTCACTGTGCTTTTTAGTGTGCTTGTGTTTGTCAGTCATTTCTTCTGCAGTTTTTTTTTTTTTTTTTGACGCAGTCTCCCAGGGGAAAATAATATTTTTTTTTTGTGGATTATTGAACCATAAATTTCTTCTAGGTAGAAGTATGCAGAATTTCTAGCTAGAAATTCACAACTAGCTCATTTCTAGCTGGATTGAGATTTTTTTTCTGACTGGCGGCAATTACGTCCAGATAGCATTTCTCATCCAGCTGGAATAAAAAAAGAACCTGCAAGCTGGAAATAATCGTCCCTAGCTAGACTAAGAATTTTTCTAGTTAGGGGCTGTCGATTTTGAACTAGAATCTATAAATCTGGCCATAAATGAAGCTGGAAATTATGATTTCTTGCTAGAAATGCTCTTTCCATTATCACGATGGCTGCCATTGTATAATGTTTTCTTTCAAAAACTCTAAAACAGTAAGAAATTAGCAAATAGGGCTTTCTGATTCATTTCGGGCTAACAGTTTGCTACCAGAACTGGTAAAGTCTAGGGTTAAGTGTCAAGCCAAAGCGTGTAATCTTATTTAGCATCATTTTTTGCTAGCACTTTATCGATGACGTAAGGGGAGGCATCGAGCCCTCAACCATAACCAGCTGAATCCGGGGGAGCAACTTTTCTTGCTCCGCGGAGCGATCTCATCTGCGACGGCGCGCTCGATCTTGCCATTGGAACAGGATTTAGAGTCTCCCGATGTGCCATTGGAACGTGTTTGCCCCAAATGGAGAAAAAAAGTTGCTCCGAAAGTGCTCCGGATCTGCCTTTGGAATTCAACATCAGGCCAGCTGCATGCACCCATACTACTGAAGGCTAGATTTACCTTGCTCAGTAGTTGAATCTGCTTACCCCACACTGACCGTGGCTCCTCTCATGGTGCAGCGTTGCTGGAAGGGGGTACGTGCTTCGGCTTCTGCCGCGTGCACGAGCCCAGCTGCAGCCTTCTGAAACCCAGCAACCGGTTCACGCTGCCCGACTGCCCCATCGAGGTGAAGATCGTCTCCGTCGAACGGGACCACAGCAGCACGCACATCCTCTACCCAAACCTGTGAGAGCGCTTTCTCTTACGGCGACAGTCGCTGCATGTGGGAGAGCCTACCTATATTTCGCGGCGTGCCCGCTGAGAACAGTTAATGCCTGTAAAGAATGCTTTGCTGCAAACACAGGCATAATGAGGAAAAACCAACTTCATGAAGGAAGGCAGAAGTTGACTTTTCAATGCTCTGTGGTGTCGTGCCTTAATCTCTCCATGAGTCATCAGAGATGTGCACGAATGATTCCTTGTTGTTCACTGAAGATGCTCAAATGACTCACGTCACACGTGTCGTCGCATACTAGTAATTCCTCCTCGTTGCACCTCCACCACAGGTACGTGATCGAGCTCCGGCATGGCGACTTCCAGTGGTCCATCCGACGGCGGTACAAGCACTTCCAGCAGCTGCACCAGCAGCTGCAGATGTACCGGGCGGCCATGTCCATCCCGCTGCCAACCAAGAAGCATCGCGAGCGCCGGCGGAGCTACCGCGAGGACAACAGCAAGAAGAGGCCCCTGCCCCGTTTCCCCAAGAAGCCGGAGAGCCTGCTCTCACATGAAGAGGTCCAGCAGAGGGCGGTATGTTTAAGCTCACGGACTGCACTCTAACCCTAAAGTGGCTCAACCCTAAAGGGGAACCACTTTAGGGAGGCTTTAAGTGGCTCTAACCCTGAAGGGTCTGTAACCCGAAAGCAGCTCTAACCCTAAAGCAACTCTAACCCTAAAGTAGAGCCACTTTAGGGAGGCTTAGAGTGACTCTAACCCTAAAGTGGCTCTAACCCTAAAGTGGTTCTAACGTAGTTGTAGAGGCGGCGTTTTTTAAGCGAAGCTTTCTATGTCTCACTGATGGTGTAGGTGGCGTCGAAAAGGCACTGCAGGAAAGCCAACTGTCGCTGACGATGATGATGATCGTGGGTGAAGTGATAGAAAAAAATGCTTCCCGTAGTCGGAATCGAACGTGGGTCCCTCACGCTGTGAAGCCGACTTCTGCTTGTGCCATCCCAACATGGTTTAATTAAGCAGTTTGGATTTGAAGAGTTGTGCATGGATGTGCAAACTGCGACGGAAAAATTGCGCACCCCTCCGTCATAAGACGACAATAGTTGAACGTGAAGCTTTTTTTGTGAGTAATCAATGGCGAAGGATTAAAGTCGGTGCCGCTGCAATCAAAAGCCCGAACTGCGTGCGAGTCAAAGCTTAGCTAGTCAAAGTCCACACCGTTTGCGATTCAAAGTCCAAACTCAGACGACAACCAAGGAATTCCTCATGAGTAAACTTTGTGTTCGTGGTCGTTAGACGAAGGGGTGCACGATTTTTTACACCTAAATGTGTTTGTTTAATAGCAGCAGAAGTGTTACGGGACTACTTATGAAAGGTCTTTAGAGAAATGGGGTGGAGTGCAGGATGTGGCACTGGCCGTTATAATGCTGCCAGCATTACTGGAGCACTTACAAAATAATTTTAGTGTCTGCTTTTATGCACACAGCTGTCTTTTGTGGGGTGGGATTGCAGAACTTTTTGTCACAGCTTTGGGGAGGGTTTCAGGTGTTAGATGCCGATTGCGCTGACCGAGTGCTGGTGATGATAATGGCAGCGAGTCACTGCATACTTTGATATGAACAAATCTTTACTTGGAACCAGGCGTTAAAACACACGTGAAGTGTGTTTTAACATCCTGGGCACTAATATGCAGTAGAGTTTTCATCTATGTGGTCTAAGTTCCGAGTTGTGCAATATGTTACACCATTCTGTTTCGGGCCACTTTTTCATTATCTACCTATGAAAAACTCAAATACTTTTTACCGCTTTGTGTTTTAGAAAGACCAGGGAGTGCTACTATACCACAGAAGTAATTTTAGCATTGTTTCTGCAAGCCACTGTAAACGTTTGAAATGTCAGGTCATCAACTACCAATGTTTTCGTAAACCTAACTCCATTATATCTTGTGCTAGGAAAAAGAAATTTCTTATTTTTGTCGTTTTATTGCAGTTCAGTTCATAAGCTCCCAAATGCAGTGAAAATGATACAAATCTAACCAGTACATCCCGAGATATTGTACCCGATAGTTGACCTCGTGGGGAAAAAAAAAATTTTGGTTCAGAGGAAACAGGGCACGAAGTTTGGAAACGTAGGCAAAAATGTTCATTTAGGCAACGTCAGAGGGCGACAGTGTTGTAAATACTTATGGTACAGATATAATATTTCGCAGGTAAATTCTTTGGTACCTGAAGACTGCAAATAAAATGAATACAGAAAATTGATTTTTTAGCGAATTTTCGGTCCTCAAAACCAATGTCCCCCCCTTAAGGTTGGCGTGGCTTAAATAATGGAGGCAACAGTAACCATAAAACCTGGTAATTTATCGCATAAAAACATTCTTGTGAATAAGCCGCTCAAACCACGTGAGAATTTAATTAAGACTTTCCCTTATGTTCGATTTATTTTTTTCACCTCCGAGATGTGCTGTAGAAAGCTGCTGCATCCAATTTGTGTCATCCACCATTTTATTGCTTGGTAACCTGATCGGAATTTCCTTGTGCGCTGGTGCGTGGTCTGATCAGGAACAGCTCGAGGCTTACCTCAGCAACCTGGTGATGGTTCCAGCGTACCGGAGCAATCCCCATACGGTGAGACTTTTTATTCATTTTTTTTTTCTCAAAGAGCATGATGGCCGACCAGATCTCCATGCTCTGCTTATGTGTTAGAAAAGTAGGAGTGCATATATGTAGGCCTGTTTGTTTTCGGGTTTTATATATTTTTAAAATTGGGGGGAAGGGAGGGGGGGGGGGGAGGGGGGGGTAAAAATGGGGTGCTATTTTTCAAACTGAGAATTGAAGAAATTGGGTGTTTCTTAAAACTATTCCGAAATTCGTGTTTTTTGGGGTAAATCTACAGATGTTTCAAGTTATGCATGAAGTTTATTTTATCGGAAGGTACTCATTAAACCTTGCCGTTTGAAATGGGGATTCAAAATAGTTCCTTGCGACTGGTGCCACCAAAGTTTAAGTAAGCTGTAAAATTTGTTTCACGCAGTGCATCAAAAAACCAATTCTCTTATTGTACTCACAGGGTTCGTAGTATTGGAAAACACAAAAATTACCGTTTTATGACCAACACTGTTTTATCTATTGTTCCTTCAGAAATGGCTACCTAATTATCTCTAATTATCTTGGGAGCTAATTGACTTACTTAAAAAATGATGCCACATTTGAAATTAGTGCGAAAAAGCAGCAAGGCTAACAAGTTTCACAGAGTTCACTTCAAAATTAAAGGAAGCTGTTTTAAGAGCAGTGTCCCCTCTTAAACCCCGCAATGAATCGCAATTAAAGGGACACTGAAGTGAATTTGTCAAGCTCCCGTTTTTGCTTGCACTGCGTAGACTGGCTCAAATTAGCACACTTTTCATCGTTTAACCGGTTGACAAATCGGTAATTATTTTATAAAGCGCGAAAGAAGAAAGACTACCATGCGCGGTTTGCGGCGGCCGCACCAACTAAGGCTGTGACATTAGGAGGAGGGGGCACTGTGATCGGACGATACCCAAGGTTAGCAATCAAACAAGTTTCGGTTTCGGTTTCGGTTCTGTAAAACACAACCGATCGTGTTGTTGGATGGGCATTCTCAATATCTCAGTAATCATCGTACCGCGCTTCTGCCATGTTGTCGGCTGTAAAATGCATAAGATAAGCCTCCCAGGACGGCTTGGAATCGTAGCATTTACTAGCCGAAGCCTACGCAGTGCATCAACGCCCTCCGCGTCCCCGCAGACACTCAAATGCCATGCGCTTTTCCCCCATACTTGGAGCTTGCCTCACTCATGCCTGTATCGTAAAAAGCGTGTTCGCACCAGGCCAAGGGTCTGTTGATTCTGGCCTGTGCCCACTGCCCGCAAGCAGTCGGTGCTTATGGCAACAGCACGCCAACGAGAACTCGCTAGCGCGCCAGTGCCAGCCTGCGCGCGTTCTGTGAACTAGTTCGTGGAGCAATGAACGTTGCGGCCCAAAAAACGGTGAACTCAGTATAGAAAACACCGGCGGAAAACGAAAAAGTTAACTTAAAAAAAAAAAAAAAAAAAGAACGTACTCGCGGGGATTCGAACTTGTGGCTTGCAAAACACTTGTGAAGACAAACCTAGCGCTCCAACCCACACGGCCACAAGCGCTTTTTTTTTTCTTTATTTTCCCACACGGCCACAAGCGCGCGCTGCTGGCCTAGGAAATATAGGGTATATATTGTACAACCAATTTACACTTTTATTTAGTTTTTGCATTTCAAGCAGCTTAGGTGACTATTTGTTGTATTGCGATCGTGCAGTAAGCGTCGCCCGAGTTGCCACAATAGCTCACGTCTAGCAATTGCATTTCTTAGACGGAAAAGCGTTCGCAGATGCGTAGTCGTGCTGCTGGCCACTGTCCTTGTTACGCCCAGCGCAGAAAAGTGCTTCCCGCACCCTAGTTTTACGCTGTACGGTAAAAATATCAGTTGATTTTATTTCCTTAGTACCTATATTGACTTCGCTGACTCTTCTCCCGCCTTCAAGAGGCCTTATATTTTCCTACTGGCGTACCAGTCAGCGAAGCGTCGCATGTGCGCTTGTGCAGCGCTTGTGTGAAGCGACCTTGACTTGGAGCTAGATACAGTGTACAGACTAACCAAGTAAAGAAAGGCACATTCTTCCATTCACAAACGTGTCCTGGCTTCGTTTCAACTGAGCAAACGGATTGCGACGACCCATCGGCGGCTGGCGGATGAAACGCTGGGCGAGCTCGGCTCCTCCTGACGTCACACGAAAACGCCACAGAAAATGGGCGAGCGTAAAGAGAGGAGGACAGCATTTTCGAATTAATTTTTCTACTAAATGAAATCGCATAAACGCGCCCAGAGTGGTCGAAACATGGCCTGGGGACTCCGGACTACAATTTGTGCTAGTAATCCCGCAATGTTTACATATCACTTCAGTGTCCCTTTAAGTCCTGTTATTACTCTGTGCATTATCCCTTTGTCTTTCTGTATGTCACCCTGTTGTCTTGGATCAAATACAGGACAAGTATTTCCGAGAGCGCAGCATGCAGACGCTCATTAGAGCTGCCTATTTCACTTCATGTGTCCAGTACTTGCGTTATTATTCCTCAGGGAGCGGCCATTGGGTGAATGACATGCCGTGTGGGCTTAGCAGGGCTCAAGCATTTCATAGCACTTCCACACCTACACTAACACATTGGTATATTCTTCATAGCAACTATTACACAAGTAAAGGTTCATTCTCCCTCCCTTTTTACTCAAATTCTATGTCCTAGCTTAAGCAAAGGTTCTTTTGCCATCCTACTGCATTAAAAAAATTTAAGTGCAGAGCACTTAAGGGGATCACCTTGTCGTCGTAGCTCGCTCGCTGTACCCAAGTAGAGCCACACGGCGTTCCGTCGTAGCGGCTGTCGTCGCAGCATCCCACAGAGGTTTTGAAAGTTTAGCCAAGTGGTTTATGCAGTCATAAGCATTTGAAACTCGGGAACCGCTGCCGCTTGTCCTACATCTCCCCGTTGTTTAGCGCAAAGAAAACTGCAGGTACGTTTGAGGCAAAATATACGCAATTAACTGGCAGCGCCCGCATTCATTTAGTTAGGAACGCTCATTGGGTTGGTTTTTACGATATTGAGCGAAAAAAAGGGGCAGTGCAGCGCCGGCACGTGCAGGAGGAAAAGCAAGAACAAGGAGAACAGAACTCCAGCTGGAACAGTTTCAGGCAGGGGGTGCGCGAGCACTGTGAAGGCGGGAAATTTGAATTGCATTGGGTGGTAACAGTGAGCGGATAACAGCGCTACAGCCCATTATGGCGAATCACTGCTCTGCACTTCTGACAGCTTTCACATTGAGTGGAACCGCTCTAATATTTTTAAATGGTCAAGTATTTCTATGTGGACTCAACAAGCAGTCATGTCTGTCTATCCACAATGCTTGATGCATCACACTGCGTGGGAAAATGCTACTAACTAAAAGCGCTAGAGTCACCATGCTTCATTATACAACTGCTTACATTGCTTCTAGAAAAATGTCTTTCTAGCAGTGCTTTCGGGTACAGTAGGGACATCGACCTTACAGGAATTTTGTGTACAGCTATCCATAGAAATAGGTGGGCTCTTATGTAGGTATTTAATAATAGCCCTCAGGCCCTTCATACTTAGATACAAAACTGGTGACATTGCCTCTGAGAGAACGCTTTCCAGCAATGTGTGTGTATGTCGCAGTGAAGCTGATTTTAAGTGGGCTCATGTAGCCCTCAATACGGGCACGCGAGCTCTTTTGGAGGTGTTTATTAAAGGTTCTCAGGCCGCCACCTCATACTCTGATATCAAACTGCCTGCATTGCCTTCTGAGAAAAACGTCTTACTCTGCTCTCTTTCCTCTCTGGTGCGACCACCATTACCACCACCACCACGGCAGATGCAGTTTCTGGAGGTGAGCCACCTGTCGTTTGTGGGTGGCCTGGGCCCCAAGGGCCGCGAGGGCTTGGTGTACAAGCGCTCGGGGGGCCACCACAGCGCCCGGGGCTGCGTCCGACTCCACTTCCTCTTCTACCAGTGCTGCAGCCGGTGGCGGAAAAGGTGAGGGGAACGTCCACCGTCCAGCTCCCCTGATCATCGGTCTTTTTTAAGTGCAGAGCACTTTAGGGGCTCGCCTTGTCGTCGTAGCTCGCTCGCTGGACCCAAGTAGAGCCCTACTGCATTCTTTCGTGGTGTCGTACCCCAGAGGCTTCGAAAGCCAAGCGGTTTATTTAGTCATAAGCATTCGAAACTCTTGAACCACTGGCCCTTGTCATACACCTCCCCATTGTTTAACACAAAGAAAACTGCAGGTACATGTGAGGCAAAATATACGTAATCAACCGGCAGCGCCCTCATTCATTTAGTTAGGAATGCTCGTTGGGTTGGTTTTTATGATAGTAAGCGAAAAAAAGGGGCAGTGCAACGCCGGCACATGTGGGAGTAATAGCAAGAACAAGAAGAACAGAACTCTCGTTGGCGCAGTTTCAGGCAGGGGCGTGCGTGCACTGTGAAGGCGGGAAATTTGAATTGCATTGGGTGGTAGCAGTGAACGAATAGCGGCGGTACAGCCCATTATGGCGAATCACTGCTCTGCACTTCCGGCGGGTTTCACATTGAGCGGAATTTTTTTTTTCTCTCTTTCTCTCTCTGGGTTTGCGATTTCATCAGCTTCCCGAAACCACCATCCATAAACAGCAAATCTAAGCAATGTTTGGCTATCAAGTGCAAAATAGGTTTTCTTCCTCCGGAGCTGTCCCATCAACAGCTCTCCAGACCATCATCTGCAGCCCAGCATAAGCAGAATTTTTCCTATCAATCTCAGATTGCTAGTGTTTTTCTTCTTCCTCGTCTAGGCACACTTACCGATGCCTTTTTTCTTTTTTTTCTCTCAAAACGTTTCGGGGGTTTACTGTGGCAAAGGTACACCCATTCTACGATGCGTTCCGTAGTGGAGGGCTGAAAATAATTTTGACCACCTTGAGATTTTTAACAAGCTTAAAAAATCGACACATGGAGGTGTTTGCTTTTTGCTTCCATCTGAAAAGCAGCAATCGCGGCCTGTACCAAACCAGCATCCTTGGACTCAGCAGCACAACGCCTTAGCCATTGAGCCACCACAGTGGCTCCTTTGTTTTCAGCCCATCATTTGTAGCTAAGTGAAAGCAATGCTTGCCTGTCAAGCTCAAAGTGAATTGTTGTTGTTTCTGAAGTAATACTTTCAGCTTCTCCCCAGCAATCATTTATAATATACAAGCACGGTGCTACAAAGCTCAAGTGGGGGTATACAGTTCATGTGCAGGGTAGCGACTTGTGTCCTACACTATTCATTTTAGATTGGCGAACGTGCACTCACCCGGGCAAAGTTGCATTGCTCTTCCCTTACGTGATTCCGTACGTGGGCCCACTTCCGCAGGTGGCTGATAGCCAAGGACACCTGCGTGTTGTACGTGCGCCCCCGCGACGGCGTCATCAAGTCGGTGCTTCTCATGGACCAGGGCTTCCAGGTCCAGTCGGGCTTCATGGCCACGGGGGTCAACCACGGCCTGCTTGTTACGAACCTCACCAGGTATGCACCCCCCCCTCTCTCTGCCATGCACGCAACCTCTGTGCGCTGCTTACGTGAGGAAAATCACTTTTAATGCCTCAGAATTTGTGTGCATATTCAACGAGGGAACGCATCTGTGTGTCTGTAACACTCCATGTGTCACAATTTTCCCACCCAAGAAAAAAAAAACGGCACTTGGGCTTTTTTTCTTCCTGAAAAAAATGTCTTCCTAGTGGAGCAGACTAGTGGAGGTATAGCCACTGTATAGCAGAGTGGCTTATGTATTTACACAATAGTTCCCACTTTGCAGTTTCTGGAAAATTAGTAATTCGTGAGCATTTTTAGGCAACTCTCCCCCAGAAATCTCTCCAAAGAAATATGGCATGTGCACACGCAATATGTGCCAGAATGCTTTTGTCCATACCCCAGGTGAAAATAATATTTTTTCTTGCTAGAAATAGGCCGAATTTCTAGCTAGAAATTTTTCCGACTCGCAGCTATTGCTTCCAGCTAGCATTTGTCACTTGAGTTGGAAAAAGAAAAAAACCTGCAAGCTGGAAATAATCGTCTCTAGCTAGACTAAGACTTTTTCTAGCTAGAAGCTGTCGATTCCAGCTAGAATCAATAAATCTGGTCAGAAATGAAGCTGGAAATTATGATTTCTTGCTAGAAATGCTCTTTCCATTTTAATGGAGGACGCAAAGATGCTCCCTGCTTACGCATGTGAACCAAATGTTGCCAGGAGATGTGAACGGCGTTCCAGCAGTGCCAACATGCTCCTTCCCTCTACCTCTCCCCTCCCCGTGGCAGGAACCTCCTGGTGAAGTGCTGGACCAAGCGTAAGGAGCGGGAGTGGAAGGACCACCTGCAGGAGCTCACCAAGACCTCGGGCCGGGACTTCACGCTGCCCAACCGATACGACGCCTTCGTCCCCGTCCGCTCCGCCAGCCGCTGCCGCTGGTGCGTTGCCACGCTGTCGGAAGCTATGTAGTTTCAACAGCGAAGCTGTTTGGCAAATCGTAATTTTTCGCGTCCGCAGTTAAAAATACCGAGAAATTGCCGAGCGCGTGCACGTAAGCACGGGCCTTGCGGTGACCGCCTGGCAGTTACCAAAACCAAGAAAATGCTGAGCGCTCGTGTGTGCGTGCCTTGTAGCAACCACCCAGCGTCCCCTGCACATGTTCGTCAAGCCACACATACCCACTTAGGGAGATTAGCCAAGATTGGCCAAAAAAGAAAAAAATCCACCGTTCGCTGTCATCGTGGCAACACTTGCTTGGAACGAGAAAGACACGTCATAGCGTATGCCCCTCCAGGGTGATGTCCAATTATCGCAACTTCAAAAAAAAATTAATGAAGCTCACACTCATTGCAACAGTGATGGAGTAAAGGTCATCGCGGCAGCGAAGAAGAAGCAAGGCGGCTGCAATCGTGGACTTAAACCTTCGTGATGGTCATGAAGGTTGCGTACAGCTTCACCTTTTTTCATGTTTTTTTTTTTTTTTTTTAGGACGTAAAAGTTCAGGCAGGTGTCTAAAAGGCACCTGTTTGTTTGTTCAGCCTTTAGCAGGCTTTGAGGATTAGCATTCCCAACTAACAGAGAAGTTTGTGGCAGTATAGAAGCCACAGAGAGAGAGAGAAGGCTCTTTATTAGAAAAGAAGGCCGAGATGTTTGCCGGAATTGCGACACCGACATGCTACTCCGGCGGGGGAAGGGGGAGGGGGAAAGAAAAGGCCCCATAGATTACAGGGCCAGAAGAAAGAGGAAGAAAGAGAAGAAATAAAAGAAGACAGAAAAATAACAAGAAAATGACACTCAGTTTGTGAGTAGTAAGATTACAAAGTCTGTCTTCTAAACTCTAAATCACTGCAGTGACGCCAATCTCGTCCAGATAGCCGAACAACGCCTCCAGTACTTTGCGTTGAGCTGGTGGAGATGGCCATGGACCAAGAAGTACTTTCAAGGTCATTGGTCCTGGGCTGAGGCGCTCTAGTTTCTGCGCAAGACTGCATCTTGCGTGTTATGTATGCCGAGCATTCCAGCAGCAAATGCTTCACGGTTTCCGGTGACCCGCAGTTGTTGCAGTAAGGGTTTTGTGTGACACCAAGTCGAAAAAGGTATGCCTTCGTAAGCGCTGCGTTGAGACGAAGTCGGTGATATAATGTCTCTAATCGGAGCGGAAGTACCTCTGGCAGCCTCATCCTGAGCTCAGGGTCTATGTAGCGTAGGAAGGCATGGTGGTGATCTGGAAGGGACCAGAGGCGGTTCCGTTCCATTAAAACAAGCTCCTTCGCCATAGTTGTGGCATCACGCTTAGTGAAAAAAATCTTCCTCACATTGCGCATTTCCAGGCCCCTGCGAGCAGCTTCGTCCGCCTTCTCATTTCCTAAAACACCACAGTGACCGGGAAGCCATTGAAACGTTATACGGTGTCCAGCGTCGTTGGCAAGGTGGTGCAGGTATGTGATGTTGCGAGAGGCATGTTCATGTAGGGTGAAGCAGTCGCTGCGTCGCAGGTTTTGGAGAGCCGCCTTCGAGTCTGTGAAAGCAGTCCATTGCTTTGGCTGCTGGCGTAAAATGTAGCGTATAGCTTCCTTGATGGCGTGAAGCTCGGCGGTCATCGATGATGTCGCACGCTCGAGGCGATAGGAGAACGTCTGGCCAGTAGAGGGAATAAATATTCAGGAGGAACTGCGCTCAGGTGTGCAGGAGCCATCTGTGAAGATGTGGTTTGCGTCAGAGTACAGCCAGCTGATATGCTGAAGTGTTTAATTGTAAGAGTACGCTTTGAGGCATGCTCTTTTTGGAGTCGATTCCGGGGATGCTGCATCTGATATGTAGGGGCGAGAGGGTCCAGGGTGGAAAATTAGACGGCATTGCTTTTGGTGCCAGGGAGGGAACAGAAAGATTTAATGTCCTGAGTGTTTGCCCGAAACTCGAATTACCATCTTCAACCATGCATGTTAGTATACAGCTCTTGGCGTGCAGCCGATGTCGCAGATGTATTCGCACAGTCTCCTGGAGTCGAATCACTTCCAGAGGCAGACAGCCAGATTCAGCGATCGTACCTAGGCACGACGACCCTTTCGGGAGGCGAGGCAGATGCGGAGGCAGTTGTTCTGGCCGTATCTAGCTGCTTTCTGCTTGTGAGCGGGAGCTTCTGGAGGACAGGGAGGCTGTAACGCAATAGACCGTCGACATAGGCTTTGCACATAGAGCGGCAGTCACTGCCCCAGCGACTGCCGGCGAGATACCCCAGGATTTTTGAGATGGCGGTGATTTTTGGACGGAGGTTTCTTCACTTCAGGACCCCAGGAAAGATTCCGGTCCTATTAAAAATTCCGAGGAATCTGTGGGTTCGCACATATTGCAGGGTGCGGCCACCGAGAACCAGTGGATATCGTTTTCATGTTGCTTGCGAGTGAAAGGCAATGGCGACAACTTTTCTCGGTAGATAAATGCAGTCCTCTCGGTGAAAGGTACGCAGATATTTTTGCAAGAGCTTTCTGTAGCCTTTGCTGCATGGTACGACGCTGATCGCGACGCACTCCAGATGCAGATATCGTCCGCCATAAAGTGTGACGTGGACACCAGGTGGGAGTACTCGCTTTTAGGTGGATAAGAGTAAGGTTAAATAGCAGAGGGCTCAAGACGGCTCCTTGAGGTACTCCTTTTTCTATAGTATAGTAGGAAGTTGGGCCGTCCGGCGTGGACATGAAAAGTTGTCGCCCTTGCAGGTAACTTGAAATCCAAACGTAAAGTCTTCCACCAAACCCAAGAGCAGCAAGGGATGTCAGAATGGCATCATGAAAAACTGAATCAAATGCCGATTTAATGTCTAAAAAACCTGCAATAGGAACATATCCATTATATTTTCTTCTTCCAGAGATGAAACTAGAGCAATCACATTGTCAATGGCTGCTCTATTTTCGCGAAAGCGTTCATCTGAGGCGGATAGAGGTTGTTGCTCTCGACGGGGTACCAGGCCATTTCTTCTGAAAATCATTTTCTCCGTAATTTTGCCGACACAGCTTAGCAAAGCGATTGGTCGGAAAGAGTTCATAAGTCGTTGGTGATTTACCGGGTTTTAGGATGGCCACTAGCTTAGCTAGTTTCCATGGGGAGGTACTGTGCCACAGAGCCAGATTGAATTCTAGTATTTAGGAGACGCAATCGAGATGATGGGACAGGTGAGAAATTGGCCTCGTAAGTTATTTCGTCTTGACCCGGTGGAAGAACGTTGTTCGCACGAGAAATGCGCCGTTCAGTTCGTATATGGAAAAAGGAAGGTCGATGGCGGGGCACGCCGCAGGCCGGGACTGATCTTGTAGACAGTAACCTACTACAATACTCTTCAGCCGCCTCTTTCAGTGAAATGTCGTCGTGCAATGATAGCGCGCGGAATGGGTGCAGCTGCTGAATATCGCTGCGCATTCCCTTCATCATCATCATCATCACCAGCCTGTCTACGCCCACTGCAGGGCAAAGGCCTCTCCCATTATTCTCCAATTACCTCGGTCCTGTGCCAACTGTGACCAATTTATCCCCGCAAACTTCTTGATCTCATCTGCCCATCTAACTTTCTGCCGCCCCCTACAGCGCTTGCCTTCTCTAGGGATCCACTCTGTTACCCTTAATGACCAGCGGTTATCTTGCCTTCGCATTACATGCCCTGCCCACGTCCATTTCTTCTTCTTAATTTCTACTAATATGTCTTTAACACCAGTTTGCTCCCTAACCCACTCCGCTCTCTTCTTGTCCCTTAATGTTACACCTATCATTTTCCGCTCCATTGCCCGCTGAGTCGTTCTCAATTTAAGTTGAACCCTCTTAGTGAGCCTCCAAGTTTCTGCCCCGTAGGTGAGTATGACAGCTGCATCTTACCGGTACAAATTCGCGATAGAGGCTTGTGAACGTCCAGTTTTGAACAGAAGTCCCACCATCGCTGTCTGCTCAGCTTTTCCAAGTGACGTCTTACCTGCCTCTGCATTCTGCGAGCCTCTCGAACGTCTTCTGATTTCTTTGTGCGTCGTGCCTTACGTTCCGCACGCCTGCGAAGGGCTCGTAACCTCCAGTTGCCGCCGTAATTCTGATATTTACGCGGGCTGTGTAGGCTTCCCAGTCCGTGAGTTTGATCCTCTTTCCACCACGACGCACAGCTGCATTGTGAGAGGATATGAGAACGGGGTAGTGATCGCTCCCTCGCGTTTCTAAATCAGTTGTCCAAGCAAATTTTCGTACGAAATGGACGATATATCAATGCAGCTGCTGATAGCTGCGTTTTTCAGGAACGTAACACTGCCGTCATTCAGTGGCTCTATACAATATTTCATCATCAGCTCGGCGAGTCTTGCTCCACGGGAATTTGATTGTGTGCTCCCCCAAATTTCGTTGTGTGCATTGAAATCGCCGCAGATTAGGTGTGGTAGAGGAGTGCTGGTGATGATACTTTCAAGCCTGGAAGCATCGAAGGCAGTCCCTGGCTCTAGGTAGGCAGCAATTAATGTAAATGTTGAGTGCCAATTACAGTCCTCGCACAGACATACTCTTCGGTTTGATGAGGTGGGACGGCCACTGCTGCAGCAGGTACATCATTGCGAAAACCTATGGCATCATTGGCATCAGGTACATCATTGCGAACACCATTTAAACGTTGCGAATGAAGAATATAGTCATTCTTTAAACGAAATGGATCTCCAACGTGAGATTCAGATATCACGACAAACTGAAATTGGTACAAACGTAATAGTTCCCGAAAGTCGGCAAGTTTCGAACGCAAACCACGGGCGTTCCACTGAAAAATTGTACAGTTCTTGAGATGGGTGTTTATAGACACTTTCGGAAATGGGGACGGCGGCTGAGTCGTCATTGTTGGGATATTCCATTTCGCTGCTGCGTCGTGAAGCTAGAGGCTATTAGAGGCTCGAGAGCCAGAACAGCCTCGACTTCAGGGAAGTGCCGAGAGGAAGAGTTAGCCCGTAGGAGTGCCTTGATGGCTGCGAAGAGCATAGGAATAAGCAAGTTCACAATGTCGGTCTGGCCGGTCGGGCTTGTTGATTCCTCATGGTCTCTTCGAGAGCGCCGCATAGAGGGAGAGGATTGGTCCTGAGAACTAGCACCAGAAGGGACTTTTGAATTTTTGGTCGGTGACTGTTCTTGGACTATACCCGCATAGGACTTTTTTGGAGATGCACTTTGAATTGGTAGGTCATGCGTCGAGTGCATATCGCTGGTAAAGACTAGATCAGGGTTTGGCGGAGGTTCACGTCGACTTGGAACTTTGCCCTTAATTTGCTCTACATTGCGAGCAAGAGTTGCGGCCTTTTTCTTTGGGCAAGCTCCATACGACGCAGGATGCAGCCCGCCACAGTTAGCGCACTGCGGTTGGGCCCCGTGACATGCAGTCTTTATACGAGTGAGACCCGGAACAGATCTTACAGCGTACTGGCCCTCTGCAATTTTTGGCGATATGGCCATGCCTCTGACATTTGAAACACTGGGTGGCTGTACCCATGTATTCTGTCACGGGAAAGCTGCAGAAGCCAAGGAACACTCAAGCCACAGTTTTAACATAGATGTTGGTAGGAGAGTTTTTCAAAAGACAGGGGATGCACAAACCTTGCTGATGGGGGGAGGGGAGGAAAGGCGCTGAAAAATTGCTCGGGTTTAACACTCCTAAACCTAAAGTTCCGAGAGAACGCCGTCCCCTGAAACGTCGCCCACCCCCCTTTACGAGAGAAATACTATTGAATTTACTAAAAGACACCAAAGATGGCCCACCCCCTAAAACAGATGGCTTTAGGACCGATGAGCTAACAAAATAAACTCGAATCATCTATTCATCTGTTGATCCAGTCACTTATTTCTCATTTCCACTCTTGACCCAAAATTTCACCCAACTCATATTTTTTCTTGATATCTCGGCAGTTTTGGTTGGCGGTGCGGCCACTTTTTTGCAGCTTTTCACACCTGACCAGACAGATTGCCCATCTCGTATTTTTCACTGTAAATCTCTGTACTTTGGGTGGGCATTTTTTCAGAGCTTTACGGTAGTAGTTATCATGAGTGAAGGCAGTGACTATGCACACACTATTTGGTGAAGTGAAAGTGATGCGATGGAGTACCTTGAAAGATTTAGAAGATAATACATAGAGCTTTTGCTGTAACATATGTCCAAGCACTTTTTCGTCTTGAATTTGCAAAGCAGCAGCGAGTATTCTAACATGCTTATGTTAGGTGGGGAAAGTGATCGTGGGGCTGTAGTGTGCATGATAAGACAGGTGAGATGGTGCAGGACTAAATGTGATTGGTGTGATTGGTTTCAGATTGTGGTTAGGTGTTCTTCTTGGTTAATTAGTACAATTAAACTTTACGGCTATAGCTTAGGGGAGAAATATGCTACGATTTATTTCAAGCAACTCGTGCTGTCTCCAGAATGACTGCTGGAGCAGCAGCATTAGATTTTTAAGGTTTTATAAGTTGTTATTCATGCTAATAAATTTAGCATGTGGGCAGAGTAGTAGACAGTCTCTGTAGCGGTAACATGTTATTGTTTGATTCCAGATATATGTATGCACAGAACACAAGGCTTTTTTTGTTTTACCGGGCTTTGTATACCTAATACATAGTATGGCGTGGGGACAAGAAGGATACCGTATTTTTGTGCGTATAACCTGCCCCTGCATATAACCCGCACCCGCACTTTCGCACGGCGGAATAGAAAAAAAAATCATCGCATATTGCCCGCGCATTTGATACAGGAAAGGCTGAACCAAAGCTACTGCTCAAGAACACATCACGCACTATGTAGACAGAAAAAGCATATATTTAGCAAGTAGAATACACTGACTGCACGCTGAAAGTCACAATTCACTAATAAAGTTCAGTTGTTAGAGTGCTCTCGTTCTTGTTTTTTCTACCTTGTCCTATTATGTTTTGCGCAATCGCTGCCATGGATGACTTAGTCAATTTTACGGCGTAGGAGCTTCACGGCGCAACGCGCATTGCTGTGAAGCTGCACTAAAGGAAAAACCCCGCATATTATCCGCACACGTACTTTTCCACAGAAATGTTCGCATTTTTGGTGGTGCTGGTTATACGCGCGAAAATACGCTATTTTTGCAACTTCACCATGCACTAAATATTAGCCGCAAAGACAGAGTACGGGCTCAGTTATGTAGTCCCATTAGTGGACACATGGGGTCGTGTTGTCTGGCGAATCATCCAGGTGAAGCATTCCACTATATAAATGATGCAGAATTTTAATTAAAAGATTGGTAAAGTTGTATGTGTGGATGTCTGCCAACAATTTAATGTAGAAAAGCGTGAAGTCGAGAACAAATCAGTCATGAATTCATTTAGATTCATTTTTTCGCCAAAAAGTCTGCGCGGTCGAAGGTCCTGTGCCAAGGGTACTTATGCCGAAGAGTTGACAGTAGTTGGGCATACTTGTGAAGTAATGGCCTGTGAGGTTTGTCCGCCTTGACAGGCCAGTGCGCCAGGCCAGTGAAGCTCTGTGTTGTCTTTGTCATTGCAGGTACATAGACGGGTCCAAGTACTGCGAAGCGGTGGCCAACGCCATCGACCTGGCCCAGGAAGAGATCTTCATCGCGGACTGGTGGCTCACCCCTGAGATATACCTCAAGCGGCCCGTCGTGCCTGACAACCGGTGGCGTCTCGACCAGCTGCTTCAGAAGAAAGCGGTGGGTGCCATGCTTGTTTGTTTGTTTGTTTGTTGTTTGTCTGTGTTTGCTTGCTTGCTTGCTTGCTTGTTTGTTTGTATGCTTCCTTGCTTGCTTGTTTGTTTGTTTGATTGGTTGGTTGTCTGTCTGTCTGTCTGTCTGTCTGTCTGTCTGTCTGTCTGTCTGTCTGTCTGTCTGTCTGTCTGTCTGTCTGTCTGTCTGTCTGTCTGTCTGTCTGTCTGTCTGTCTGTCTGTCTGTCTGTCTGTCTGCTTGCTCGCTTGCTTGCGTGTTTGCTTGCTTGCTTGCTTGTTTGTTGGTTTGTTAGCATTCTTCGGATATTTCACCCAGCTTTTGGTTGGTATCCATCCAGCCATTTATCCCTGGCAGGGCATCAATTTGACCTTTGAACTGGGGAGGATGGGGGAAGTGGAGGAAGTGGGGGGGGGCAGTTTTGTCAGCAAAAATTTGTCGCACATCTAGAAGTATGCTACTTACGTCATATCAACAGCCATCGGAGGCAGCTTCTGCCTGAACTGTCATGTGTAAGCATAGGATGTGGAAATTGTAAAATACACGTAACCCCTGTGTAGAGCGTTAGTGAGGGGAGTGGGCAAATGAACACTAGTGCATTGTAGAAGAAAGAGAGTGCATAATGGCAGTGCGTGTCACGCCTGCACATTGGGAGGGCACAGCAGAGATTTGTGGTTGTGTATGTGCACGACGGAGCTAAGCAGGGAGGTCGTGGTGTGTATGGGTGTTTGACACCCCACAGCTGACATGGCGCCGCGAGCATTGGTCCTCGCGTCAAAACATTGAGCAAAAAGAAGTGTTTGTGCTTTCGCATTGCAACAGATTGTCCCTTAATAATTCTTTTTCCTGTGCTCATGCCATTTCCTGGTTGCAAATATTTTGCTACAATACAGCAGTTTTGTCTACAATCGTCAATTCCGAGGAGTAAGTGGAGAAGAATATTTTTCAAGTTAGGTATATGCTTTACCTTGCCGTTCCTTCTTGAGCATACAGTGAGCAGACGGAGTTTTCCACAAAGGGGACCTCGCTATTTCTTTCCTTTCAGTTCACTATATTTCATTATAGTATAAGTTCAGCCAGAAATTCATTACAAGTTCCCTGATGTTAAGACGGTTGTATGTGATTTTGAACTCAAAGTAGTTTGACATAATCAAGTAGTTTGGCATAACAGTTTGATATACCAAATCCACACTGTATGTTTTCAATGATGCTTAGGCACTGGTATTGATACAAGCAGTAATTCAGAATATCTAACTTTGATATAAGCATAAACGATATATGTGTATGCATCACTGATACCAACCAGGAAAAGCTTTGCAAAGCAATGCAGTTTTAAACGGTGTTTTGTTTTATATACACGCATTACCCTACAAACACCTCTGGTTTTGCAGAGTCTGTTCTTCAAACTTTTTCTTAATCGCGTCACACCGCTATTATTCTAATTGCCTCTGGCTGTGCATGACCTCGGCCTGAATAAATGCAAAGAACAGGACAATAATCGGCTCCTCTTTGCACCCTCTGCCACATGACCAGGAAGAAGGCGTTAAGATCTTTGTGCTTCTCTACAAGGAAGTGGAGATGGCCCTCAGCATCAGCAGCCTCTACAGCAAGCACAAGCTGGTCGCCAGGCACCCTAACATCAAGGCAAGTTTATTACTTGTATGCTCAAGCTTTGCGGACTCTCCGTAGCCTTTTGAGTTACATCAGACGCATCTACAGTCACACTCAAAACTAACTGGAACATGGGTTGGGGAATTTAGAAGGGCCATGAAGGCAAAATACAGCGTTGTTTAAATTTTAAAAAAGCACCATTCCAGCTATGGAAGACTTCTGTAACAGAAAAAAAAAAGGAGAAATATGAAGAAACTTTCAAGTTTTGCGCTACAGTGACATGTTGTGGGCAGGAGTGATATAGTATAGGCCAGTATTTAAAACATAGTGTATTTATTCGAATGTAAGAGGTTTTTTTCCAAAATCTGTAGTCTCAAAGTCATACTCCACCTTATATTCGAAGCTCATATCATGTGTGTGCGTGTGTGTATGTATGTATGTATATGTATATGTATATATATATATATATATATATATATATATATATATATCTATCTATATATTATATATATATATATATATATATATATATATGATATGTGGTCAATTTTATAACGATATATTACATTTTTTCTGCTCCAAACCGCACCCTTTCCTTATAATCGTTACTGCCTTATAATCGAATCAATATGGTTGTTGTCAGTGTGTTAATCCCATGTTAGCATTCAGATGATGCAATCAAATGCAACTAGAGGCCGTACTACAATAGCCCAGTCACGTTTTTGGCTGTGGCTCTGGTGGGCGGTGGTTAATCGCACAAACAAGATTTTGTGATGTCATGGAGAGATTGCCGAAAAGTGGCTGGGGATTTGCCACTGCTTTATCAATTTTTCTTAATATCTCCGTTATTTATTTGAGTTAGCGATAAATTGGTATCAATGTTATCGGGACTGAGCAGCCCTTTAAAAAACCGAACTTGTAATTCGTCTTCATGGCACCTTTACGAGAATTTCTCCGCTAACCATGTCTCCGCATCGCCGAGGGTGTGCGGGTGGTGAAATTCATTGAGATTCATAAACCTTCCCTAGTTGCTCTTGACTGTACATTGTACATAATGTGACGCTATACCTAACACTGTAGCCTCGAAGCTATAACCTCCTGTCACCCTTATGCGGGAAGGCCATTAGCAACATCATCTGCTTGTTTCAAAGGGTGCACCAGATATTTTTCTGCTCCAATTGGTTTTATGCTTCTCCCTCATTTGTTAGCAGTGATATTGCACACTGAAATTCATGTTTGATCAGATACATAAGTGCTTTCAAACTTTTTAATATTTTTGATACGAAATGTGTGGGAAAAGGCATTATATAACGTAACATTTCAGAGTGTATCGCGGTATAGCACATGGTGTATTCCATGCCTAATGCATTCTTGGCAGCTGGATGATCTCATAAGAGATTGAATATGCATGTATACCACAAATTTTTGTTTTTTAGGTTTTTTCTGCAGTTTTTGACAAGTTGAGCGCAAATTAGCTCAAAAGGGAAGTCTGCTTTCGCCCAGCACGTGTACATTGCAAGTACAGTCTTTGTCAAAATATTGTGGGCTAATCCTAAGCCTTCTCGACCACAAAGAATTCAGAGAATCGGCTTTACCCTTCAACGTGGCAAAAATATTTTAAGGCAGTAAGAAAAAAAAGGTGGTTTCTCTAGCTTTCCTGCTTAAAAAGTTTCAGCCTCACTCGGCACGTAAGCTTGTACGTCGAATTTTTGGCAGCCTGCGTGTTTCCGGCTTGGCCCACAAAATTTTAACAAAGACTGTACATTAGGGGAAAACAGTCTTCACTTTCAGGCTGTTTTAGTCGACTTGCGCTTAAGCCCATGTAAAAGACAAGAAAAAAAAAACATGCGTGTGCACGCATGTTCCATCTCTTGTTGGATCGTCCCAGCTGAAGTTCCACATGTGCCCCTGTTCCTTTTCGTGTTTCGGCTTGGCTTCGCTACGGCTCATTCTGGCTGGGGATGGCAGGTCCTGAGGCACCCCAACCACGTGACAGGGGGAGTACTGCTCTGGGCACACCACGAGAAGCTGGTCGTCATCGACCAGAAGTTTGCCTTCCTCGGCGGATTGGATTTGTGCTACGGACGCTGGGACGACTTCAACCACAGGTCTGTCTGAAAGGTGGACGCTTTCCAGATGGAGATGAAAAACGAACATGCCCGTGTTTCAAGATTTCAGTGCTTGGTAAAGATCCCCAGGGGTCAAAATTAATCCAGAGCCCTCCACTACGGCGCGCCTCATTGCCAAGGTGCAGCTTTGACGCATCAAAGCTCCATATTTTGAATCTTACAGGTGTCATGCAGAGAAAGGACACATTTGTTTTATTTAAAAGATTTCATGTTTAATAGTGCCCCTAGCACTTGTCCGGCAGCAAACGATGCCTTATTCGCTGCGAAAGTAATCAAGTTAAGTTAAAATTTTGATTCTCCGTCAAATTATGTGTTTTAATGATGTCTGCAGTGACATCATAGGAACGGTTCTTGAGCTAAACTTGGTGTGAAGCAGAGACTTGTTTACCGTTAGTCAACCTAGATGGCGCCACCATACTGCAGCGGGTCGTTTTCTGCCTTTGCTTTGTTTTTGACCGTATTTGTACCTGGCTTGTTTTTGTTACGGTAGAAAGTAATTGTTTTGTGAAGCATGGGGTATGCACGACAAACAGGGTCAGGTAAGACAATGTCTCTTACGCCTATTGGCCAGTGTCGTCTGAGACAGCCCCAAAGAGCCACAGTGCTGTACAGCTAAAACAAGCATAGTGCACCCGATACCAACAGCAGTGCGCATGGGTACTTCTATGTTTACGTGTGCTTTTGTAACTTCCACTGTTCAGCCTACTATTCTTACTTCTATTGAAATAGTGGGCCCCAAATTTAAGCGCAAATAGCTCGTTCGGGAACCGTATAAGCCCTGCCTAATTTGCGTTTGCTTTTGCCGGCCTCAGCCAATCGTACAGCTGGGCATATGGCATCATAGGTTCTGTTGCAGGAAATGAGCTAGTGGGTCGCATGGCCATACCCTTTTTGCCTAATAATGTTCCTTATTTGCGTGAACTTTACGTTAAGAATGGTGTCAGTATGATTCTAATGAAGCAATACAGTCAAACCCTGCGATAACGAAATCCCGCGGGTACGAAATTCTCGCGGCAACGAAATATTTTCGCATCCCCGGCGAATGTCCATAGACGCCCATGTATTTTATATCTCGCGGCAACGAAACGTTTTTGGAAACTGATCCCACGTTAACGAAATTCACTGCAAGTTTGGTCAGCATTTTACCTACCCATTCGAGGTTAAAAGTGCTCAAATTCATTTTTTTTTTGGACTTAAAGTGCGTAAACTTCTGCCACAGCACACTTGCATGGCCGCCGCCATATTTGCTTACAACATAACGCGCAGCCGGCGGCCGAGGAGGCAGCCTCGCAGCGGCACCACTAGGGGGCGACACATGGTGACTCAAGTAGCGGCTTTGGCTTGGGCTACGCTAGCCCGCTACCGCGGAACCGCACGTGCGTTTGTTGTTTGTGTGCGGTGATCGGCATGTTTGCTCTCGGTAAGATGCCTTCGCCAGCCCAAAAGTGGAGGTTTTTATCGCTACAAGATAAGGCAGCCATCATCGCCCAAGTCAGTGGCCCAAGTGGAGTAGCGCCAACGAGTTTGGAAACAGCTGGCTCAACCATTCTGAAAAGCAAGGCGCAAAACAAAACTGACGGCTGTGGCCTTTCTGGATGTCAACAAAGCGGTGCTCACTTAGTTTACTAAACAGTATTGATGCAACGAGGTGCCACTCTGTCTGGCAAAGTTCGTAAACAGAAGAAGCTGGGCTTCGCTTGCAGGATCGGATATACTACTCGGTACCAAGGGCCAGGGCGAAAAACGTGCAGAGAAGGTGAACACACGGAATGTTTTGGATGCGTTTGACACGATCTCGTCGTTCTTAGGCACGCACGAGGACTAGCAATGAACCACTTGTACAGTGAGAGCTGAACTGTGATGTTGGCTGCAAGGTAAGGCTCACGAAGTAATATAACCGACTTTAGGAAATACATTTTCGGTTTGTGGCCGATTTTCCGGTTGTTTATGTTCCATTCTCACGGCAACGAAATTTCCGCAAAAGCGAATTTTCTGGCTTTCCCCGGCGGTTTCGTTATTGCGGGGTTCGACTGTATTTCGAATGAACCAAACTTGTGTTTTGTCTGCATGGCCCCTTTAAGGTTTGACTGAGGACCTCTGCATGTGTAATTGTAACTCAAACAGGACACAGTGGACAGTCATTAGACTGAAATCTGTCAGGCGACGAAAGATGTTCAAAAATCTGTAATCCCAAAGTAACTGATATCGGAAGATCTACTAAAGTTCATTGTAAATGACATGAAGTATACCTCACTGTTCATTGTTACTGGAAAACTTCTTTTCCTTGAAGACGAGGCATTAACAACTGCAGATGAAATTGTATTGTCGTTCAGTGTGTACTGAGTTCACCTAGCAAGTAAAGGTTGATGAACTTTTCAACTCCATCAAAGGGTCAATGACCTCCTGAAATTGGGGTCTGCCAGGCCACGAGGCATGTTCAAAAATCTTAAATTGCAAAGTAACCCACATTTAATTATCGACTAAATTCCTGCATAAATGACATTAGGCCACCTATCTTGCAAAAAATTTCTGACGTGGAGACGTGGGATTTAAAGAAACAACTGAAGAGGCTTAACTGAAGAAGCTTAAACAACGTTGCCCTTAATTGCGCACAAAGTTTACCAAGCATGTATAGGTCAATGACCTTTTTAATTGCATCACTATATTGGTTTCGCACTGAAGATATCGTACACATGAATTCGTATAAAGACCTTGCTTATATAGGGTCGCACCCACCAACATCTAAATGATAATGATTGGATGTTTATGGTGCAAGGCCAACTAGGGCAAAGAGTGCCAAAACAATCCCACCAACATCTAATCGACAATGACTAATTATCAGCAATGACATACTGCAGAGAGTCACGAGCTGCCTTGTGATTGCTTATCGTCTTTAAAGTAATCTCGGTGTGTAGTTAACATCCTGTTTGTCTTTCAACACAGGCTCACAGATGTCGGGGGAATCCAGATGCAGAGGCAGATCTCCAAGAGCGAACAGCCTGAAGTCAACACATCTATGAGCGAGGTATAATAGACGTATTGTTTTTCTGTCAAACAAAATTGTGCAGGGTGCCATAAATTCCTGCATGATTGACAGCACCAGTAGATAGCGACACAGCTAAAAGAAGGCAGTGCAAGTTGAACATAAATGAGATGAACAATGCGCACAGTACAACTTACAGTGCTGACACAATTGTTGTGCGATCTCAGCAAAGGCTTTCGCTGATTTTTTAAAAATCTGCACGCTTTGTCGCTGAGTGACAGCCAAGACAGCAAGAACTGTGCGCTAGACTAGAGCGATTACTTTTACAGTGTATAGTGATTGCAATCACTATGTTTGCTATTGTGAAGCTTTTGTAGGTTATTTTATGAATTCTGTTTGTTGCTCTCTTCCACCACAGTCAGTTGTGCTTGATTACAAGGTTTAAGGCTGAAATCTTTTTAGCTTGCCGTCGGTTTCGCTTGAGGTTCATTTACTCAGAACACATAAGGTGTAGTTCCCTAGGTGTGTTGTGAATCAAATGCTGCAGATTTTTGATGGTATACAATTTCCCGCATTCATAATTTTTATTGATTCTCGGTTTATAAATTTATGGCCATGCACGGTGGGAGTACGTTGTATTTTCGGTTAATGTTTACACCGCAACCGCACTCTGGGTTTTACTTTCCCGACAGCTGTCAGAAAACCTCATTTTATTCACAATTAGCGATACCTTTCCCTTTTATGTGTTTCCTGTGAAGTGAGGAAGGCAGTCTTAATCTAAAAGTTGCCTCGTCTTAGTCTACATTTCACGTTACACCAATGTTACGTATTTCTGGCTTTCCCAAAAACTGTGCAAGTGCAGGAGCTGTATGCTCGTGAGAGATAATCATCAAAGACATCTGTTTTGCTCACCCAACAAAATCGATTTGATTAAATCTAAGAAAAAAGAACAATAGCTGCTGTGCTTTATAAAAAAAGGATACAGTCAGTGTGTGCTTCTGGAGGTCAGCTCGAGAAGTGAATTAAGGGAGAACACTGGTCTTAAAACAACTTCTTCTAATTTTCAAGTAAGCTCTCTAAAACTTGTCAGTCTTGCTGCTTTTTTCCCACCGATTTCAAATATGTCAATATCTTTTCACTTGGTCAATTAATTATCGAGATAATTAGAGGTAATTAGCCATTTCTGGTCAAACAATAGACAAAACCATGTTGGTTTAATAAAACTGTAATCTTTATATTTTCGAATATACTATGAACCCTAGTGAATGCAATAATCGGAGCAGTTTTTTGATGCATTGCTTGGAACTAATTTTACAGCTCAATAAACTTCGGTGTTTGAAATGGGCACTCAAATGGTTCCTCGCCACTGGTGCCACCAAAGTTCAATGAGCTGTAAAATTAGTTCCAAGCGATGCATCAAAAAACCACTTTGATTATGGCATTCACCAGGGTTCATAGTATCTGAAAATATAAAGATTATAGTTTTATGACCAACACAATTTTGTCTATTGTTTGGCCAAAAAGGGCTAATTGCCTCTAGTTATCTCGGGAACTAATTGACCAAGTAAAAAATAATGGCACATTTGAAATCGGTGGGGAAAAAGCAGCAAGACTGACCAGTTTCACAGAGTTTACTTTGAAATTAAAAGATGTGAAATTAAAAGCGGCAAAGTTTTAAGATGAGTGTCCCCCCTTAAGTCCTCATTTATGCTGCTTCACTTAAATGAGAGCACTTATTAACACCCTGTTTTAAGTGTCTCCTTGTGAACATCGAAATAGCACTTAAGTTATTCCTCAATCTTCCTTTTCTTTCCCATTTTCATTTTCTCCTTCTTGATTACCCTTCAGGTGGCAAAAGAGAATTCTCGCATCCCATCGGTCACAAAGACAAGGGGAGGCTGAAGGCATCTCCAACCATACGGAAGGATATGGAACAAATGATACGGGTGATGACGATATCCACTTTCCTTTCTTTTCCTGTATTGTTTCATGCGATGGCTTTGTCAGCGAGCCCCTCAATAGTTTATTTATCTTGATGGCAGCATTTGGAACAGTTTTGGGGACCGTGAATTTAAATTAAGCTGTTTTGGTTTGTAGATCGTTGTGTCAGAAAAAACGAAACAGCACGAACGAAACAGGACCCGTTTGTGTTCTACGTGTTTCTATGTGTTTCTATTCCTCGATCTTGTTTCATTCGTGCTGTTCCCCACCACCCCCCACCCCCCACCCTTTTTTTTTTTTTTTTTATGAACATGAACCAACTAACTCACACCAGAGTCCTGCTACGTCATTTCAGACCCACAGGTCTGCTGTTCCAGAAGCACAATTTTAAATTTTAAGGTGGTTGTTGCGAATGCAGCAACCACCTTTGGGAAATAAAGCGTCCTGCTCACTCTACATGAACAAAATGAATGGTTGGTTTCATGCATGAATGGAGCCGTTTGAGTCAATGGGGAAGTAATGCTTGATGATGATAGTGATAATTATGATGTCGGTGGTGGTGACGTTCGCCTAAATAAAAAGGGCAGCCTGTGAAGCACGGTCTCTACTAAGTAAAGTCACCGACAGGTTTTTTTAGACTTGCTGGAGACTGTAAAACGTTGTGAATGAAGCAGCCTGAAAAATCGAGCTC
Organism: Haemaphysalis longicornis; assembly: GCA_013339765.2. Classification (NCBI taxonomy): domain Eukaryota; kingdom Metazoa; phylum Arthropoda; class Arachnida; order Ixodida; family Ixodidae; genus Haemaphysalis; species Haemaphysalis longicornis. The sequence continues at coordinate 107,583,255 of CM023455.1, read as the reverse complement.
AAAAAAGGGGCTGAAACATTACTGGCCTGCCCTTTTCACAATGTCCAAAAAGTCAGAGATTCATTGGCGACCATGGTTAGGGCTAATTAGATTCAGAATGCAGTTATAAATGGAGTGGGGTATGGAGTGGCTACGGCTAGATGGCATAGAGTTTCGTACTAATACATACCAGAGGGAAATCTGGTGTCAGTGTCCAGGTGAGCTGCACTTCAGAGAGTGTGCCTCATATGTCCCGGGTAGGAACTTGCTTTTGACATGACTCAGCGTTGCCTGCGGGCTAAAAAAGAAAAAAAAGAAACTTGTTATTGTGTACAAAAACAATTTGAAGTTTTAACAGCGAACCTGTGTAGCAATTTGTCGATGCCGGCGTTTCAGAAAACTCTGTATAACAGTATTAAAAAAAAGAAATCACGGGCAGGATGTGAACCCATGTCTTGTAAATCAGCGGAGTCAGGCGTCTTACCCACTCGGCTACAACCACAAGTTAGTACCTGAGAGTCAAACAGCTTACTCACTCGGCTGTGACTGTGGGGAGAGGAATCACACCACCACCTGCTCGACACAGAACACGTGATAGGGTATACGTCGCACCTCGTGGCGCCCGTAGTTGAAGTGTGCGCATTCCGTTCGTTCATTCTGCTTCTTCTCCACCGTTATAGCAACAAAGATAAAGTAAAGGTCATTGCGTCCACAATGAAGAAGCAAATTGGCAGCAATCGTGGACTTAAACCGTCGTGATGGTTGTGAAAGTTGCGTACAGCTTCGCTACCTTCAAGTCTTGCGCATTAGTGTGAGCTTCCTTCATTTTTTTATCAACATAAAAGTGTTGATCATACAAGACTGCTTTGTCGGAAATTTTTTAAAAGCTTCATGCTACCTGAACAACAAAAAAGTTGTTGCCTTTGCTATCCACAGGCCACAAGAAGTCGTGTTGCAATCCAAGCCAAGTCTGAAACGAACGCTTCCAGATGCTACGGCGGCGCCCTTGACGGCGCACGATTTCAGTGACAGATTTCCCTCTAGTACTGTATTTGCACGATTCTAACACGCATCTTTTTTTGCTATAAGTCGCCTTCAAATTTGCGTGCGCGTTACAATTGGGCTCAGAACCGAAATCGACTTCAAAGCGGCCATCAGCATTGCCGTGGACACAAAATCCTCCCGAAATACAGCCCAGAATACAACTCGCTGTACTTGTAAGGTCAGCAGGAGCTGGATAAGCATTTTCAATAAGCACAGGAAATTGCTGCTGCCACAGTTACCTGTGTCAAATAAAATGTCTTTTGCCGGGTTCATGCTATCATATTCATATGCACGGTGGAATAAGTGTCCAATCATATTGTCGAATATTCCCACGTAAACTTACCTGTGCATTACAATCGTGCAAATACAGTATATACAGTCAAACCTCGTTAGTTTGAACCTGCTTAATTCAAACTCCTGGTTTATTCGAACGGACGCTGCGGTCACGGCAAAGTTATGTCTATTTAAATAGCTTTTGATAATTCGAACTACTTTTAATTCGAACAAATTTTTGGGCCCCATCGAGTTCGCATTAATGTGGTTCCACTGTATTAGTATGAAACTCTGTGGTAGATAAGACTAGAAGTAGGGGACTCATATAATTCAGTAAAGGGATGAGATGAAGAAATTAGGTGCAAAGAATGTATTAGGACAGGGCAGGATAGGAGCAATTGGAGGTCTACAAGAGAGGCCTTCATCCTGGAGTGAGGATGACGACCTTTCTCTCTCTTTTACAGTGGATGGTGGTGGCGACGTGACAACGCCATCGAGCGGCGTGAGCAACGCTGTTGACGGCAGGGGCCGCAGCAGACAAGTGTCGAGCACTGTGGGCCTGCCAGGCAGCGGGATGGTCTACGTAGACCAAGAGGAAGGCAAGGTGGTCGTGGGCGACGACGGATCCTCGAGGGTCGCATCCAACCTGCAACGCGCTCGTCGCGTCTTTCGGGCTGTGGCGGTAGGCATCTCACGCGAAAAATTTCTTGTAGGTTGGACAAGGTCGTACGAGAACGTATGACAGGGTAGTACACCGATGCTGTTGCAGCACAAATATAAGCGTTGCACAAAATACAAGGTAGCAAGTTGCACTCATCGCCTTAGTTTCTGTTGTAGACTTAGTGGCCTTTGGTTGGTGATGTCATAGAGCAATCCTTCATGGCCTTAGTGGCCTTCGTAGACTTAGTGGCCTTCATTTGGTGGTGTCACAAAGCAATCGTTCATTGCCTTAGTGTTTTTTGTGGCCTTAGTTTCGTTTGTAGACTTCGTAGCCTTCGCTTGGTGGTGCCATAGATCAATCCATCATGGCCTTAGTGGCCTTTGTAAACTTAGTTGCCTTCAGTTGGTGGTGTCACAAAGCAATCGTTCATTGCCTTAGCGGCCTTTGTGGCCTTAGCTTTCGTAGACTTAATGGCCTTCGGTTGGTGATGTCATAGAGCAATTTTTTATTGCCTTAGTGACCTTAATGGCCTTAGTGGTGTTTGTAAACTTAGTGGCCTTCATTAGGTGGTGTATTTGAGATTCATCGCTTCAGTGGCCTTTGTAGACTTAGTGCCTTCAGTTAGTGTAATGTCATAGAGCTACCCTTCATTGCCTTAGTGGCTTTTACAGTCTTAGTGGCCCTCGTAGATTTCAGTTGATGATGATGTAGTGGCAAGACACAGTGTCAGCGACAGCAGCGTGACGTAGGACAACGAGCGCACTCACCTGCTGAAAGGCTCGCGTGCCCCTGGCATCAGCATAGTGAGACCCCACTGCGTTCGGAAGAAATCTGCTTGACTCCACGGTCTTGCCCTCTCCTTCAGCGCCTCCATGGCAGGCTCTCTACAATGTCATAGAGTTGTTCAGTGTCTTTGTGGCCCTTTGTAGACATAGTGTCCTTCAGTTGGTGATGCCAAGGAGCAATCCTTTATTGCCTTACTGTCATTCATGTCCTTAGTGGTCTTTGTAGACTTTGTGGATTTTAAGTTGGTTGATGATGCCATAGCCAAAGCAGCACTGGGGACCAAGTGCAAACAATTTCTTCAGCCCTGATTGCTTTTCAACTTGCTGCCAAGTCTAGGTATAGGCTAGGCAGACAGTATACAACAATGCCTCAGGGCGAATGTAGTTATGTAATTAATAAATAAATGAATAAAAAAACAGGTATAGGCCAGACATACCGGCTAGGCAGGCACACGTCATATACATTTGAACCTCTGCGAAATGACTTGCATGTGCTGCAAAAATGGCCCAAGCCTGCTTTCTGGAGATTTTGGCTGTCCCACGCACATAGCGATCAAATGGCTCTGGTGGGAAGCAGTTGGAATTTGGCCTCGTGTGAATATAACAAGCTTGTTTCATTGAATGCGTGCTAATGCTAACTTGTAGGGTTGAAGCCTTAAAGCATGCTTAACAAACATCCTCAGTGCTGTGGAGTGGTAGACCTTGTGTTACGACTTGAGTTTGAAAGCAGTTAATGTCTCAGGACCAGCAATTTTTTTTCATCCAGATTTTTGAATGTGCAGCACTTTTTTTTATGTCACTCTCTCGACAGTCCTGGTTTCTCATAGAGTTTATGTCTTGGGAGTAAAATCACTGCCCTCTAATAGCTCGTTAAAATGCTTTGCATAATGACCAGAGGCATAAGTCATAAAACATGTGATTTAGCTTTTAATTTTGCAGCATTTAATCAGTGCATCCATGATTTAAGGCGTTCATGTAAATCGAGCATATGCGCTTAGAGAAACACATACCCGGAAAGGGGGATGGGCCAAAGTTTCATGAAATGGCTGAATGAATAATTTGTGTTCGTCGGTCAATGAATATCAATTGGCAAATCGAATCAGCCAGTCAATTTCAATAACTTCAACTGATGGTGAAATTTGTAACGCCTCTTATGTGGTCCTTGATTTTTTTTTCTTATGTGCTTTGCAATGTTATATACACATGTGTAGAAGGGGATGAATAGAGTGCAGAAACAGGGTTCAGAGAATTGTAGGGTTAATGAATAATTTCTTAATATTTTTAATTGGCCCAGAATCGTAACTACAGCTTTGACATCGTGCCACCATTGTGGCTCTTATCTCCATAACAAACGGGTGCTTGGGTAGAAGGTGTCTTGCAGAATATTTTATTTCTTTCTTTAATTCAGTTTATAAATGGAATTCGCAGTTGATAATCAGGAATATGCAGTATGGTAATGAAAAGTTGTAGCACAAGCTTTGCCCAATGCTGTTTGAGAAGAACGTAACAAAGTGGTGATGTAGTGCTGTCTGTGCTGTAGTGAATAGTTGGCTGTGAAAGCACAAAAACATGACTGAATTTTTTTGTTCTTGCAGCACCTTTGCATAACCTAGCCTTTACAGAGTGGGCCAGTTCCAATGGGGTTCTTTTCTTTTCAGCTACAACATATAGCATTTGAATACCTGTAAGAATTTGAAATGCAGCACTCCTCAGCATCGACAGAAAAATAAAAGCTTTGGGAGTGATATCCACTAGTTGGTTGAAATCGAGGAATACTGAAACGCTATGGGGATTCAAATATAAAGAAATAAACAAAACAAGCTGGCGTATTGAAATCCACATCTGCAGTGTTCAAAACCAAGTTTTATACTTCTACGCGAGCAGCTCTCAAGTGCAGACATCTTGAAGGCATCTTCTAGAATGGCATAAGTAGGTAGCTTTGGCGCAAGAATCAAATGGAATGCACTTCGTGCAAAGAAGGCAGAAAGGGGTCTATGCTCTGTGGCAAACCCAACTTTTAAGTGCAGAGCACTTTAGGGGCTCGCCTTACTGTCGTAGCTCGCTCACTGGACCCAATTAGAGCCACACGGCGTTCCGTCGTAGCGGCTGTCATTGCGGCGTAACCCAGAGGCTTCGAAAGCCAAGCGGTTTATATAGTCATAAGCATTCGAAACTCATTAACCGCTGGCGCTTGTCAAACATCTCCCCATTGTTTAGCGCAAAGAAAACTGCAGGTACATTTTAGGAAAAATACACGTAATTAACCGGCAGCACCCGCATTCATTTATAGTTAGGAACGCTCGTTGGGTTGGTTTTTATGATAGTAAGCGAAAAAAGTGGCAGTGCAACGCCGGCATGTGCGGGAGGAAAAGCACGCACAAAAAAAAACAGAACTCCTGCTGGCGCAGTTTCAGGCAGGGGGCGCGGATAACGGCGCCACAGCCCATTATGGCAAATGACTGCTCTGCACTTCCGACGTCTTTCAGATTGAATGGAATGGATTTAATTTTTGTTGTTGTTGTTGTTAGTAATGTCACGGTTTTGCTGGAATGCATTGAAGTTGGAGAGGAAGTGTTCACTGAAGAATGAAGGCTACACAGGCGACGACCACCTCTACATGGAAGACCAAAAATGAGCATTTTGTGCTTGCCAAAAACTGCAACTGCTGCATGATGGTGCTGCGTTAATTTATGCCATTCTGTACAGGCTAGGATATGGAATGATGCACCAAACCTTAACCATTAACAATTTAATTAACATGCATGACTGTCGCTAACCTCTACCAGCTTACTACGCCAACAAGTTAGCTGGTGTTAGCTGTGTTCTTTTTGTTACTTTTTTTGGCATAGTGCATTCTTGCTTGGCTAGAGATACCTGCATGTCTCATGTTTGAAAGTGGTTGACAGAATTAACTCGCAAAAGAAAACAACGAAGTGCTAGTGCATCCGTTTATTTTTCATTATTTTTCTGCATGATGTTGCTGTTGCCTTGTTTTTGTTAATTAACTGGGCCGTGTTTGTTTGCCATGGCTTCGTCGTTGGTGCATCACCCTGGCTGGTTTTGTCGGCCCGTTTGCCGCCGGTGCAGGCGTTGCAGAAGCTAAAGAAACAAGCAGAGGTAACGTCCGTTTTGAGCACCGCACAAACCGCGCAAGGCAGACGCACATCTCGCTCCAAAAGCTTTGGACAAGTACGTGTTTCTTTCTCAGCTTATACGTGTCTAAGCATACTTGTACATGCTTATATATACGTACAGGTATGTGTGTGTATGTATGTATGGCATATGTATACGTTGCGTTCAAATACATCTACATAAGTACATGTACAGTCTTTGTCAAAATTTTCTAGGCCAACTGGAAATGTGCAGGCCGCAAGAAATCCAATGTACCGTATAAGTCGGAATATAGGTCGAGCCGGAGTATAGGCCGACCCCCTTAACTTGCGGCCGAGAAGTTAAAACATTGTTTTTTTTTGGCTATAAGCACTTTTTTCGTCTAAGGTTTAAAGTTACTCAGTAATTCTGTCTGAAATCTTGTAGGACGACTGCTGCCATCTGGCTGCCTCCCACACAACCAGTTGTCCTTGGTGCAGTCCGGAGGACTGCTCGTCAACCACCTCTTAAACGTTCACAAGGCCATGTCATCAGGCTTGGAGTGTAAAGCATGAAACGACCAAGAGCAGATCATCGCGAGAGCCGCTACGTGGCTGGCTGCCGTCTTGGGGTTATCACCATCCATACATTCGTAGCGATGTCGCATGATTCTCGCAGGCAAAAGTCGAAACTTTGTCCTTCAGTTCCAGGTGCACAGCTCAGCCCTCACAAAACGGGCTCTTCTGAGTGTTACATAGCGATAGTTGCCCCCTTCAGCTTATGCCAGTAGCATGCATTCTTTTTGGTGACACTGAACTGGTGCTAGTCAGACGCATTGCCGTTGGTTTGGGAATGCTATCTGACGTTTCTTTTAAATGCTGTGGTGAACTGGCGCCAAGTGCCTGAACTTATCTTAAACAAGACGAAAAAAACGCGCGCGCACAGCATACTCTCGCTGACAGCAAGAGAACCGGAGCGGGGCGACAAAACGAATATGGCGGCGCGTCAGATTGATGCCAGTGGCAGTGGTGCCTTCGCGGTTCGAGTGGGCCCAATGGGCTGCCTGGTTGCCGGATAACAACTAATATTCGGCCAATGGCCGGTATATAGGTCGAGAGGTGACTTCTCCACGCATTTATGGGTAAAAAAATCTCGACCTATATTCTGACTTATACGGTACAAGCTTACGTCCCAAGCGAGGCTGAAACTTTTTATTCTGGAAAGCTAGAGAAAACACCTTTCTTTCTTACTGTCGTAAAAAATTGTTGTCACATTTAAAGGTAAAGCTTGTTCTTTGAATTTTTTGTGGTCGAGAAGGCTTAGGATTGGTTTAGAAAATTTTGACAAAGGGTGTACATATGTGAACATTTACTACATGCCCACAGTGCAATGTTTTTACACATGTGTATGTGCAGGTATATGTTCATATGTGTGTGCGGTACATGTATCTAGTTAATGTAAGAATGTGTGCACATAACTGCATAGAAACATGCTTACCTTAGGCTACAATACATGTACGTAAAAATGCATGTACATGTGTAACCGTACTTTTAAATACTCCATGCACGCACGTGAAATCTATTTACACATGTGTGCATACATGTATTTGTGTGTATGTACGTGCAGTACGTTTATGTAATTACAGAAGAATGCATGCACATAATTAATATAAACATGTGTACATAAATGTGCACATGTACTTATGAAGACATACATGTACATACTCCATGCATGCGTGTGCAATATTCTACACGTGAATGTACAGGTGTGTGCATTGTGTTTCCAGTACATTTGTGCAATTAAGTAAGAGTATGTGCACATAATTACATAGAAACATGTGTACTTTACAAACAACTATGCTCACGTAAATATGAACAAATACAGATTATGAATGAATGACAGTCACATATGAGAACGAATAAATAACAAATAATGATAACATATACACGATACACATAAATGCAAACAAACGAACAAGTACATGTTTATGTGTCCAGAGCATGTATGCATGTATGTATGCATGTATGTATGCATGTATGTACGTACGTATATGCAATTATGTGTCTGTGCACCCTTGCATGTCCTCTCTTGGTGGCTTCTGCAGTGTGCTTCAGTGTACCTTGTCCAGGCAGCTCTGGTCCTCCTAACCACGCTTATAACTGCCCACTTTCTTTGTGTATGGCATACGATAAACTCTTGTTAGTTGAACCTAGGTACGTTCAGTACTGCCACTTAATTTGAACACATTTAATAACCTCATGAGGGCATAGGCCTTCGTATTTCTGCTTCGGCCAATGCAATTTTGTACACATTTTGACTTAACTTTAGCAGTCATGCAAGGTCGAGTTAACCAACAGTGGTCTGTGCTTTCACTTGGTGTTGGTTTTGCTCTATTGTATCCCTTCAGCGGGGTTGTTAGAGGATGGACAAAATTGAAGGGGAAGCATTTGCAGATATGGAAACAATTGGGGTTGTAGTGTAGTATTCCATTAACGCGGGGCCACCATTTCAGCACAAACCTTTCCAAAGCAATATATGGAATGGGTTGTGCAAGAATGAATCATTGTAAAATCAGGAGAATAATAAATAGCCAGGCATCAAGCTGAAGGTTGATCTGATTGCAAAAAGAAAACGTAGTGCTAGCAAATCGTTTTCCCAAATGCAAATAGTTTCTGCTTATAACAAGCAAAATATGTTGCTCCCATACTTGCTTTACAGCCATATCAACAAAGCATCGGTACCAGTTTCTAAGAATGAACAAAAATTTGATCGGCATTAAGTTCTTCACAAGTTTAATTCCCATTGGGAGATAGTTTTAGGGCACCTAAAAAAAAGATTTCTTAGCTGTCAAGCGTCTTGGTTGGACAAGGGGGTTGCTTGTGGAGGCACACATACTAACCCACTAATCTGAACTAGAAAATAACCTCTAGGAATAAACTAGCTTTTCAAAGATGAAGTCGGCACCAAAACTATTTATTCTGTAGACTCTTTATTTGTAGTGTGGTTCCCTTTGCACTTAGTCGATTTCAGTGCCACCTTCACCCGTTTAGCCATGGGACGTCCGTCAAACATCCCAAGTACATCAGCTCCGGTCATTGAAGAACTGACAGATGTCCCACAAATGACCACAGAACGTCCACTCATAACGTTTTTGCATGTCCCGCTAGACTTTTTCTAATGACTATTGGATCAATCATGGACATGTGTTGCAACCACTATGGGAGAAGTATGGGAAATGACCCTCACTTCTTTTTTGTTGATTGCCAAAGCGACAACATATTGCCACGGCACAAACTAGCAGACGACGAACGATGTAGTTCTGAGGGATTGGTCCACAAGCAAGAACAATGCGTCCAGCGACAGGTGTTGGTAGAGGAAGACGGCGAGGTCTCTTGTGGGTCGTTCTGAATGTTAGCGGCAGCCCAGCCTTTCTTCCTGTAAATAGTGTAAATACTTTAAATACATTCTTCTCTACCGTATCCTCGCCTCGTAACAATATGAAGTGTACAACCAATTCACCGCCATCGATCATGCTATCAAGTCCCCACTCGACCGACACGTAGCGGCGAGTAGAAGCAACTTTTTCATCTCCTTGACACGACCTGCCAAAATAGGGAAGTGCTCACGGGGGAATAGGGCCATCGAATGCCGGAGCACATTGCTGGGTGATATTTATGCTTGGTCATTGTTTTGCCAGGAACTTAGTTTAACAACAAGAAAATGCCAAAATGCGATAAGGTGCATTCAGTAGCTGAAAAAGTTGTAGACATTTTTAGCAAGACCCAGTTACTGGTAGCACACCAATCACATGCTTGAGCAGATGATTAAGGATGTGATGTGAAAAGTGTTGTCAGCGTTTAAACGAAAACACGAATCAGCGCTGCTTCCGAAAATGTGTCGGTCTTAAAAACCGTGTAGCAGCTCAATGCATTTGCCGCAGCACCAACCGTACTTGTTTGAAAGAGCCCTCGCTCACAGAGAGCACAGTATTACCTAATGAATACTTCTTATGCCGTGATTGGGATGCTGCATGCCATGCTAGTTGCATACACCTCAAACCTTTGTGCGCGGTTGTTAGTAATCAGCAAAAATGGTCAAAAAGCAGAGATAGGATACGCTAGTCTGGTATGATACGTGAAACACAATCATGTATGAAAGAACGTGTTTTCAAATTTAGAAACGTATATTTTTTCCACTTACACTAAACACTCGAGGCACTTCTCACAGACAACCACATCCAAGGTGAAAATAATATTTTTCTAGCTGGATTATTGAACGAGAAATTTCTTCTAGCTAGAAATATTTCTAGCTAGAAATTCAGTTTCTAGCTTATTTTTAGCTGGATTGGCTGGCAGCTAGTACTTCGTGCTAGCATTTGTCAGTCCAGCTGGACGAAAAAAACCTGCAAGCTGGAAATAATCGTCTCTAGCTAGACTAAGAAGTTTTCTAGTTAGAAGCTGTGCTGTCAATTCCATCTAGAATCTATAAATCTAGTCAGAAATGAAGCTGGAAATTAAGATTTCTTGCTAGAAATGCGCTTTCCATTTTTACGGGGGACACGACTGGGCAGGGAAGCAAATCAACACAGGGCTTTGGAAATGGAGAGTAGAGCTCAAATAGACCGAGCGTACGAACGAGTGCCCTCATACTTTAGGAAAGCTTTGTAGTAACTGAATTTGGATCGGTTCCAGTAATCAGTCATGACCATACCGGTTCCCTTGCACCGGCTCTCTGGATGCACCGCGGTCTCTTCCCTCGGCAAATGCCACCAGTTCTGCCTCTATGTGCCCGTCCGTCTTGCTGAAGCGCTTCTTGTCTGTCAAAAAGTTGGTGTTGTTTTTTGTTGGTGTTGTCAGTTGTGTTTTGCATGCGCTGTCCACTGTCAGGCCTCATCCATCTTTGAATTCGCCGCCGTCGTGTGTGCTCCAACCCTCATGGTTTTTGCAGGGAATGCAAGCCTTCCATCGGCAAAACGCGGAAGGGCTCGCTGGACTCGCTCAACCTCACAGACCTGTAAGTGATAAGTAGGTGTACGTAATACTTAATACGTAATACGTGTATAATACGTAGTGATACATAAAATACGTAGACGGCCCGAAAAAGTAGCAATATTCAGTCTGTCATGCTTTTTCTGGAATTATGAAGTATGTAGAAAGGACCAATAGTGTCTTCTTAGGTGGTTTTTCTGTAAGGAATTGGGACATGCGTAAGCGGCTATCAAAAGTAACACTGCAGGCTTGTCTTAAGGGATTGAAAAATACTAAGCAGCTTTAAAATGCAACAATAGCCACTCGGCATGCTTTTCCTGTGCTATCCTAACTCGTAGAAGATTCCCAACTCATAACTGATTAGAACTAAATTTTTAATTCCTGATTAGAACTAAATTCCTAACTGATTAGAAGATACGTGAGTAGCCATGATAAGTTCTGCCACCGTGTATGCTTTCTTTGTAAGTTATGAGGAAATATGTAAGTGGCTGTTAAAAGGGCCTTAAAAGTAACAGTTAAACTATATGGCCTTTTTTTTTAATTGAATAGAAGATGCATAACCAGCCATAAAAAAGTAATGATAGCCACTATGAATAATTTTTCTGTAAGAGATTGGAAAATAAGTGGCCATAAAAAAGTAACAATAGCTGCAATATGTGCTTTTTCTGTAAGGGTTTCAAAAATACTTAACAGACCATAAAATGTAACTACAGTCGAGCACGGATATATCGAACACGGGTATATCGAATTATTGTCTATATCGAACTGATGAATTATCCCCTTGAAAATTCTGTGCAAAAGTATAGGAATTCGTACGCTTATATCGAACGGTATTTTTCCCGACATTGGGTATATCGAACACTGCACGAGCTGGAAGGTGCTCTTCGGCGGTCACTGCACCTCCGATTTCCGCGGTCGCTTAGTGCCTTCGCCGAAACCCGACAGGGACAGAAGCCGGGATGTCGGAGCGTCATGCTTGCCTTCTCATGGATAACTGCTCGGCCAACCAAACCACCTGCGAGCTCGACAACATTGAGCTCAAGTTTCTGCCTCCGAACACAACAGCCAGGCTGCAGCCGCTCGACCGCTCGACTAAGTCGTTCAAGGTTGGGTACTGGAGGCGACTCCTCGGTAGGCTTTTGATGAACCTCCGCGTAGGCACCGAGCTTAAAGTTGACCAGCTGGGGGCCATACACATGATGACGGGGGCCTGGAACAGCGTAAAGTAGAGCGTGGCCAACTGCTTCCAGAAGGCAGGCTTCGTGACGGCCGAACTTTCGGAAGCTTGCGAAGACGTTTCGCAAGCTGTCGTCCCTTTTCCCAGCTGCTGTTCCAGCCAGACTGTCTGCCGGCGACTTCGTGAACGCTGACAGCAATGTTTAGGCTGTTGCGAGCGTCGGTGACGAGGATATCGTAGCTGCGGTTGCAGGAACCCAGGCTGATAGCTCGAGTGGCGAAGATCGTCCGGACGAGGATGCGGCTACACGGTCGTACTCCGTTGATGAACTGACGGCTGCGTTCAGCTTTATTCTACGTAGTTGCGGCGACATGAGAGGAACTTGGCTGTCACACGTGGATAGCCTCGAGAAGATCGAGACCAGCGTCTTTAATTCCATGTACAGGACGAAGAAGCAGGCCAAGGTCAGCGATTTCTTTTTATGCAAATAAAGCATTCTGTTGCGTCGTTAGTGCGGAATTAGTTGTCATTCTTGAATGCGCCGATCGGTACGTGGTCGTCCGCCACAGGTGAGGTCTCACAGCCCATATTTTTTATATCGAATTTTTCATATATCGAACTATTTCGCGATCCCTTTGGAGTTCGATATATCCGTGTTCGACTGTATAGCCTTTTTTTTTATTATAGGTTAGAAAACACCTAAGCGTCTTAAATAATAACGATAGCCACTGTGTGCGCTTTTTTTTTTATAAGGGTTCGAGAAATATGTCAGCCACCTCGAAATGCAACAATGGCCTTTGTGCATGTTTTTTTGTTGTTGTTGTTGTTGTTTTTGCTTATGGGCACATTTGCAAGTATATGGCTATGCCACTGAACAAAGAGGACATATAGGTTCAGTTTGCAGTCTTCGGGGTCATATTTCTGATGGAAGCCAAATGCGAAATTCTTAAGAACATTTAGAGTGTTTCAGAGAATGCCATTGGTCACAGTATTGCTATCCAGAAAAAGCCTACTATGACAGGTCTCCTAGCTTAGGCATTCGCTTGGCAACGACAGCCCCTGACTGCAAGTGCTCATTTCTATCTTTAGGGTTTGCTCTTGAAAAAGTGAAGCTTGGGTCCTGTTACGCCTCCAGTTCAAGTTATTAAGCAATAGTTAAAAAGAGTTGTTGTCAAGAAACTGAAGCTTGAGTCCTAGCACGCCTACAGTCCAACTTAGGCAGAAGTAAACTTAAAAACGAGCATTGCATAAAATTATGTGCACAGCATGCATCCTTATGTATGTACAGGTGCAGTCAAAAGTAATTGGAACATGGTCTCGTAAATTTACAGAAATTTATACTTCTGGAAAATGCTTCGCTGCATTGGCGAGCATTTAAAGGAATCCTCACTAATAGAGAAAGCTTCCCGTAAATCAGTAACGGGTGTCTTAAAGCCAGTGAGACCAACATTTTGTGATATTCACAACGCAGTGTCTAGAGTTACGTCCGACGGAACCCAAAATCGAAAACTAGAGTTACGCCTGACGGAACTTTAAGCCAGTTTCTAAAGTTACATCCGACGGAACTCAGAATTGAAAACTAAGGTTACGTCCGACGTAACTTTAAGCCAGTTTCTAGAGTTACGTCCGACGTAACCCACAATTGAAAACTAGGGTTAGGTACGTCCGACGGAACTTTAGGCCCGTTTCTAGAGTTACGTCTGACGGAACCCAAAATTGAAAACTAGAGTTACGTCCGACGGAACTTTAAGCTGGTTTCTAGAGTTACGTCTGACGGAACCCCAAATCGAAAACTAAAGTTACGTCCGCACATGTCCTGCGGCGGGAACAGAGTCCCGGCCGTCGTCGTCACTTGAGCGGTCTGTGTACGCTCCGAGCACAGGATAGTTAGACGGAGATGGAAAGCTCGAGTGACTTGTACGCACTTGGAGCTACTGTCTAACTTGAACTTCGAAGTTTTTCCTTATTCATTCTAATGTAAATAGTTGTATAGAACGTCTTCGTTTCCCTTCATCAAATCCAAACGCCTCGAGTTCGTCAATTCGACCGCCATCTATCCGAGAACTTCAACCCCATCGCCCCGCGAGCCTCCTGCCAAATCAACTGGAGCCCGGGCGATTGGGTTCCTGATCGTCACCGGACTTCGGGGAAACGAGCATCACAATCTTTACTAGGGGCGACACTTTTTTTCTTTAATGCAGAATGCCACCCAGGCCAGTAGTCAGGGGGGCCAGGGCCCCCCTCATCCCCCCTTTCCCTCCTCAGGAAATTTAGATTGGGGGCGTGGGTGTTCTCCAGCAGGGCTCCCGCCATGCCGCTGCACCAAGAAACTTGCCTGCAGCTGCTCACCATGTGCAATACTAAGCAAGTCTTTCCGTGGCCGTGTCTTAACGGCGCCTGAGCCTATCGGCCGAAGGACCGTAAGCGACACGGAACCATCACAATAGAGGACGCCGCACCCGGCAGTCGGCGCCCGCTAATCAGAGAAGGGTGTCTGCGCTTCAGACTTCTTCAGCCCCCCGCGTGCTAGCACCAGCCGCGGCAGACAGCCTTGTAGCAGTTTCCTTGAAAAATGTGCTTCAAATCCGCCGACAAGTAAATAACAAACCGAAAGATCAGAACAATTATCTCCGCACATTTATAAAGTTTACTGAGTGGTTTCCCATCTACTGCATGCCCACATATGTAATCTCCGTAAAATGTACGTGCAAAAATTAAGCTTGGGTGTTTTTAATGCCTGGATGAATATGTGCGAACCATTTCCTTCAAGAGAAAATTTCAGCTTTTCACTTCAATATCATTTTGCTGGCATCTGAATATAAAGTGACTGTTTGCTCCATATCACAAATGGGCGTAAAAACCACCCACTCTTCCCATAATAGTAGCGACTTTGATAAAATACGTTTTTCATTAATCAGCCAGATCAGTTAACTAAAATGTATCGACATTTTTTATTCTGTGAAGAAATAAAGGAGTACCAGGGCATTCGCTTTATTATCACTAATCAATTATTTATTATTAGTGGTAGGTAATTGATTGATTAACCTTCCGATTAATCGAATAATGCTTTAGTCACGATTAAGTGTTTTAACCAGTTCAAGTTTCTGAGCAACAGAAAGAAAAATGTCATGTTGAAATTATACGCAAGCATGTCGAGTATCATATTCGTGTTCAAATAACCCGCCTTACGTCAAGACAGAAAACGATGCCAGTATGCGAAAAACAGACGGGAAAATAGCTACTCAATAATATTTCATCGACAACTCTTATCTCAACTCGTGTATCTTCATGCCACAGGGCAAAATTTCAAATAAAAACTACAAATATACACGATACAAAAAACGATACAAAAACGACCGTTTTGCCATTGTATAAACTATTTCTGTAGTAAGAAAAGCGCGATTAATTGGCGCCATCGGCACTCATGGCAGGCGCTGATGTTCCTGTTTCTAGAAAAAATGTGAGTGACGAACGAGCTGATAAGCGTCGCGTCCGCATCATGCGCCGTGATGATGACGTACTTACCTCATCCGGAATGTGTCTGAACAAGTGTATGAGCATATTGATCTGATATGTACTACTACATAATTATTTTTGGTCATTTTTTTCTAAAAAAAACCACACAACCGAATAATCCATGCATAATCGAATTATTCGATGCCAATTAATCGGGTTGAAATATTAACTGACACCCAACCCTATTAATTACTCTTGAACCATGTAAATTGGTTCAAGAGTCTTCAAGAGCTGTAAATTTTTTGTGCTTTACGTTATGCCGGACGTAACTCAAAACATTGGCCTAAAGTTCCGTCGGACGTAACTTTAGTTTTCAATTTGGGGTTCCGTCAGACGTAACTCTAGAAACCAGCTTAAAGTTCCGTCGGACGTAACTCTAGTTTTCAATTTTGGGTTCCGTCGGACGTAACCCTAGTTTTCAATTGTGGGTTACGTCGGACGTAACTCTAGAAACCATGGCTTAAAGTTACGTCGGACGTAACCCTAGTTTTCAATTGTGGGTTACGTCGGACGTAACTCTAGAAACCATGGCTTAAAGTTACGTCGGACGTAACCCTAGTTTTCAATTTGGGGTTCCGTCGGACGTAACTCTAGAAACTGGCTTAAAGTTCCGTCGGACGTAACTCTAGTTTTCGATTTTGGGTTCCGTCGGACGTAACTCTAGACACTGCGTATTCACAAATCCTTGTTCCAGTTACTTGTGATGGCACCTGTACAACGGGGAGGTCGAGTACCTAGTAAGGTTTGCTGGATGGTGGTCAACTGAGCTTTAGTTGGTTCAGGGTCGTCATGGAAGCTCCTCACATAAATTATTTTTGTTTATAATGGCTTCAAGAATGCCTTTTCATTTATTCAATCTATTCCTAAACTACAAGTTGTCGGAGGGTTGCAAGCTGGGCTAGTTGGAAAGACATTCTTGGATAAAACCAGCGCGAACTCAGACGAAGATGAAGAAAGTGCAACACAAGGACAGCTGCTGGTCTAACAACTAATTTTTAATATCAGGAAGGGGGAATATAAATACTCAACACAAACAATAAAGTAATAAAAAGACAGTGCGCATGGTCGAAACAAGTATTCCCTCGACCCTGGCTGGCCTGCACGGGGTTTGTACATCTCATCATGCAATGAGTCCTGGTATTCACTGTTCCTGTTCATGGCTGCAGTTCATTGAAAACACGCTAGCTGGAGTACCTCAGTGCATTCGGACGGGGTGTAGGCACTGTATTCCCTCTCGACTGCTCCATTCGCATTTGGAATGTGTGAGCTCGCATAAAATCGTTGCACAACTTTGTCGTGCGCTCAGGTCGGAGATCCCCCAGTCAGAGCTGCGAGCCAGCTCCCTGGACGACGCCCTGGACGTGCAGGGGTCGGCCAAGTACTGGCTGGGCAAGGACTACACCAACTTCATCTTCAAGGACCTCACTGAGGTGGACAACCCCTTTGTCGGTGGGTCTCTTCCTCTCTCTTTCTCTATGTGGGAGAGAGGAAAGTACCAAGGTCGCGGGTCATTCCCTCTTAGCCACCAAAGTAAAAACAAGACTACTAGGAAACGGTGCTTCCTAGAGTGGCCAGATAACGTCACAAGTGTTTGGCCCGGGTTAAGCCGGAGGCACCTGTAGCAGAAGAAACTGCGTGGCTGCCGCGATTGGTATTCCACAGCGCAGCGCTGGAAGGAATTGTGGCTGCTATCATTTCGTCCATCAAATGCCATTACCCTCTCCCTCACCGTCGCAGTTACAAAGTTTTGCAGTTCACGTTGGTTGTCATTTGGACATCATCTGGTCCCTCGCCCGCACTTGCCGCAAAGAGCCATTTCGCCTCCTATATATACTCGTGCTCCCTGCTTTTAGCACAGAACGGTTCTGCTCTAACATGGGCAGTTTGCTCGAGGAATGGGTGGGTGGGTGAGTGAGTGTGTGAAAGTGGATCGGCGGAGTGGTAGCTACCTTTGCAAAGTGCTTCCTCGGCAATTAGTCTGCTAAAGCAGCACCTTAGTTAATGGGTAGCTGTGTGACATCACCACTTGAGCACTGGCAACCAGTAAAAGAACCTTTCTTCCAGAAGGACGGTACAGTTGAACGTTAATTTTATGATACCCATTTTGTGAATTTTCCCACTTAATAACAAGCAAACTTGGATTCCCCCCACTCCCCACTATTGCCCATTCGCCTTATGCTTTCTCAGTGTCACAAAGTTCTGAGTTTAACCAAATAATACATCGGTCTCAGTGACTTGTTTAAATCAAAGTTCATATGTACCCATCATTTTTTTTTTTTGGTCGGGTGACAAGGCTACAAAACGAAACAGTAATCACCCACTGCGTTTGTGAGCACTTTTGTAATTATATGGGTGCAGTGGAGGCCAACAGAACAACATATACCTGTGCCTCGTCATTGTGGGTGCATAGCCATCCACAAAAATTTCTCCAAGGGGTGTCGCAGCACTAAATGAGTGCCACAGAAAAATTTTGCAAAAAAAAAAGCAAGCACTAGTGACCGGTGTAATTTCAAGACATTTATGAATGAAATGAATATTCAATTCGCCCTCACACGTACCGTAAAGGATCCATGAAGACAAAATACAAGTTTGTTTTATTCGAAAGATTTCATGTTTTAGTGTGCCCCCAGCGCTTGTCCGGATACAAACGACGCTTTATTCACTGAGAAATTAATCAATTTCAGTTTAAAATCTTGGTTTTCCCGCTAAATTGTGTGTTTTCATGGTCTGCAATGACATCACAGGAACCGACCGCTCTGCAGCCTAAGGTGCCTTTATTCACGCGTCCGTCGTACCGGGTGGAGACACGTATATGCTCCGCCATTTTGGGTCACCCGCTCGCCGCCGAAGCAAGTCATTGTATCGTAACCGCGCTAAAATTATCACTGCAACGCGGTTCACTGGCGAAGTTTGAATCACCTTATCTATTTCGCGTTGCTGGGTCTCGTGGGAAACGAAAAGAACAACGCGTTGAGCACGTTGACCCAATTGTGGTGGCACAGGACCATTCAAAGGGTATCTCCACCCTTTACGGCGGTGCTGGCATCGAGGTACTCTACGGCAGCGTCCGCGCGTTTGTTTACGTTACTGAACCTAGATTAGGCCACCCTACCATGGCAAGCCGTATTTAAACCTGGCTTGTTTTTGTTCTGGGAGAAAATAATCATCTCGTGAAACATAGTGCTCGCTCGACAAATATGGTCACGTAAGACACTGTTGCTTGCGTCAATCGGCCAGTGTCGTCTGAGACAACCCCAAAGCCCCCAGTGCTGTGCAGCTAAACCAAGCATAGTGCGCGCAGTACCAACAGCAGTACGCATCATTACTTCTATGTTTACTGTATTTTCGTAACTTCACTGTTTGTCCAACCATTCTTATTGCTTTAAAAAGAATGTGCCCTAAGTTTAACCGCGAATAGCTCGTTCTGCAAGCTTATAAGCTCAGCCTAATGTGCGTTTGCTTTTGTTTGCCTCCGCCAACCGCAGAGCAGGCTGGTATGACATCATAGGTTCTGTTGCGGGAAATTAGCGAGTGGGTCGCATGGCCGTTCCCTTTTTTCCTAATTATACAGCTTATTTGAGTAAAGTTTACGTTAAAACTGGTGTCAGTATGATTCGAACGAGGCAATCTTTTGAATGAAGCAAACTTGTGTTTTGTCTTCATGGCTCCTTTAAATGGGAAACCAAAGTTGTGTACAGCCTTTACCTCAGATCTATGACCCCCCCCCTCACCTCCTGTGGATGCCCATGGATTCCTGAGAACATAATTAGTGAATGATTCTCAACAAAGGCCTCTAAAATACCTAAAGTAACCGCCCTGTGTTGTGCTTTTCTGTGCCTGGTTTTCCTTGAGTTAACTGCAAAAAGCTGAAATGGCGCCAAGCCTTCAACGTGCTCCCTCAAAAAGTGGGAAGTTCCGTTAATGTTTCCAGTTGTTGATACGCCGCTTTTTAAAGCCTTGTACGCCTTCCAACCATTTAGTTCCCCCTTGCCTTTTGCACAAACATTCCCCTAAACGGCGCAACCAAAAAAAGAAACTTTTGCCCTAAATTAGAGTATGCTAGCGCCATTTGGGGCCCTCATCAAGCCTACATCGTATCAAATATTGAATCCGTGCAAAACCGTACTGCTCGGTTTATTTACTCTGATTATTCTTCCTTTTCCAGCGTCACTAACTTGAAAAACCGTGCTGAACTAGTTGATTTGGCCCTGCGCCGGAAACATGCGCGCTTATCACTTTTTCACAAGCTTTATAACCACCTGTCACTGCGTGAAAGTTTTTTTGAAAGCCCCTCTGCTCTCTTTCCACGACGCGGTCACCCCAATAAAGTCAAACGCCCACAATGTCATTCACTTTGTTTCACACAATCATTCATACCGCGCACCATTGTTGAGTGGAATGACTTGCCAGCACATGTTGCCACCGAAAAAAATTCCAATAAATTCTTGCAGCTCTTGCACACTACGGTCACTAACTAGAATTTTTTTTTTTGTAGTTTTTACCTCTTGCATAAATTGTGGCAGTAGCTTGCATACGTTGCTCTTGCTCTTGCTGCAGGCTATTTCTGCATACGCTGCCACTTGTTATGTTCTCTGTTCTTTGTTTTTGCGTTATATTGTTTCCTTTTTCAGCCAATATTATTGGCGCAAAAGTGTCAAGCAAATTCTTGAGGTCTTGCGAGCTATGTTCCCAATTTATCTGATTGTTTAACGATTGTACAACGCGGAATGGTTGTAGGTTGTATTTATTGTTTCTTCCCTTCGTTGCAACTAATTACTGGTTATAATGCGTTTTGTATTTTTGTCAGTATTTTTGTATAATGTTGTCTTGCCCCCCTCCCCCTTATGTAATACCCTCGCCTAGAGGGCCTTTAGGGGTACTCTGAATAAATCAATGAATTTCAACGAACTCGCAGATATTGTGGATCGCAACATGACACCGAGGATGCCGTGGCACGACATCGGAGCGGCTGTGAGCGGTGCGGCGGCACGGGACGTCGCCCGCCACTTTGTGCAGCGCTGGAACTACACCAAGGTAGTGCACTGCTGAGAACTCAACCCACTCATGAAGTAATGTAGCTTTCTTCGACAAGAAAGCGTGCTCCGTGCGTTCATTTGCACACAAGAGGTTGTGCGATGGTTCAGAAGTGAGCTGTGGAAAACACAGCGATTAGTTCTCTGACACTAACGCGTACTTTCTTACGTAATGCGTTTGTCAGAAATGATTGTTTTTGAATTCTACTTGCTATGTCGTTTGTGTAAATATGCAAGAATTGTCTGGTCTGTTTTTTTTACCTGTACGTATGATTATGTGACGCCGAACCAATGCGTTCAAACTTGTGATACAAGTATCTTTTGGTGATGTTTATCGGCCTATCCTTACACAATCTTGTCAGAGGTACTGTCATGCTGCATCCCTTCTTATAACTGCACTGTACTTTCAACAGTCGTCATTGAGCTTCCCATTTGGCTCCCTGGCCCCGTCAAGCTGTAGCAACAGCTTTCTTGACAGGGAGACCATCGACATTGTAGTATGTTGAGAAAAAATCAAATTGAATTGAAAAAAACAGCTTCATCCAATCTACTCGCTCGTACAGTGGTTGTACAGCGATGTTTCGGGCTCTTCGCCAGTAGAATTAGAGCGAGACACTGGGTATCGTATGATAACTCACGAAATAAAGGGATTGTGTTTATTCCGGATCGTGTCGGATTTGGCAGCCTTTATTTATGCATAGTGTGTATTTTGTTCTGTGGGCGGCACTTGTGTAACAGTCAAAACCCGCGATAACGAAATCCCGCTGGTACGAAATTCCCGCGGCAACGAAATATTTTCGCATCCCCGGCGAACGTCCATAGACGCCCATGTATTTTGTATCTTGCTGCAACGAAACGTTTTTGGAAACTGATCCCGCGTTGACGAAATTCGGTGCAAGTTTGGTCGGCATTTTACCTACCCATTGGAGGGTAACTGTATCCAAAAAGTGCTCAAGTGCATTTTTTTTTTGGACTCAAAGTGCGTAAACTTCAGCCACAGCACATTTGCATGGCCGCCGCCATATTTGTTTACAAAAGACCGCGCAGCCGGAGGCCGTGGAGGCAGCCTCGCAGCGGCACCACCAGGGGGCGACACATGGTGACTAAAGTCGCGGCTTTGGCTTGGGCTACGCTAGCCCACTACTGCTGAACAGAGCGCATGCTTTGTTGTTTGTGTGTGGCGATTGGCATGTTTGCTCTCAGTAAGATGCCTTCGCCAGCCCAAAAGTGGAGGTTTTTATCGCTACGAGATAGAGATAAGGCAGCATCATTGCCCAAGTCAGTGGCCCAAGGAAGGATAGCGCCGACAAGTTTGGAAACGCCTGCAACTAGCTCAACCATTTTGAAAAGCAAGGATCCCACCAGTTTTCAATGGCGCACGTGCGCAAAACAAAACAGTGACAGCTGTGACCTTTCTGGACGTCTAGAAAGCGGTGCTCACAAAGTTTTGTAAACAGTATTGGTGCAACGAGGTGCCACTCTGTCTGGCAAAGTTAGTAAACAGAAGAAGCTGGGCTCCACTTGCATGATCGGACGTACGCGGTGCCGAGGGCCAGGGCGGAAAACGTGCAGAGAAGGTGAACCCACGGAATGTTTTGGATGCGTTTGACACGATCTCGTTCTTGGGCGCGCACGACGACTAGCAATGAGCCACTTGTACAGTGATAGCTGAACTGTGACGTTGGCTGCAAGGTAAGGCTCACGAAGTAATATAACCGACTTTAGGAAATAAATTTTTGGTTTGTGGCCAATTTTCCAGTCGTTTATGTTTCATTCTCGCGGCAACGAAATTCCCACAAAAGCGAATTTTCTTGCTTTCCCCGGCGGTTTCGTTATTGCGGGGATCGACTGTATATACCTTCTCACGTGCGTGTATGTGCATATATATTGCAGGCATTTTATTTAGGGGGGGGGGGACACTACTCTTAAAGGGACACTGAAGTGAATTTGTCAAGCTCCCGTTTTTGCTTGCACTGCGTAGACTGGCTCAAATTAGCACACTTTTCATCGTTTATCCGGTTGACAAATCGGTAATTATTTTACAAAGCGCGAAAGAAGAAAAACTACCATGCGCGGTTTGCGGCGGCCGCACCAACTAAAGCTGTGACGTCGGGAGGAGCGGGCACCGTGATTGGACGATGCCCAAGGTGAGCAACCAAACAAGTTTCGGTTTCGGTTTCGGTTCTGTAAAATACAACCGGTGGTGTTGTTGGATGGGCATTCTCAATAACTCCGTAATTATCGTACCGTGCTTCTGCCATGTTGTCAGCTGTAAAAATGCATAAAGATAAGCCTCCTAGGACGGATTGGAATCGTAGCATTCACTAGCCGAAACCTACACAGTGCATGAACGCCCTCCGCGTACCCGCAGACGCCCAAATGTCATGCGCTTTTCCCCCATATTTGGAGCTTGCCTCCCTCATGCCTGAGTCGTAAAAACCGTGTTCGCACCAGGCCAAGGGTCTGTTCATTCTGGCCTGTGCCCACTGCCTGCAAGCAGTCTGTGCTTATGGCAACAGCACGCCAACGAGAACTCGCTAGCGCGCCAGTGCCAGCCTGCACGCGTTTTGTGAACTAGTTCGTGGAGCCATGAACGTTGCGGCCCAAAAAAAGGTGAACTCAATATAGAAAACATCGGCGGAAAACAAAAAAGTTAACTTACAAAAAAAAAAAAAAAGCACGTACCCGCGGGGATTCGAACTCGTGACTTGCAAAATAGTTGCGGTGGCATACCTAGCAACCCAGACCGCTCGGCCACGAAGCGGGCTCGGCTTGCATCGGTAATATAGGGTATATATTGTACAACCAGTTTACACTTTTCTTTAGTTTTGACATTTCAAGCAGCTTAGGTGACTATTTGTTGTATTGCGCTCGTGCAGTAAGCATCGCCCGAGTTTTCACAATAGCTCACGTCTAGCAATTGCATTTCGTAGACGGAAAAGCGTTCGCAGATGTGTAGTCGTGCTGCTGACCGCTGTGCTTGTTCGCCCAGCTCAAAAATGTGCTTCCCGCACCATAGTTTTACGCTGTACGGTAAAAATATCAGTTGATTTTATTTCCTTAGTACCTACAATGACTTCGCTGACTCTTCTCCCGCCTTCAAGAGGCCTTATATTTTCCTACTGGCATACCAGTCAGCGAAGCGTCGCATGTGCGCTTGTGCAGCGCTTGTGCAGCGCTTGTGTGAAGCAACCTTGACTTGGAGCTAGATACAGTGTGCAAACTAACAAGTAAAGAAAGGCAAATTCTACCATTCACAAACGTGTCCTGGCTTCGTTTCAACTGAGTGAACGAATTTCGACGACCCGTCGGCGGCCGGCGGGCGAAACGCTGGGCCGACTGACTCTGTCTGAAGGCCGGGGAGCCGTGCAGTAGCGCGGCCACTTGCCAGCTTATCCCCTCCTGACGTCACACGAAAACGCCGCAGAAAATGGGCGAGCGTAAAGAGAGGAGGACAGCATTTTCGAATTAATTTTTCTACTAAATAAAATCGCGTAAACGCGCCCAGGGTGGTCGAAACATGGCCTGGGGACTCCGGACTACAATTTGCGCTAGTAATCCCGCAATGTTTACATATCACTTCAGTGTCCCTTTAAAACAGCTCCTTTTAATTTTTAAGTAAACTCTGTGAAACTTGCTTTTTCTCCACTGATTTCAAATATGCCACATTTTTTCAGTTGGTCAATTAGTTCCCAAGATAATTAGAGACAGTTAGCCATTTTTGGAGGAACAATAGACAAATCAGTGTTAGTCATAGAAACTGTATCTTTATATTTACCCAATACTTTGAACCCTGGTGAATGCAATAAGGGTAATCAGTTTTTGATGCACCAACTTGGAACTAATTTGTACAGCTCATTAAACCTTTGTGTTTGAGTGGACATTCGAAATGTTTCCTTGCCACTGGTACCACCAAAGTTTAATGAGCTTTAAAATTAGTTCCAAGTGGTGCATCAAAAACTGATTTTCTTATTGCACTCACCAGGGTTCATAGTATCAGAAAACATAAGGATTAGAGTTCTATGACTAACACTGATTTGTCTATTGTTCCTCCAAAAATGGCTAACTGTCTCTAATTATCTTGGGAACTAATTGACCAACTGAAAAAATTTGGCATATTTGAAATCAGTGGAGAAAAAGCAAGTTTCACAGAGTTTACTTTAAAATTAAAAGAAATATATTTAAGAGGATTGTCCCCCCCCCCTCCTTAATCTGAACTAAGCATTAAAATTGCAGATGTAAATATTCTAGTGCCAGGTCAGCTCTGTCATGAGCACCCTCTCACACTTCAGCTGTTTTAAAAATGTTGGCATTTTAACACGGATTGGCTCCCGTTCTTAGTGATTTAAATCACTAGCAAATAGGCAAGCAGAGAAATTCACCATTGCCGTCAGCATTCCCGTTACCCGGCAGTTGGAGCGAGCAGCAGTGCAATGTGTAGGAGACAGACCGAAGCCATTCGAAAATTGATCGAAAAGCAAAGTGTCCCAAGCGACAAGATAACAAAGCCCTTGGACAATGCGAAGCGGTAGCCAGGCATCTCAGGCGTTTGACTGGACATTCAATGCTTTCGCATTTACAACCCATAAGAAGCGCTTAGGCGTTCTCAGACTTCTATTTTACTTATGAGTAGCAGCTCTCCCTGATTTCAGTGTTTTGAGTCGATCGTACAGTTACGAAAACTCTGGATTCTTAGAAAAATGAATGCTGTTCACTTTGTATGTGCAGTTTGAGAAGGCAAAGCAGCATGAGAACTACCCCTGGCTCCTGCCCAAGTCATACGAGGGCGTCGACCTGGAGCCCACGCTGCCGGAGTCGGCTGTCGGCACTCTGTACACCGCAGATTGTCAGGTAAGCGCCTCCACACAGCTCATGCTGGAGCTGTCGTTAAAGGAGCCATGAAGAGAAAATACAACTTCGTTTAATTTGAAAGAACTACCATATAATGCGGAATATAGGTCGAGGCGGAATATAGGTCGACCCCCTTACCTTGTAGCCGAAAAATGCAAAAAAAAATAATTGGGTACCAACCATTGTTTTATTGAGACTATAACTTGTTTCGTCTCAGATTACTCATTTAAAACTGTCTGCAGTATCGTCGGACGACTGCTTCTGGCTCGCCGTCGCCCACACAGCAGGTCATCCTCGGTGCAGTCCAGGGAATTGCTTATGCAGCACTTCTTAAACACTCGCAAGACCATGTCATCGTGAAGCGAGCACAAAGCATGGGACACTCGTGTGCAGACCGTAGCGACCGCCAGTCTGTGCAGGCGGTCAGCAAACATCTTGGGGTATCCATTCGTAGAGACATCGCATGACGCTAGCGGACAAAATTTGCCCCTTTGTACAGCAGCACAGGTGCACAGAGCAGCGCCCATGAAGCGAGGTCTTCCGAGTGTTGCATACCGAGAGCTGCCCCTTCAGCTAACGCTGCTAGCAACACTTCTTTTGGTGATACCAAACTGGCGCAAGGCGGACACGTCATTGGCCTTGGAAAACCCCCAACTTTTCTTTTAAATGTTGCTGTGAACTGGCACCAAGTGCCTAAACTCATTTTGAGCAAGAAGAAAATAGCACGCACACATTCGCCGACAGCGAGAGAAGCAACAAAACAAAGAATGCATCGCGTCCGATTGATGGTGGTGGCGATGGTGCCTTTGGAGTTTGGATGGGCTCGATGGGCTGCCCGGTCGCCAGATGACAACTGCCAAATGACTGCAATATAGGTCGAGGGGTGACTTTTAGGCAAATTTTTCTGTAAAAAATCTCGACCTATATTCCGCATTATACGGTAGGATTCAGTATCTCACTCAGCTCCATTACAGCCACAAAAGATGTTTTTTTAACGAAAAAAAAGCAAGAGGTATTTAAAAACTTTCAAATTTCGCACCACAGTGACGTGTTATGAGCAAGAATGACGTCATACAGGCCAACAATGAGACATAATTTTCAGTGCATTAACTACACGTTAGCATTCAAGCGATGCGGTCAAATGGAACTAGAGGCCCCATTACAGACTTCCAGTCATTGTGTCGTCGTGACGGTTCAGTTAGGGCGGCCGCCAATCGCACAAAACAAGGTTCCGTGACGTCATAGAAAAGTTGCGGGAAATTGGCTAGGGGATCGCGACTGCTTCACACGTTTTCTTCAATATCTCCGTTATTTGTTCGAAGATTGCGATGATCCATCTTGTATTTTAATAAACCCAACTTGTATTTTGTCTTCATGGCTCCTTTTAAAGAAACTCTTTTTCTTTTTTAGTAGGACCGATGGCATTGTGTCAAAAAACCAGTGCATTTCCCCAGAGACTGGTTGGTCAACTGAAAAGCTCTGACAAGATCTCGAGACACAAGGCGCGTGCATGAAACCAGGTGTCCAGTGTGTGAAAACAGTTACTTGAAAATCACGGGAAAGGAACGGTAGATAAGATGCATCGATCACGAAGGAGTGCAATAGCATACCTTTATCTCATAAACCATGTATCGGTGAACATTTAGATCGTGCATAGATGCGTTTACTTAGTGTACGAAAAATTGTCGCGTGCGTTCATTTTTCATTTGCAATCTGGGTTTTTGGAGGTATGACGATCGATTGGGCGCACTTTCAGCGACGGTTGGGCATACTTTCAGTGAAGTTTTTGACACACTTTTGATGTGGGAAAGCTTTTGGGGTTCTCTCAACTTTCTTTAGGTAGAAATGGTGAATTTTTTTTAACTGCTATTCACTTTCGGTGGGGCACAGTATCCCTGAGGGCATTGCGTGTTTAGCCTTTCTTCCCACTTTTTGTACACTCTCTGTAAGTATCTACACACACAAAGACACAGACACATATAGCTTACACGATTGGCAATGCAGGACTCGTCGAATTAACACGGAAAGGAAAACCAACAGTCAGGGACACCAAGGAAGGCCTGGGGGGCGTTTTTTTTTCTTTCTTTCTTTCCGTGAAGATGGGAATTTTGTTACGACAGGAAGCAAAAAAAAACAGAAAAGTTTGCACCCTTGGTGAGTTCTTCATTCATAACCTTCGCATTCCCCCCAGGGCACAAGTTTCTCTACAGGCACACACATCTACATACGTACCATTTGTTGGTTAAGCTAATTGACCTTCACATTTCTGCTTCTGTTTCTCGGTGTTCATTGTATTTTGTGTGCTGTTTAGCGCTCATTGGGGCACATTATCCGAAACTCACCTCGCAATGTCTTGCACTGCACGAAAAACGATATTAGACATAGAAGGAGAGCACTAACTATAGGTGGAAAGATTGAATAATAAAGTTTAGATGCAAAGAATGGGTGTGGCCCTCACTAGACGAGAATGGCTGGGGGTACATGGTGAGTGGTTCATCAAGCAGAAAATACAAACAGGCTGATGATGTTGAAGGGGGGGTGGTGGTAGTGGTGATGATAATGATGACACTTACGACGATCCAGTTTTGTGACATTGCGTGTTTGAGACTGACGTTGAGGCCTCGTTTTGCAGATATTGCGCAGTGCGAGCAACTGGTCTACGGGTATTAAGGCCGTCGAGTCCTCCATTCATTCCGCCTACATCGACAACATCGTCAACGCCAAGCACTACATCTACATTGAGGTGAGTTGGCGGGAATCTTTCTTTCTTTCGCATCACAGTGCTTCGTGCCAAGTCCCTGCTAAGGACAGACTGATGATCAATGAACTGAGTACATAAATGAGAAATCAATGTTTGCGAGAAGGCACAAAAAATGCACCTAGAGAGACGCATATCTGGTAACTTTCGTTTGTGAGGTCTGCAGTTAACAGTACTGCTGTGCAATTCACACCCCACGAATTTATTTATTTTTTCGAAATTAGCGTTGTGCTTCTCAACAGCCGTGGAATTTTCGCAAAGGCATTTTATGACTCTAGGTCGAATAATTGTAAGTGTCGACACGGTCAGTTGCAGTCAGGACCGTGGTAGCACCGTCGAGAAGCCGCGGTATTGTCTTGCAGCGTCGCTTACTGATGTCTTTTTATTCGTTTGTTCCAGAACCAGTTCTTCATCACCCTGGATCAAGGGAACACTACAGTTGAGAACCAGATTGGCGAGGCCCTCTTTCAGAGAATCCTCAAGGCACACAGGTCAGCCTGAACTCCGCACCGTATTATTAAAGCATTGTTTTAAGTGCAGAGCACTTCAGGGCCTCGCCTTGTCGTTGTAGCTCGCTCGCTGGACCCAAGAAGAGCCCCACGGCGTTCCGTTGTCGCGGCGTAACCCAGACGCTTTGAAAGCCAAGTGATTTATATAGTCATAGGCGTTCGAAACTCGTGAACCACTGGCGCTTGTCATACATCTCCCTGTTGTTTAGCACCAAAGAAAACCTGCATGTACATTTGAGGCAAAATATATGTAATAACCGGTAGCGCCCGCGTTCATTTAGTTAGGAACGCTCGTTAGGTTGGTTTTTACGGTAGCAAGCGAAAAAAAGTGGCAGTGAAACGCCGGCACATGCGGGAGGAGAAGCAAGCACAAAGAGAACAGAACTCCCGCTGGCGCAGTTTTGGGCAGGGGGCAAGCACTGTGAAGGCGGGAAATTTGAAATGCGCTGGGTGGTAGCAGTGAGCGGATAACGGCGCCACAGCCCATTATGGCGAATCACTGCTCTGCACTTCCGACAGCTTTCACCTTGAGTGGAACGGCTTTATTTCTGGAACCTCTAGTTTCAACGTTGCATCCTTGCTATATCATAACTCCGGTCTTTAGAGTGATGTTCGATTTGCTTTGAGAAGCGGGGGCGTTTGGGAGGGCCAGATTATTTATAACTAAGGTTTGAGTTTGGGCTAGTTGGTTCTTCATTATACGGTGAAAACAGTGTTTAAACAAGGACAGGAAAAGTACGCAAACACGAGTGCTGACTAACAACTAAGATGTTTTTATTGCACCAGGCGATATAAAGGGAAAAGTAGAATAATGTCACGAATATGTCAGAATAACTTGCATTGCCTGCCGAATTTGAAGCCTTCTGATAGCGTCACACTTGGCAGTCTTCCCGAGTTCTGACTCATATATATTGAGGTGAAGGCCCCCATTGGGCAAAAAATAGCCATTGTTGTTTCCCAGTACAGAAAATGACCAAGTAAAAAAAATGTCCGCGTATCTGCTCCTTTTGTTGCAAATGTCGACGGAAGACAATAGTCGTCTGGCACCCCTGCCTTTGCTCACCTCTCATGCTGTTCCTCTCCCGTCTTGTTCCTCCCAAGATAACACGCTAGAGGTTTTCTCAAGTCGATTTAAATTTACCGCGTTCCACTGCTCCAGGCCGGGTGCCTCAATGCCAGTGCTGCCGTACGGCGGAGACACGCTTGAATCCAGGCACCGTCCTACTACGTTGATAGAACCACGTTGTCCTACTCCACGTGCGTTCCAAGCAGAACGTGGAACCTACCTAGTGGAACCTTTCTTAACTGTTGCCGTTTGATTTCTTAAATGCCGCCAGGTAGTGTGGGCAACATCAGGCGATAGTTTTCTGCAGTTGGTGTAGTATTTTATTTGCTATCGCAAAAACTGAGCATCCGGAAATTTTTTTAATAAAGGAACACTGCAAATATCACTCATGTATTGATTTTATACCTCATAGTTGCGTAATGTCTTGTTCTTATTCAACAATGTAGACAAGTCTGAACATTGCCTGCAGACTTAGACGTTTTGAATTGGCTGTGGGTATATAAGACTACTGCGCATATTCAGTTTCACTTTGGCCAGGTGGCTGAATCGAGTCACAGACAGACAGACAGACAGACAGGCCAAAATTTCTGCATTTAGTAGCCCAAGAAAGACTATCGTCTTTAAAACACATATGAGTTTGCATAGGAGTGAAACCCTGGTCTCGAGAGTGGGAGCCGAGTGCGTTACCTCCGCTCCACGTCAGCACGTTGCCAAGGGCTGAACAGGAGCTAGCCTGTAGCTTGTGTTGGACAGATGTGATAGTGCATGACAAGCATAACGGCCCGTGAGTAGAGCAGGTGCACGTTAGAGAACTGCGATTTGGAGGACACTGTGGGGGGAAGTGGCACCAGTCTGCCCGCCAAAGTAATTCGCACCAAACGACAAAGTAATAAAAGTGAAGAAAGGGATGCAAATGTGTTGTGGCAGTAAGGAAGTCTTCCGTAAGTTTCACCAGGCGTTCTCCTTCAAACCATGTTAGGGGACTTAAGTGCTTTAAGTAAACTCTGTGAAACTTGTCAGTCTTGCTGCATTTCCCCCACTGATTTCAAATGTGGCATTTTTTTAGTTGGTAAATCAGTTCCCGAGATAATTAGAGGTAATTCCATGGCCACCTTTGGTGGAACAATAGACAAAACAGTGTTGGTCATAAAACTGTAATCTTTTTATTTTTCAACACCATGAACCCTGGTGAATGCAATAAGAGAATCAGTTTTTTGATGCATCGCTTGGAACTAATTTTGCTGCTCATTAAACCTCAGTGTTTGAAATGGGCACTCAAAATGGTTCCTTGCCACTGGTGCCACCAAGGTTTAATGAGCTGTAAAATTAGTTCCAAGCAATGCATCAAAATAACTGATTCTCTTATTCCATTCACCAGGGTTCATAGTGTTGGAAAATGAAAAGATTACAGTTTTATGACCAAGACTGTTTTGTCCATTGTTCCTCCAAAAATGGTTAATTACCTCTAATTATCTCGGGAACTAATTTACCAAATAAAAAAAATGCCACATTTGAAATCAGTGGGGGAAATGCAGCAAGACTGACAAGTTTCACAGAGTTTACTTAAAAATTCAAAAAGTTTTTTTAAAGGGCAGTGCCCCCCCTTAAATGGGCTGAGGAATTTGTAAGTGCACCTACACTCAAATGTAGCAACTCCTGCGACACCGACTTTGGTCGCAGCTGTATTGAAAAAAGGGGGTTTTGAATCGCTTCCCTCTTTTCTCAGATGCTAGAGTGCGTAGAATGCACTCCCCTGAAAAGACAGTAGCGGAGCCTTCGTCGGTAGTTTCCAGGGCAACACTCTTGTCTTCTAGGCTCGAAAAAAAAAAAAATGGAGGAAGCTCGCACTAACGCGTAAGACTTGAAGGTAGCTGTACGCAACTTTCGCGAACATCATGACGGTTTAAGTCCGCGATTGCAGCCGATTTTCTTCTTTTTCGCTGCCGCGACGACCTAAACTCCATCATTATTGCTAAAAGTGTGAGCTCCCTTCATTTTTTTGCAAGGGATAATCGTTGGACATCACCTTGGAGGGGCGTACGCTATGACGTGTCTTTCTCATTCCGTGCAAGTGTTGCAATGATTACGACAAACGCTGCAGTTCGCTTTTTTTTTTTTCAATTTTGGTTAATCTTTCTAAGTGGGTATGCCTGGATTGACAAGTGTGTGCCGGTAGTGCTGGGCGGTCGCCGCGAGGCACACACACACAAGTGCTCGCCATTTTTTTTGTTTTTTGAACAGCTTGGCGGTCGCAACGAGGCTTGGGTTCACGTACACTCGGTATTTTCTTGGTATTTTTAACTGCGGACGCGAAAAATAACAATTTGCTAAACAGCTTCTCTGTTAAGAAAGTGCTGTGCGGGAGTTGGTGGTGACAGACAGGTGGCGCCCCCACGCAGGAACCGGCAGAACTTCCGGGTGTACGTGGTGATGCCTCTGCTGCCGGCCTTCGAAGGAGAGGTTGGCACAGACAGTGGGACGGCGATACAGGCCATCACCCACTGGAACTACGCTTCCATCTGCCGAGGGGACTCTTCGATCCTGGAACGCCTCAAGGCCGCTGACGGTACGACACTGGTGTACACCTTGCCGCTAGGGTTGCCACCTTTCCCCGAAGAAAACACCGGCAATTCACATTGGGGGGGGGGGGGGAGGAGTAGAAGGTTGAATTTGTGTTGAAAAAAAGACGCCACATTTTTTTTATTGACATTAAATGCCATTTCTTGTAGCTTTTCCCCACAGAGAAAGCAACATAACATTTGCACCGAAGGCGATTAAGGTTTTGGCTCTGAACGTGCTGCACTGAAGAGTAACCGCACTTGCTGACCGCACCAGCGGCATTTCGTTGTGCTGTTCCTCCCTTTGGTCCCCTTCCAGCTCGGGAATCGTGCTCGGCCGCGCATTTCCTCTGCTCGCATTTCTTTGCACAGCTTGTCGACACATATTGATTGTCGTAGTGCATGTATTTACACTTACAAAAGGCCAAAAAGAAATAACCGCGGCCTGATGACCAAAAAACCGGCCAATGTCGGCCGGTTTTAGGTACAGACCGGCAACCGGCCCGCTCTCTAAAAAAAACGGCCGGGCTGGTCCAAACCCAGTCAGGTGGCAACCCTACTTGCCGCCCCTTGTGCACTCACAAGCCCCCCACATGCTGCACCTGATTGAGTCGCGTATAAGAAAATAAATGCAAGTGTATATAGTAGTGCATAATCGAAACGATAACACAAAAGATATGAACTGGAATGCACATAGTGCACAATTTCTTCCCCATCCCCCTCCCCAAATTGATTCATTGCATATAAGATAACTGAGGCACGTGTCTACAGTAGTGCACAATTGAAATGATAGCACGAGAAATATGAACTGGAATGCACATATTGGGCAATTGACCCTGAGACCCCAGAATTGAATCGGCGTATAAAATAATCAAGGCCTCCATAAACAGTAGTGAACAATTAGAATTATAGCGCAAAAAATATGAACTGTAACGCACACTGTGCTCAATTTCTCTCCATCTTAGTAAAATGATCACATGACTCGCGGTTCAGACACAGTTATGCAGAACAGTAATACCACTTTCTGAATCTTCTCGCACCGAGTACACTAAAAACCCCAATCATACGACTTTTAAGGGACCGTGCGAAAACGCTGTATGACAGGAGTGTCGCGGGATTGGTGTATGGGTAAATGCCAACCTAGTATAGACAGTCTGACGTGACAGGCGGGCTAAGAACTTATTTAAACTGCTATATTTAGCGCGTTCTCGTGTAGTATGCAAACTTGAACGCAGTATCATCGGGGTTTTTAAGGGGGCAGACTGGTCTTAGAGCTATTTTTTTTTATTTATCAACCAATTTTAATGAAACTGCACTGCATTATAGAGTTCTCTGTGCTGATTTCACATCTGCCATTAGATTTTTTGTAAGTTGATTATATATTGAGTTAATTGATTATTAATTGCCTTTATTTTGGGTCACAGTTACAAAAATAACCACTCCACACAGAATGGCTATTACCACGTGGCTAGGCAGGCAAATGACTAAAGAATACAACGTAGGAAGAACTTTTTTGATTCAGCTATTTTTGGTCATTTTACAACTCAGTGAACTTCGCTTCTCTCGTGCTCTGCCAGAAATGGATCGCAGGTGGTGCTAATTGAACACAATAATAATTTTCCAAAGCCTCCATCTGAAAAATTTGTTTCCGACATTGTATTCTCCGCACATTTCGGTATCAGAAGAAAAAAGAATTACAGTTTACACCTGCTCTGGGTGCCGAGATAATGAAATGCTAGCTTTGCATTGCAAGAAAAGTGCCGTTTCACCATCGAATTCTGCGCTAACTGAGCTGTAGAGTGCACTTTAAAATGATATTATAATATAATAACAACAAAATATGGTTTCTTTTGATGAGGAAATTTACAGACTGATAGAAAAATGGCCATGAAGGCCGAAAATGCCATTTTTCAGAAAACGCTTTTTTCTACCGTTTTTTGGCCTCAAAGACCCAACTGCCCCCTTAAACTGCTATATTTAGCGCATTCTCGTGTAATATGCAAACTTGAATGCAGTACGTATCATCGGGGTTTTTAATGCATTGTTTCTATGAGGAATTTGCCGGAACTGCGGTGATCCGTCGTAAGAAGTTGGTCATTGTAAAATTGGAGGACGTGTCATGAAGGCCCACTTGTACTCCATCCTTTAGCCCAAAGGGAGGTTCTTATATTTTGCACCTTCTGGTTGGTGTTTTTGTGTTTCCATTTTTGTTTATTCATGGCTGTACAAGTAGTGAGAGATCTGCAAGGAGGTGAAATAGCTTTGTGTTGACTAGCTAGCATTGATTTTTTTGCTACATAACTGTTAGACTCTTGAAAAAGACACATTGCGAAAGGGATCGAAGGTGTGGCAAAAAAAAAAAAAAAAGAATGACTGACATATGCGTTTTCTTGCTCTCTTTGTTTCTGAAGGGAAGTGGTACTAATTAGCTAATTCTTGTTTTTCTAATCACGTTGAAACTTTGTCTGCACTCTTCTTTTGCATTTCACCTCCACTCACACTAAAACCTTGTTCCACGTTTGTCATCATGTTGTCTTGTCGTGGGACGGGCAAGAATGAGCGCATGTATCCCAATTAAAAGCTGACTTTATTATCTTTGATTATCTGTGCCACCAGTATGGAATATAATCAGCTCCTTGGATCGTATCAGTGGTTGCCAACCACACATGCAAGGCTTAGGCTTGGTCTCGGGCATTGACTTTGGGTAACATTAATCTCGCTTCTTCCTTCTTTTAAATGCAGTTGTTGGGCTATTTTCATGGTCATATAGTGAGAAGACCGATTCACAAGCTCCCACTCTGACATTACTGCAGCAGAGAATACACATTTGGCATCACTAAGCTGCACCACTACTTGTAGATGCCTCACCAGCAAGATCTTCGTTAGCTGTCTTTGGTCACTCGTGAAGACAAGGAAAGACAAGTCAAACATTTTTAATGCTCTGACACATCTCTTCTCTTAAAATAGTGCCACCCATTCTTACACGCTGCCGCCTCGTCCTGATACAGTATAGCCCACTTATAGCAAACCTGGTTTTAACGAAATCCCGGCTATAACAAGCAAATCTTCGTTTCCCGTTACCATTTGTATACATAGATTTTATGTCCAGATATAGCGAAAAACGGATATAGCAAACTGATTTCCGTTGTCCAATGTGCTTGTTATAAGCGGGCTGGACGGCGTTTTCTTTTCATTTATATTTTGAGAAGTATGCGGCAAGGAATGAAATGTCTTATTATGTCTTATTTTTAAAGCAGTCATGGATTCATTATTTTTGCTCTTTATGTTCTCAAAGGACTTACCATGCTTAGAAGGAAAATTGATCTCAAACATCTTAAACATATGCTAAAAAAGTGAAATGTAATTAGTTGCTTTTGCTGTGCACGGTAAGCGGTAAAGATTCAATTTTGGGGCGTGCACAGTGACATCCCAAGTGTTAATAACGCCTTCTCTTTTTTAAAATATTTTCCAGTTCCGGATCCTACAAAGTACATTGACTTTTTTGGACTTAGGAAGCACGACGAACTTCACGGGAGGTTGGTAAGTATTCCTTCTTGCCCCATTGCCTACGCGTGTCACGTATACAGCCCAAGTAGAAACGAATGCATGAATTCTGCTAAAC
Organism: Haemaphysalis longicornis; assembly: GCA_013339765.2. NCBI lineage: Eukaryota > Metazoa > Arthropoda > Arachnida > Ixodida > Ixodidae > Haemaphysalis > Haemaphysalis longicornis. The sequence goes on along the minus strand of CM023455.1, from coordinate 107,547,345 downwards.
AGTGTCCGAAAAAAGCACTGAACAATCTGTAGTTTCCCGGGGCACCTTACACTACAAAGTCCCATTTACTTACCTGTAGCACGGGGCGGCCTCTCTAGCATCCACAGTGGTCCCACGTAATTCGCGCCAACAGCGCCAAATTCTCACCTAGTGGTACGTGGCGTCTGAAAAACATTGCATTTATCGTCATGGCAACGAGTGGAGAGGGGGGAAAGGAGGTTGGTGACGTCGCGGACGCTGCTGACGTCATTTTTCCGCGGCAGCCGGGCTGGGCCGCCGGGCGCCGGCCGCAGCAACCGACGCTCGCCAAACTTTCGCGCCGGCCGCTTCTCATGGGCCGATCGGCAATGGTACCAGGCGCGAAAGTTGGACGAGCGGCGGCAATGCTTCGGAATGGCCGCCACCCGTCGTTTGGTATGTGCGTGCAGTAACGTGTTTAATAATTGAACGAAGAAAACATGTAGGTAATAGTCCGTTTTCTGGTGTCGAATTGTTGTCTTTGTGGCGATATCATTTGGAGCGTTACACAAACATTCTTTTCGGTTTTCTTTTATTCAAAATTCATATGAGGATCTTTGATTCGAAGTCATAAAAAAACATGCACTACTCTCATATATTGCACATACATGTTATGAACACACTATTGCGCTCTAAGTAAAATTATGACATGAGAATTTAGGCATACAACATTGCACAATAGAAAAAAAAAACGTGCGAGATGCACATTTATATACATAATAATTGATTACGCAAGCAGAACTTCGAAAGTTTTAGTCACTATAGATTTTTTTTCGCACACACCTCGGCGGGAGAAGAAAAGAACTTGACAGGTCCCACTCAATCTATACTTATCTCTTGGGCTCGCCTCGAGACAGGAATATTCTTAGACATTCAAGAAATTCGTTTCAGTTCAGAGACACAGTAATCGCGAACCTATAAAATAAAAGAAAGCACGCACAGGTATGCTTCAAGGCGGGTCTTTTGGGCCAGTTAACGCAAACTCTGAAAGAAAGTGATAACCCGGACATTAACCTGCATACACTGCCGAGAAATCATGTTCGCACCAACAAAATGCAGCGAGAAAAAACTGTTGCAACACAATAACCGCACTATTGACCACTCATTGCTGGATTATACCGTCGTACAAAAATAATGCGCAACCACGTCGTATAGCACAGAACACAATCGCAACACAAATCGAACCGCACTGTCTTTTCTTTTAATGGCCCGTGCAGAAAAAAAAAACGTTCCTGTATTGTAAGCCGAATGTACTGTGCTCATTACTTCCAGATATCGGCTAGGTTGTCACAAGCTACTCTCTAGCTCGTGCTGGGCCGCGCCTCTGATCTCATCCTGTCCGATACGGCATGACGCTTCTAACTTAGAACTATGAACAGCAAGGCCACTCGCAATAAGATGACAAGGCGCGGGCGCGCACGTTAGATTGAAGAGCAAAGCCGGCAATGCTACTGTTTTTTTTTGTTTTTAATGAGTGAAATGCTTGCAATGGGGGCTGCAGACAACGCATGTATTTCGGCTTGGCCTTCCACTGATCACTGTGCAAATCGAGTGGCATTGAACACCGCGGTATTCGCCAGATTTTTCCGAGCACTGAAGCACCGCTTGGCAGCAGTTTTGCCGCAAATATCCGCAAATTGGAGCAAGATGGCATAGGAAAAAATGGTCAGAGCACACCGCCCCTACGCCGTGGGGGCGTCGCCGTGGTATCGCCGTGGTAATAGGTACGAAGTCAATGACAAGAAGCGCGTACAGTTGAGCTTGCCTGCTTTGTGAGCAAGTGCAGTGTGATAACTTTGGAGGGGTTGCGGAGATTCACCAGAGGAAACGTCCAATGAAGTCTCAAAACTTCCTCGACTTGGGGCACCAACCAAGACTCAAACCCACTGCACGAAACAACAATAAAAAATACATTGATAAGAATTTTTAATCGACGTTCAAGCAGTTACTAAGGCAATCATAAAACGGCAATGCCGCCTCAAATTAACCTTATGAGCAAGAGTGTGCGCGCCAAACGCGCATTTTCTTCTATTAAAACTGTTTGTACCTGCAAGGGTGGGATATATTTACTCATTAGTTTCCACTCCAAAACGACTGACATGTCTCATTAACTTCCCATTACATGCGCGAAGTATTTTGAAAACAGAAGAGTGCGATCGGTCGGCTTTTTTGGAAATTACTATAACTTGTACAAAGCTAATTTGCTTACCTGTCATCTTTGGAGAAGACAAAAAACTTGGCCGAACTGTTTCGCCCTGTGTTGCTGCACCACAGAGCTGCGCACGACTGGTGACGCTCCTTCCTCCGCGGCCCCATATTTAGAATACATTCGAATATATTTTATAATGCAGCGAAACTTTCAGCCCGTGGAGGCGTTGAGGTAACCCGCCCAACCCTTCGCACGCCGGCTCGCTCACGCACGCACTGAACTGGCCCGCCGCGGGCGCCGATAGAAAGAAAAAAAAATATTGGCACCGGTGAGCTGTTGCGCATGCGTGAGGAGGCGCGGAAGCATGCACGGTGTGGAAAGAAAGAAACGCTGAGGGAAAGGGAAGGGCCACGCCGCAGCACCCTGCTGCTAGGATCGCCACAATTTTGGAAACCGAAACTAGCCAGAGTCGCCGACCAGTGCCTGTAGTCCCTATGTGACTAAACAACTTCAGGGGCTGTTCTTTTGCCTTACAAGTCTGTCTAAACAACGGGGCTTTAATTATGGTTACTGTACTCTTCTCTTGTGCGATTGCAATAGTTAAAACTGTGTGTAATAACAGCTTCAGAGAGCCCTTGGTTTTTCTTGTGAAAATTAGTACGATATGACTACAAATAACAGAATCACTTTTTCTGTGAGGCCGAATATAATGTTTTTTTTTTTTTAATGGCCGTTGGTTTGCCTTTTATAAAACTCAATGTGAAGGCGTGCCACTTAAAATGCCCGGTAATTGTTCATAGCAGCTCGAATAGCAGGCTCGCAAAGAAGCAAAAAAAAAAAAAACAAGGAAATAAAAGCCAGTAAACCATCCCAACACAGTGCTTGCACTGAGGTGAGGTGCTTTTCTGTTCACGCCGTCACGTTAAACATGTTAAATCGCATGATAACCACAAGCACACTTTTTCTGGGGCCCGTACATTTTCACACGGGTTGGGGCATTTGACCTGGATTTTATGGTAGATTGTCTATTTATTTTATAGTTTCACAATATGTGACATCATTTTCACACAAAAATGTACTAACAGATAGAAGAAACAAAACACCGGGAATAAAAATAATATAACCGTCCAACTGTTGTGACAACTGGCCATACTGCAAAACACAGCAACATAGTAAAAACACGGTGCTTCGAGAATCCCATTGAAAAATGTAGTGCCCGTCTACTCTCCAAACAAATGTGACCACTGAAGCTGGGTGCAGTCCAAGGAGTGGACGAAACGAAACACTTTTGTTTGTAATTTGCACTTTAGCATACTCATAGCTTATTAGCTGAATGAAACTTTTATTTTAGCAGACAGACAAGGGGCTGTCCGTTTCCTTCCAGCGTCGTAGGCATCTTACTGTTTGTGTAAAACACCAAACCAAACTGCTCGACCACGGAGTACACCGGACAGGTTGCATTCGGCTGTGAGACATCCACATAGACATTTTCCATGAGCACAATGGTATTGTCATCAGTGAGCGTGGGAAGCCTGGCTGCGTATGCACACCCCAATCCCACCATCTCACCCCCCCTCCCCCTCTCCCCCAACGGTACACTCATAAGGGGTGATGCGAACGACATTCGCCAAAACGTTGCTCCGGAAGCATTTCAAGCGGGATAAGAGGAGCACCAGCCAAAATGTACTGCAGAGCCCCTGAGAGAGGAAACAGTAGACTAACGTTTGGGTGTGAAAAATTTCTCGTCTCTGCTGATTTGTCCACGCATGCAAGGCGCATACAGCTTCACTGTAAAATGGCCAAACCTCGTCCCCCCATCTTCTTCCCCCCAGACCCAGGAGTTGGTGTACGTGCACAGCAAGCTGATGATCGTGGACGACGAGGTGACCATCATCGGGTCGGCCAACATCAACGACCGGAGCCTCCTGGGACGTCGGGACAGCGAGCTGGCCGTCGTGGTGCACGACACCGACCGCGAGAAGAGCATCATGGACGGGCGGATGTACATGGCTGGCCGCTTCGCTGGGGCTCTGCGGCGAACGCTCTTCCGCGAGCACCTGGGCCTCCTGGAAGGGGACGGCAGCACCAACGGCATCGACATCAGGGACCCCGTGGCATCGTCCTTCTACGACGGCGTTTGGCGGATGACGGCCCGCCGGAACGCGCAGATCTTCGAGAAGGCAAGTGCCAAAACCTCCGATTTTTTTTTTTTTAGCACGATAGTCTTCGCTGTCCTACCTAATGCAAGAATTTTGGTCTGTCTGTCTGTCTGTCTGTCTGCTGGTCTCTCGATTCGACCACCTGGCTGAAAAACGGGGGAAGAATGCTTGAACACGAAGAATATATGCAGGCAGCACCGGTTCAAACGACTATAACTGTTGGCATGGCTCATACATGCCCGCATTATTCAGTGCAAACGAAACCTCGGCCGTATTTGAGGCAAGATATTAGTGTGTGAACCAGAGCACCAGAACTGTTTAATTAAGAATACACATGGGATTTGTTCTTGCAACAGCAAATGAAAAAAAAGCAATGCGTTAAAAATGAAGTTAGAGAAACGAAATGAAACCAAACACTAAAGCAGAAGATGTCAACTCGTCCTGTTCAAAACACAAGAGACGAAAGGTCCCAACAGGTGGCACTTGAAGACTGAAGTGGATTGAGCAAACTCCATTGCATTCGTCGTTAAAGTAGTGTCAAGTATACCACTTCACCGAAGTAGAAAAGCTGGGCACAGTCTGGAACAAGTGAGAATACACATGCATTCGCATATCCCTGATAAGCCTAAGCACGCAAGCCATGAAAACCTGTGGAGGGGTAGCTTGCTGGGCCAGTTGGTTCATGCTGAGTCTTGGGAAAAAACTGGCGAAAAATAAGGCATCGACATGAAATGATGAAAAGACAACACACATGCTGGACAGCACCCAATTTTGTGTTGTCTTTTCTTCGCTTCATGTCTACGTCTTATTTTTTTAACTGGTTTCCCCAAGATTCAGCATGAAAACCTAATAATCCAAATAAAGATTACAATGTTAACACTAATCACACCCTTTCCCCTAGCTACATACACACAAAAGTAGTACACCATTGTTTCTACAATGTCTACGAGTCCGGCCTATTGGCTAAGATGGGCAGGTTTCGTCGTCGGGCTTAGTCGTGCCTGGTGTCACTAGATAAGGTTTCAGAGTATCGGCACTCTTTTCTACTATTGTTGCTTGCCACTGCCATGATCATTGGTCAGTTCGCATCGTGTGTCATTGGTTTACACGGCCATGGTTCATGGGTGTTGCCATTTTGTTGTTTATGCATTTCAGTCGGTCAACTCTGGTAGGCTTAGCTTGTCCTCCCTGCTCTGTGGCTGCGCGTGACTGACGTCATTTTTTTTTTCCCCGTGAAACAAAGATACTGCATTTCGCAGCATTTCAGCTGCTGAGCTGTGTCCAAAGATGCCGTTTTGCCACATCTTAGGAAGTTTTGTTTACAAATAACCCATTCAAAGTTAGCGGGGAGCCCGTGGACGCGGCAATCTGGTAACACTGATAAACACCAAAATGGCCGCCGTTGCGCCCATTTGTACCTCAGTGGCGGTGCTCTGAAAGCTTATTTAGTGACTCTAGTCGTGCCACACTCTCAGTACTCCGTGGGTTGTGATAATGGGCCATCACCACCTGGAAGGCGTGCGTGGCTATTGTCTCTGTAGCCGTCGAGTCTCCGTAGACCTGGCGGGCCATCAAGGCCATGTCACTTCGTTGGCTCAGACAAACTCCTCGGAAGCCACTGTCAAGGCTGTGGGAGCAAGGGCCCATGGAGGGCTCAGAATCCAGGCAAAACTAGGCCTGACTGAATGGATGTCGCTACAGAGGCGGTCGGAGCACAGGCTCACAATCTCTCGGGACATCCAGGCAAGTCAGGACCAGGGTCTCCAGAAAGGCCCAAGATGCACCGAAGAGTCATAAAGCTGGGGTACTGCTGGACTGCTGTTGTGCAGGGAAGATTCCATTCCTGCCCAGATGTACCCCACTGCTGATGTCACAAGCTATAGTGTTATTATAAGCTGTTTTTAAGACCTTTGCTCACAGACTAATTTGTGCTCCTGGGTCAAAGAAAAAACTTTGCGTGATTCGCTCCCTTACATATTTTTCACCATGTGCAGGTATTCCGCTGCATCCCTTCGGACAGCGTGCGAACATTTGCAGGCCTGCGCGAGTTCACCGCAATTCCCGGTCTGGCAGAGACTGACCCCGACCAAGCACGCACCGAACTGCGCGAGGTCAGGGGTCACTTGGTCGACATGCCGCTTGACTTCCTTGCTGAAGAATCTCTCACTCCAGCGTCCGGCACCAAAGAAGCACTGATGCCCGTGGTGCTCTGGACATGAGGAAGGGCAACTGCAGTTGCCATACACCTTGCGTGTACGATTTGAGACACTTTCGTCGTCTTCCCAAACTATTACAGGCTTCTGGAGCGCAGAACTTAAGACAGATGTCAGTCTTCCAGGGCGCGCGGCATTGCATTAACGCTGCAGATGCAATGCGGCGTACCTCAAGGCTTTACCCTGGCACCGCCTCTGTTGCTAGTGCCTACGTGGTAATGGAAATGCTTGACATCTCTTTGGGCGGGATTTCCATGTATTGCGGCTGAACAGCTGTGGCTGCAGTGTCTTCCCCAGTGTATCCTGCCATGCCACAGCTTAGTGAGGCCAAGAGCAAAGGCCATAGAGGGAAGAGTGGGCCTCCAAGTGCCCTCTTTCTGATTTGGACTGCCTAATTTAAAGATTTAAGAGCAAGCTTCTGCATGGCAACAGTTGTGCGCAAACTTGTGAAGCTTCAAGTTGGCTCCCAAGCTTTGTTTTCAAAGCTATGTTCTTAACCTAATTGGTAAGAACTTTTTTTATCTGTATCATATGCCTGTTGAAATGACTATGAATGGAACTGGAAAAGCAGTGTTAAAATTATGTAGTGCATTTGGTTTTCTTGCCTTTTTTTCTTTTTCATGATGTCATACGGAGGTCATAAAGCTCTCGTGTGATGTCCACACTTGGGGCTTGAAGGATAATTTTATTTGTCAAAACGTCAAATCTGTTTTTCTTTTTTCTTTTTTTCTTTTTTTTTTTTTGCTTGGTCAATGACCATTTTATTGCTACAGACCTGGCCAATGTATTGCACTATCTTGCTTTTGAGGGGTTTATTTAGAAAGGAGGGGGCATTGTTCTTGCTTTACTTCTGTAAAATTTCGGAATCTCCATATCGCACTCTGTCAACCAACGCTTCCCAGCGCGTTTGACCTCACCAGCCATACATCAGTAAGAACATGTAATCGAGATCAATGCTGGGAAGCATTGCAAGAATTTGCATTACGATAAACATTACATCAAAGATTAAGGTTTTCTTTGGTGTGTTGGTAACCTCCCGTAATCTGATACGTTGTGGAGCGAGAGCCTGAATTAACTATGCGTTACACCACTACTTACATTCGTGCGACGTTCATTGAGTGCATTAAAGGACACGGGTGCCTTCAAGAAGGCAAACTTTGGAGCCTTAGCAATGTCATCATGTGTTATCAGCAGCGATCTCTTCATGTGGGGTTAGTGCGGATAATCATTGAATGAGTCCACTAACACGAACCAATGTCGCCATGACCTCCTCCGCATTTGTGGGGAAAGAAATCTCACTTGAAATTGAATGTAATTCAATCCCCATGTAATGGGGAAAACTGGGGAAAGGAGTGTTTGAACACCGTTTGAAATGGCTGTTATGAGTATCGCTTGTGTGTTCTGTGTATGCGTTTACTTCTCTTCCATGATCTTCAGGGATGTATACGAGATTTCTACCAAATAATATATATTTTAGATTTTATTCCTTTTGCATTTTTATATCTCCCATCTAATGACGTGTTGTATGTGTTCTTGTATGCTTACTTAGTAAACTGCGTCATCTCTCCGTTACTTATACCCTGATGATAGTGCACAGACTGTGGACCTAGCTGTGCAGACAGCTCAATGTGACCCATATCCTTTTATGTGGCCAATATCATGACAAAACAGAAAGATTGGCCAAGGGAAGTACAGGGCTACTGTTATCAGAGGGGAGTGAACCCAATAATTACACGCCGTTTTACAATGTTCAAACAGAGTCACATATTTTGTTCGCTGCAACTCTGTTTAGTGTGTGTTCCGGCACCATAGCCAATGTCATCTGGGTTCTTGTTTTGTTAAGGAACACAAGCGTTTTATCCAGTCCCAGTTGTCGGGGCTACTCTGTGCACAGATTTGTTTGTATCCCAGCATGCAGCTTCAAACATGCAGTAGCTGCGATGAGAAAGTACATTACTATTGTACCTGTGTGCTCTCTGTGCTCTCTGATGCCCAGAAAAGCCTGCACGGACAAACGGCTTCTACACTTTACGTACGCGGCGAGAGCGTCGGCTCGCAAATCTCTTGTCGCGACATCGCGCGAGTGCGAGGGAAACGACGTCAAATGATGGTAAAAGGCTGCCTGCTTGCTGGTAGAAGTTTTTTAAGAGAACGATGTTTGTCTTCTCCGCATGACTGATATTTTTTTTTATCAAATAAGCGCTTTCAGCATTGAGTCCAAAGGTCGTTGGTGTGTATGAATGGCTTAGTGTGAGGGCGAAAATGCTGAGTGGTGAGAAAAGATTGTAAGCTTGCTTAAAAGTGCTTAGACGAGGCTGTTGCTTTTGTCCGCATGGCTGATATTTTAATAAGTGCTTTCAGCCTGGAGTCCAAAGGTCATCTTTGTGTGTGAGCAGTTTAGCTTCTGTGTGGTGTTTTGCGCGTAAGTGTACAATGAACGGCTGTGTATGCATAGCACTAGTTTTGGAATGCTTGAATGCTAGTGGTCGGCTTGGGTTGCTTGGATGTACATAAAGGCTTGTTGAGAGCTTTGTTGCAAGTTAATGGCTACATATGCTTATGTAATGGCCAATGAAGTGGGCTTGTTGCAGAGTCACCACTGGTTGCTAGTCGTCAGCTATAAACACATACTGCTTTTGCTTTGCAATTGCACATTTCACGGGCAAAGTGAATTTTTGGGCAGTATATGATTGCATGACCCTCTGCAGTGTTCTTTTCAGCAGACATCATTTGCGGTTTCTGCCATTCTTTATGATTCCCTGCAACTTTTGTGCACTGGAACTTTGCTGTAGTAACCAAGTAGGGACTAAGCGGTACATTTACTAATATACCTGCAGTTTTATGATAGCTGGAATGTATCAGAGATTTACTGCAAAGGTCAAGGAGCCAGTGTAAAAGTGAAGAAATGCTTAGTAGAAATAATATCAACATTATAACTGCAGAAAAGGCATTTTCGTTGCTTTTTAAACAGAGTTGGCTTTCATAAAAGTTTGCTTTCATGAAAGTCCCGACAAGTTCGGGTGGCAGTGAATTCACACCTAATGCAAATCAGTGCAATGTTGTATAGAATGAAAACAATTGGAGCAAGCAGAAAATCACTGAAGCTTTCTTCTAACATCACCATCGTCCATCTACAAATCTTAGTTGTTCATGCACAGTTAGGTTTACGTCAGGTTTATACCGCAAAGAAATATATTTCAGGAGAAATGGTGTTCACTAATGTTGCATAATTTTCACCACAGCAGACACCATGATTTCAATGGGTTGCTACATCAAAGCATACTTTCATAGATGGAGTACAAATTTGTTTTACAGCATAATTTTGTTTTACTCTCATAAATTTACTGCCATACAGTGGGCCTAATACTATGGGGTTCAGGTAACCAATTCTGTACAACCCATACCCACCACACCTGATAGTATTTGGAGTGACAAAGAACCTAAGTTGTGTTAAGGAGACATGGCAGTGCAAAATGGTTTTGCTGTTTACACAGCAAATATCATCAGCTTCATATAGAGGATACATGCTTTATATTTTGCTGAATTTGTTACATATAGAGCAGGATATAGCTAACATTCTTGTGCTGTTCCGGTAAAAAATATATACAGGGCACATAGGTTAGTTTTTATCTTTTTGGTGCTTGATCATAGCTAGTAAAACAAGCTTTTATTGACATTTTAATGCTAAAAAACTTTTCAAAAAATAGATTTTGGAAACTTCCTTAGATGCCAGTTTTTCAGGGCACCAGTTCATCTGAAATTTTTTTATACAAAAATTGGACACTCATTTCTTTGTCTTTAATGAGTGGAAGTTGAATGAAATCATTCCCTTGCAAACCAAATTCTGAAAAAAGCAGCTGGAAAGTTTTTTACTGCGCCAAGTTTACCACAGACATTGAATACTTAAAACAAGTAAACAATTTGTGACGCCTGCTGTGCTATATATATGGTACAACAACCTAATACAGCAATTGGTGGTTCACAAAAATAAAAATTTACAAGGTAAGCGTACGAGCCAAATTTTCTATTTCATTTCTGTGCTTCTGTGCATGCCTGATAAATTGGTTTCCAGGTTCACCATCAGCCCGGTGGCTTTAGTTGACAAATTGAAATCAAACTATTTGAGTAGCAAACATTACTTGCTGCAGCCACACTAACTTGCCAAAGTGATTGCGATTATCTTGAACGCTGTAATAAGTACCATTGGGCAGTGGTGCAGAGCTCCACAGATCTGAAGTGTCATTCAGCGCAAGTGATCATGGTTCACAGGATACAGATATTTTGTGGTCTGTTCACATATTTTTGTGTGTGGGTACGTGTTGTGGCAGGGGCTAAAGTTTATGGCATGAGCAGTTATATCTGAATACATTTAAAATCCACCATATTCGTTTAGAAGTTAAGTGACACCTTTTCGAGGTTGTAATCTGCACCCATTAAAAGGTGTAGACTATGACACCTTTAAGAGAGTAAAGGGGAGTTGTAGCCAGGCTTGCGTGGCGTAACTAGACTCCCATTTACAGACATTACAAGATACAAGTTCTCAAAAAAATATAGTAACTTTGAGGCGCTAAATTGGCACAGTCTTGCTCCTGAACTGTGCACCTCTAGTTTCGAAACAAAGAATTTCAATATTGTGTCCGTCTTGACGAGGGATGACCAAGCGGATTATGTTTTGGTCCCTGTGAATCGTCAGTCCACCATTACTCATCAATGAACACGCACTTGTATGTTGTGGAAATGGCTATAGCTTTCCTAGTCTTAAAGGAGAAGCACAAATTTTGAGGTAATTGTTATTCAATGTGCACTAATATTTTACTACTCCCGGTGACAAAGCTCTTTATTTTCCTCCGAATCTTGTGCACTGTTTTAGCACTCGAGATATTTCATTCGCCATTCGTGCACCTATCTCTTCTCTTTCGTTCATCATTTTTTTTGTGTCCTTCTTTTGCTTGCTTGATTTTTCAAGTTTTCAAAACTATATCTTGGCAGGCAGTGATGAAAATGGTGAAATATGTGCCCTTGAAAAATTAATTAATAAATATACAAATCTATAAGCCCCGTGCTTTACATTTAAGCATGATATTTGTGGTTTAGCTTCTGTACATATATTTTGAATTGTTAGGCAAAATTAATTTACACTTTTAGCTTCCATGTCAAAATTTTAGTTCAATTTCGGCTTTTTTTTTTTGTGCCCCCCGCAAATTCCCATGATGTCTTGTGACTTGGAAGTTTACGGTGCTTTTTGTGCATACTGGCACTGGTAATTTTTGGGAATGTTGACTGCTAATACGCAAGAAACGTTGTGTCTGAGAAACTATGGTGGCTCCTTAAATCTATTTGAAATGTTGCATAGTGAATGGTAGTGTTTCGTCATATTTTTAACATTTCAGGTGTTGGATTAAAACCTGTCGAGTCATCTGATTGTCCTGCGCAAATTGATACTTTCAGTCTGACAGCATGTGAAAAGCAAGCAGTTATTTTCGCATTATCTTTCACCAAATTTTGCAGTTGTGTGCTGGAACCAAATTTCTGCATTTAGCTCATTTAAATAAGAAATAAACTTAGGGAGAGTTGTAGAAATTGTTATTTTGACTTCTGTTGACTCTCATACAATCTCTAATCCTATGCAAAGCCAATCGAAGCTGAGTGGACATTTTTCGAAGTCATACCTTCAACAAATGCTACATTTTCTCGCGTACAATGGTTGTTTGGGGAATGTTTGATTGTTTGATATGTCCTTATACATCTATCCATTAAGCTTCGAGTTTTTTTAAAACATGCCATACAACACTATCAGTGGGCGATTCAAGTTGTATGATTTTTAGGCACACCATGCATTTCCATCTGTTGTTTGCTTTTATTGCGTGGAATATGCAGATTTTTGATACATACGTACATCAGCTTCTATACCACACCCGCGAAAATGTCCTTTGTAGTCATTTTTTTGTTTCCTGTCGTTTAGCTGACGAGCAATGCCAATTCCTGCCTGTGTATCCACATGTATGCTTTTGCCCGCCATTCATATTACTGCTTAAAATTTTAATAGGCTCCCGTCAGCAGTGGTGTTTTTTATTTTTCATGTTTGCTTAATTTAGGCCCAGTCAGCAATGGTCTTTTTTTTCACATTTGCTTGCTTTAGGCCCTTGTCAGCAATGAGGTTGTGACTTTTGTAACGAACCAACTTTTTCACACACCTACATTTAATGGACGTTTGGATAATGCTTCCAAATCTGATGGCACTAAACTTCTACCATTCGCAACTTTCTAACTGTCAAATGAGTGTCTATGTTACTGTCCATTGTTGCCTATAGTTGCATTCTTGAGTTCTCCAGTATTTCAGCCATTTGCGCAATCTCCGTTGCGTGACACTGCCCTCTCACTGTATGTACTGTGTCGCTCTCTTTGCATCAGCATGTTTTGATGTGCATCTGTCCCATTTTTTTTTCTCGTGTTCTCAAATAAAAAAATTACGGCGAATTGCCAAGTGGTTGCGTGACGTAGATAAAATATGTCTACAATTCGCAACGTTATTCGCTTTACACTTTACCAGATCAGAGCTTGTCCGAGCAGCGTGAGGGGCTCCAACGCAATCCGGTTCCATCCAAGCAAATTACGCACTTATCCCCGAGCATGCATTGCATCCTGGCAGCTGTGGCATCCACAGTAAGTGGGACGTACAGATTATCACCCGTCAGTGACGGTGTCTGCAGCAGCGCGCCCATTCCAATCGAGCAGAGCAATTTCAAACAATGCACTCTATGGAGACAAGTAAACCAAAAGCTGCTCCACTTTGTTTAATTGCATCGTAACAGTATATGTAACTTCGGAATTTGTTGTAGTTTATTTCCGGATGTTACGTTTTCTGTTGCAAATGTTGTATTTGTGTAACTGTCATTGACTGCTTGGTTTAAAACTTGGGAGGAGGTGGGGTATTAAAGTAAAGGCAGTGGCTATTTTGCCGGCAGCCGGCAGATTAGCCTGGGAGAAAAGTTGCCGGCAGTTCCTTCCCATTGGCTGGCGGCCCAGACCACCTGATTATTATGCCGGCACATTTGCGCGGGGGCTATTTTGCCAGCTGCCGGCACATTTTCACACCTGCTATTTTGCCGGCAGATTAGCCCGGGAGAAAAGTTGCCGGCAATTCCCCAGCAATGCTGCCCCTGGGTGCCAATGCTGCAGCAGCCGGAGATGTCAACTTTAACGTTGAAGACAAGTTTTCGAGCTTTGCCGAGCTTGAGGAGAAGATTGATTGGTACTGTTCAGTGAATTACGCCAAGTTATAGATCATTTTTACACGTGCACTGCTGCAATTGTTGCAACTGCTGCAACACGTAAGCAATACTTACTGTTGCTTTCAGCAAAACTACCCCCTTCCCCAAATCCATAACACCCCTCCCACCCACCCCCCCCTCCAGAAAAAAAATTCTGGCTACGGCCCTGGTTCATATCAACGTTTGTATCAAAAATGCCGCGCGGCATTTTGCATACACGTGTCGTGTATCACGTAAAGACGTGATAACACGTGTAAAAATGATCTTGACACAAATGACTCAGTCATGTACGATTGGTGCTTGTTGTGGTACCACTTGTCTGTACTCAAAGCGTCATGTTTCGTGGCGGGCTGAGTCAAAGTTGAACATGTCCGACGCAACCTCGCCGACTCGTTTTTTCTATAACTTGGCGTAATTCACTGAACAGCACCAATCAATCTTCTCTTCAAGCTCGGCAAAGCTAAACTTGTCTCCAGCGTTAAAGTTGACATCTCCGGCTGTTGCAGCATTGGCACCCAGGGGCAGCATTGCCGGCAACTTTTCTCCCGGGCTAATCTACCGGCAAAATAGCACACGCGGAAATGTGCCGGCTGCCGGCAAAATAGCCTCCGCGGAAATGTGCCGGCATAATACTCACGTGGTCTGGGCCAGCCAATGGGAAGTAACTGCCGGCATATTTTCTCCCAGGCTAATCTGCCGGCTGCCGGCAAAATAGCCACTGCCTAAAGTAAATCACTACGTACGGTGCATCCTTTAGTAGGAGCAGAGGGGGAACACAGGTGTTTGGTGTCTCAGAGTGGCATGCAGGGGAATTTTCCTCCTCACAAACTATCATGCCGCTGTCTCTAACACTCCTAGCTACCGCTTCACCCATAAGTTGCACCTGTCTTCCACTCGCCAAAATCACTTCGTGACTCTTTTCGAAATGCATTGTGCATGCCAAGTGCTACTGAATGAGCCAAATAAGTTCATCTGGCTCATATACATTTTTTTGTCGCTCAGTGCACACAACCTGAAGCAGTTACAACATATGAATAAATGTGCTTAAACAACCAGGAATGCTAAGAATAACCAGCTGAACCTTAGCTCACGCTACATAGATCGTGGCATAGCCGAGCTAAGCCACTGCTATTTTTTTTTTTTTTGAGTGCCCTAAACGTACTATTTGCTTACAGACATCACCATAACAAGTTCATTAGGGTGCGGAAAGGCAAAAAGAAGCGGAATAGAACCGAAACACTGCATGAGCCCCAATGAGCCACGCAGCGCGACTCCCGTGACCGCCGCGGAAAAGCGGCGGCAGGCGGCGCAGCGATCGCGAAGCTCGCCTTGAAACGGGACGACACCGGCGAAATAGCATACGTCGGAGAGAAGGGAGTTGCGCCGGAGGAGGGTATATGATGTGACGCTACGGACCACTCCCCGACGGCGACGATCTACAACGCTGGGAACTGCGGTGAAAGCGGAGAACCCGAAGAAGCCTGAGTACTCGGGCGATGCTAGGGTTTCATGAGCGGAAACATATCTCGATGATGTTGCGGTCTGTCCATACGGCTGAAGGGGTGGGCTTCCTAGAGCCTGAAAATTAGAGAACGATAAGCAGGTAGAAAAAAAATTGCGCAGCTTGCAGTAGTGGTGCGAGGCTGGACGAACAGCAGAGCTGGCGGCCCCTCTCCCTTCGTCGGAGACCCGGCTGTTGCACCCCACATGGATTTCCGAACTTGCCGCTGAAAGGTCTCCATGACTGGCAGGCACGGATCGTTCGGTACGCAGCTTTTCACGTCTCCCCCGAAGTGGACCGCGTTAGCACGCGCTAGAACCAGCGGCAACCGGCTTCGCGAAATCGGCGCCTGTGCTCCCCACTTCAGGCGCGAACGCATATCTGAGGAGCACGCGAGAGATCATGCCACGTACGCTGGGAAGTGTTCTCGAAGGTCGAGCTGGCCGACGCCGAGTGCTATTCACGAGGCGCACAATCACATGCGCTCTGTCTTTTTTCTTTGCGTTTTTTTTGTAATCTTTTATATGAGCTAGATAAAGTGGATGCGGCCCTTTAGTACAGAAGACCATGGGACGACCGCGTGGTCTCAGTCCGGGAGACCAGAAGTGTTGGACGTTGGTGGGAGCACTGGTCGCAGTTCTCCCACATTCCAGGGAGAGGTAGGTAAAGGTATAGGACGCCCCAAGTTCATATGACTTACGGTACCAGAGTGAGGGAAGTATTTACATGTGGCAGGGCACTTAGAAGGGTAGCATTCGACGTGGCCATGCTGGGTGAGGGAAGGTATATGTCTCCTGAACGCGACATTTCGTTTGGTAAGTTTAGGGTGAGGCGGGAGTAAATGTCTGGAGGGGCGTTGGTACTGGGCGATATCCTGGAGCGTGACCAGGGCAATGAAACTCGATGTATCCTCGGTGAGCTTGGGAGGAAAGCGCGCAGGCTTGCTGATGGGCAAAATTGATGCCCCTCAGAGAGTAGTGGACCGCCCTAGCGAGGTCGAGCTTCCGATCTGGAGGCGTTGACTGCAGAGCTTTCGACGCGCACTATAATATGGTGTACACTCTTAATGGTGTAAAGCACTGTCTATAAGTAACACTCATACACCCTAAAAAACAAATCAAACACAGTTTTAAGGGTATTTTTACGTTTGTAACACCCTTATACCCTGCAAAAACACGAACTAGTACACCCTTTTAAAAGGTGTTTTATCGTGAATTACACCATTTCAAAGGGTGTTTTTCTTTCGTTTTTTGATAGGGTGTAAGGGTGTTAGCTATGCAGAAAAAGGGTAGTAAATTATTTTACAGTGTAGTATGGGCCACCCTACCCGCTAATGAGCTTTGACAGGCTTGGGAACTAGTAATTATGGTCGTTGCATGTATGGCGAGGCTCAGCCACCAACCAAACAAACAGTGGTGATTGAGCCGTCCCTTAATTGGTAGGATGGGTTGCCCCCGCCCAGGTACACCGTTGCGATAGGTAACCATGAGAGATCTGGTTAATCTGGTAAAAGCTGCAAGCAAGGCCGTCCTTATGCTCGGGAGAAAGGTTGGGAATACGGGTGAGGTACGGGGCGTGATGGCATAACCCACGTCGTGTGGTAGGTGGTGTTAGAATAGAGGACCAGGCGGCAGTCGAGAGCATTGGCGGATCCAGAAGGGGGGTCCGGATGTCCCCTGACCCCCCCCCCCCCCCCTCCACTTAATTGTTGGATTTATGCCGCCAAGAAGATGACCCGGCAGGTCGTACAAAAGGTCTAGTTGATGCTTTGTTTCTTTTTTCTTGTATCCTGTGGTTTTCCGAAATTTCGGTGAATAAAGAGCCTACTATTCTCCTGCTCTTCATTATCACCGTCATCATCATCATCACTGATAGAAGCTGACCTCCCCTCAGAGAAATCCTGGATGCGCGCCCCTGGTCGAGAGGGTGTAGGGTATGGGAGGTAAGGTGGAGGCTGGGAGCGTTGTGGTAGGCATTTGTTTGTAAGCAACGCCAGATGACAGGATATTGAAAAGTTAGGGTTAAGTTGTGTTAGGATGGAACAGCCTTTCCCAGGTAAGTGATGTTGTGGCAGTACTGGGTATGGCGATGATGCGGTAGATGATGCTGAGGGACTGTTTCAATACAGACTCACTCCAGTGGCAGGTGGTCTTCTTTCCATTCACTCGTAGTAGCCTTCTGTTCGGCAATCCCTTTGTCGGGCCTCTGGAGCAAACCTTTTACCACACAATTCGATGTATGTATCTGGCTTAAGCCAGAAAGGAACTCCAAGGTTAATTCCTCTTCCGAATAGCGGTATGACGCTGCTCCTAGCCGTCATTCCGCCATACCATCTTTTATTCTCACTCCGTGCAGCAAAAACGGATCCCACGGAAGGGGTTCCGTAAAAAGTATCTCCTCGACCGAATTCCGCCTCTTTCGTGAAAACGGTTTTGGGGAATATGGAGACCCGTCCGTTAGGGCCCGTTTTTGCAGCACATAGAGTGAAGGAAACACTGCAGGTTTATAATCCGCCATTGTCTTTGAAATATAGCGGTTCATGATGCCACTAACCTTTCCGCGGTGGGAAGTGCGTGTTGATAAATTACAGAGCGCATAACAGCGCGAAAGGTGGACAAAGAATGGGAAGACAAACAGGACAGGGCAAGCGCTGTCCTCTCCTTTTAGGGGCGAAGCACCTTAAGGCCAAGGCTTGTCCGTCCGGCGTCCGTGCTCACGGCACAGCACCGTGTAAATCGAAACATCTGTGAACAAAAGGTTCATGAAAGGCTAACAAGAACAAAATAAAAGGTTCACAAAAGGTTAGAGAGAGGGTCAGAGAGTGTTTCTGGAGAGCCGTGCTGCGCGGGCGCGAGGACAATTGAATTGGATTTGATTGAATTAGATTTGGATTGGATTGAAATGGATTGGATTGGATTGGATTGGAAATCGTTTAGCATCAGTAAGCACTCTCACGGGTTATTTACGGTAAGAACGACCCCCCGTGCTTCGCCCACTCGCTGTGATTCACTTACTGAAGATGCGTGAATTTGATTGGAATGGATTGGATTGGATTGGATTTTTGTAATCCAAAGCTTTGCCCACCTGTCGCGCTGTTACGCATTCTATAGCTAAGTACCAACTTTCTCAGCAACATATTCTCCTGGTGTGCACGAACCTTTACTTGAAACTATGCGACATGAGCTGTGGTAAAAATTGGCCGCGAATAGCTCGCTTCGCTGCAAATGTCGCCGAAAAACGATAGTCTTATGCCGCCACTGCCACGTAAACGTCCCTCTTGTCTCCACGCCCCCTTCTCATGCTTGTCCCCTCCCTTTCGATCTTCCCACGATAAACAGAGAGGAGATTTGCTACAGTCAATTCAATTTTCCCGCCTTCCACTGCTCGCGCCATCTACTGGAACCTTTTATTACTTTTGAACTTGCAACACTGCCACGAGGGGGCGCCGGGGGCACTTTCTGTATTTTTGGGTCAAACGCGTATTTCTTTACTTGCTCGCGCAAAAAATCAATCAGCAACGTATTTTTAATTAAAAGAACACTGCAAACTTCATTTATGTATTGACGTTTTGCCTCAAAATATGCCTAGTGTTTTTTTTTTTCTGCTGAACAATGTTAACAACTATCCAGTGTGTTTACAGGTTTGGCGGTTTGGAAACGCTTTGCTGATACAAACTACTCTTTCAAGAGCCCGTTTTAACTTTTGGCCGGGCGGTTTAATCGATGGACAGACAGACACACCAAAGTTGTTTGCGTTTAAGTAGCCTATCGTCTACTTAATATATAAATCAATTAATCTATAATGTCTATAAATTTATAAAGACTGTCGTCCTTATAAATTTATTTGAGCATACATAGGGAGAGGAGGGGCTAGCGATTTTTCAGCGTAAACGTTTCGTTGACAGTCATAGATCGCCAAAAGGAAGAAGGCTGTCGATCAATGACGCTTTGTTGCGATTTTAGCGCGCTTGTCGTTTACATTTTTAGGTCGTATTGTAAAATGACTCTGCAGTCAATATACGCTGCCCTACAGACTATAGCTTGTCTTTAGTTCATTCCAGCCTGGCCACAGGTCTGTTTAAACACTTTCGTAGAAAACAGAATACGCAACAAAGAACCAGAATCCGAAGTTTCCCCCTTTTCAGGGATTACTTAGTCATGCTCCATGCGCACCAATCGCACGTGTAATAGCGTAGTCTTTCTCGCGTAGTCATTCACTTTTCGCTTGCTCTTTCTTGCCTACGTTCCATGGTTTCGTCCGCGACTCGGCCACCTCATTTCGTGGGAGCGCGGTCTATATGGTCCGCACCCATAACGCAGTTCTGTGTGAGTAGTTCTTCGATCGACCCGCCGCGGTGGCTCAGTGGCTAAGGCGTTGCGCTGCTGAGCACGAGGTCGCGGGTTCGATTCCCGGCCGCGGCGGCCGCTTTTCTGATGGAGGCGAAAAGCAAAACGCCCGTGTGTACGAGATTTCGGCGCACGTTAAAGATCCCCAGGTGGTCAAAATTAATCCGGAGCCCTCCACTACGGCGCGCCTCATCGCCTGCGTTGCGTCGGCGCGTTAAACCCTACAATCAATCAATCAGTTCTTCGATCAATACTCGAATATGGGCTCACAGGAATAACTCCTTTTCGCTGGCGCCGTGAACGCCCCGTTGTGTTTACGTGTGTTTTATTTGTTTATTTTGCGTGTGTATGTGTGCGGAAGCTTAGGTTGTGTTGACTGTTTGAGGGATGCAGGTGTTCGCCCGTGATCGCGTGAACGGCTACTTGATGTCAAAAGCCCCCAAATCCGTGGCCGGCGCTATTCGTTTGCGGAGCGCCTTTGCACGCTCGGCTTTAGGTTGTTAAGCTTCGTGTTTTCATTTTTTTTTTGGTTATTAATTTATACTAATCGAACCGGTTCAACCCTCGCAAACAAGTTCACGCCAATTGGTTAGCCGAGTCGGAACTGAACCGAAACGAAATGAAACCACCCGAACTGAAACCAATTCGATTCGACACTTTATTTATTTATTTATTTATTTATTTATTTATTTATTTATTTATTTATTTATTTATTTATTTATTTATTTATTTATTTATTTATTTATTTATTTATTTATTTATTTATTTATTTATTTATTGTACAGTCAGAACCCGACCTTACGATTTTCCCGGATCTAACGAAGAAATTCGGATTCCACCGCAGGTGTCCGTAGGGTTCAGTGCTTTTATGAACTGGAACTAACAAAATGGATTCAGCGCCATTCCAGATTCAACAAAGTGTTAAGAGGAACAGACACATTTAAAAAGGCGCAATTTCGAATGTGTTTTGTCACAACACCATGAATATTATTGCACCACGTCAAAAAAAAAAAAAACGATGCATTTAGTTTTGTTTTTACGCAGCTCTGCGAGATTAACTCAGAAGTCCCGTGTCCCCAGACCACGGCGTCCCGGCCAGCACGCTTTCCACAATCTTCAATAGAAAGAACGCGATCATCCACTCCACTTCATCTGGAATTTCGTCGAAGGAAAAATAACCTCAAAACTACCCTGCAGGAAAAGTTGGTGGAAGCCCTGTTTACGTGGTCCAAGGATATGAGAGCCAAGAACGTTCCGCTCAGCGGGGAATGGTAACTCGAAGCGTTGTGTTTCGCGCCTCTGCTGGGGTGCGACGACTTCAGGGCAAGTTCAGGCTGGCGAATTATTTTTACCGCGGACTATTAGCGCATTGCTAAATTATCGGCAGGCGAGCGCCGCGGCCTCCACAATTTCGATGGGATGCGAGGCTCCTTTTAAACATCGACCTTATGGAATCAACTGCATGTTAAGTGACAGTCCGGATTTTTTCGAAGTTCTCGATTTAAAGAAATAATTTCTGGTTCCCGGCCACTTCGTTCGATCGGGTTTTAACTGTACATACATACATACATACATACATACATACATACATACATACATACATGCATACATACATACATACATACATACATACACACATACACACATACATACATACATACACCCGCCGCGGTGGCTCAGTGGCTAAGGCGTTGCGCTGCTGAGCACGAGGTCGCGGGTTCGATTCCCGGCCGTGGCGGCCGCTTTTCTGATGGAGGCGAAAAGCAAAACGCCCGTGTGTACGAGATTTCGGCGCACGTTAAAGATCCCCAGGTGGTAAAAATTCATTCGGGAGCCTCCACTACGGCGCGCCCTCATCGCCTGCGTTGCGTCGGCGCGTTAAACCCTACAATCAATCAACATACTACATACATACATACATACATACATACATACATACATACATACATACATACATACATACATACATACATACATACATACATACATACATACATACATACATACAAGAAAAGAAAACTTTGAACAAGGTAAAAGCACGATTGTTGCCAACGTTTCCGCAAAGAGACTTGCTTTCGTCAGTACATACATACATACATACATACATACATAATACATCATACATACATACATACATACATACTACATACATACATACATACAAGAAAAGAAAACTTTGAACAAGGTAAAAGCACGATTGTTGCCAACGTTTCCGCAAAGAGACTTGCTTTCGTCAGTACAGTACATACATACATACATACATACATACATACATACATACATACATACATACATTACATACATACATACCCCCAACCGTTTCATCTCCGTGGGCAAAATCGCCAAGGCGCCAAGAATACACTTATACACTGCATGCTTCGCCCCTCCCTGTGTTTCACGTTAGTGGAGGTGGTGGCCCTGGGATTTTATAGAAAGGATTTCGAATTCCGCATGTATACGCCCATATTTCCGCGTATACTTATGCACTCGTCGATTTTCGTCCAATGCTCGTGCTGAGCAAACTGGATCATAACTAACCTAGCTCCGCCCGAATTACAGTAATTTGCGAATATCTCTGCATGCAGTAAAGTATGCCTTCGTCCTCCTCCCCGCGGTTACTGATCCACTCGAAACGCAGTCAGCAAGATGTTCAGACCAGAGGTCTGCAGGTCTGTTGTGCCGCCAGAGGCGGGTGTCGAGGAAACTGATATAATACGGGTCCTTTGATTGTTGTTTAACCTTCAATTCGCGCCTCAGTGCCGATATGCCATCCATTAATGCAGCGTTTGATCAAGCCCCTCCCCTTTTTACTTGAACAATTAATCTCGTAATCGGTGGACAGCCGACACGCTTCTATATCGGTTTATAGATTGACGTCATATTTCCTTGGCGGTCAATGGTATACCTCACTGATTTTATTGGCTTATTACGATCTCATTCCGCAAACTGCCCAAGATAATAATTTAATTCATCACCAGCTCTACTGAAATCCTGTAGGAAGCAGAAGATTCGAGACTCATGCGGGAAGGGGCCATCTTCAAATTAGTGCTACTGCGTGGTCTGAAATTCCGGGCAAGGTTCCCGCTGTGTGCGGCCAGGCCGGGGTGAGACAGTTTCCTTTAAAAACAACAGTTTAATAACAGTCGTACTATTGCCGTGGGCACTTGTACGCCTCTTTACAGCTCGGGCAAGCCCATGCGAAAAAGACATACCTGAAATAGCAGAGTTCGGCTGCCTCATGTTCACGCGAACGAAATTGCATTTCCACCAACCTGACATCCGCGATGTTTGAATCTCCCGCCACGTCAACGTTCTTGCTTTGCACTACATGCATTCATGTAAATGGTAATTTAGTTAATTTATGTCTAACTGGATCTTACTCCGGAATAATGAAGAAGTGGGCGGAACACCATAACCTCAATTAATTCGCCCGTTCCGTGATAAGTTTTGCACCCCGTGCAAAACCCAGTGACTGGGTTTAAATGTAAGATAGGGTGTTTAATGGTTTTGTATTTATTATCTCTATCAATAGAAATGGCGACGCCACCCACTCGCGTACGTTAGTATTTAGTTTTTATGCTTTTTAAATGGTGGGTTAGGTTAGGTTCGGCCCGGTTACGCTGGGTAAGGCCACGTTAAGGAAATCCCAGCATCTCAGATTAACCAATCAAAGAACGTCCGGGAGTGCGAAGTAGTGCCAGACGCGACGTTACGCAAAATAACGCTAACGGACGTCACTTTACTGGATTGCTTATAGTGACCTCAGGCACGCTGCTTGCTTACGCGGAATTTAGCACGCCGCTTTTTTCGCCAAGTGAGACGAATAATCGATGAGCGATACACACGCATTCAAAAGCATGTGTGGCAGGAATATTGCTAGAATCTGCTGCTGATGTTCAGTGGTGTTCTGTGCGGGGAAATTTTCCCTTTTTCAGAGAATTTCCGGCTCTAATTTCGGCCAAAAGGGAAAAAAGGAATGTTTAACAGATGCAGGGAATTTTAGGAGTCGTGAAAGTAAAAGGGAATAATAATGTCAGTAAACCGGACCTCGCATCATTTATTACTTTGTTTTCTTTGAAAAAGTTCCCTGAACACGTCGTCGGATTTCTGTACAAACTTTCGTAGTCGTCTTTCCGCGAGACGCAAGCATCCAAGGCCGCTTCCAATCCAGTCCATAAAACAGGATGGAGCATAGAAGAAAGAATACTCCATGAGAAAAAGCCAGTAAAGCGTGAAGCGGGGGCAGCCGAAGGGCTGAACCTTTTGGCATGTATTTCCGCGCAATATACAAAGAAATATTTCAGGTGCGCCTTAGTCCGCGACCGCGTGCTGTCAACAAGAGATGGCGCCAGCAGTCTCGGCGCTGAGCAAAAATCACCTCAATTACACAGCAACGCCTCGTTCGTATTCATAGAGGCCGTTTTAACTCAGAACTTTAGCATGCAAAGTATACGCATGTGTTTGGTACAAAACGTCAAATGCACAGTCAAATGCTGCTGAGTGGCAGGTGCACTGGAATTTAGTTCACGCTGAAACTGGTTTTCTGAACGGCGTCTGCTTCAGGAAGGCCACGTAAAGTATAGGTTCCGCTGGATAAAACAAAAAACCGAACAGGAATCCACGTAAAGATCTATCGTTGCAAAAAGAGAATGCAGGAAACTTTGCACGGAATTCTTGAGAAACCTGTGGGGGAAAATGTTAAAAAACTGTGGTTGATTCCTTTGCCAAATGAATCCGTAAAACACGAAAGTGAAATGTGCAGCGAAATCTGCAGCGGAGCATGATTTGCAGGTCGGCGGCTGTCTTGTGTGTGTGCTTGGCGAGTAACGTCTCCTGCTGGCGGGTCGCTTCATCAAAGGTGTACTGGCGTCATTTCCGTGATGGATATGACGTCAGTGAAATCTTGGTGTATCCCGGCATAAAACACTTTCGTGTTAAAATATAAAACCAGAGAACGAACAACCTTAAGTATAACGTACTCCTTAGTACTAAAAGTTGCTTCCCCACAAGAAGACCCTGCGTGCAGGGGTGCACCCTTTACAGGCCGCTTGCTTCGTTGTACTGGCGTCATTTCCGTGACGGATATGACGTCAGTGAAATCTTTGTGTATCCGGGAATAAAACACTTTCATGTTGAAATAGGAAATCTCTGAACCTACAAATGCGAATTTTTCTTCCCACTACGGCAACATCACTGCTGACGATAGTGTACTGATGATATAGTGATGAGTACACAGCTTGACTGTCTCCGCGCAAGACGTTTACAATGTGTCGGCGGTGACAGATCGCGTACACCCACCCACGCACAACTGCCAGAAGAAGACATGACTCAACAGAGCCGTATACGCAGTCCCACTTGACATTTAGCGATTCATGCAGGTTAGCGCTCTCTCTGTTGTACGAAGTTCAAGGCCACATTCCGCACCGCCATTTACTTACGCCACGTGCTTTTCCTTTCTTTTTCTTTTTTTTTTCTGGTAGAATAAGGTATACCTTGTTTACCAGCAGCTCGACACTTACAACAGATTTTTCAAAGTGTGTTGTTGTGATCTCATTACGTGCATTCACTTGAACTCGTGATTAATGCGTCATTCTGAAGCGTCCTCAAGAAACATCCGACGCATGTTTTCTCAAAGGTGCTACGAAGGCAAAACACAGCCTTGTTCGATTCGAAGGAGCTAGCCTTGAATAACCAACACAGCTGCATTCCAGCAGCGATAGGCGTTTTTTTTAACCGAACAAAAAATGCAAGTAACATTACAAACTTTCAAATATCGCGCCACACGTCGACAGTGATGTGATAGAGATAACCCTAAAACATAGTAATCAGTGTATTAATTGCACGTTAGCATTCAAGTGGTATCAAACGCAACTAGAGGCACCACTTCAATCGCACATATGCTGCTTGGCGGAGCCTTTGGTCGACGGCAGCCAATCGCACAAAAAAGATCCTGTGACGTCATAAGGACCCGACGAGAAAGTGCTTAGTGGGTCGCTACAGCTTAATTTGTTTTTATTAATATCTCCACTATTTATTGATGTTTGCGATAGAGAGAGAGAGAAGCAAACGGAAAGGTCGAGAGGTTATCCAGGCTGAGAGCCCGGATTGCTACTCGACACTGGGGAAGGGGTGTGCAGGGGATGAAAGAGAGCGCAGGCGAAAAAGAGGGGAAAGGAGCAGGGCCACGCACACACTTTAGTTCCTTTGCGGGCACTATAGTCTTTCGGCTAAGCCTGTTTCCTTCATAAAACGCAAAAGAGCTTTTGTTGCCTTCTGAGCCGATTGTAGGGGTCGGTGTCCTAGAATAGTGTCTACTGTGAACGGTTGATTGTCCAATCGGTTGAGCTCGGTGGCCAAAACACGTCGTTCTGATGAATACTGCGGGCAACGACAAAGCACATGTTCAATTGACTCTTCAACCTCGCAGGCGTCGCACTGGGCACTACTGGCCATCCCGATGAGGAAGGAGTACACTTTTGTGAAAGCCACTCCCAACCACAGTCTACAAAGTAAAGTAGACTGGGATCTAGACAGCCGACACGGAAGACGGCGCTGGAGTAGAGGGTCCTGGTTATGGAGGCGCGGATGCACTAAGTCCGGTGTATTCCATTGAGTAATGGAGGTCCTGCGCGCGAACTGACGAAGCAGCCTAGCGGCATCAGTCCTTGAAATCAAGATGGTCCTTTCACTGTCATGGCCTGTCCGGGCAACTGCATCAGCCGAAACGTGGCCGGTTATTCCACAGTGAATTTGTACAAGTATAGGGACAAGGCAGTCTTTTGAACGAACAGAACTAGTATTTCGTCTTCGTGGCCACATCATCATTTTCACACTCATATTTTAAAAATCTGCTGTAAGCTTACTATGCGCTTTTACTTAAGCTCATGGTTGATCAGTCATTCTAAGATGTGGTCGAGAAATAAAAGCCGTATTTTTTTAAAGGGGCCATGAAAACAAATGACAAGTTTGGTTCATTAAATGGTCCGCTTTCTTTTGATAACAATGACACCATTTTTGTCGCGAAATTCAAACAAATTGGCGAGATAAAGGAAGACATACGAAGCAGTAGTAAATCCTCAACCACATTCCGGTACGTCACAGAATTTTGCTGCAACCACGGACGTCTGTCGGACGTCCTAAATACAGCCGAACATCCCATGCCCAGTTGGGACGGCCACTGTACGTCCACTGTACGTCCATGTTTGGATGTACATTTTCAGACGAACAGTGGACATCCAGAAACGGATGTAAAAGTCCGAATGACATCCGCCAGTGGACGTACAAACTTACTACGAAGCATTAAATAATGGCTGAAATTGAATATAAAAACAAAAACGAAAAAGCTACTTTGCTTTTCAATTAAAAAGATTTTGTGCATCAACATCCTGAATTGTATATTGCAAGTTCCATCAGCACATTTCTAAAATTAAGCCTATTTTTTTTACTTTTCTGATGCATCTCACCGACTACAACGAGGATCTCTTTGGGGAAGGATATATAAGAATTGAGAACCGCTAACGAAACATGTGAAGCAAGTTGACTGTGTTCGCATTACAGCCATCACGATTGCAAAGTAACGTGTGCTTTTGTATATGAGCTGCTGTGTATCTTGATGTATGTTACCTTCGATGAAATAAAATTCTCTTTATCGCCACCATCGATGCCAGCTTGATACAGAGGCTACACCGGTCGTGGACGGTGTTTTTTTGGCGGTCACAATACGAGCCCATGCGCCTTACCAATCTATTCTGGAGCGTGGAGGGGGGAGGCATTTGACTGATAAACGTAGTCCAGCGCTTCTTTTTTTCCGCGACCAGGTTGACCCGTTCCTTCAAGCGGCCATCCAATGCCTAGGCTCCTTTCACTTGCGGCCGTGGCTTGCCACATCAGCGTCTGTCGATCACGTCTCTCGCATCACCGGGTTCTACGGGGAGATAGCGAGCGCGGTGGCTTCACTGCAGACGTGTTTCTCTCGCTGTGAAGCCGCGAAAGTTATACTGGGACTTAGTAGCGCAGACATTGCCACCACCTCTGTACCGTCCGCCTCCGGTCCCTCAGGGTGAAGGCGATGTGCTCAAGCGAGTTAGGCAATCGCCCATCCCAGTCGGCACAAAAGATTTTTTTCCGTTTCCATGCGGCAGTGTTGCCTGTCATGGCGCGTCAGCAGGAGCGGGGCTTCTTCCTTCCCTGGGGCGCAGGATGCCTCCTGTGTGGCAAATCGGAAACTGCAGAACACGCCTTCCTTGACTACAACACGCCGATGTACTTCTGGCAGGAAATACAATCGTTCTTCAGAACATCGTGGAACGTCACTTGGCCGGGCCTCAAGTTCCTGCGCGTGGAAACAGACCACCACGCCCTCCGTGACTGTGCCCTAGCCACCGGACTTCACTCCTTCTGGAAAGCGAGGGTAGACGTAGTGGAGTGTGCCCTCCACCCACAACCCGCATGGCGACACCTTCTGCGGGAAGTCCAATGGACGGTTCGCGCGTTGGGCACATCTGACTCTGACCTGGAACGGCGAAGTAAGGTCGCCCGAGGCAGTCAAGCGCTGAAGCGCTATAAAACAAACGAGGAAAGGCGCAGACAGGGAAACGTCTAAGCCATGAAAAAAAAAAAAAAAGGTTATTGGACCGCTTGACGGGCCAGTGCATCTAACTTGCCCAGCCCCTCCTTTCAAGTAAAAGGGAGATTATCGCCAGCTAATAGGACGCACAGAATCCCTTCAGCCCTTGTTTGTGTATAGCCTTTGTTATTGTTGCCAATGTCCTTCTTTGTTTCGTTTCTTTTTCTTTTTTTTTTTCCTCCTGGATTTACGTTCGTTGTCATCTTACCACTCAAAACATGTAAGCGACACAACCGCTGCCAGAGCTACTCCTGAACCATGTGTAACCTTCTGCATAACGTGTATATTTATGTGTAAATAAAGTTATTGTTTCAAAAAAAAGTTCACTGTGTTCGTGTATGCCTGTCTGTCCGGTAGTGCGTTGGTCTTTTGCGGTGTCGTATTCGTTGTAGGAACATGAGCTCTTTATGTGTTGCTGGAAATTTTTACTAAACATCCAAAATACATCCACTTTCGAACGACGTCCCACGGACGTACAGAGGTCAAAACTGTTGACAACAACGCGCGAACGCCTGGCCTTCGATACGTGCCACCGGCGTGACCAGCGAGACCAGGGGATGGCGCTGCGGCGTCTTGGCATGTCAAAGCTATGGCCGATGCTTCCGTGCTTTGTGGGGCGAAATTCGACTATGAAAGACCCTCACCACGACCGGCGATAAAGCCTATATTAAATGTTATCTTACGCTGATAACCAGTGCAGTCTTGTTTTCGAATTTGGTATGGTTCCTATATAAAAAAGTGGAATGTGGGTCGGGCACAGCCATTCTAAAGTAGATTGTGCAGGAAAGGAGTAAATATTTATGCGTTGGCTCAGAAATTGCCTCAAGACGTTTATTATTGCACCAACTTATCAACTTATCAGCTGCATCAACTTATGCTTACACCTTTCCTGCATATCTTACGTTAGAATGGCCATGCCCTGCCCCCATTCAACTTTTCTTTTTTTATACCACCATACCAAAGGCAAAAACGAGACTGCGCTGGTTATCACGGTGAGATAGTTTAATATAGGCTTAATCGGCGGTCGTGGTGAGGGACTTTCGGCGTCGAACCTTGCCCCCCAAAACACGGAAGCATCGGCCGTAGGTTTCACATGACAAGCCGCCGCAGCGCCGTCCCCTAATCTCGCTGGTCCCGCCGGTGGCTATCAGCAGGCTGCTCTGCACGTATCGAAAGCCACGCGTTCGACATGGTACGTCCATCGGCCCTAAAAGAGGCGGAATGGACGTGCGGTGGACGGCCGACGGACGTCCGGTGGTTGCTTGGGCTACCTAGCCACCGACAATAAACGTGACTGAGCTATTGTAAAGGGGCCTCTAGTTCGATCTGTTTCATCGTATCACGTGGACGCTACTTTCAGTTAACACACTAATAACTATGTTTTATACTGGCTATTACTACGTCACTTCTGCCCATAATGCGTCACTGCTGCGTGAAATTTGAGCGTTTTTCAACATGTTTTGCTGTCTTTTTTCGCATAAAGAACGTTTTTCGTTGTCTGAATGGAGCTGAATGAGTTACAAAGGCTGGTTCTTTCTTTGATTTGATTGATTATAAGGTTTAACGCACCGAAACTGCACAGGTTATGAGGCGCGCCAAAGTGAAGGGCTTCGGATTAATTTTTGACCTCCTGGGGATCTTACCCGCCGCGGTGGCTCAGTGGCTAAGGCGTTGCGCTGCTGAGAACGAGGTCGCGGGTTTGATTCCCGGCCGTGGCGGCCGCTTTTCTGATGGAGGCGAAAAGCAAAAACGCCCGTTTGTACGAGATTTCGGCGCACGCTAAAGATCCCCATGTGGTCAAAATTAATCCGGAGCCCTCCACTACGGCGCGCCTCATCGTCTGCGTTGCGTCGGCGCGTTAAATCAATCGACCTCCTGGGGATCTTTAACGTGCGCCGACATATGGAACACGCGGGCGTTTTCACTTTTCGCCTCCATCAGGAAAGCGGCTGCCGCGGCCGGGAGTCGAACCCGCTTCCTTGAGCTCAGCAGAAGGTTCTTTCTTTCAAACCTAACAAAGATGCATTTTGTATTCATGGCCCCTTTAAAGGGACAGACAACCATTTTTTTGTGGAGTTCGTGTCCTCTAGCTCATATGCCAGCGGAAGTTATATACTAGGGATAAACAGGCGGAAATAATTTTAGTTTTGCCACTAAAATCTCCGAAGTCTGAAAGGTGGCGACACGTAGCGTCAAAACGTGACACTACCGTTCGTGCCAGAACAACTCCGTCGGTTTCAACGCGGGATTCAAAAATCGCATGAAGAAATAGGAAAGGCTGCACATTATTGTCGTCTTAGCCGGGGACAAGTTTTTAAACGCCTGTTTTAATCTCACGTGCAGTTAAAAGTGTGTTGCCGCCAACGACCTAATCTAAAAACGTTGGTTGCCGCATAGCTCGCTGTCCTGGTTGCCAGCATTCCTTTATAGATCTAACAATTCCGATTTCAAAAGTTCTAGGGCGCTATCAGCAAAACCGCTTTAGGTTAACGTGTTTTAAGTGATGCCCTTTCATTTGGGTTGAGAAAATATACTCGGCAAAAATCGGTTGTCTGTCCCTCTAAGACCCCCGGCTAAAGCAGACGCGTCCCAGTGGCACGTATTCAGTTACGGTTGACGGCGCCTCCCCGTCTTTAGAGTCCCTTTAGTAGCGCCGGACTCACGCACTGTTTATGAGCGTGTCACACTCTCGGCGCACGTCTGCCATTAGCAGCTTCCACAGTGGTGTCTTGTGTTTCTTTTACCAGCCCCTTCCCCGTTCCTCTCGTGCGGGCCCAAGAAGCAACAAGCAGCAAACATGGCAGCGGGCCAACAGGAGTCGTCGTCTGCTGCTCTGCTGGCGTCGTCTGCAAGATGAAACATACAAAGGCGTGGGAAACGCCGCAATATGAATGACAATGCCCAGGGCCCCCCACGCGCCGGGCAGCAAGTTCGGGGAGGGGGGGCTACCGACCCGCGTGACACGTGCGATGACGTCAGCAACACGTGACGCCGCGATCAGGGGGCGTCACGTGCGCGACGGATGTGGTGCAAAGTCGAGGTTGCTTGGCGTTACCCTCTGTTGCCTTTTTTTTTTCTTCAGTGAAACTGTTATATTCGGGTACAACTTAAGAACGGCAATGATGATGATGATTGATACACGTATACCCTTTGTAGCGCGGTGATGACGTGTCATCTTACGTAACAAACACTAACATACATATGTTTTATACTCTTCGTTTAATAATAGCGCTGCTTAGGGCAGGCACAAAAAAGCTTATTAGGCACACAATACTTTTTTAACGATGATGATTGATGATTGCTATTGGCTTATGCTTTGTAGCGGGGTGATGACGTGTCATCTTACCAAAAAGGACTAATATACCTATGTTTAGTACTCTTGGTTTTATACTAGCCCTGCTTAGGGCAGGCTCAAAAAACTTATTAGGCACAAAATACTTTTTTTTCCTGTTGCCGGTGGTAACTGTCCTAGGCAATATTCCCCTCCCTGCTTTTCGTCCATCAGCATTCTAATCTTCATTTCGTCTCCTCGACAGCCTTGAAGTTAACTTTCTCTGTGCTACCCTTAAATCCTAGGGCTTCTCGAAGCCGAATATTTTCCTCATGTAGATTTGGATGGATAATCTCGCATGCTAACACCATGTGCCGCATAGTTTCTATTTCTTTTCCGCAGACCACGCATACCCCATCATTTTGTGAATACTTCCCCACAAAGCTCTTAGTTCGCAAGCAGCCTGCTCTAGCCTCAAAAAGCAAAGCACTGTCCTGGAAATTATCGTAGAAATTTTCCTTTCTGATGTTCAATTTCTCAGCCCTGTACACCTCTAACGACGTTTTAGCTTCCATTTTTTCCCTCCATTTATTCGTTTCAATCTGCCTTGCCTCTTTTGGTTACCTTGGCTGTTTTGGATTTTCCACTGTTCTTTCCGTATTTCATCGTTAGCCTTCTGGTCTTTCGTAACCACTGCGTGTCCACGCTTTTCAAGTATAGGTACCTATTGATTGATTGATTGTAGGGTTTAACGCGCCGACGCAACGCAGGCGATGAGGCGCGCCGTAGTGGAGGGCTCCGGATTAATTTGGACCACCTGGGGATCTTTAACGTGCACCGAAATCTCGTACACACGGGCGTTTTTGCTTTTCGCCTCCATCAGAAAAGCGGCCGCCGCAGCCGGTATAGGTACCTATATACCTTAGCTGCCCACCTTCGTTGATCCATTGCCCTCAACCTCATCTCAAAGCATATTTTACTCTGTGCTTCTCTAACTTCAAACGACGCCCAGCCCATATCTCCCTGAACTGCTTCGTTAGTTGTTTTTCCATGCGCGCCCAAGGCCAAACGTCCTACCGTTCTCTGGTTTACTTCCAGGCCTGATAGAACGTCTGATATTAAGCAGAGTACAGCATTCGCAAACGTGAGACCCGGAACCATTACTCCTTTCCACATTCCTCTTACTACTTCATATTTGTTATACCCCCACAGAGCTCTATGCTTCATTATAGCTGCGTTTCGCTTTCCCTTACCCTTAAGTTGTTCCTTGTGAGTTCTTAAGTATTTATCTCCTTCATTTATCCACACTCCCAAATATTTATATTCCTTCACTCTGGGTAATTCTCCATACTGGATTGACACTGCGTCAGTGGTAGTGTAATTGAAAACCATTATTCCCGATTTTTCTGCGCTAAAATTTAAACCGAGGTCGGTGGCTTCCTCGCCGCTAATATTTAAAGCCGTTGCATATCGGTCTGGTTATAAGCTAAAGGAACAATGTCGTCTGCGTATGACATTCCCGGAATACGCTGTTGTACCACTTCGCCTTGCAGCATATGGGTTAGGTTAAACCTTACTTGCCTTCCAGTTTCTTTTCTAACCCTGCCATGTAAAGCATGAACAGTATTGGGCTCAAAGGGCATCCCTGTTTCAGTCCCCGATGGGTGTTGACCTGCTGGGCGCATTTCTCTCCTTCCCATGTAAGGTGCACTCTATTATCTTTATAGATTGCTATTAAGGAACTATTAACTCGTCATCTAATCCCTGGAGTTTCAGCATTCTCCACAGCAGTTCTCTGTTTACGTTGTCATATGCCCCTTTAAAGTCCAAGAACGTAATCCATAATGGTCTATTCTGCGCTTTCGCAATTTCAATGCATTGCGTTATCAAACGATGATGATTGCTATTGGTTTCCCCTTTGAAGCGGGGTGATGACATGTCATCTTAACAAAAAGGACTATATAACCATGTTTTACACTCTTGGTTTAATACTAGCGCAGCTTAGGGCAGGCACTAAAGCTTATTAGGCCCGAAATACTTTTTTTCCCCTGTTACAGGTGGTAACTGTCCTAGGCATTATTTCCCTCTTTGCTTTTCGTCCACCAGCATTCTAATCTTCTTTTCGTCCCCTCGACAGCCTTGAAGTTAACTCCCTCTGTGATACCCTTAAATCCTAGGGCTTCTGGAAGCCCAATATTCCCTTCATGTAGATTTGGATGGATACCCTCACATTCTAACACTATGTGCCGCACAGCGGCAACGGTAGTTGCCGCTGTGCCTCATTACCGCAGCCGGATGTTATTCCGCGCTTTGCAAGTAGGGCGTTACTGGGAATATTTTGAACAGGGCACGAGCCGTTTTTATGATTTTTGCACTTAATATGCTTATAAAATACTGCAGAAACGAGTAACAAGCTACGTGAGAAAAGGCAGCCGATACCACGCATTCATAGCAATCTCACTTCAAAATGCGCGCGCCCGTTGACACCCGGGTCCGTCGCTTAGGCGGAGCGATACGGTACATGAGCTATCGCCGTTATTTATTATTATTTATTATTTATTTAGTACCCGCAGCGCCTTGCGGCATTACAGTGGAGGGACGCACAAAAAAGACACTCACAGGAAGTACTTATTAGCAAGCAAGAAAGAAAGTTACAAAAAACGCACACATACATTTCAAATAGCGTAAGATATGCCGCGTAAAAATACAGAGTTAGTACGGTAATAAAAAAAAACGCACTCACAAGTATTTTACACAAGCGGGAATCGAAGGTTCAAATAACGACAAAGCAATGGAAAGGGCATACCGTAATTACCCGATTCTAACGCGCCCCCGATTCTAACGCGCACCCGATTTTCCAGGCAAAAAACAGAAAAAAACTTGCACCTCCGTTTGTAACGCGCAAGGAACTTTGTGAGCAAGAAAAACGAATGCGAGAGAAACGGATGATTTATTTCCCGAAGTAATCTCACTTATCTCACTCCTCGTCGCTCTCCGCTGACCACATCTCGTCCTCGGTGCCGTTAAGCGCGTTCGCTATGCCACACTTCTGAACGAACGTTCAACCATGTTCGATGGGATCGTGGCCCACGCCTCGCATGCCCATCCCGCGAGCTCCTCCAGAGGCATTCGCTTCAGCCAACCACTCGTTGTGAACGCGTGGGAGCCGCTCGTAAGCCGCGGAAGCGGCGCACCTTCGTTGCGCCTGCTGCCATTGCTGTTATCAAGCACGCAAGTGGAATATATAATTTGACGATTTGTGTGAACGCCGAAAGAAAAGCCTAGCCGCCTAGATCCGAAAATCGTTGCTAAAAGCTTTGGCGCCATCGTTGAGATGGCGGATGGCGATGGGTGGATTGAAATTCAGCTGTTTCGGCAAGTTTTCGGTTTCGTATCCGATTCTAACGCGCATGCGATTTTTCGGCCTATTTTTGCGGAAAAAAGGTGCGCGTTAGAACCGGGTAAGTACGGTAATACATTTTTCGATAGCCCTGAGACACACACGTCAAAAGACAACATCGATACGGCAATCGAAAAAAGGTGCGTGTTGGGAGGCTGCAAAAATATAATTCTTATAGTACAAGAAGCAATTACAGAATACTGAGAGCACTTGACAGGTGATTTGACGAAACAGAAAAACTCGCGCTGTAGCAAACACATGCCAATATTAGTTTAGGCCTTCGAGCGACGTAACTATAGACAGGAATGTCTTACTACAAGGGTGCACAAACACTGAAGAAGGTAATCTGTTCCACTGAAGAATAGGTTTTAGGGAAAAATGAGCCAAGGAACGCACTAGATTTACAATCTATTTCACGAACTTTATATATATGGTCTGTGTTCCCGAGTATAGTAGTGTGTTCGTCCTAATCTTTAAAGGGCCATGAAGACAAAATGCAACTTTGTTTATTTTGAAAAAAGCAGACTTTCGTATAACTTACCTCCACACCAGGCACGAAAACGAAAAATTCAAGCAACGAAAAAAAACAAAACAAAGAAAAAGTGAACACTTCAAAATTTTGCGCTATACACTAGGGCTCTTCGATTTACAGTATCGGACTCAGCGCGGACTCCCCGAGAAGCAACCCGGCATTCGATTTTTCATGCATCCCTATCGCTTCGGGGAATCCTCGGACTACCCACGGTGAGTCCGAGACTGCAAATTGAACAGCCCCACTGACGTAGTGATCAATGGGTTAAGTGGACGAAATGCACATTAGTATTCCAGTGACACGGTCAAATTGAGGCCCCATTACAATCGGCCCGTCATGTTTCTTGGTGGCGGCTTTGGACAGCCCCCGCCAATCGCCCTAACCGGATTCTGTGACGACGTAGAGAAATCGCCGAAAAGTGGCTGGGTTCGCCATGGCTTGATGTTTTTCTCGGTATCTAGATTATCTGTTTGAATTTTGCGATGAAATTGGCGTCATTCTTATTAGGACAAAGCAGTATTTTTAAGTATTTTTAAGCAGCCAAACTTGTATTTTGTATTCACGGTTCTTTTAATGTCCTCGTCTTGGCGTAGTAATAAACGGGATGACCATAGCGGCCTTCTATATTTATCCAGTGTTGCTATTTTTGATTTATTTTCAAGATACTGCAACCGAGAGGCGCAAGCAGGCGGGATAAACAATACAAGAATAACATCATTTTGATAGAAGTGCAATGAGAAGAAAGGCAGGAAAGAAAGGGGGGGGGGGGGGTGCACGGAGAAACTTAACCACATCGAGAAAACACGTCGGAACACAGAGTGTGCAAGGTCAGTTGACTGCAGACTGCGGGCCGGTAAACATTGGTGTGGGGAGAAAAACAAAATTTGGACGAGTCAGTACGAACAAAGCTCGAATGTTGGGAGACAACGCGGAAGCGCCGTGTTTTTATGCGTTTTTATAATGTTTACATCAGGAAGGGGGGGGGGGGGGGTTTGTTCCGACAAAGTTGGCAGTTCAGTAGCAGGTACAAAAATTTTAGTAGACTGCACAGTGTT
Source organism: Haemaphysalis longicornis (assembly GCA_013339765.2). Taxonomy (NCBI): domain Eukaryota; kingdom Metazoa; phylum Arthropoda; class Arachnida; order Ixodida; family Ixodidae; genus Haemaphysalis; species Haemaphysalis longicornis. The sequence goes on along the minus strand of CM023455.1, from coordinate 107,510,804 downwards.
AACGACAGAACGATCACGTTCGTACGTTGAATAAATAAAACAAACTGTCCTTCTCTGATATTCTTGGATGCATCAACATTAATTTTTGTGTATGAAGACCCGGAACAATGCACATTAGAAAATTCCAAATTTGGGAGTAATGACACTGACTAATTCGAAGTATCTCACTTTTGGGCGTGCGCACGTTCGCCCTCGAAATATGGGAATTCCGCTCCAAATTATGTATTAGATTTACGCCAAGATACTTACATTCTTTAAATTTATTTCGGGTCCTTTAACGGGGAGTATGTGACTATTTTCCACCACATCTTCGTGCTTCAGGTTTCATACCCCATTCGTGGCACCGTGAACTTGTATAATTTAGTGCGGACTGGCAAAAAGATTGGTCATGTGAGGTATGTACAGAGGTGAACACAATACAATCACCAGCGAACAGATTAACATACTAACAGCTTGATCTATACTATAAACTATATCATTACGAAAAAAAAAAAGCTAAGGAATCCAAGTACACTGCCTTGGGGAACACCCGAGGTAGCCCGAAGGAGCTGTGAAATTTGATCAGTGTTTCGAACAAATTTTAAGAGTGTAGATGAATGGTTAAATATTTAAACAATTATATAATTCAGAAACCAAATAAGTTTTAGAACAACAATGAGTTTGTAATGGGGAATGCCGTTAGGATTCCTACAGAATTCTAACGGCATTAGAAGCTTCTAACGGCACCTTAGTAGCTTTTATCGAGGCCAAACGCAAGTCATACTAAATCACGTGATAATTATACTCATAGGACGATCATTTGATGACGCGTTAATGTGCACGTGTGTCTGGTTTGTTTCGCTATCTTTATGATTAACGCATCACGGATGGGCAAAACACAAGGCCTGTATAGCGCAAGGAGCAAGGAAAAGGAGGCAGGAAAAAACAATGCGCCTTTTTTTTATTGCTGACTTGAGTAAATGGGATGTTTCGCGATTCGCGGCCCTGCGATGAGCGTTTCATCTGGAAGATGACACAAAAGAATGATGCATTACTAACCACTCAACACTAATTTCAGTTTTTTTTTCTATACTTACTAGTAAAAAATATTCTTCAAAATGTCCCTGCTTTATAATTCCAGCCTTTGGCACCCAAGGTACAATATCGGGCTCCTGAATATATATTTTTTCTGGCTTGGAGTAGCTGCAACAGCGGAGTAAGCTGAATCTATTGCAAAACTTGCTTTCAAAACTCTCAACTTATTTTCTGGAACTCACCGCGGGAGTGAAAGAAAAAAGCGCGGCACAGACGATTCAATAAAACGAGAAGAAATTGGTCGGGAACGTCAAGCTCTGCGAGCAGGCAAAAACAGCGCCCGCGCGCCCGCTCAAAACAGGACAGCGGGAAAAAAAAATCACTATCGACGCCAGCGCCGCATTGCCTCTCGCGGAGTACGCTTGCGTAACACCCGGAACACAAAGCTTCCGTCCGCAACCAAGGCCTACTCCTCCTCCCGACGCTTTTCGCCCTTGCGGACGTCATCGCGCAGTGAAAGCGTTTCTCTTTCCCTTTTCCTATCTCTCTCGCTCCGTGCCTTTACTTCTCCTTTCCTTTCGGGTTTTTGATCCGATGAGCGAGCGGAGGGCGCCACGGTCGGCAGGCGAGGGAGAGCCCCGTGTGTTTCCAACATGGCGGCCAGCGGATGCTTGGACGAGGAGCGGAGGCAAGGCTTGGTCGAACATTCTGTAGTGCACAAGGCGCTGTTTGATATGATTCGACCCGAACGGATATACCAACGCACCGAGTTCGACTTCGCCTCCGTTCGGGCGTCGGCGGGCTCCGCTCCGAGCGGCGGGGGCAGCGGCCTACTGCCGAAATGCCTCGTCGAGAGGCTCGGCACGGTGAACAAAGTGGTCGTCGGCGACTCGTCCGGATCGTCGCCGCACGGCCTGGTCGCCGCGGGCTCGTCCCGTCGGGACAGCTTCGACACCCAGCCGTCGACGGAGTTTGCCCCGGAGCGCCGGAACCACCGATACGACCGAGCAGCCAGTACGGACAGGTCAGTGGTGAAAAAAAAAGCACGCGTCTTTTGTCTCTCGGCCAAGCTCTCGCCTTGCGGGAAATCGTCGGCGCTTGGCCGCACGCCGAAAAAAAAAAAAAAAAAATGTTTCTGATTGCTCACCGCGCAAGAGCGATCAGATTTTCCGTTTCGTGTACCCGATCTGAGTCGGTGAGCGAACGACCATTTCGGCGTGGTTCTGTGTCCGCACTGTGTTTTGATTCGGCCCGTGGCGTGCGAGAAAGTGGGGTGGGCGGTGCGGAGGAAGTTGGGAGATGAAGAGAGCCGGAAATAAGGGGGGGAAAGCACGGAGTCGGAAAATGGAAGGCGGAGGGGGGTTTCCGAGGATTGCCGGGCAAGAAGGTTTTGCGCTCTTCCCCTTTCTTCGTGCCTCCCGGGAGTTGCTTCGAGGTGACCAGGTCAATAACACGTTATCGTCCATCTAGAGAGCGTTATGCAGGCGTCGTCTGCTACAAAGCTCCGATCTGGCCGCAGTGTTGCGGTTTTGCAGTGGAATCGGTGCGTTTCGACCTTCGTTATAACTGCGCTCGAGATTTAATTAGTGCGTTTGAATGTACGCGCAATTTTTCGCTCTGGTTTCGGAGAAGCCGCCTTTCTTCTACTTCTCAGCTGTTCTTTCTTCGCTCGAACTTTTTAAAGAAAGCAGGCAGAGTCATCTCACGGTCTGTAGCCGTCACGGTGTTTGCAGATCGTGGTTCTCATGCGGGGACGCGAAACGGTCGCGACGTTAACTAGTAATTAGTCAGCGAGTCATCGCAAAAGTGAAAGAAGAAATGGATTAAAACGCGAATCTGGTATTCGTTTGTTTTTGTTGATTTCGCCAAAACTGCGGGGGGTCTTTCGGGTGCAGCGGAATGTTGAGCGCGCATTGAAAACGTTAATTGCTAAGTTAGGCCCTACGGACAAGCCCTCGTCCCGTTGGAGTCAACAACCTCCACTCCAAATTTCCGCTCCGTCTTACCTCCACGTTGCCCAAGTGACGTTTCCCCAATTAAAACTCGCTTCCTAGTGATCATTCATCGTCGAAAGCTGAGATCGCATTCTGCGGTGTCCGCCATGTTTGCTGGCCTCTACGATGATCGCGTGTTTTGTGGGGCATTTTTTTTGCATTCGTCGGGACGACTTCGTGGGAGTCTATTCCATACATAATCTGTCGGCTTTAAAGCGAAGCTGTCGTGCGCTATGCTCTGACCAAAATTGCGTGCATATGTCAAGTCGCGCTGACGAAGAATCGCATGTGTTTGCTACAAAGCTAGTGTAAAATTGACTGTAGCTCCCTACCTAATATAGGTATCTCGGAAAAAAAATTCTCAAATTGGGCGCTAAGACGACTGTATAATTACGCCGAGTTTCATTCATTTGTAACAATTAGTCCACAGTGAAATTGTGAACGTTGCAGAATCCCCGTCCGCTGTGAAAACATGGCCGTCTACGTAGGAAGCAAGGCTACAGGAAACGGCCGTAACTCTTGTTTTAGCGAAAATATATCGAAGCAAATTATATTTGAATAAATGTAGAGTTAATTCCAAGTAAGTTACGTGTCTTTATTCGATCGATGTAGTTATCCACCGATACAACTTCGCTGTTTTTCCATCTTCCCAGTTTTGGAAGGGCCTTAAAAAGTGTTGTAGATGTATTCCTCTCCACTTTAGCGTTTAACCGAGAGTGTAGCTTACACCGCTTCGTGTGAAGGTAATCAGTCGGCAGCGATACTCCGCGTCGCTGTATTTGAACAGCGTATCATTAGCCGCAGTCGAAGCTTTGAAAGCAAGCCCTCACCGTGTGAAATCGAACCAGGCGATCGCTCGGATCAATGTCGACGAAGAGTCAGGCAAAAAGGTTGCTTTTGTGTTGTGGAGTCTATGAGTGATACGATCGAGCGCTTCACTTTGTACACCGTACTGTTGCAGGTATTCAACTAAGCGAGTGTTACTCTCCCTCAAACAGGGTTTCTGTTGAGACGATTCTCTCCGTTTATTACACTGACTCCTCGTTGCCCAAACGATGTAGAGCATAAAAAACCTAGCAAGGAAAGCTTCACGCTAGTCTTTTTTGCCGTGAAGGGTTCATAACAGTAGCTACGAAAGTTAAACGTAAATGAATAACGAACGCTTGGAACTTTCAAGCATGTGCTGTTAAACCTCTATTTCCGATTTCTCTCCCCCCCCCCCCCCCTTCCCCCGCAGTTGCTCACAAACTCGCAAACTTAAATGCTTTTTCGCTTTTCTGTCTTAGCGAAATAATTCGCTGGCCCCGGTGACGTCGTTGAATCTTCGAATGTAACAGATAACCTGCCATCTCTTGTGGTTGAATTGATAAGCGCGATAGAGCAGGCACCTTCGGCTGTCCCTCAGCCAGGGTTCGCACAGGTCCTTGAAAACCTTGAAAACCCTTGAATTTAGAAGTGTCAATTTCAAGGCCTGGAAAGTCCTGGAATTTTTACATGGTCCTTGAAAACCCTTGATTTTTCCGGACAGAATCAGTGATCCTGTCTTTTCACAAGAATTTAAAGTGTTTATCGTGGATTTTAGGTAAAGAAACATTGTAATAATCAAGTTTCAGTGTATTGCGTAAAATTACTAGTTTGGTGGATTTTCGTTATTACAAGGCAACATTGGGAGCAGGCACTTGTCAATCCAATCCATGTCACAATACAATCAAGTGAAAGTCAGCTTTTGTTCTTTAGTTTGCATCTACCATCTAGTCTGTGGACGCTCGCTCATTGCATGTTTGCTGTGCCTCATACGCTCCGTCAGCATTTGCTTTTACGTGCAAATGGTAGACGTGTACATTGTTCATCCTGCCTTGCAGCAACACTTGCGGATTTAATTCCAGCTGATACTCTTGCTGACAAAGCAGGAGATGCAGGCAACATTAACTAAGTTTTGAAATCAAACAGCCTCAGCAAACACAAAGGAAAAAGAAAAACCTCTAAATACCAGCCATAAGGTAAAAAATAAAGCTGGGGGAGCATTTACGAACCCGTTAGCACCTATCTAAATGTGCAATAATGTGCTTAGGCATCGTGCAATAAAAACTTTTGCATTGTGTTGGAAAAGTTATAATCCCAGATAAAACATTAGATGGGGACCTTGAAAATGTGTTTTCTGGCCCTTGAAAGTCCTTGAAAACCCTTGAATTTTCGCTTTTGAAGCCTGTACGAACCCTGCGGGCCTCAGCTCCCGCAAAGAGCGGAGTATTCTGAAGAAACAAAACATGCTTTGTATAAAAATGAAGCGCCAAGGATTGAGGAATGGGGTATCCGCTGTCGAAGAAATTCGAGAAATTAAACTTCATTAAACTGTAATATAGACAAGACAGGGCACTTTTAATTATTATTATTATTATTACAATTCTTTATTCGGAAGGGGAGACTCAAGGTCTAGTCAGGGATGGGGAAGGCGGTAAAGAAGGTGAGAGCGTCTACATTCTCTTGTGTATCCCCGTGGTACAAGCGAAACTTTTAATAAAAGTTCGATGGGAAGCTAGCAAGCTTAGGATAAATACTTATTCGTCGTAACTTGCAATAAAGGTTTATTCATCATCATCATCTTGCATTATGGCGCTCGTTAACTTTCTTTTTTTTTACATTTTAGCGCTCGTAGAAAATGCGGTTATCTTTTCCCGGCGTGCATCCAGGCGAGCTCCAATGGCGTCCATCCAATGTAGTATCCAATGCACCCTCGCGTGCTCCCAATGTAGGAACAAGCTATGTTTGCTACCTCCTTTACTCCTTTACTACTTTACTACCCCCAGTACGGTACGTAGGTCCTGCCACTAAGTACGGAACCTAAGTCTAGACCATGCACTTGGTTACCTATGCTTGTCTGATACTAACATTCACTGAGAGCTACAAAATTATATGAACTATTGAACATAATGACTACTGCAATTTTTCTCATTTACAAATCACGGTTAAAAAGTTCGTGCACATCCACACGCTGACTTGTTTATGCTCACATTAACATTCATAACTGTAAAATTATCGCTAAAATATCTGACTTTTGCGACGAGTCCACTGACTCTATAAGAGGAATTTCTGCTGCTGGCTGTATATAAAAGCAAGGAGAGAAGATGTGTTTCTAAGGTAACTAAGTTGTACTCGCTCTCCACGTGCGTCCCGTTGGTTTTCTTGCTCAATTGATTTGTTGGCTAAGAGAGATTAAAGAGTATATGCTGTTTATAGCACGTGACGAGTACAGGTGGATACGAAGAAATACGCACAACGGAGCGCACAGCCTCCGATACACGCAGCAGTGTGCAGCTGGCGGTTCGAAAGCTCTGCGCATGCGCTGGTATTTCGCGCATTTGAGAGTACGGCCTGCTAAACTAGGGAACAAGTTTTGAACGGCAATAGCTCATGTACTGTGTCACTCCGTCTAAGCGACAGACCCGGATGTCAACGGGCGCGCGCGTTCTGAAAGGAGATTGCTGCGAACGCGTGATATCGTCTGCCTTTTCTCACGTTGTTTGTGTCGCTGCGGTAGTTTATAAGAAATCGCGGAAACGGCTCGTGCTATGTGCAAGATATTCTCCCAGTAACGCACTATTTGCGCCGTCCGGAGTAACATCCGGCTGCGGTGATGGAGCCCGGAGGCAACTTCCGTTGCAGTTCTTAACTTGTACCGGAGTGTACTAGGTCGTGAGCCTGCTCAGTAAAGCGGCGCTCTGTAGTTTCTCAACTGCGCATTTCAACGCCACTGCGCAGCCGAGCAAGGATCAAGTTGCGGGAACCAACCTTTCGGATGTGATAAGGTCGACTTATCTTGAGGTGCTAGATATGTATACTGACTCGTCGTTATCGATGCGAGCTGGGCATCTATGCTGCCTGCTGAAGCGCGCGTTTATTCCAAATCTGGGTGCGTGAGGCTGTGATTGGTTCTTTTTTTTTTTTTTCTCCCTGAAAGTCAGCGTGAACCTCGGAATGTAACAGGGATACGTTAAACGGGATGCGTACCGCAAATCGACCGCAATTCGCTTGTCGGCGCAACGGTGGTAAAATAACCTATTAAATCAATACGCAGCGTAACTTCGTCGCAGGCGCTATTCTCAAACACAATGCCTGTCTTTCCCTGAAGTTGCTTTTTCCAAAGTGATTGCTTTTAACTGTAAAATGGCGAATTCTACGTGTTAACGAAGCTGCTTAGCAAACCGTAATTTTTCGTGTCCGCAGTTAAAGGAGCCATTACGCCACAAGTTGGGTTTATTAGAAAGACTGTTTAGTCCCGATAACAATGAAACCAATATCATCGCAATCTTCGAACAAATAACGGAGATATGAAAGAAACGTGTGAAGCAGTCGCGACCCCCTAGCCAATTTCCCGCAACTTTTCTATGACGTCACGGAACCTTGTTTGTGCGGTTGGCGACCGCCTAACTGTGCTGTCGCGACGACACATGACTGGACGTCTGTAATGGGGCCTCTAGTTCCATTTGACCGCATCACTTGAATGCTAACGCGCAGTTAACGCACTGAAAATTGTTTTATTGTTGGCCCGTATGACGTCATTCTTGCTCATAGCACGTCACTGTGGCGCAAAATTTGAAAGTTTTTAAATACTTCTTGCTTTTTTTTTTCGTTAAAAAACATCTTTTGTGGCTGTAATGGAGCTGAGTGAGATACTGAATCTTAGTTCTTTCAAATTCAAAGAAGTTGTATTTTCTCTTCATGGCTCCCTTAAGCCTCGTAAGTGATTCGAAGGTGAACGCCGGCGATTATCGAAGTCTCCTTCGCTGCTGTAATGTCTTTGCGGTGACGTCACGTTCGCCTGTCATGCGGCAGGCATGCGGATGATTCTTGTTCCGTCCTGCCACGGTACCGGGTCAGCGCTGTAGTTATCGCGGTTGGCTGCTCCTGTGGCTTGTCCGGGTTCGAATCCCATTCGAACCCGGAATAAACGAATATTTTATTTACTTGTTTTCTGTTTTACAGCCGTTGTATTTTGCTCCCACTCGTGTGATAGCCAGCGACTATAGGCTCCGTGCGCTGGTATGGTGGCGACACCATCGCCTGTACAACTAGCGCCATCTACGGCCACTGGAGGCATTTATCGGATGTTGTTGTAATCGCTTGCGCCCTTCCCCGTACCACACCCGTACCGCCCGTGCTACGCTGCGATGACTGCTCAAACCAGCGCGCTCGTTTTAACGGTTTTACAGAGATGGGATATATTGGCTCGTTTTCGTTTTTATATAAGAAAACCTCAAAACGTGGTCAGCGCCGCAAACGATGTTTACTGCATCCGGGAGGAGCTAGCGAACGCAACGGAGCCGTCCGATGTTTCCAGCAATGGCGATGGACACATGAGAGACGTGACCCTGGGGTGCGACTTTTAGGCGGTACAGTGAATGGTTGAGAAATCTGTTGTAAACGCGCGGCTCACGCATCTCTCTGCACTTTATTATGAGTTCAGTGAGTCTAAGCGACGTAGGCGGGGGAAGCTGCACGCGCAAGGCCGGGTGCCACGGCTCGCGTAAACATGCCGATGAAGTTGCTATGTTCGTCAACACATAACTGTGAGCACCGTACAGCTATTGCCAAATTTTAGCGCCGGTATGTGTTCCAGCTCTGTCCGAATCAGCGAAGTGTTAGTCGTATGGAGTTGGCCGCGATATCTGCGTCAAAGCAGCGGCCGAGGCCGCACGGGCAGAACCTCCGCGCGTACACCTAGGAAGGGGTAAGCAGCGATGAGCACCATAATAGAGAAGAGGAATAACCGATACATTGGTAAAGCATAAGCAACACGTAATGCTAAAATGCCGGGGAAGCATAAGCTCAGCGACAAAAAGAAAAAAGAAAACGACCGACACCGTCACTGCTTTAAGATGATTGACGCGCATATTAATGGCTCATTCGTTTAGATTCGGTGGTTGCCTGTGGGATCACTGCAGTTTCGTGTCAACCGTTACTGTGCGTCATATTGCGTAGCACTCAGGTAAGATTGGTGGGGTATGCTGGCGCGCTGTTTTTGTTCCCGACGAAGCTCGCATTGCCTGTGCAAGTTTCGGCGGCTGTCGCAGGTCCCCCGCGAAGTTGATGGCGGGTGTGCACAAAAACAAGATCCCAGAGTATAAACCACATTCACACAAAACAGCAAAACGAACGCTTATGGGCAGAAGTCGATCGGCGCGTTTTACATCGCCCGTCGCACTGCGCGGGTTCATCGCTGTCGCCTTTCCGCTTCATTTCAAGAGAACCGAGATAAACTATTTTTTCGTCAGCCTCCTCGCGACCTTTTTAAAATGTTGCGGAGCCGTAGACCCAGCAATACGCATAGAAATGCGCACTACTAGCTCGACTTTTTCACAACGACTGCGGAATCTCCGCCCGGTAAGCCGCTCTTTCGGGGTGACCAACATCCGATTTTCGACGGCGCCGCTGTTCGGCGGCGCTGCGGTCGCGCTCGAAACACCAGCGCACGGAGCCTATACGTCCTCTTTTAGCGTTTGATGAGACGTCTAAAGAGTCTGTCTAGTTTTTTGTAGATACGGCAGTGTTTTAGAGTATAAAGTTTATAGAGTTTTTATAAACTCTATAAACAGTGTTTATAGAGTTTCATAGATCTGTGAGTTTTTATAGATCCGACATCTGAGCAACCTACAAGTATCTCGGGTTTTTATAGATCTGTGCGGAATCGTCTGTTTTCAATTTTTCATATTTTTGTGAAAAACAAGAAAAAAAAAACAGAAGAGCCTGCTCTCTTTTCACCCTTCACAAGCCTTCGTGAAAACTTGCATCTCCAATCAGCACTAATCTGGGGATGCGCGCCTCTCGTGCGATTACGTTGCTCCGTGCGATAACGTTGCTCACGTTTGGTCGCATCCTTTTCTTCGTCCGTTACCAAAATCGCCATTTACGCCGCGCCTGTGCGTGTAACCGATGTGCACGAACCGGTAACACAAGTGAGTGCGGTTCTTCCTTTGCTGCTTTTTTTTTTTCTTTTTCGAAATCAAGCTTCGTCGGTAATAATTGCTTGCTTTCGAAATCGGCGCCAATCGGTTCCTCCCATTCGGTACGCCTCACTGGAGTTTCGACGTTGCACCGTTCTGCTGTGATTCCCCTCAGACGCATATTTTCCGGGTGCGGCGGGGCAACACGGTTGCAGCTAAACACCTGTGCTCAGAGCGAGTGCAAAAAAAAAAAAAAAAAAAGCTGTTCTAAACGCGCGATGGGCTAGTTTCTGCTGCACGTATACAGGAAATTGGAAGTTTCAGGCGCACACGGGGCAGCACTAATCGATCAAACAATGGGTTCATTGCCAGCACTAGGTTCGGCCGCGATCGTCTCGAGCGTTGCGGACAACGGGCGCTTTCTTGCTGTAAGGAGTTAAAAAAAAACAGGTCTTTCTTTCTTCCTTTCTTCCTTTCTTCCTTTCTTTCTTTCTTTCTTTCTTTCTTGGGCTACGTCTTTCTTTGGCTAAGTCTTTCTTGGACAACGTAAACGCGAAAATTTTGGCCTGTCTGTATGTCTGGCTGTCTGCAACTCGATTCAGCCACCCGCGACCAATGTGAAACAGAATTTGCACAATAGGTTTATATACCCACATCCAAATCTAAGCGTCCAAGTCCGGTGGCAATGTTCATACTTGTCAACATTGTTGAACGAGAACAAAATATTACGCAAATGTGAGGCAGAAAATCAACGCAGAAATGATACTTGCAGTGCTCCTTGATAAAAATTCATGGATGCTTGATTTTTTGCGATAGCGAATGAAGTACTAGATCCACTGCAGAAAAAAATTCAATCCGTCGTCTGCTGTCGCCCGCGCCACTATCTGGCATTGAGGCACCCGGCCTGGAGCAGTGGAACGCGGTAAATTTAAATTGACTTGAGAAAACCTCCAGCGTGTTTACCTCGGGAGGAGCGCGACGGGAGAGGAACAGCATGATAGGTGAGCGGGAAAGCGAAGGGAGGCATTTACTTGGCATACGTCCACGAAAGACTAAAAGACTATCGTCTTTCGTCGACATTTGCAACGAAAGGAGCAGATACGCGGCCATTTTTTTTACATGGCGCCACCACGGGGATTCAAGGTGGCTTGTGTTGCGCGACGCATTGTGGGACAGGAGCTGGGTCAAATAGGCCATAACTTCGGATTTTAAAGGAGCCACGAAGAGAAAATGCAACTTCGTTTAATTTTAAAGAACTAGGATTCAGTATCTCACTCAGCTCCATTAGAGCCACAAAAGATGTTTTTTAACGAAAAAAAAGCGAGAAGTATTTAAAAACTTTCAAATTTTGCGCTACATTGACGTGTTACCAGCAAGAATGACGTCATACGGGCCAACAATAAAACATAATTTTCAGTGCGTTAACTGCACGTTAGCATTCAAGCGATGCGGTCAAATGGAACTAGAGGCCCCATTACAGACGTCCATCATGTGTCGTAGTGACAGGTCAGTTAGGCAACCGCCAATCGCACAAACAAGGTTCCGTGACGTCATAGAAAAGTTGCGGGAAATTGGCTAGGGTGTCGCGACTGCTTCAAACGTTTTCTTTAATATCTTCGTTATTTATTCGAAGATTGCGATGATATTGGTATCATTGTTATCGGGACTAAGCAGTCTTTCTAATAAACCCAACTTGTATTTTGTCTTCATGGCTCCTCTAAGGCAGGTACAGCGAACACTCTTTTTAGAGCGCTGTTAGAAGTCCTCGAGGCAGGAAACTGACTTCGTTTGAAGTGCGGAAAACTTGGCCATTTCATTTCATTTCATTTATTAATACTGTCGGGCGTCTTAGGGAACGTGAAGACGGTCTGTGAGAAACGACTCCTTGACGCGCATGGCTGTGCACACCCACGCGTGCGATTGCGTTCTGTTTAAATACTCTTCAACGCTAAAAATTTAACGCTAAAAATTTAGATGCCATTTTCGCCAAATGGCTTCGCTAGAAAGTAAATTTTGAAGCAGAATTGTGAGCACGCGCGCAGCGCTTGGCGATTTCTAAAGGCGATCTGAAGGGTGTGCAAGGGCATGTCTAATTCGTTTCGGCAGTTGGAGGGGCCATGAAGACAAAATGCAAGTTTGGTTAGTTAACTTAGCACTGCTTTGACGCGACGACAATGATATATCAATTGTATCGCAAACTGCGAACAACTAACGGAAATACTAAAGAAAACACGAGAAGCAGTGCCGACTCCAGTCACTTTCCGGCGATTCCTTTATGACGTCACGGAATCCTGTTATGACGTCACGGAATCCAAGAAACATAACTGGGGGATCGTAGTGGGGGCCTGTACCGTTTGATCGTGTCGCTTGAGTATTAATGCGCAGTTACCGCACTGATAACTATGTGTTTAGTGTCGGCCCATATCGCGCCACTCGCGCCCTTATTACGTCACTGCAGCGCGAAATTTGAAAGTTCTTCATTATTTCTTGGGTTTTTTTAGGTTAAAGAAATGTCTTTCGTGGCTCGAATGGAGGTGAGTGAGCTACCAAAGGCTAATTCTTTCAAAGCGAAAAAAGCTGAATTTTGTCTTCATGTCTTCATGGCAGCGTCAGTTTTTGTTTTACAGCTGCTCCTTTAGATCGGTCCCTCGCTCCCTTTAGAGGGACCCTGCAGCACTTTTTGCAACTTTTTTTGATATCTTAAATGCTTGCAGAACGCAGTCACCCAACACACCCAATACTTAGATTAGGGGGTCACAAAGTACCTCAGCCAAAAATTACTTCTCTGTGCCCATCAGATAACTTGGGAACTCGCTCAAAAGATTTTTCTTCGTCAAGCTAGAGCCCTCAACCGGCACCGGCTAGCCGAGGCCTCACCCCCTGGTTTCCTCGCCCCACTAAAGACCCTTCCCAGAACAGGAGAGGTCTTCGCGAACAAAGTTAATGCCAACTCGGCCTGTACCCCTGATGTGATATCGAAGTGGACGAACCCAAGGCGTCCCTCCTTACCAAGGTGCCCCCACTGTGGCAGCAACGAAAAACCCAACCTTTTCCACCTTATTTGGTCATGTGCCTTCTCAGACGGCCGTGCGCAGTTGCTAGCAAGCGCCACGGTTCCGACGTCGGCGTTAGAGCATGTCGAGTATGTTAGGGTCAACCCAGAAATGTCAGAAAAAATCACACTTTGCCCTAAAAAATGGTCTCTATAAGATGGTTTAATGGCTGACCGACTACCTGTTCAAGTTCACCAGTCACAAATGAACACCGGTGCGCATCCGTCTTGCCCCACCAACCGTAATGTGCCATCAAGAACTGTGCCGGACACCCCCTCCCCTCAGGGGATGGCCAGTGTGTGTGTGTGTTGCTCCAAGCAAACCTCGAGAGACAGCTACAGTGACCGCTGTGAAGCTTGAACATTACTTAGTTGTGCTACAACTACTTAGTGGCGTCTTTCCCAATCCTCCTTTCCATTCCCTAACCACAGGGCCTTATAGCCTCCTCTCTGCAGTAAAGTCATTCATTAATTCCCTTTCCCGGTCTTGACGTTCTTCGACGGCTCGAATTACGTCCCTAAGGCCATGTAGCGGCTGTTGGCCGGTTTTCCTTCAGTTGCAGTGATAAGCGCTTTTTGATAGCTACTTAAAAAAAAGGCCGCAAAAACAAAGCAGAAATGGAAGGAGTATCTGGGGCGACTAGTAGATCACGCAGAACCGCTCCGTGCTGCCGATAACTATAGCTTTTCGCAGTGGTCCCAGACGCGAAGGAAAGGGTGAAAGCGCTTATCGAAAGTGTTGCAAGGTCCCTTTAACTTCAAGAGGAGCTGCTTTAGCTGGGACGACATTTAGGGGGCCCCGCCTGACGCACGTGTGGTCGGTTTAAGCGGCCGGGGAGGTCTTCATTTTTTTTTTTTTTTCGTGGTTGGACATGAAAATGCTTTACGGATGCCACACGCGTTTTCCGCATACGTTTTCCCTCCAATTGTTCGGCCGACCAAACTGACATTCGCTTCGAGCGAAGTGTCGCGATGTCATCTACTACACCGCTCGCAAAGGTGTGCCGCATTGTGCGAACTTTTCGAAATTATTAAAGGGACGGAGCACCGAATTTTGTCGCGTACATGTTGTCTAGCTCGTATGACAGCCAGCGTTTCCTGTAGTCGCGTAATCACAGGCAATTTATAAACAAATTGGCGAAAATAATGCTATTTTGGCACTAAAATTTCCGAAATGCGGCGTACGTAGAAACTTGACACCACAATGTGTGTCCCGGTCACATGACCTGAAAACCTTGCAGCTACTGAAACTGCTGAAACGTTCAATCACCCATTGAATCCCTTTTAGCATAAGTGTTTGTGTAAGTTTAAATTGTGTAGGTATTTTTCAACATTCTTTTGAAAATTTTAAAGACTACCGCCCGCCGCCGCTGAATTTCTCTCAGTGTGGCTAACTGAACCTCAATGCCCATAGTCAACGGCTGCGGTCAGTAAACAGACCCAGTGAAGGAGCTTTGACGATTCGGCTTGCGTCAGGGGCGCTTCTTCTGCCGAAATAATCGTTTTCAGTTTTCAAAACGCCGACGACAGCTTTAAAGAAAAAAAAAAAAAAATGGACACGCCCGGAGAGAATCGAACTGCCGACCTCCACAACATGAAGCCACCATTCTACCTATCGTCCATCTCAACAGATGGTGCCGTTGTGCAAAATAGACTAGTGATGAAAAAAAAAACGCATTTCGTATATTTTTTTTTCACTTGGGGACAAGTTCTTCAATACCGCTTCTCATCTCGCATACAGACAAAAGTATGTTGCCGCGCTACTGTATGTCATGGTTGCCAGCATTATTTTTGGGAGGACACATACGGCCCGTAGATCTAAAAAAAAAATGCGATTTAAAAAGTTCTCGGGCGTTATCAGCAAAACCGTATCGCCTAAAAGGAGCCATGAAGACAAAATACAAGTTGGGTTTATTAGAAAGATAGCTTAGTCCCGATAACAATGATACCAATATCATCGCAATCTTCGAACAAATAACGGAGATATTGGGTCTATTCGTTTCACCTGCACCACGTGAACCAGTTCAGACGGTGCAGCACTTCGCCGTTCGTTTCAGTGGTGCAGCTCGCGGCACCTGAACCGCGCCGTTCGATTCACCGGTGGTGCCGACGGGTGCAGGACGGGTTCACGGCTTTGCCTGCACTCCCTGCCTAGGAGGTGCAGAAGCAGACGAAAAAAGTGCAGGGCTGGTTCCGCCGATGGCGGAACCCACTTTGCACCGCTGTGAACTGGTTCAAGAGGTGCAGGCTGTATCGAATACACCCATTAAAGAAAACGCGTGAAGCAGTCGCGACTTCCTAGCCAATTTCCCGCAACTTTTCTATGACGTCACCACGGAACCTTGTTTGTGCGATTGGCCGCCGCCTAACTGACCTGCCGCGACGACACATGACTGCAAGTCTGTAACTGGACGTCTCTAGTTCCATTTGACCGCATCAGTTGAATGCTAACGTGCAGTTACTGAAAATTATGTTTTATTGTTGGCCCGTATGACGTCATTCTTGCTCATAACACATCACTGTGGCGCAAGATTTGAAAGTTTTTAAATACTTCTTGCTTTTTTTTTTCGTTAAAAACATCTTTTGTGGCTGTAATGGAACTGAGTGAAATACTGAATCCTAGTTCTTTAAAATTAAACGAAGTTGTATTTGCTCTTCATGGCTCCTTTAAGCGTTTGAAGGGATGCCATTTCATTTGGGATAGAGAACATGTACTCGACAGAAATCGGTTGTCTGTCCCTTTAATGCTCCAGCCGTCATTGTTCGAATTTTCTTCTCCTGCAGTAGGGAGGCGATACCGGCCGACTGTGCGGGAAATTGTGGGGATGTTTGTTGGCGTCATGCGAACGAAATGTCTGCGATTGCTTGGCTTTTGCTGTGTTCGTCGTCGATCAATCGCGGACGACCTTTATACCGAATCACATTGGTCTCTGGACAACGTAGGCGTGGGATTAAGGAGAAAATGTCGCGCTGCGACGAAGACGGCAACAAAGCCATCTAAAGCGTTAATTGGAACGCACCCACTGTTATCGGGACAAGGCAGTCTTTTTAACAAACCAAACTTTAATTTTACGCTCATGCTTCACTCAAGAGACAGATCTAAAGGGGCAGTGTTGAAACAAAAACTGATGGTGGTGCGTGCTTACGAAAGAAACGGAATAGGAAAACAGCTCATAGGCGGCCAAATGTACGTGTTGCTCTGATACCTCGTATTCACTGTTTCTTCACAGGTCTAATCGAGTTGGGTGTGTCTACGTTTAGGAAAAAAAAAAAAAAAACAGGTGGTCTGGGTTAACCTGTGACCCAGGTGCCTCATAACGCAGCTGTTGCGTCTGCGTCACACAAAGCTTCAACAACACGAAAACCGAACCTGCTCTCACACGTGCACTATATCGCTTTCGCCCCAAGGCTCCTGTGGTTAGGGTACTATCGGCGTCAAATGAAACGCGAACACGAAAATATGAACTTGAACACACAAATAGCGCGATTTCTTTCCATGTAAGCCAAAGTGACGCGTGGCTCAGTTACAAAAACAAAGTTGGGAAAAGTATTTCCAAACGTACCAATAGCAAGCCATTATATGAACTTTACGAACAGTATTTTTCAATTTTGCACGTTTTGGTTCATATTTTCGTGTTGGCGTTTCATTTGACGCCGATAGTGTATCTTCTACGCAGGCGCCATCTTGGTTTTTGTGACAGCGACACTCGCCATCTTCTTTGGGTGCGGGGAGAAAACGCGGCTTCTGCTCGCAGTGTCCTTGACTGGGTGGGTTCTGCGACAATGGCCAAAGGTGGGGTTAAAGCAGTAAGCAAGGTCGTCGTGGTCTCTCTCTCTCTCTTTGTCTGGGATGTTCACGTTTTACCGAAGTAGCCGGGGGCGCAAAGGGGGTGAGGAGGAAATGCCGGAGCTGCTGCCAGTTAAAAGCCCCGACCCGTCCTTCGGGTGCGGTCACTCGCCGGAATTCGGTGAATGAGACGGAAGGCTTGAGTGACGTTTCGGACAAGCGGGTACTTTCTGGCACGCGCCGACGCGCGGGGTAATTTTCCCGTCGAAAGCCGATGGAGGAGGGGGCAGCACCTTCCCTCTCCCACATTTTTTCCCCCTTTAAATTTCTGCTTGATTGCAGTCGTCGTGAACAGTCGCTCGCTGTCCCACCGTCGAAAGAGTCGTTGTCGTCAGGCTTAGAGCGGGCGCGCTGTTGGCTTTTGTCGATTTGGGGGCGTTTGTCAGTCCGCAGCTTTCTCGAAATTCGGTGCTGAGAGTGGACGTTCCCGAAGGTTCTTCCTTCGTGGCACGGAAAGCGGGAATTATCGAGCGCTTTTGTGGTCGTCTTCCGTAGAAAGGGCTTCCCGCGTGGTGGAGAAGCTCGTCAGTTGAGCGTTGCGAAGCAACTCGCCAAGAATTTTTTTTCGGTTGCTGTTCATCGACATTTTCCTGCGATTTAGTTACTACGTTTGATACTTGGCTGGCTTTGAACTATTTTGCACCCACCGCCGTATCGCCTTGCCGTTCGGCTAAAACTATCTTAAGTACGCTGTGGCTCGGCCATAACTCTCTAATAGAATGTCAGTACGGTATGCTGTAAATATGGGGCAAACGAACGTCGCCGCGACTGCACGCGCGCGCAAGACCGAAAACTTTTTGCATTGCAAGTTGATGGGGATTGGAGTCTGTAAACAGATACCGTTCCCCCGTTTCCAGAACTACTTTTCCGTGCCCAAATCTCCCGTGGATACGCCGACGTTTTTCTCGATCCTCACTCGCTGGCGGTTCGCTGCTGCACCCGTGGTCGTTAGCATTTGTTTTCACCTCTGTGCGAGCTACATAACCGGACCCAAGCGGAACAGGTTCTGAAATAGTTTCTCCTGGAGGCAGTTCGGCCTCTCTTTCGTGTAACCGGTTTTTGGGAGAACGGAACCCCTTCCGGCGGGGGTCCGTTTTTGCAGCACGGATAGGGGTTTCCGTAAAAATGTCGTTGCTGAAGCGAATTGAGCCTGCTTTTCGTACTACCGACCCCAACGGTTGGGGTCCATACTGCACGCTCTAAATCGTGGCCTCTATTTTCGACAGGGATGGCTTGTGTGTGCGAGTCTAAGTGGTCGGCATTAATCAGTTCTCTCTTCGGAGCTGGCGCAGTGAGAGTTAACCCCGCAGTTTAACTTTTGGCGCATCGAAAAAAAAAATCCCGGGCCACCTCCGCTAACGTGACACCTGGGGAGGGGCGAAGTATGCAGTGTATAAGTGTATTCTTCGCGCCTTGGCGTTTTTGCCAACGGAGATGAAACCGTTGGGGGCAGAGCTTTGCTGTAAAAGTCTCTTGTCTTTGAAGCACGAAGCGTTCTAGAGCGAGGCGTTGGAAAACGAGTGTCCCGGTGTTTTTTTTAGTACGCGTTACGTTCTAGCGCGAGGCGTAAACGAGTTTCCCGGTGTTTTAGTACCGTGACTACATGAGATGACGATTACAACGACGACAGGAGACGCCAACAGTCCCATCCCCCTAAAAATTATGTTGATTCCGCTGCAATAGGAATCGATAAACCACGAAAGTGAAATGTGCGGCGAAACCTGCAGCTGAGCATGATTTGCGGGTCGGCGGCTGTCTTGTGGGTGCGCCTGGCGAGCGACTTCCTCTGGCGGGTTGCTTGGGCAAAGGTGCTCTGGCGTCATTTCCGGGACGGATGTGACCTCAGTGAAATCTTGGTGTATCCCGGCGTAAAACACTTTCGTGTTAAAATATAAAACCCGAGAACGAACAACCCTGCGTATAACGTACTCTTTGGTACTAAAGGTTGCTTCTCCGCAAGAAGACCTTTTGTGGGGCAGGGTGCGCCCTTTACAGGCCGCTTGCTTCGTTGTACTGGCGTCATTTGCGTGACGGATATGACGTCAGTTAAATCGGTGTAGGCAGGAATAAAACACTGTCGTGTTAAAAAAAAACGTCAATTTCGACGTCCTCGATGCTGCGGTGTCACGGACTATAGTACGACTGAGCTCCGCAGCGTCGGTCCTTGCGCTGCTGCTGGTCGGGTTTTCCGTCTGCACAATAAACCGATCATCTTTCTCTGCGGCTGGCTGTCTTGTCGTTGCCGCGCGAGTCGACATGCGATCATTCGGGTCGCGCTGTAGCGCTCGTTTGCCTTATTTTCTTCTTTTTTTCACATCCTCGTCTCTCTCGTTTCCTTTCGATCATCGTCCGCCCGCGCATTGTTCTTCCGTTTCTTTTGTTTCCCCTTTTTTTTTTTCTCAGAGAATAGACCTCGTTTTTCTCGCGTTCCGCGTCTCGCTGCCCAAAGTCGTGCATCCCCCATCCTTTCTTTTTTTTTTTCCTGCCTTGCTTTTATGCCGCTATTGTCCCTTTTGCTGTTTATTTACTTAAGTTTGGTACGCATTGACGTCATAATGCGGGCAGGGCGAGAAGCCGGCGATGGTTCGCGCGCTATCGGTATGTTGTTCTGTCTCGCTGTTGCCACCACCCCTACCGAGCCATGTGAGCGAAAAAAAAATGAAAAATGCCTCCACGAGGCGGTGAATCATCATCATGTCTCAGAGAATATCAGAGAAATCGCGAAGCGAGGACGTCCTTGGCAGGGGGTCGTCGTGTTCTGTCTTGTAAGAGGGGTGGGAAGCGAAAGGTCATGTGACAAGTTCTCGAGACTCTTGTGTTTGTGTTTTTCCTCTCGCGTTGTTGTTAGGGGCCTTCATCTCCCGTACATCTTCGCGTTGCCCGGGAGAGCAAATCATACGACGAGTTTGGGATGGTTGTACTGAGAACAGCGCAAAACAAACCACTTTCGACGTCCTCGAATGACTTGCGACGTTTTCAAACATTTTTAGACGCCCCCATACATTGCAATAGACGGTCCCACACTCTACGCGAGATCTTTAGAGGTTTCGAAATTTTTGTTAAACGATCCTCAAAGGAATGTTTGGGCTGTGAACTCATCATGTAGCGTTTGTCGTCGCCGTTGTTGTTAGGGGCTTTTATCTCCCGTACATCTTCGCGTTGCCAGAGAGAACAAATCAAACAACGAGTTTGGGATGATTGTACTGAGAACAGCGCAAAACAAACGACTTTTGACGTCCTCGGATGACTTCAGACGTTTTCAGACAACTTTAGACCGCCTTAAACGACTTTAGACGCCCCCGTACATTGAAAGAGACGGTCTCACACTCCATGCGAGATTTTTAAAGGCTTGGGAAATTTGTTAAATGATCATTGAGGGAAGTTTGGAGCTGTGGACGCATGCATGCGGCGTTTGTCGTCGACCAGCGCCTTCCAATGTGGGGCGCTGACTACGTTGTATAATCGAAGTCGTATAAACCGATTTCAGGGAGTTGTTAGTCTATAAAACGAAGATCTCTTTCTTCCGGGGCGCTCATCTTCGTGCGGCCAGATCCATTACTCTGATTGGCGGACTCGACAGAAAAATCAGTTTAGTGAAAACTTTAGCGGCCTCGTTGAGCTGGTTTGGAGGCGAGTTGACGGACCGTAACAAACGCTTTAACTGTCGGATTAGATATCGTATCGATTCACCACTTCTCTACGGCGTCTAATTTCGACGAGAATCGGGACAAGAAACGTATAGGGGCTGGGAGGAGAAACGTTAAGGCCACTGTATTCTGAGGGGCTTGTGTGCATCGTGTTATGGAGTGTCCTTTTCGGGTAAAATCCGAATCTCTCGAGCACTACTTCCCACCGAACGACGCCAATTATCAATATGTCTAACCCAAAAATTAGCCGTCGACAAATGTATTTGGGGCCACCAAATGCGGCTGTTGTCTAAAATGAAATTCTTTTGGCTAGCTCAATAGCAATCTCAGTCTACACCACAAACGTCACCGAGGGGGCTCATTTAAAAACATTAAAATTTACTTTTAAACGTTAATCATTGTGACTGTAAATGTTATTTTTTTGCCCCAATAGCAGCATTCCTATCCAACACCGCAGACGTCACCGAGGTATAATTCGTTTAGATATGAAACCGTACGGCTGAACATTAAAAGTTCGTTTTAATTTATTAAATTGATTAAAAACATTCCAGTTCTAAAAGGTAATAAAATGGACACTGAAAGTTCTTTTGCTTCGACAGCGGGCTTTAAAAACTTGCCTTGAGATAATTTCCAAGTAAGTGCGCACGTTCGAAAAAGAATTGTTAAAACAAAAATAGCTTAGCGAGGTCAGCGGATGTCCTTGTGGAAGCACGTAACAAATGCCCGGCTTTGTCCTTGGGGGGGAGGAGGAATAAACGTCTCTAGCGCGAAACAAATACCCTTCTTCTTAAATGTAAATCGAATATAAATGTAACGTTATGGTTACTTGTTCAAAGTTCACTCAGAGGACACTGCGAGTTCGATAACCAGATTTTCGCACTGTCGCAAGTCTCTCCTTTTTTTTTTTTTTTTTTCGCGCATACATTATCCGTGTCAAAGCTCTTTGAACTCTAAAGGTGCTGTATTCAAACAATTCCTAGACAGAAAACTGCGCCTAGCAGAGTTTTTCTTCTTCTTTCTCTTTTCATAATATGGTCCGTAGCGCGCAGTTTTAAAGACGCTAGTCTTTGTTGGGTTGCTCAAACCCGAAAGTTTTGGTCAGTGTCTTGAAAGGATAAATTTTTTACCAAACAATCCTGGTATCAACGACCAGAAACAATTAAACAAGTGCAGCGCCTGTTGCTACAAAACTAACACAGCCCGAAGGCTGCCAGTTACAGACACTTACAGAAACACACAAACAGTTTCAAGTTGACTTATAGACAAAAGATTAAAATACAAACAATTCAGAGTTGCTTACAACCAAAAGATTAACATGCAAGGGAAACAGGGATAGAAAAACATTCGCTTCAAGAGGGCAGCAATATACAGAACAGGGTTGGTGTTAATGTCACAACGAGTACTGTAGCGCACTAACACCCAATTCTAACACCAAAATCAATTGTTACAACGAAAATTCCTCAGGACACAGTTCTGGAAAGCTGGCATGAATAATAACCCTTTTGTTCGACACCTCCATAAACCGGGTAGACCAATGTCGCAGAAACTCTTCCTCACCCGGCCAACAGGGCCAACTCGCCTTCGAGAAAGGTCACGATGTGTTGTCTGAAAAAGGAAATCAAGGGCCACTGCATACGTAGCCTGCGATTCTGACACCCTACCGAAACTAGGCAGAATTGTTGAACTAGACGTTTGTGTAGGCACAACCTTTCCAAAAGCTGTTAAATCGGGAAATCCACTGCATCCTTGTCAACATTGTTGAGCAAAAAGAGAACATTACGCATATTTCAGACAAAACATCAATGCGCAAATGGCACTGGCAGTGTTCCTTTATTTGAAAATTAATATGTCGTTGAAATCAATGTTTCGACTCAACATTTCAAAAAGGGCACGCGCTCTAGTGAGGGCTTCGTACCCGCCGCGGTGGCTCAGTGGCTAAGGCGTTGCGCTGCTGAGCACAAGGTCGCGGGTTCGATTCCCGGCCGCGGCGGCCGCTTTTCTGATGGAGGCGAAAAGCAAAAACGCCCGTGTGTACGAGATTTCGGCGCACGTTAAAGATACCCAGTTGGTCAAAATTAATCCGGAGTCCTCCACTACGGCGCGCCTCATCGCCTGCGTTGCGTCGGCGCGTTAAACCCTAAAATCAATCAATTAGTCAGGGCTTCGTGGCTGATGCGACCGAACGGAACCTATAAAGGCCGCCCTACAATCGCCCTGTCCGGATTCTTGGCAATGGCGTATGTCAACGCCTGTTGTGGACCTTCCTTTCTTGTTTTTGTGCAATAAATACATACATACATACATGTCGGCGGCCCACAATCGCACGTACAAGGTCCGGTGACGTCATAGAGGAATTGCCAGAAGGTGTCTGGGGAGTCTCCACTGCTTCATCTGTCTTTCAGGGGCCCGGGCTGTTAGCGTCTCATGTCGTCGTAGTGTCATGTGGTCACGGTACTAAAACACCGCGACACTCGTTTTCCAACGCCTCGAGAGAGAGAGAGAGAGAGAGAGAGAGAGAGAGAGAGAGAGAGAGAGAGAGAGAGAGAGAGAGAGAGAGAGAGAGAGAGAGAGAGAGAGAGAGAGAGAGAGAGAGAGAGAGAGAGAGAGAGAGAGAGAGAGAGAGAGAGATACTTTTATTGAGCATTTCTATATGTGTGTGGATGGCTTCTTAGTTCAGAAGTCCAAGAAAACGTTTCATCTCCATTGTCAAAAACGCGTACTAAAAGACCACACAGGGACACTCGTTTTTCGTTCGCGCTTGCTTGCTTGCTTGCTTCTATTTCGCTCCGTACTCGCTTTAACTTGAAAATTTGCAGTCCTCCGTTTAGAATTTCACTTCTCGTCCGTCTATGTAATTGGGACGTCGCGTTTATCAGCACGCGCCGTGTGGCAAGAGAGACTTGCAATCTTCGAACACCCCTATACACTGCATGCTTGGGCCCTCCCAGGGTTTCACGTTAGTGGAGACGACCCGTTTTTTTCAATATCTAGATTATTTGCTTGAAATTTGCGATGGCCCAAAGCTGTCTTTTGAGTGTAGAGTTCCTCTCTATAGCTCCCGCAGGGAGCTATATAGAGAAACTCTGAGGAACTCTATTTGAGTGGACCAAACCTGCGTTTTGCCTTCGTGGCCCCTGTAATAAGGGGCCAGAAGGAATATTGTCAGAAGAGATTGACTCGCGTTGACAAAACAATAATAGCGTTTACCGACATTTCGGCTAGTCCACCAGCCGAAACGTGAGGAAAGTCCTTTATTGTTTTTCAACGTGAGTCAATCCCTTTTGACAATATATATATTATACACACATAAGCTCGTACCTTATATGTATTTCGGCACAACCGAACATCGAACCTGCGACGTCGCGTTCAGCGACTGAAAAAGGAAGTTAGCGCCGTCCAAGTAAGTGAAACGGAAAGGCCGTTCTCTGCCTTTTTGTGATTATTTGCTGCCAGATAGGCAGTTGCCGTGGTCGCAGCTTCCGCATTGGTCACGATTGGGAAGCCATCCACGGCAACGGTCCGGTAATGGCTTTCATTGTTTCGGGCCTATCTGCGTTGCCGAGACGTCATTGTTATAACTGCTTTCGCGGGGTCCTCGTTGCTCGCGATCTCCTCGTGACCTTGGCGTGGAAAGAGAAAAGAAACTGTACGCGGTTGTCTCTTGGCGTATCGATAACATTGTTATCTCTGGGAGATAACGACGCGATCACGTGCCTCACGTCCGCTTTCCTCCGGGGTGAAACGCTTGCCGCATGGGCGAGTTTTTATTTGTCTCTCGCTAAACAGCTGTAATAGTTGCTTATTGCTAATCTCGGCTGGGGGGCAGGTGAAGGAGATGTTTAGGCCTAGTCTTAACCATATGCAAAAGCGTCGGCTATAACTCATTAGGCAGAAAATCAGCCGTCGCCCTGGGCAACAGATCACTGCACGGCGGATGGCTCACGGAATAAAAGAAAATGCGAAACATTGCTTGGATTGGACTGGATTGCTTGGATTGAAAGGTTGCTTGGACAGAGAAGGCCCTTAAAAGTTGGGTCGGGCTGGGAATCACACAGGGGAGCCCGTTCGCTTATTTACGACTAAGCCACCACGAGTAATACTAGATCTATTGAGTTAGTTTTTGACTTGTTTACCGACTTTCTCTTGCAAGGTGGGATGGCTATTCCCCCGAGATTGGCGTGTTTGGTGGCGCCGAATGGGAAGGGTCTGTGATCGACCGCACGTCGCGTCGTGGCGACGTCTCTTGATCGAGAAGAAAGCTGATACGGATGTTCTATTTAAAATGGCCCTCTAAAGGCAACATGCATTCCTGTTTTATTTCAAAGAACTAGTTCGTGAGCACTAGTTAACTAAGAAAGCCACCCACTTTTATGCTCAATAAATTAACGTTGTTCCTCCTCCTATTCCTTCTGACTTAGGAGGACTTTGCCGAAAAAAGCTGATATTGACAAACTTTCAAGCTTCCGCAACAAAATGTCATCAGTGCGTCGCTGGGTAGAAAAAAAAAATTAAAGCCGTTGTTCCACTCAATATGAAAGCTGTCGGAAGTGCAGAGCAGTGACCCGCCATAATGGGCTGTAGCACCATTATCCGCTTACTGCCACCACCCTGTGCAATTCAGATTTCCCGCCTTCGCAGTGCTTGCGAGCCCCCTGCCTGAAACTGCGCCAGCGGGAGTTCTGTTCTTTTTGTGCTTGCTTTTTCTCCCGCACCTGCCGGCGTTGCACCGCCACTTTTTTTCGCTTACGATAGTAAGCGAAAAAAAGTAAAAACCGACCAAATGTAAAAACCTTGCTGGCGGAGCTTACAGCCATCCGGGACGGACTGCAAGCTCTCCTACCGGCACTTCTTGAAGCTCCTGGAAGTTTTACGGCACACATTTACACGGACTCAACGGCGGCCATACGGGATTTGCGACGTGTAGCCTCCAACTCGTCTGTCTCAAGAGACATTCATGACCTACTGGACACGTGGCCCTGCCCTCTCCGACTGTCATGGATACGACGTAATACTATCACCGCTCATATTGCGGCGGATAGTTTCTGTCACGTTACGTCGGTTCCACGGCCCCTGCCCTTGCTGACAACTGACCCACATGACCAACTTGTCCAACTAAAGGAAGATCTGCGTCGCGCCACACGTGCTCTCATCCCACCGTGTGGAACAGACCTTCCCAGTGGGCTCGCTCGCTGGGAGGAGGTCCCTGCTGCGTAGACTACGAGTGGGGTGGCCCTCTCTCCTGCGGTAACCCGGGCGTGGGCCACCGCGATACCATGCCCCGTTTTCCACGACCCTGCCCCTTTTGTACGGCTCCTGCCGAAGAAGCCCCGACACCAACCACCTGCTATGGACGTGCCCTTCACTGAGTGCAGCGAGATCCGGCACCCTTCGCGGCACAGGCCTGCACCGGGGAGACCCCCCGATCTTCAGCGATGGCTGTGGGGGCCCCACCACCGCTGTCTTCTGGACTTCATCCAGGAAACGGGTGCAAACTTGTACCTGTAGGAACTTATGCCAAAGGGCATACTGTCGCAATTTAAAAAAAAAATGTAAAAACCGACCAAATGAACGTTCCTAACTAAATGAACGCGGGCGCTGCTCGTTAATTACGTATACTTTGCCTCAAATGCACCTGCAGTTTTCTTGGCGCTAAACCACGGGGTATGACAAGCGCCAGCAGTTTACAAGTTCCGAACGCTTATGACTATATAAACCGCTTGGCTTTCGAAGCCTCTGAATTACGACGGAACGCCGTGTGGCTCTACTTGGGTTCAGCGAGCGAGCTACGACGAAAATGCGAGCCCCTAAAGTGCTCTGCACTTAAAAATAAACAGCGTGTTCGAATGAAAGCAGAGGCGCCAATACAATTTCACTGTCCCGATTATTGGCAGTGGCTTTTGTCGGCTGCCGCCAACCACACAAATTAGACCCTGTGACGTCACAGGGGTGTCGCCAAAGAGCGGCAGGTGAGTCACCAATCTCTCATCTGACTTCCTCACCGTCTGGCTACATTGTTTGAAGTTAGTTGTGGTGTTCAGCGTCAGGTTGTCTGCTTTGCTGACAGCGAGGCGTTCGTGTCAGGAACAAGCTTTCGCGAACCAAGCATTCGTTTAACTTTGCGGACCAACACGAAGATGGTTGCAAAAACTGGTATACCATCTCCTTACAAACGATTACCGGGAATCGTGATGCATTCTGCAAAAGTCGACAGCCCCGAATGCCTGGAATTTGTTTTCGCCTTGCATTTTCGCTGTTGTCGGTTATTAGCACACGGCTGTTCCCTTTGTTCGGAAGATTGCTGAACACAGAAGCTCGGCCTAGCTCCGACTCTTCGCGCTCCGCACAGGACCAGCTTCGCCAGGAATGGGGCGACGCCGGCAATGTTTCTTCCGTACCGGTATCCAAAACCATACTTTAAATCACGCCTTGATCTATTGTACGCGATTTTAAGTATTTTATTATGATAAAAAGGTGCGCACACGCAAAATCTCTAGGGACAAGCATCAAAAGTCAACCGAGCGCGAAGAAACAGCAGGGAGAGCGAGCCCGATTGAAGCAGAGGACAAATGCGAGAATCCCTAAGCTGACGTCACGGAGACGCGCTTCGCAGCGCCGCCCGTGTTCGCGCTCACCTCCAATAGCGCACTTAGTGTATCACTCCGCCGAAGCGACAGACCTGGCCGTCAACGCGGCCGCGCGCGTTTTGAAAGGAGCTTGAGTTTAATGCGTCACATCGTCTGCTTTTCCTTTTGTAGTTTGTTTGTCGTGGCTGCAGTAGTTTATTTGCAGATGAAGTCCGAAAAACCATGTAGAGGACCCGTGTTGCGTTCAATTTACTCGCGGTAACGCACTCTTTGCGCCCCGCGGATGTACAGCCGGATGCGGTGATGAGGTGCCGTCTGGGCAACTTCCCTTGTGGTCGAGATTGAAGACACGTCGCGCATCATGCTGACGGTAACCGGTTTCCGCACTTTCGCGTGTCGAGATGCAAGTGGAACAAGAACTTTTTGAAGAGCTCTTCTGTCACACGCACGCCCGGAAAGGAATCACCCCTTGCGCAATCCCGCGGTTGAGCGGAAGCCCTGTGTGAGGCAATCCTTATCTGACCCTCGACGGACGAGGTGAAAGAGCATCGTTCTCCGACGCGGGGCTTATCTCCGCGCCTCGTGAGGTTTATCTACGCACGCACACTTTGCTTCTTTTGGAGGGGGGGCGGGGGGGGTTCTTTTTTGGATTTTTCCTTTTGCTGGTGTTCCGGTGCTGGATCGTGTTGTAAAGGAGCCATGAGGACGAAAAATTCATCTCCACGAAGTGAATCATGACGAGTGGGCGCAGCACTGGGGATCGTTTTCCTTACCGTAAATCACCCGGGAGAGTGCTTACTGCGGCTAAAGCGATTTCCAATCCAATACAATCCATTTCAATCCAGTCCATATCAATTCAGTCTGATCCAAATCCAATTCAATCCAATCTAATCCAATGCACCTCGCGCATGCGCAGCACGGCTCTCCAGTAACTCTCTCTCTCTCTCTCTCTCTCTCTCTCTCTCTTCCTCTCTCTCTCTCTCATCTCTCTCTCCTCTAACCTTTTGTGAACCTTTTATTTTGTTCTTGTTGGCCTTTCGTGAACCTTTCGTTCACAGATGTTTCGATTTACACGGTGCTGTGCCGTGAGCACGGACGCCGGACGGACAAGCCTCGGCCTTAAGGTGCTTCGCCCCTAAAAACTAATATTTAGGTTGGTATTCTGAGTCCTTCACCACTCGAACCGCCAGTGGAGTAAATCCTCAAAATCGATTTCCAATCTTCCCGTTCAGCCGAGTGGAGGGAGCAAGTGGAGTGGAGGGGGGACTCAGAATACGGCCCTAAGTCTGTTAGGCGTCTATGATTCAAAGGTCACTGGCACCAGTTGTGTCGGGTAGCCTGTCCGAACACTGGGCGTGTCTGGGTCATTAACCAAAATTTTTCCATGCAAATTTGTTCAGCAATTACTAAATCAAGGCGCACTTCCAGGGGACTGGCAAATGGCGAAGGTTGTCCCCATTTACAAATCCGGCGTCAAGCATTCATTTTTTATTTACCGGCACGTTGCCCTTACTGGCGTCCCGTGTAAAATATTTGAGCAGATAATATTCTCCGAGCTGGTGAACTTTCTTGACTCTAATAACTTTTTTACACCGTCGCAACGTGGATTCAGAAATAAATCAGTGGTGCAAAGTGCAACCGATATCTTCAGCACATTCTTTGCGCCCTATCACCGACACCGATCTCAAGTTGACTGCATTTTTTTAGACTTCACCAGGGCATTTGATAAAACTGATTATAAACTTCTGTTGTAAAACTTCGAGGTCTAAACATTCACCAGGCTCTGTTAAGTAGAAAAATGCCTGAACAACCGATCTCAATTCGTATCTGTAAATGGTGTAGACTCCCCCCTTGCCTCGGCAACATCAGGTGTGCCCCAAGGCTCAGTCCTCGGACCTACACTTTAATGACTTACCGACTCTTCTCCTATGACCTCGTAGAGCTACGTAAAACGAAACCAGATTGCTCGTTATTTTTTCTGACATGGATTAA
The DNA here is from genome assembly GCA_013339765.2 of Haemaphysalis longicornis. Lineage (NCBI taxonomy): Eukaryota > Metazoa > Arthropoda > Arachnida > Ixodida > Ixodidae > Haemaphysalis > Haemaphysalis longicornis. The sequence continues at coordinate 107,481,733 of CM023455.1, read as the reverse complement.
TAATCATCGGGGCATTCTTACGAAACACATTCGAATTGCGGCTTTTAAATGTGTCTTGTTTCTTGGAGTACTTTGTTAAATCGGGAATGGCGCTGAATTTATTCCGTTAGTTCTAGTTAATAAAAGCATTGAGGTGTATAGGCACCTGCGGGGGAATCCGAATTTGTTCGTTAGATGGGGAATTCGTAAGATGGGGTTTCGTTAGATCGAGCTTTGACTATATATAAGTATGTGTGTAAACTCCCGCTATAACAAAGTCCTCGGAACAGCAAACTGACTGCGTTATAAGCGGCACTTCGTTGAAAGCGGGATGGACTATTTGCTCTCTTTGTACTGTAGTTGGGACCGTGGAAAACTTTGCGCGAAGCGAGAACTCGAAAAAAAAAAAAAGCGATTTCGTTATACCGAGGGTCTGCAACTCCAGCGTCAGGCATGCTGGCTGGGGGTGCAGATTGGAGACCGCCATTTTGCCTTTCCTTTCGCCCCGCTGAGCTGTCCCGAGCGTGGCCGTCGTCGATTGCGCTTGGCTGCCGATCGGGGCCGCTCCCCCCGTGGTGCGCGTCTGCTGCTGCGTGCGCGTCGCCTTGCGCCGGCGTGGTTCGTGCTCGGGGAGAGGCGGGCGTCCCTCAAGGCTGCGTACTGGCCCCGACGCCTTTGGCAAGCGCGCCGCGGGAAATCATGCGCGGAGCCGCCGACTTGCATAAGCGCGCCGGCCTGATACGTGCGCTTTTGCAAGACGCTCGCTCGCACGCACGCGCCCTGCGCTGTTTCTTCGCTCTTCTCAGAACCACCTTCGATGACCTGTCGTAAAGCGAGGGGGAAGCGGGTGGGGATATACTTACGGTGTTACGATGTATCCGAGCGCACTGCTGATGGAGGCTACAAAGCCTGCCAGGCCTTTGTGGTAGAAGGCAAGGAATGATTAAAATTAAAACTTATTGAACATCGAAGCTACAGACTTTCACGTAATTATTTACGAGTGGCGAGACTTAACCTTGTGTTTTTATACATCTGAGTAATCTTGTTACTAAATATTTACCCACGTTCGGTTGCAGTTGGGACTTTTTTCCCGTTTTCTGATATGGTTCCACTGCACTTCAATGCATTTGTGGGTGGAAAAACGAAAATAAATGAGCCGAAATGGTTTGCCGACTACCGCAACCTGAACAGAGTAATGCCTTGTATGTGCACAAAAATGCTTAATTGTTGGAGTTAGGGCATGCAGTCGTAATAATATTCAAATAGGGATCATTGCAAAAACGGAAAGGTAACGACACGAAACGAAAGGTTACAAATTTGGCAATCGATAACCAAATCTGGCTACCATCTTCCGTTGCAGGAAACTAAAAAATAATGCCTAATTACACTGAACGTGCATTGGCCAACCATATTTTGCCGCAAGTAACTAAAAACCAAACAAGAAATAACATAGAAAAAAAAAACGGGAACGGAACTAACGAACTCACCAAGGTGTGTCTAATCCGGCGCATCGTACCATTAATAAAAAAAGCTTTAAAATGGGCTCACAAAATCATAAAGGCCTGTCTAATCCGTCTTCCTCACAAGATTAACTAAAAGAAATGGAAGAAGAACAAAGAAAAAGCGCTCTCTAGGTTTATGTGTTTCCTCAACGCTACCACGGAAGTAAGGTTGGTGAAACGGATGAGTGGCGTTAGAATGCTTACGCAGTTTGTAGACAATTCTCAGAATTTGTGCATCTTTTAGGATATCGTGGGGATTTTCTGGTATTGTTCTACGTTCGCTTCAGCACCAAATGTTCGCAGCGATAGCAGTCATGGTGCACGATCATTTATAAGTTGGCAGCACAACTCATGGAGGGTGATTGTACGAAAACGGAATGGCAGCGACAGCCGTGCACAAAACGCGTTTACGTTGGGAGCCCAACTCGCGAACCGTGAATTGATGGGAAATGCTTGATCGAGAAGCGACGCCGCTCGTTTATTTCGAGGCGCCTTTTCACGCTGAGTCGCCACTGAGCAGGATGATCGTTGAAGAGAGAGAGAGAGAGAACAACCTTTATTAATGCATGCGATTAGGAGCATCACGCTAGCTGCAATCAGCCTGCTGCGCGGTTGACTCCCCAATGTAGTAGATAACAGGATGCTCAGTGGCGACAGAGCGCAAAAAGGCGCCTCAAAATAAATGACCAGTGTCGCTTCTTTATCAAGCATTTCCCCTAACAGCAGGCCCCACTCTGAAACTCTCTGAAAGAACTACGCATGCGCGCAGTTTACTGACAGTGCAGCCAGGCGGTGCGGCATGCGTCGTAGGCTGTGTGCTCCGTTGTTCGCATTTCTTTTAATCCCCCCTGTGCATGAAGGGAATGTTAGCGCTTCGCACAAAATTGGCCATGCTAACGCAGTCACTCGGTCGGTCCGACGGACGGACGGACGGGCGGGCGGTGTTGTTCAAAGCTACTGAAATCGAACTTATATTAGACTTAGGCATGGTAGCATACCCCAGAATGCTGTGCATGATTTCGAGTGGAGCGCAATTTGTGGTACCGCAATTGATCCAAGGCGCTGCATTGTCCCCGCTACTAATTCTTCACCATGACTTCCGCTTGTTCTTACCACGAGTGAGCGGTTGGCGTACAGCTCTTCGGAGCATTTTGCGAAAAAAAAAATCATGGCTTGAAAACCAGCTTGGGTTTTAAAGGGGCCCTGTACACTGCCGATGAATACCTGCTCTCATTTCCTTCGTTGCTTGGAAGCTCTGAGAAAGCTATAGCTTGTATTCAGTTGCGAGGCGCGCATGCAGGCAACCATGAGAGTGCGCCGTCACTGGTTACGTCGGGCTCCGCGGGATGGCGGTACTTGTCCGTGCTAAGCTCGTGATGTGTGTTGGACGTTCCAAACTCCAACCCACCGAACGCAAAGTAATGCTTCGAGTCTAATGTGAGCGCGATTAATAACAGCTCTATTTACACCACCTTCGAGAATCGGGTTGAAAGGGAGCAGACGACGCATGCCGGTGTTTTTTTTTTTCTTCGGCGTGCGGGCGCAGTGTCACAAGCCGCGCCAGTCCGTGGCGCAGCGGCCATGTCCATGGCCGTTTCCAGTGTTGCCGAGCGTACAAAGTGATAGCTAAATTTTTCAATGAATACCACCTATATATAGTTATCCTCAGCACAGAGCGAAACTGCGTGATTTGCTCGTCGCGGCATATACGTCATCCGGTTTCTGCATCGCTTTTGTTGAGATTTTCTTCAAAGTGGCTGCCGAAAGTGTTTTTTGCTGTAACTACAAGAAATACGGCCAACAGCCGCGGTATAGCTCAAGCGCGCAAAGAACGCCCACACCAAGTAAGGGGGAAAAAAAACTTTTGGCCGCCAGCAACAGGGCCCTGCGAAAAAGCCACGATTAAAAAAGGGCCCATCTCCCCGCGAGGGGGACTCGAGTAAATGCGTCGCATAGGGGTTGGGTGTATTGCGTTGACGTTTAGTGTTTGGGGAGTTGGTGGTAGTGAATGCGTTGTATTAGCAGCTTCTTGACGTAGTTTGAATGAGTCAAGGGTATAAGGCGTGTTCGTAGCCTCCCATTCTGTGTCGGCTTTGTGGCGCAGTGGGTAGAGCACCATGTACCTTGCGTTCCGCCCGCAGGGTCGTGGGATCGAAACCAGGCGCTGGTAAGTATTATTTTTTTATGTAGTGTAGGGGGAGGGGTGCGGACCTGTTGTTGAGAGCGAGGAGGGTGGCGTGATGCGGGAGAGGAGGAGGGGGGGAGAGGGCGCACCTGGAACGGCTGTTGCGGACGCCGAGGCACGCCAACGCCGACAACGCCGGGTGACATCGTGAGTTAAAGAAATGCTCTGCATTTATAATAAAGTTTATTCATGTGCAACTTTCCCGCTCATGGCGGTCCTTTCAACAGTGATTACTCTGTCGTTATTTAGCGAAATGTGAAGTATTTCTTTTTTTTGCTCGGCTAATATTGGGGGTGAAAACTTGCTTCGTGCTCAGTTTCAAGTCTCGCACGTTGCGCGGCTAAGTTCCTGAGCCATGGAAAGTATCCCTAGAAATGCATGGGGAGTAAGATTTGACAGCGAATTACACAAAAAATATTCGGAATCTCCTGGAAAATTATTTTAGTGTTTTCATCTTCACGTTGACGTCTTGCTTTATGCCAAATATCAGTTTCGTGTAGTGGTTTTGCTAAGTTCCGGAGAGGTCGGAATATTAAGCGAGAAAGCTGGAAGAACAAAAAAAAAGCGCTCTCTGGGTTTATATGATTCCTCAACGCTACCACTGAATTAAGGTTGGTGAAACGGATGAGCGGCGTAAGAATGCTTACGCAGTTTGTAGGCAATTCTCAGAATTTGTGCATCTTTCAGGATATCGTGGGGATTTTCTGGTATTGTTCTGCGTTCACTTCAGCACCAAATGTTCGCAGCGATAGCAGTCATGGTGCACGATCATTTATGTTGGCAGCACAACTCGTGGAATGCTTTCTCAGTTACCCAACGGGCGTCGACCAGTAATATTTGCCTGGGGTGCTTTGTGGCCCCTTAATATAAAAACTGGATGCGCTTGTTGACTACGTTCTGAAACCATTTCGAATTTAGGAAAAAAAATGTTGAAGAACGTGCCATCGGGATCCTAAGCAAAGGCGGCGGCCAAAAGAAAGCTGACACATTTTAAATGTCAGCCGTTTTGCAGCCTTGTTACTAAAGCGCCGTAGTACAGCGGGCTCCGGGAGCGCTCGGTTCTTCGGTCGTCGGTCGCTAGTATTTTGCATGATCGATCGCTAAATATTGTTCATATACGCTAGGCCTTTTTGTGCCTGAGCGGAATTTTCTCGGGCGCGGTGACGCCGCTTTTGCGTCGTCCGTGACGTCAGGGTCTCCGGTCTATATTTATGTAGTTTTCGCAGTACATCATGAGCGATGTTAAAATTTGGCATTCCATTGTGTCGTAACGCGGCAGACTTTCTTAGAAGTTTTCCCAGCTTGCCGGCTTTCTTCGTGGAAAAAGGAATGTCTAGCTTCTTCGTGCTTTTTTTTTTTTGTTTTTTCCCCGTTTTTCTGCCATGACCTGGGAACCCCATTTAAAGTAAAAAAAAAAGAATGGCACCACAGCGGCAAATATGTTGCTGTCAGCGCTTCATCATCGCTGTTTCTGGTCGCGTAATGATGTTTTTAGGTGCTTCCTTTTTTTTAGGGCATACCCCAGCAACCTCCCCCCCTTTTTCTTTTTTAAAGAAAAAAAAAAGAAGACTGCGTTCTAAGTCCCGACTACAGATTTATGGGGCCATCAAAATATTTTATTGCCAACCAGTATACAACTCACTTTGCAGCCCACGTGTCACTTCCACTCAACCCCAATTTGGACTAACCAGTCGAACCTTGTTACAGCGAACACTGATATAGCGAATATCGGATATAGCGAAATAAATACAAAGTTTGTTTGGTCACGCTTTATTTCAATGACACCTACTCCTTTTATAACGAAACCGAAACCTCGAGAGACGCGCGATATCGGCTTTAACGAAGAAATATTTGGTTCCCGCGAGGCTCAAAACTCGACAGCTAGCATAATAAAAGCAATATTTAAAAGAAAAGTGAGAAAAAACAACCGTTTTTTAGTAGCTTGAGGCCCTTTATTGCGTGGACACTGAAAAAATTCATTCCGCTCAGACTGTGAAAAGCCACCAGGCGAAGGCCACATCCTCCTTCAAGTAAACAAGGCCGGCCTGTCTTGCCGAACAAACTTTGTTCTGTTGTAATTTCACGTTCTCACGTTGTGGTCCGTTTAGTTTGAAATGCCACGAGGAGACAGATAAGGACTACCTCGTTTATAGTGGGTTTGAAGCCTAGAACGATGCGTTTTTTATCTAGGATTGTTGCGCAAACCAGATTGCTGATTTATTTGAGCCGTTTCTAACCTCTTCGGTTATAATGAATATCGGATATAACGAACTCATTTACTGCCACGATACTACTTCGTTTAACGAGGTTAGGCTGTATACGTTAAAAATTAAACTGCTTTATACGTTTAAAATGATGAAAATAATTGAAGATTGAAGCTCAGACCTTCGGGGCTTCTAAGTATTGCAAGTGTCGCTAGGCTATATATATACCTCCCCCAAGAGCGTGTGCGGACAGATTTAAAAATTAAAGGACAATATATATATTTCTCCATACCTTTTAACGGAAAATAAACGAGATAAAAAAGGAATAAGTTTGTCGGTTCTGTAGAACTGTCGCAACGTACATTCAAATGCGTTAACTGGAATACTTTTTTGTGGCACCGAAGGGAGATTTTTTTTTTTTGTGTGTGCGCATTCTGCAATGCCTTTACGCACTGTCTGCCTGCAGTTCAGAAACTTTTTTTTTTAGTGTGGTCGTGATGAGACATTAGACTCGTTTAAAACCAAGAGGACAATTTCTCTATATCATGGCAGCTGGTTTAACGACTCCGTTTCAGCACCCTTCATCTCCGAACGCAGATCCCTAAAGAAATAAAAAAACCTCGAGGGCTCGAAAAAACCCCAGTGATTCAGTTCGCAAGGATGCGATTCAAGCCACCCACGTCTTATTTCTGTTCGTCAAGCTGTTGATGGGTGAATCCAAAGGGCACGCTTCCGGGACTTGTGGGGAAGGGCGGCGATGCCTTTTATAAAACAATGCATGCGGCGCAAGATACATTCTCAGGTCTAACCTTTATGCAACGCGACGCATTCAAATGGCAGTTGAAAGCTATACAGCTTCGCTGACACAAAGACATGACAGTTATTGATCATTTCTCCGAAGTTTCTGCATAATGTCGGAAGCTCCACGACTGTTTACTGAGAATGCGGTTGCACGCACTATAGTTCTCTTCGTATACGGACGATAATTACTTGTTCCGCAGCAATTATCACAACATCGACACTTTATTTTTCCGAACACTTAAGCGGAATACAAATAAGTAGATTGCGTGCGTGGGTACGATGCGTACCTCCTCGTCCCTTCACCTTGCAAGCGCCGCAGCCACATTTATTCTCGCGGACGACGCGCAGACGATATTTTTCTTCGCGCACTGTGGGCCGGCCGGAATTTGGAACGAGAAAAGAGACGCCGGGTCCAATTTCTCGACTGGGCGGCTTTCCTTTCAAGAAGTGAAACTCGGACGTAAAGATCTCTTTCTCTCTCTCCCTCTCTTGTGGCGAGCGAAAATAATTATATATATATAAAAAAAAGGAACGGCGGGAGTGCGCCAAGAAAAGTGTCGTCTGCAGTGTCGACGTTAGGCCTAGCCATAGTCGTCTGCAAAGCGCGAAGAAGCTCCGCAGGTTCGCGTTTCTTCCTTTTTTTTTTTAAATAACGAAACCTTGTTAAGGAAGAAGAAAAAAAATGAGATCCAACAGGCTTAGTGTCTCCCGAGCGTGTATTTACGCCTTGAAGATGTCTATTGTTCTGACGTACTTTCAACCGAAAATGGGTACGCGCTTAGAGGGGGCGCTTATTCAAAATGGTGGAAGAAGCATTTGCGAAAAAAAAAAAAAAAACGCGCTCGACGAAGGATTCGGGTGGAATTCTTCGCGTTTCCTTGAAAGCCCCAAAGGCGGTTCGCTGGCAAACTAGGCGAATATAAATACGGGGGCACATGGGACGTTGCTAAGGAAATAGGATGTGACGCGCGCACACGCATAAAAGAAAATGGTGGAGCGTAGCAGACGACAAAAGCGTCGTTGCGCTTGTGAGGAAGCGGGCAGGTCGTCGCTTTTGTTGCCTAATGGCGTTATGTTCCGTTCGAGCGTATTCAAATTTGGCGCCTACGTATGGAACGTAACCGTATTAAAATGGGAAGAGTTTAAAGGGGAAAAAAGTCGCTAAACTTTGCTTAGGAGGAAAGGGCAGTTGTATTTTCAATGAAGCTTTTAGCCAATTGTGAGACCTGTACGGGGATGAGGTGGGGGTGGTTTTTTTTTTTTTTTTTGCGAACATGCGCTTGCGAGAGCTTTATCTTTATTTTTTAAATGCTGGCGGAGGGGGTGTGTGGGTGTTGTGATGTGCACCAGATGATCAAAGATACTGTCACGTCAAAGATACTGTACTTAGGCCAAGTAGTAACCCCAGGTCCCAAACATGAGGCAGCGATAATTAGAAGGACAAGAATGGGGTGGAGTGCATTCGGCAGGCATTCTCAAATAACAAATGGCAGCATACTATTGTACCTGTAGAGGAAAGTGTATTGCAGCTGCATCTTACCGGTACTCACCTACGGGGCAGAAACTTGGAGGCTCACTAAAAAACGTTCAACTTAAATTGAGGACGACTCAGCGAGCAATGGAACGGAAGATGATAGGTACGTGTAACATCAAGGGACAAGAAGAGAGCGGAGTGGGTCAGGGAACAAACGCGTGATAAATGGATATTAGTAGAAATTAAGAAGAAGAAATGGGTGCGGGCAGGGCATGTAATGCGAAGGCAAGATAACCGTTGGTCATTAGCAGTAACAAATTGGATCCCTAGAGAACGCAAAGAATGGTAGGGGGCGGAATAAAGTTATGTGGGTAGATGAGATCAAGAAGTTTGCCGGAATAAATTGTTCGCAGTTAGCACAGGGCCGGGATAATTGGAGATCAATGGGAGAGGCCTTTGCCCAGCAGTGGACGTGGACAGGCTGATGATGATGATGACTGTCACGTCGCCAAGAACTACGCAAGACTTTTTTTTCGGTAAATAAGACTTATTGGAGCGAACTTCTGTTCAGAAGTAAACTAGAAGGAAAGTACAAGCGTCGAAGAAGCATTCAACAAAGTGACGTGCACAGTCCAGCGTCGGCGAATAGAACCCTGAGGCGTTTGCTCTGCATACATTTATCTGAGAACGCTCTCCCTTCCAAAAACCATCCAGTTAGATCGAAAACACTGGCGATCAAACGAGAACAGTCAGGTACGTTATAGTGGCAATGTGAGACCTGTTCTCTATAAAACAAGATTGGCCGGTGCAGCGTATTACTGAAGGAGCAAACGGTCACCCCGATTGAAACCGCGAATGAGATAACCGCTGTTAACAAAACCAATCGAGGGTGTAATCATCATCACCATCGTACTCACCAACAAGCTGAAAAGTTGCCTTTGGCTGGAAAAGGGTATTATAACAGGTTATTTAAAGTTGTACCAATAAAATGTGGAGTTGCAATGGCTTTATTTTTCAGAGAGATTTTACAAGCTTCATGCAAAGCGAACAAGAAAAAAAGTTTCCTTTTTTTTTTGTGGGTTTTGGCTTCAGGAGCGAAAAGAAGCCATTGGGCTAGCCAAGCCAAGGAATAGAGGAATATATGACGGCGCCCACGACAGCACAGCACAGACTTGCAGACGACAGATTTACTTCTACACTCTTAGGCAAAAAGGACTAAAAGTTCGTCCTTTCGGGGACTAACGGCCTCTGCCACAATCATTAGTCCCTTTGGGGACTAACTGCGAGGGGACGAACGTTTAGTCCCCCACCCGGATGGTCCGTTCCGATACTCCCCAAGGACGAACTGCGTAAGTGCAGAAAAAAGAAAAAAAAACTCCAGCACCGGCAGGGTCGATCATCGAACCCCTGACGCGCGTAAATATACACAAGAAACCCGGCGCGCTATCCGCTAGACCACGCCGCCGGGTGGTAGCTGCAGTAGATAATATCCAAGTGTACAGCGTGTAGTTCTGTGTGTAACGCAACAGATCCATTGCAACTGGTGCCCGAATTTCTATCTGGGCGAGCGAACGTGACCGTGTTTTGCGCCTTGCGCTTAGCGCTTGGCTAGGTTTAGGGACTATTGCTCAGTTCGATTCGAAGTAGAGCCTCACAACCATTGTTTTTCTCGTAAATAACAATCAACTCGTCGTCGCGTAGTTGAGATAGGTAGCTGGCACCCGCCGCGGTGGCTCAGTGGCTAAGGCGTTGCGCTGCTGAGCACGAGGTCGCGGGTTCGATTCCCGGCCGCGGCGGCCGCTTTTCTGATGGATGCGAAAAGCAAAAACGCCCGTGTGTACGAGATTTCGGCGCACGATAAAGATCCCCAGGTGGTCAAAATTAATCCGGAGCCCTCCACTACGGCGCGCCTCATCGCCTGCGTTGCGTCGGCGCGTTAAACCCCACAATCAATCAACGAGATAGGTAGCTGGGCGATCGGACGACTCATTTGTTTCCGCACAAATTAGCGCAAGCTAAGTGCTTTCTTAGTGTTCGATACATATGTTAAGTGCTCTATGTAACGTATGTGAAAGGTGTCGTCTGTGTGAGTGCCAGAATAAGGAAACATGCCATATTTTCCTGCATCGGCGAAAGCGAATTCGGTGTTGCTTAGCCTCAATTCTTCAAATTCGCGTCGCTAGACGATTGCGACTGGGAAATGCAAGCGGGTGTTACAGCAGTTGCAGCATTATCATAGCTTTGGTGCCCAAGGCAATTATGTACCGAGTGTAAAAGATAACTTCGAGACGCTTACCCGTAGCGAGCATTTTTGTTTTTCAGTTGTCATCAGCAACATGCGTTTTTTTCTCGTCTGTTAAACATATACATATTCATTACGCTCAGGGATCCACTTTTGCTATTGTCAGTAATTTTTGCGTTACTGTTAAGGCGCTTGAAAGCTTTCATTGGCCGTTATTACCTCGCACGAATCGTATGCAACACAGCGTATCAACAAAACCTCGCCTAGAAGCGTATGGCAATCGCGCTTCGCCGCTCCTTGCCATTACCCGCCGCTCTACTAACCCTAGGCGATTTTCTTATAACTAACCTCAATATTTTCTCCCGTGGCACCATCTAAACCACTGAGTGACAGCAATGGCTTGTGTTTTGGAAATATAAAACTGTTCGCAGACATATGCGCGAAAGGGCAACGGCGACCGCCATTAGGGGAATTAACGACGCAGCAAAAGAGACTAACTGCATGCGTTTCGTCTTCCCGTTACTCCTTATAGATCGGCGGGAGACGAACAGTTAGTCCGCATTTAGGCACACGGCACGTACTCTGCCGCGATACTCCCTTGAAGATGACGGTCGGTCGCCCCGGAGTGGGTCAGGGAACAAACGCGTGATAAATGCATATTAGTAGAAATTAAGAAGAAGAAATGGTGTGGGCAGGGCATGTAATGCGAAGGCAAGATAACCGTTGGTCATTAACGGTAACAAAGTGGATCCCTAGAGTACGCAAAGAATGGCAGGGGGCGGAAAAAAGTTAGATGGGCAGATGAGATCAAGAAGTTTGCCGGAATAAATTGTTCGCAGTTAGCACAGGACCGGGATAATTGGAGATCTATGGGAGAGGCCTTTGCCCAGTAGTGGACGTGGACAGGGTGATGATGATGATGACTGTCACGTCGCCAAGAACTACGCAAGACTTTTTTTCGGTAAATCAGACTTATTGGAGCGAAATTCTGTTTAGAAGTAAACTAGAAGAAAAGTACAAGCGTCGAAGTACCATTCAACAAAGTGACGTGCGCAGTCCAGCGTCGGCGAATGGAACCCCGAGGCGTTTGCTCTGCATACATTTATCTGAGAACGCTCTCCCTTCCAAAAACCATCCAGTTAGATCGAAAACACTGGCGATCAAACGAGAACAGTCAGGTACGTTATAGTGGCAAGGTGAGACCTGTTCTCTATCAAACAAGATTGGCCGGTGCAGCGTATTACTGAAGGAGCAAACGGTCACCCCGATTGAAACCACGAATGAGATAACCGCTGTTAACAAAACTAATCGAGGGTGTAATCATCATCACCATCGCACTCGCCAACAAGCTGAACAGTTGCCTTTGGCTGGAAAAGGTTATTATAAGAGGTTATTTAAAGTTGTTTTACCAATAAAAAGTGGAGTTTCAATAGCTTTATTTTCCAGGGATATTTTACAAGTTTCATGCAAAGCGAACAAGAAAAAAAGTTTACTTTTTTTTGTGCTGGTTTTGGCTTCAGGAGCGAAAAGAAGCCATTTGGCTAGCCAAGCCAAGGAATAGAGGAATATATGACGGCGCCCACGACAGCACAGACTTGCAGACGACAGATTTACTTTTAGTATATATTAGTAGGAAGCTCCAAAGTTCAGATCAAGAGCGCGGTATCAAACACTGTAAGCTCCTCCCAAACGTTTCTTGTTGCAAAGCTCGATTCTGCTCATTTTAAGCATTGCCTCCATATTTTATACAAGTAATTCTTGCGGGGACTGTGCGGAACCTTCATCGGTTTAGCGTAGAATCGGCGAGAAACCACGGGGCTTAGGCGTCAATCGGTTCAATTTATGCCGGACTCCTGGGATTGCGTAGTTAGTTCGCTCGCTTATGGTGCGAGTTAGGCGAAACATTTGTTAATGTACGATACGTTAATGGGCGATAAATGACATGTAGCCCGTCCGCTATGACAGACGCGATATCGTCACGCTTGACATATCACGGGCCCGCCTCGCTTCGTGAGTTTGCGTTAATAGAAACGTCAATGGCTCTTTAGTCAATGTGTACGTGCACACCGCTCCGGCGTTTTGTGCAGCTTCACGCGTGCTTCACGTATTCATACGCACAGACATCGATGAAAGCGTTTCCGGTGCGCATAAGTAGAAGGCCTTCCCAACACAACCGCCGGATGTCGTCTGTCAAACCGCGAGAGGTCGCACCCCGCCTAGTGCGTCCGCGAGATTCGGGGTCGTCTGCATTCGGGTGTTCATCTGCCGCCGTAGCAGACGGTGTTTCATCTATCTAGCTTGCGGTCCGTTACACGAGCGCTATCGCGATTGAAACGCCGCAAAACATTTCACTTCCTTCACGTCGATACCAGAAAAAAACAACCGAAAAATTATACAAAAAGAGGCGTTACACCTGTCGCTACGTAATTTTATGCTAAATACGCAAGTGCGGATCGCCACATGACCCATGTGGGCCGCTCCTCTATTGGACGTTTTGGTTGGATGAAACGAACGCGCCGCTCTTTCGGTGATGTTCGCGCAACCCGCTTTGCGTGTATTTAGCGGATGAGTAATGAGTAGCCTGAAGGCGCTAATTAAAACCTGTTGACGGCCGCGGCTACGCCAGTGTGCTTGGCTTGGCTTGAGTAGGCATACAAATACTGCATCGTCTGCGCGGAAGTTGGCTCACCGGGGCCCTCCGGATAGCAGACGACAGTGTCACGGCACCGTTCCGCGGGCGAATGCGGTGGGCGGCCGTGGGTGAACCAGTGAAGCGGAAAGCAATGCGTCTTGTCGCTTTACAACGATGTGCCTGTCCTACTTGTTAGTTACGTGTAGAGCGCCGTACGACGCGGGCGCGTGGCGAGAATGTTAAACAGATGCTAAGAGGATGTGCCGGACGGGGATGATTGCAACGAAAACGTCCAGCGCATCCTCGTCCTCTTAACGCCCGTTTAATGTAGTAAGGGGAGATAGTAGAAGCTGTTGTAAACGGCTAAGGCGGTTGATTTTCAGATGAGGGCCGAGACAAGCGCAGGTATGAGCGCGTCCAGGTGGTCGATCTCACTGCAAGCGCCTTCTGCGGTGCTCATTCGCTGATACCAGCGTGAGAGCGGATACCCATGTGGCTAGATTGGACAGCCTGGGAGAGCATAATACAGCACGTATCCACATGGCTTATGTCTGTATAAGGCACATATCCTGGTGGTGTAAGTGCGTGTTCATTATTCTCGCTAATATATATAGCGCATGCAGTCCTTGAGCTTTTACATTGTCGCTGCTCTTGTCAGTTTTATCACTGTCTAGCTTCATTGATTGAATTTTGCGTTAAAATTGACACGATTGTTATTGGGATGCGGCAATCTTTCGAATGAGCCAAACTTGTCGTTATGGCCGTTCGAGACACTGCAGCTTTGCACTCTGCATTTCCCACACCGTTTCCTTTGTAATTCTTATCTGCACCCGAAAGGCATAGCTAGGGCTTTTCATGCACGTCTAGCGTTCCCAAGAGGGCGCGGAAAGTAATAGTAGGTTTCTTTTTTTTTTTAACCTGCACAGCTCCTTCGTGAAATGGGTGCTCGTAAAAGTCGGCGGGCGGAATGTACTTCCAAAGTGCCTGTTTTAACGACCCTTCACATCTACTTAACGAACGCGCTCGTCCTCGCCTTACTCCCCATCCGTGACGCCGGGGCCCGTTAACGTGGTTTCCTAATAACCAACCTCCTTTGCAGCCAACGACCAACGTCGTCTTCGGCGGGCGGACGGTCGGGGTGAGGTTCACAGCTCCAGCAGAGAGGAACATACGACTGGTCTCTGAAGACGAGAGAGCTGACTGCGGTCGGCCGGTCGTATGTCTCATCATAAGGCTGTAAATTAAGCCTCGCTGGAGTCGACCGCGCGGTTTCGCTTAATTGTCGGCGATTACAGAAAGGGACCGGCTCACATCCACGCTGTCGTTCGTCTTGCGCTGATTTTCGTTTTGTTTTTAGATCTTTTTCGTGATTTTTTTTTTCGCCGATATTCTCCAGCGGATTTTACGATGTATAACCGCGTGGTCCTTTTTGTGTATACATACCCGCAGGAGAGGTGTAATGAACTCTCGGGCTTTGCGCAGGTTCCGCGGACCAGCTTGGAAAGTTCCTTGCTGCATATTATAGTGGTAACGTAATCATCATCATAAATGCCTTCGTCATGTTAACGTGCTATGATCTGCTGCAGGTAAAGACCTCTTACGCCTTCAAAAGCCCCTACTCTACACCGCCCAAATCCATTCTTTGCCTCACCAGTCTTCTGGTCTCGTCTACTATCGCTTTATAAGTTTACGTTTTCTGGACGCGTGGAGCCGGGAAAATGGTGACGTTTATGCAGATGAGCTCGGTTATTGTCAGCTTCAAGAAAAAAAAAAAAAAAAAACGAGGCGCACGAACGTGTGTGACACCAACAGCTGTGAATTAGGCCTAGCCGATGTCGGTGTTCTTGCAATAAAACCGCTGGCCTCAAACACGCCCGTCGTCTGCTTCATAACAGAGCAGTGCATGTCTACAGGGTTCTTGTATTGTCGCTGTTTTTTCTATCTTGTGTTTCCTTATTTCCCAATCACCGATGCACCACATCACCGACGTTGTGCTTGTACGTTCTGGGCCATTTCTTCCGCTATTTCGTTTCCGAACCTTCCCGAAAAATCCCCGCTCCTTCTTCAGCGTGCACTTTGCGAGCCAATCCTGTCTTCTGCTTCGCTTTCCTTCGCTCGTGACGGCGGTACACAATGTTCGAGAATTGATGTGCGCCTGGACCGCTTCGTTTTTGCTGCAGGGAATCATTATTCCGCGAATTTCACTTCCAAATCTTTTCTGCCTTCCCCCCTAACGTGGAGCCGAATTTTTATCCGCCTCCTGTAACGCCGGGGGACGAGAGTAGACTCGGAATCGTCGTCTGCTGTTCGCTGCGGTCGTCTGCTCTTTGGCCGTTTTCCTTTTCTTTCTCTCTATTCGTCCGGCGGTTTTCCGCCCTCGCTCGCGCGGGAGGAGCGTCGTCTGCTAGGTCGAGGGGCCTCTTTTTTTCCCCGTTGGCCGCGTTACCATAGAAACGGTGGAGACATTGTCGTAACTCAGGGTCTATCTTCTTCGGTTCCCGAGTCGCCCGTTGTTTGTTTTCGGCAATCCACGTCGGTCGTAGTTCTCTTGACTTGGCGGTCTTCGCCTTGGGAGTGTCTGTCCCCTCTCGGTGCACTTTGGACGCGCGGAACTACAGTGAATGTCTTTCTGCTTCGTTTTTATGAGGTTCCACAGGTCGTGTCTTCATTCCGTTCCAGCGGTTGATGGTTTTCGGCAGCCGCGACTGTTCGGCCGCGACCCCTGCAAAAAAAGAAAGTTTCCGAGGGGTTGGGTTCGGTGTAATACATTGGCTTAAAGGTCGCTATTTCAAGCTTTCCGCTGACGCAAATGCGATTTAACGGAGCATGTCAGTTCGCGTTTGGATTTACCGACGTAAAAAGGTCAAAAGAATGCCATCTGCGGGAACAGCGTGTCATTCAAGTAGCACACAGCGATCCAGGTTTTTTCATAAGCCTGTCTAATTAGTGAGATAATTGTACTGAATATTACGTCCCGTAAGGCTATCCTTGCTTTGTTATAATTTTTGAACTCTCCATTATTTCGGAGTCGCCTAACAGACACATCATCTTCCGTTTTGTTGTGATAGTGTGAGAATGGTCACACCTTATTTATCATCTTCCCCCTGGTACGCGTGCTAAGAAGCAGTAACTGCCTCGTAAAACGAGTATTATAGTGCTAGAATAAGTGAAGCGCGTTTGGCCTGGCTTTTATTTTCAAGGTTCACCTCTTTGTCCGCTGCCCTTGACCTAGAAAAAAAAAGTGACGTAAGGATGAATCGGCCTTTCTATTTACCGCCTCGCTTGAATGGGCTCGCAACTACACGTAACACGCGCACACGCAGAGAGTACGCGACCTTAGAAACCGTGCCGGACTCAGCCAGTGTTCCTGTTCTCTTTTTTTTTCCCCAGCCACCGGGCAGGTGACTGGGTCAGTCTCTCCGCACAGGCCAGACGTTGTGGTACGATGTTTCGTTTACACGGAGGCAGATGTTTCTTTCGCCCTCGTCGATCCTGTATCGTCGCCACCCAGATAAGAAAGCCCGTAACCCCTACTTTCTCCTCGGTTTGGCCGCTGTGCGCTTCCGTCAGTGACGCTCCCGTCATCCGGGCCGCTCAACAATGGCGGCGTAGTCGCACGGCGTTGGGTCGGTGGTCCGTGACGTCGTCGCTACGTTGTCGCCGCGGCTTCTCGCTGGGGGGATGTGAGCTTCGCTTAGCCCGTGTGCCACAGTTGAATGGAGGAACTCCGCGTAGTAAAAGTCCGCAAGGGCTTCTTCAACGCGGCCTTGCACGAGGGAAAAAAATGAGTCTGAGGGACGGCGTTTTCGTTATCCCGTTTTCATCAACTGGAGGGGATTTTTTTGCTTGTTTTGGGTGCACAAGCGGAGAAGCAGCTGGCGCTGCTGTTGGAAGCGACCCGACGACGGCGGTGCCTCTGTGCGTGCGTGCTATCGTACGACTAACTGCTGTGCGCCGGCCCGCCACAGGTGTTCCGCGCCCGAAGGCCGAGGAGTTCCTCACCTCGTGGATATGCCTGCTGCCCGTACTTGTCGTTTAGAGCGCGAAAACACCGCCGTGGAGCAGAGGGAGTGTCTTTGCAACAAACGCGGTGGAGGCGAGGGCGGTGGGTGGAAATGTGGGAGGCTTCGAGCCTAACAGACATGATTACTATCGTAACACTAACTAGGGCAGACAGAGGAGACACAGGAAGGCGGTAGTGGTCATTGACTAGCGTCGTCGTGTGTTTCGTCCCTTTTTCTTTGTTGCATTTACTTTGTTGCTGGAGGAGATGGGCGAATGGAGAAGGGGCAAACAACCGAGACAACCTATTTTTATGGAGTGCATGGCCTCTAGCTCATATGAAAGCCAGCGTTTTATGTACCGGGGTAACTGCAAAGAACTTATAAATAAACAGGCGGAAAAATTTTAATTTCGCACTAAAATATCTTAAGTCTGAAAGGTGGCGACACGCAGTGTCTAAATGTGACATTACGTTCCGTATCCCAAGAACTCCGTGCATTTTAATTTAACCCGTGATTCAAAAACCGCGCGAACGAACAGGAAAGGTTGTACATTATTGTTGTTTTAGCTGTGGACAAGTTTTTAAATACCGCTTTTAACATCACGTGCAGTTAAAAACATGTTTCTGCACGGCTCACTGTCATGGTTGCCAGCATTACTTTTGGCGGGAAACGTATATGGCTGGTAGGACTAAAAATTCAGATTTCGAAAGTTCCAGGGCGCTATCAGCAAAACTGTTTCGGGTTAAAGGAGCCATGAAGACAAAATACAAGTTGGGTTTATTAGAAAGACTGCTTAGTCCCGATAACAATGATACCAATATCATCGCAATCTTCGAACAAATAACGGAGATATTAAAGAAAACGTGTGAAGCAGTCGCGACCCCCTAGCCAATTTCCCGCAACTCTTCTATGACGTCACAGAACCTTGTTTGTGCGATTGGCGGCCGCCTAACTGACCTGTGGCGGCGACACATGACTGGACGTCTGTAATGGGGCCTCTGGTTCCATTTTACCGCATCACTTGAATGCTAACGTGCAGTTAAGGCACTGAAAATTATGTTTTATTGTTGGCCCGTGTGACGTCATTCTTGCTCGTAACACGTCACTGTGGCGCAAAATTTGAAAGTTTTTAACTACTTCTTGCTTTTTATTTAGTTAAAAAAACATCTTTTGTGGCTGTAATGGAGCTGAGTGAGATACTGAATCCTGGTTCTTTCAAATTAAACGAAGTTGCATTTTCTCTTCATGGCTCCTTTAAGCTGTTTTAAATGATCCCCTTTCTTTTTGGATAAAGAAAATATACCCGACGAAAATCGGTTGTCCTGTCCCTTTAAAAGCATTTATCTAATATGTGAAAGAATGTCAATTTCCAAACATTGGCAGCGATTCACTTCTGCCCCGGCCCACTTTCCTTTCACGCTCACTGCCCGCACAAATGAACTCACAGGAGCACATTGAATTTCCCGCCCTTCCGCCGGCTTTGAGCAGGCGTTCGTCCGCGTTATCTGAACCTGTTCCGTTATCGGGAGCGCTCAGCGACGCTCCTCAGGTTGTTCGCGTTCCCCGCCAGAGGTCGCTACCGTTGTCGAGCTCGCGGAGGGGAGGTCGCTGTAGTAGTGAATGTGTGTCGTTTGTTGTATGTGTGGATAGATGCCTCGGTACCTCGGTTTGAATCCGAGCTGGCGGAGTCCTCCTAGAGGGAGGGAGGGAGGGCAGCAGGGGGGAGGGGGGATTGTAATCGGGATACAAAAGTGGGGGGAGGGCTTTTGGAGAGCTTCTCCCTTCCTGAAGCAAAGGGGGGGATAGTGAGGCTTCGGTGGAGGGTGGGGGCGCAGCGACACGCGTTTTGGGGAGTTCTTTATTGCTTCTTCGTTTCCTCCCCTTGCTCTCTTTGTTTCGTTGCGAGGGTATATCTTCGAGGCAAGCGAAGTGGATGTGGGGACGTCAGCGGTGAGGGGGACGAGAGTTTCTCCGTCTTTAGTTGATGTCCTTCTTGCGATTGGTTGCTGCTCTCCGCCATTTTTTCCCCCTGTCGTCTGTCCCCGCCGTCGGCCCTTGTCGTCTGCTCCGGATCTCCTGTCCTCTCGGTTTTCGCATGCAGTTAGCACGAACCGTACTCTTCGCGAGTGTTGTCTGCTCCAACGCGCTGAGCTGGCTCCCGTGGTTGTTACGGCGACTATGTGCTGTCGTTGAGGGCGAGGAGGGCCGGGATGTGGAGGTTTTTATGCGTGAGGGGTGCCGTGGGGCCGACAGACGAGAATGAAGAAGAAAAAAAATGGCTGACAGAGGGTGAGGGAGGGAGTGAAGCCAGCGCTTGTCGCTAGGAGGCAGCGCGGTCGCTAGCGTGTCTTTATGGCTGGTGCTTGTTCCTCAACTTTTTGCAACGTTTGTTCTCTAGCACCCCTCCCCCCACCTCCCTGCCCGTTCGCTAAACAGGAGAGAGAACACATTTCAGTGTAAGCTGTGGCTAAAATAAGGCCCGCAACGTCATTCATTTCTTGTCTTGCGTTTTTGTGATTCGCGTTTTGTAATGTCGCGTCCATCTCGAATAATAGAGAAAGGTAGAAACTTATCGGTACTTCTTGGTAAGTACAGACAACTCTAAACGCTGAGACTACGCCTGCCCGATGCGGCAGACACTACATTCGTTTAACACTTTGCAGAAATCCAGTGCTCATGCGGCCATCATGGGCTAGTTGAGTCAGATATTATCGTCTGCTTCAAATAGGGCGTGAATACGTCATGTACTTGTGTATGTGTTTTTAAACAAAGAATGTTTAAAAATACATATACAGTTTAAACTTATACGCATACTCGTGTTAAAAAGGTTTTCCATAAGTGAATAAACGTTTCAGCAGTTTCAGTAGCTGCAAGGTTTGCAGGTCACGTGACGAGGACACGTAATGTAGTGTCACGTTTGTACTCTACGAACTTCCACCTTTCAGATTTCGGAAATTTCAGTGCCAAATTAAAATTATTTGCGCCAATTTGTTTATAAATTGCTTGCGGTTACATTAATATATAAAACGCCGGCTTTATGTATCAACAGCGCATATACTCAACACAAATCGGTTGTCTGTCGGGAATTGGAAAATCGCGCGGAAATCGGCGTGATTGCTGTTTTGTCGCGGTAGTCTTTTTGAGTGAACTAAACACAACTTGTATTATGTCTTCATGGCTCCTTTAAGACGAAACTGGCTCTCTCGGTAGTACAACCTCGCTTGAACGATGACCAGGTGTAGGCCTCAGTAAAGCTTTTACTTTTACGCCTTAAATCTCAGTAACTTTTAAACGCCAGATCATTTAAGTAAGTCTTAAAAATTGTTGTAAGGGGAACTCCGTGTTCGATTCGACGTATAAGCGCAAAAGAATTTGCAGCACGGTACAGCTTTGCAAGGTTTCGGCGGCAAAAACCATTTCGCATTGACATTCTCACGTTTTCGTCTGCGCCCTGGTTTGCGGAGAAAATACGTAGTTTTCGACGCGGACACTGTGATCTCGATTTCGTATTCGTCGTTAGCAGTTATGATCCCATGATATCTCCAATCCAAGTTCCGTTCATTATTTATCTTGATCGAGGGAGGTCAGTTGACGTTTGCCGGATGCCTCTTCAAAAAGCGACGCTCTCGAGGCAACCGGATGTACTGCGGCGTCCCACCGGAAGCAGGCTTAACATCGATGGTGTCCCTCAATTCTTACTGCGGTGACGCGGGAGGTCTACCGAAGCAAACGTCGTCGAGGCAAATATAAATCGGTTTGCACGACAGCGGAGAGCGAACCCGAATTCAGCTGAGCCCGTTTTGACGGGAAAAAAGAAACGCGACGGGTTTTACAGAAATATCATCCGCTCGTCTTTGCCGCGCGGTTGAGCATACATTGTGGCGTCTCCTATTGCAGCGGCTTTGGACAATCGGTGCAGCAGACGAGAAGGAAAAGCTGCCCAGGATCGCGTTGCAGACGGTGACGCGGTATTGGTAGCTCCCCCTATGTGAACCTCCCGCAGCTTGGAACGCGCAGTTCGCTTAGTCTGTAATATGAAGTCCCGCTAGAGTGCGCACAATTTTCGTTTTACGCGGCGTTGTTGACCGTACGCCAACAATGGGGGACCGGCGACCAGGATTTTTTGGGGGTCGTCTGCTACCGCAATGCAGGTGGCGCTCCGGGCGTTGGTGAAGCAGATTAATGGGGAGGTGACTGTTAGACTGGTAGGGAAGCAACATCATGCCATAGTTCAGTCAACTTTGGGAATTGCACCATTTGGGAAAAATTGCAACTAGGGGGCCAAAAGGAGTGTCCTTTTCATTACGTTTTCAAAAACGAGCGTTTCTTAGACTTAGTTTCTGGGTGGCGTCCTTTGATGACCCTCAAGAACAGCAGAAACAGAACCTTCCTCGAATATACAGGGTGTTACAAGAATAAGTTGGCGTCTTTAGATAGTTTTCCTTAGGAAACCCTTGCTCATTTCGCGCCCCAACCTTGCCCAAAGGTCGCGTTTTGCGGTATACTGATTCAAAAAACGAATAAAGGCGGTGGTAGTCTTAACAGGATGACTACCTTGGAGCTGCGACGTCTGTGCTTGTCTATTGTGCCTTGTTAATGTGAAACTGATGCGGCAGTCGCTTAGTTAAATGGCTGCTTGCTAGACCTACCATCACATGGACGTGAAAACGTAGATAATGGATTGAACGAGTTTGCTATACATGCGCGAGCTAACATGGTTCGGGAGAAATAACACACCGCTACCTTTTCCACTGGATGGTCTAATGATCGTAGTGCACACACTTTCTTATATTGCGCCGTTTACATGATGTTTTGAAAAAAAAAATGAAAACTGCTTCTCCGCGCAGCTTGCTGTATTTTTTCTGTTGGTGTGGGGGGGGGGGAAGAGTGACTTACTTTGAGGAACACACAAGCGCAAGTTATCATTAACGTTCGACCTAATGAGGGCTTTTATAAGTTGACTATGCTACTCTTTCACCTAAAGAAGCTTCACTTCATCAGGCGCCATCATTTAAAGCCTACCTATCATTGCATTAGAAGTTGCGCCTATTTTCGTGTATTGTGTGCCTTATCATTTGCTCTTTAACGCCTCTTGGAATTGGACCGTCGGAACAACAAAATATAATTAATTATAACTCGCCGGAACACAATGTTCGCGTTTTATCATTGTGGCTAGCCGCGGTTCAAACTCCCATTTAACCCTACGAATTCTTCGTGTCTTTCGAAGCCCTAATTAGCGGGATTGCTAAGTGCGACGCGCGGCTTCGAACAGAGAGAGACCAGGAAATGACTCTTCCACTACGGTCTCCTCCACCGAGAGTAGTCGAGCGCCCGCTCCGTTCGGAACCAAAATATATATATCCCTCCCGGTGGGGTGCTTCGCCTGGCACAAAGGCCTCGTACGGAATAAAAAAACAAGCACACTCCGACGGAACGAAGCCGTAAAGGCCCCCGCGGGAAGCGCTTCGCGCGAGCAGAGGGGATGTGATTGGTTGAGAGAACGCGAAATTCTCCTCTCCGGTCGGTCGTTCTCCCCCCGCCGCCGGGAATTTCCTTTTGCCGGCTGCAGGCTGCTCCGGCCGGAGCGGCGGCCATTTTTGTTTGGGTCGTGCCGTCGTGCTGGCAGCAGTTCGTCCACTCTGTGCTCGTGTCGCCGCTGAGCGTTTTACGTCGGCGCGCTTGCGCTGTCGTCTCGTCTCTCCTCTACGTGCGTGTCTGTGTCTGTGCGTGCGTGGCTGCATTGTGATCGCAATCGTCCATCACAGACTCATCGGTCAGCGCTTCGACGCCCGTCGTCTGCTCGAAGAAAGAAACCGTTCTGTGCGCTCGGTTTCTCATCGCCTGTTTTTCGGAGACAGGCCTGTTGGATTACAGTGTCGTCTGCGAGGTTTCAACCCTACTTCGGCGTTACGGAGCCTTGAAAAACCGGTGCCTCTCGGCGAGCACTGAATGCATGGCTTCTGCCGGCTCTTCCGATGACGTCAGATGTGTCTGAACCCCCGACGTCTGTGGGATCGTCTGCTAAATCTTTCGCCTGTCCCAGCAATCCTTGTTCGATATACGGAGTCATTGTGCTGAGGTGAAAGCGTCAATTCTTATTTTACGTCGATGGGTTGCCCAAGTCGGCGTCTCGTTCCGTGCGGTTCAATGTGCTGAGGTTGTCATCATGTAGTAATGATACATGGTGTCAGGATGTTTGTTTACGCGTACACGAAGCACGAGTGAGCTAGTTTTTCTTTTGACTTCGCGCAGCGCCGCAAGAGCGCATTGTTGCTGACCCGGTAAAGAATCGTCTGCACATTCGAGTTCTCAGCGTCGTCTGCTGCGCTTAGCTCGGAGCCAAAGCGCACAGCTGTTCTTGGCGCTTCTCCGAGGCGTGGGAATTTGACCTACGCGCGCAAGAGAAAATTTCCGGACGTCAGGCTTGTTGTTTTTTGCTCCCAATTTCTCGAATGTTCAAGAAAAAGAGGAAAAAAAGTTCTGTTGCGTGTGTGGGTGATCTCAGCTGTGGTGGGACGACGCGCCCGGCGAAAGCGCTCGGCGCTTGACAATTACTGGGCGAAAATCAGCGGCCTTTCGCGGGGGCGTCCAGCTGTGCGGTGGTGAGGCGACAACGGCTGTGTGCACGTCGTCGAACACGTGCAATCTGTGGGCATCCCTTGTGCGTTACGGGAGAGATGGATTGATGACGCGCTGCTGTGCCGTCGCGTCGTCTGCTGCTGCTGCGATTTCCCGCCACTGCCGCCGTCGTCTGCTGTGGAGTGCGCTGCTTCGTTCGTGACCGCCGGCGCTCTTCTCCGGCATCCGCCGCCATCTTTGTGGTGCAGTGATCGCCGCGGCTTCCCCGACATGATGTGCCTCGACGAATCGGACGGCATGCTCTTCAAGGGTCGTAAGGGATTAGCTCCCGGTGACGTCACCGGCGACGCTGCGGTGTTCGAGGCCGGATCGCTGTTCAACTAGTGAGTATCGAAAAACAATCGGGTTGTGACTGCAGCGTGTTTTAAACTTTGAATTGCTGCTGAATGCGTTTTTTTTTTTTTTGGTGAAACGCGACTTTCAGTATGATGTTTTTAAGCTGTCACACTCAACATCGCCGCGATTTGAACCGAAGCAGATGATTTTGGTGACTTAGGCGGTCTTCAGCGTCGAGGTCCGTACTGCTGGAGCGCGCGGTGATTTATCCTGTCCTTATTCTGGTGTGTTTTTTCTTGGGATTGTTATTTGTTTTTTAGATGTAAGCTTAAGTTGGTGTAGCTTTCGTGGTTTGTTATTTGGGGGGCTAACCTATGTGTGCGAATACGTCGAGGCTTATCATGGGATTCCACGTGTTCTCTCTTTTGGTCTTTGTTTTTAAATGCAAGTTTTAGTTGATATCGGGGCTAAGACTGTGAGGACGAGTACTTTGAGGCTTATCTCGGGGTTCTCTTACTTTTCTTTATCCAATCCTGGCGGTTTCACTGGCAGCTTGGCAGGTAAGCAGGGCGCGCTGAATCAGTATTTTGTGCAATATCGCAGGATTCATATTATTGGACGACCGGTCACGGTGCAGCCTCACTTTAGGATCGCTGCGGCATTAGGTGTTTTATTCATGTTATTTTGTGTTTTTTTTTTATCTATTCCGTTTCCTTTGGCCTTCGCCTATACGAAGTCGCGCTATAGTGCGGTGCTTTGAAACACGTTTTTTTTTTGTTCTGATAAATTGTTGACACTGAATATTTTTTTCTACTCTTCTGGTTGCCTGTCACGAGCGTCCTCATTAGAGACGTAGAAAAGACGTGGCTCTTATTTGTGGCTACATTGCGTAATTTGAATCACGTTGTCTTATTTATATCGCCAGTGCTCCGAAGTTTTCAACCTTAGCGGATTTTTTAAGCACGCAAGGAGAAATAGCACCCAATGCCACCGCCTATATATAATCAGCGCAGGTAATAACGTCACAGTGTCTTGTACACTGATTTATCACTCACACGTCTGTACTGACAGGAGGCGGTCGCGCTTTTACGGACTTTGCGTTTGCCGATGCACATTTCATATGATACACTTTAACGGAACCCGCGTTCCGCTAAATCTCGTCCCGCGGACTTTTAACGCTGTGTCATCATACCTGACGTCATCAAAGCGAGTTCGGAGAATTATTAAATAGCAGCGAATCTGAACGTCCTTTAGAAAAGATGCGGTGTATAGGCCGAAAAAAAGAGAGAGAGAAAACACTGAGCATAGATCGCACCTAAGCACGCCTTCGCCATGTTTACTGCCCGCGCAAGTACGAAATATTTTAGATTTCTGGCGAGGTTTTCTCAGTAAGCGGGACTCTAAACCAGCAGACGCCGTGCACTGCAGATTTTCTGCTTGGGTTTCAGGGACGGTTTACTGAGACAGCATTGTTCCACCATTACGTGCCCTCGTTGCTTCCTAGCAAAAAAAAGCTTTTGCTTAGGAATTTGTTCAGGCACCGTATTACAAAAATGAAATAACAAATAAGAAAGCGGGGTTGCAGTGTTTCCCGGCGTTCCTCTTAACGTTTTCACAACGATAAGCTATAGTACAGTTAAACCCTGATGTAACGAATTCGGAAACTTGAAGCGCTAGGACACAGGGACAAGCGAGTGGACACACAAGGCGCTACTTCCAACAGTTTATTTAGCAGACGAAAACACATATATATACACATGACCACTGGCCCCGTCATAATACAATTTTACACGTCACACTACATTAAAAAAATCACGCTCTTTCTTCGATAAGGCGGCAGACGCAGTACTAACGACACTAAAACTGTTGGAAGTAGCGCCTTGTGTGTCCCACTCGCTTGTCCCTGTGTCCTAGCGCTTCAAGTTTCCGTCATGTCATACCAACAGGCCCAAAGCAGCACCCTCGTAACGAATTCGCTACGCTGATGAGACATTGTTTCTTTTTGCACTTTCTCTGAAAAATCGGCCGGAGAAATGCACTCACTAATTTAGCTAATTTCGCCCGCACCGCAAACTACCGTGCGCTTCCACGTGTGAGTGCGGTGTCTGTTATGTGCTAGGCCTGCCTGTCGGTGTGTAGTCGCGCGTCTCCACTGCTATCTGTGGTGTCGGTTCGTCGGTGATGGGTTCTGCTGCCCGAAAACTAAAAAAAGTTTCGTCTTTTCAAGACAAGTTCGCCATTTTAAACGCCGTCTCCGCCGGCGAGAAAGAAGAACGTCGCCACGCGGTGTCACATCCCAGCTAGCACCCTCTCACGGATTTTGAATGCGGAAAAGAGCATCGAGTTCATCAAATTCACGTAAAGGGGCACCCTTTCAGCATGTTGTTCCTCGAAACGCGTTCGGGCACCGAAAAGTGGCAAAAGGCAAAAGTGATATTTCAAGGAGCCATGAAGACAAAATACGAGTTGGGTTTATTAGAAAGACCGCTTAGTCCCGATAACAATGATACCAGTATCATCGCAATCTTCGAACAAACAGCGGAGATATTAAAGAAAACGTGTGAAGCAGTCGCGACCCCCTAGCCAATTTCCCGCAACTCTTTTCTATGACGTCACGGAGCTTTGTTTGTGCGATTGGCGGTCCGCCCCTAACTGACCCTGTCGCGACGACACATGACTGGACGTCTGCAATGGGGCCTCTAGTTCCATTTGACCGCATCACTTGAACGCTAACGTGCAGTTAACGCACTGATGACGTCATTCTTGCTCATAACACGTCACTGTGGCGCAAAATTTGAAAGTTTTTAAACATTTTCTTGCGTTTTTTTTTCGTTAAAAACATCTTTTGGGGCTGTAATGGAGCTGAGGGAGATACTGAATCCTGGTTCTTTCAAATTAAACGAAGTTGTATTTTGTCTTCATGGCTCCTTTAAGTTACGTTTGTGAACACGGGAGTAAGTGACCGTGCTTTTTTGGAGTTCCGTGTAGTGACTAAGCTAGAGGGAAAGGAGTTGAGGCTAATCACGTACTTGTCACTGTGAAATAAATCATTGAAGAGGTGAGTTCACCGTCACTGCAGTCTAGCATATTGGTTTCGTTTCTGCTCCACTCACGCGAGCCTTAACTCAAAACCTGCATGTAACGAAAAAGTTGAAATTTTTGTGAACTTCGTTATATCCAGGTGTGACTGTAGTGTCAAACCACTTCCTAACGTGCGCCTGGTGGTTTAAATAGGGCCTCTGTTAGTATTTTAGACCTTTTATATTATTTTCAATGCGGTAGCATGGAGTGAAATCGGGTCGCCCTAACCGGAAAAAACGTGGCGTAAAGGGTCAGATCAAAGTGTGTCCAAACAAACGCTGGTTGTAATGCCACATCAGCTGCGTTTTTTTTTTTTT
Organism: Haemaphysalis longicornis; assembly: GCA_013339765.2. Classification (NCBI taxonomy): domain Eukaryota; kingdom Metazoa; phylum Arthropoda; class Arachnida; order Ixodida; family Ixodidae; genus Haemaphysalis; species Haemaphysalis longicornis. The sequence goes on along the minus strand of CM023455.1, from coordinate 107,454,397 downwards.
TACACATGACCACTTTGGGCCCCATGACAGTGTTAAGGGTGGCAGTACTACAGAGGTCTAACTAAAAAAATAATCCGCTCACGGGGTCTTCAAAACCTCCGTGTAGCAGGTGTGGAGAGGCCCTATCCGTGGCACCATCCGTGGCAATGCGAGGCACTTGGCACAACACGACGCGAACACTTCCCACAACTGTGCAGTCTACACATCCCACTACTCCCTGTATTTTTCCTGTCTGACGATCCCGTGATTTCTGTCAAGCGCGTTTTTAAGTATGTAGCAGAAGTTAAATTTTTAGATCTAGTTTCATACCACGCATAATCACTCCCTGGCCTTATACACCAGCCACCCTCATTGTCGTTTTCCGATTTTACTTTTGTTTTTGGGGATTGATCTTAGTGTTTACGTTTTCACCTCTCATATATATATATATATTGTTTTGGCGCTCTTTGTCCCAGTTTGCCTTGCGTCATTAACATCCAACCATCATCACATAAAAAAAATCGGGGGAAGTTTGAAGCATGGTGCTGTCGCATTTGTCGGAACCGCGTAGCGTGGTCGTTGTTGCTGGTCTCTCTGGCCTTCTTCGTCTTAATTAAATGATATGTCGGGCGAGTTGGTTCATGGCTTCAAAAAATAAGAAAGAGCGCGAACGACGTGGACAAGAAACACAAGTAGACGACGAGCGCTCGTTCGGTCTACCTGTGTTTCTTTGTCCACGTCTTTTCGTTTTTTAAGCTTCTTTGTCTATTGTTTTTTTTTTAGCCGAAAGAAAGACGTTAGGATGCCTGTAAAGTTAAAAATAAGGCATTACGTCTATATCATTAGTCACGTAGACATTGCTGAAGTCAAAGCAGCTTGTGTTTCGATGAAGAGAGCGATTGAAAACAAGTTCGTGGGTTCGGCTTTCCGAGCGCAATGAGGAACTCCGAATTACTTTAATCGATCCGGACGTTCTCATTCCGGAGCTTTTTATTCCCGAACTTTTCAGTTCAGAGCTTTTCAATCCGCAGGTTTTAAGTCCGGAGCTTTTCAATCGGGAGCTTTCCTTCTCTTCTACTCGCCTAGGGTCGCTTCAGCGCATTTATCTGCCGGTTTTATTTTTTCGAGCTCAAACTTCTGGGGCGCAATACGGTAAATGCAAACGAAAAGATAAATTCTGCACGAAAGACGAGTACTATAGTACAAGTGGGAGACAGGACGAGCGCTCTTGTCATCGTCCTCGACTTTCGCGCGGTATTTAATAAGGGTAGCATTCTCGGCAAGTTGGTACTCCATAATTTCACCAAATAATTGCGCAAAAAAGGGGGGACACGGACGAAGCGAGGACGGACACACACGGCGCAAAATAATCTCGTTGCACCGTGTGTGTACGTCCTTTAATTGTTTGTCCGTTTCCTCCCTTTTCTGCGCAATTATTTGGTTGTAAATACGCAGTATTTAGTTCTTTGTCTTGAACCAGCTAGACGGCAACCGAGTTCTATTAAAGGGACCCTGCAACACTTTCGATAAGCGCTTTCACTCTTTCCTTCGCGTCTGGAATCACTGCGAAAGCTATAGTTATCGCCAGCGCGGAGCGGCACTGCGTGCTTTGCTCGTCGTACCAGATACGACTCCCGTTTCTGCTTTGTTTTTGTGGCTTTATTTTTAAAGTTGCTATCGAAAAGCGTTCGTTGCTGCAACTGACGGAAAACCGACCAACAGCCGCTACATGGCCTTAGTGCCGTAATTTGAGCCGTCGAAGAACGCCAACACCGGGAAGGAGAGGAAAATCTTTTGAGCGAGTTTCTAATTATCTGATGGGCATAGAGCAGTTATTTTTGGTTGAGGTACTTTGCGACCCCCTAATTTAAGTACTATTGGTGTTCGGTGACTACATTCTACAAGCATTTAGGATTTCAAAAAAAAAAAGTTGGAAAAAGGGTTGCAGGGTCTTAAATGAAATAATGAAATGAAATGGAATAAATGCGAGCTGAAACGAAAATTTCGCCTCAAGGTGGCAACACCAAAAGCGTTACAGAAAGCTCAAGGTATCTTTTTCTTGCGTCTCCGAAGAAACGCGTAGCAGCTCGGGTTTTTGGCCGGATGTAGTCTTTAGAACGCCGCTAGATGTGACCGTACTGGAGCGCCTGTTCTAATCAGGCAGGAGTGCGAAGCCAGCGGTTGCAATGGATTCGATTATGGACGATTTTCTATCGGGAATTAATGCTGCAATTGGGCTAGGTGCCCCCCCCCCCCCCCCCCCCCCCCCCTTCTTGCCGCGACTGCAACGGTGAAATTCTCGGCGAATTCCCTTCTCGGCGCCGCTCCGTTCGACCGTGTGGGCGGATCCACGTCTTTTTGGCCCCTGGTAGGCGGGGCCGTACTTCCGGTGGCAGCCAATGGACGCGAACCGAACGGGAGGAAAGAAGGGAATCATTTCTGCGCTTTCCTGTCTGAGCGGTTGCTAAACAAATTTTTCAGCGGTCATCAGTCTGTGCGCGCCTTTTAAAAACCGTACGAGTAAACGCAAACACTCCGTGGGCGTTTGTGCGCGTAGCGCAATGAACCCGTCTGCACCCTGGCCGCTTTCTGTCGTCTGCTAAGTGCAGTAGCAGACGATACTTTTTGTTATTGGGCGAACCACCACGCTCGCAGTGTTCTCTCGTTAGGCTTAGCGCGCTCGTTTTGTTTTGACTGCGCGGTAGCGACTGTTTTGTGTATAATCAACGCAACTCACGCTTTTACTTTCACTGTTCACGACGGGGAGGAGATGATCAGCGAACAGCGAAGGCACAATAAAGAAAGCATTCCTCAATTCACTTTCCCTTTTCTTTTTCAAGGGGGAGCAAACACTTCTCCAGAAAGGCGAACCCCAGTCGCCCTTGTTCCCTTTCTACCTTGCCTTTTTTAAAGGCTGTTTTTCTTTTCGCATGCTCGCGGATGAACTTTCTCCCGGGCGTGGTTTGGCAGCGAGTTCAGGAAACACTTAGTTTTTCATTGGCACATCGTATAACCTCCGAAGTGGAAAGCGCAACCAAATAAACAGCGGAGCTCGCCGACGGTCGAGCGCTTTGGCGTACTCGCAAGACCGGCAGAAATTCCTACCGCGCCCACGAGGGGTTCGCCTCCTTTTTGTGTTGCTTTTTTTTATTTTTATGCTGTTTCTCTTCGCCGCTGCCGCCGTGACGGCGCTGTCATCGCTTCTTTCTTTTTGGGTTGCGCCGCGGTTGTTGCCTCTTGCCTTCTGCATGCTAGTAGCGCGCTACACGCGGGAAATGTTTCGTTCTTTTGTTTAGGTTTTTGTTCTCTCTCACGTTATAACTGCGTTTCCCCTCTAACGCGTGCCACGTTTGGTTTAACCTGTTCCAGGGAAGCCGTTAGCCTTCGTCGAGACCCCTTTCGAAGCTTGCATTTCCTGTTCCGCTGCGCGCGCTGCTGTCGTCTGCAAGGCGCATCGTCTGCGAAGTGGCGTTGGCCTTATTGGTTTTTGTTTTACCGTATTGTGGCTGCACCCAGAAACGACGCGATGTCTGGCCCGCGGGATTATTATACACCTGGCCTTCGTTATTGCGACGCGACTGTTTGTTGTCGGATAAAATCAGAGTGATGTCGTGAGATGATCCGGACGTAATGATTTGCTGGTGGCTCCACCCTTTCTGCCAGCTTTGCGTGTTCGCGGAAAGGAAGTCATTGCTTGTATGTCGTCGGTTATTTTCGCTCCAGAGGCGCCTTTACTTCGTTTGCTGTTTCTAAGTTGCTGGATGATATGTTTGGTGTGCCGTTTTGACGCATGGATGTAGACTCTCCATCTGTTGCGGCGATGATAAGTCAGTTCTTAAAAATGAGTTGTAGAAAGTGAATGCCGCATGCATGTTCAGGACTGGTATCCCGAATATTGTGCTTTGAAAATACGGTAGCGCCGGTAGCCACGGTAGCGACGGTAGCGCGACGTAAGCTGTTCGCTAACGTTTATGTCTCAGACAAATATCGCCCGACTTGTGCTTGCTGTCAGTGCGCTTGTGAAGTCGCTGAAAACGGCTGACCAACTAGCCCTAACCTGCACGCCGTATGATGTCTATCGGATTAACGACAACAGAATTACTACCTCGCTTTTGTAATCGTGGTTTAACGACGATTTAGTCGCAATCGTGTCGTCGTCCGGCCGTTATTTGCAGCGGGGGGCGCACGTCTTCTGGCCGAGGCTCGTCCGCGCTCGGTCATAACAGCCGGTCGCAAAGCGATGGCGCAGCTAATAACCGTTTGCGCAACCCTTGTGTGCCGGGAAAGCAGCAACTATCAGCTCGTTCGCCGTAATTACACCTTTCCTGGCACTGGCCCTCAAAGAAACACCTAGATGAGAAAACCGGTTAGCCCTCGCGCAGTTTGGCGTACGAGTCGCCTACGGGGTGTGCTCTCCCACCCGCTCTCTCCGGGTCGACTCTGAGTTTCTTTATTATTGTCATGATTATTCATCTCCGGCTAAGCCTTTTTTCGTCAGGTAGTTTGTTCGGAGGCTGCGCTGTCCGCTTCGCCATCTTCGTTCATCCCTGGCGTCGCCTGAGCCTTTCCGTCCGGCGTAGCTTCGGGCTAATCTGCACTAATCTCTCTCTCTCTCTTTGCTACCAGTCGCGTTAGTCGGCCCCTTCCTACTAAAGTGTGATGAACTGTCTTGTAAGCCCTGCGGCCGTTGCCGCCAGGTTGCCGCCGCTTTCGCGTTCTGTCTGTCGTCTGCTACCGGTTTGGGGCGTGATTAAAAATCGTCTGCTACTCCGCTCAGGATCGTCTGCGTGTCCGCCGGAAGCTACTTACGATGGCGTCCCTGATGGCTATTTCTGTCTTCTGCACGTCTTCTGTTTCTTGCTGCTTTTCGCGGTTGCTGCAGTTGGCTGCCTGTAAGATAGCTTTATGGGCTGCGCCTTGTTTTTTAGAAGGCGTGGCGTATAAATTCATAGCGATTGCCGACAGTCAACAGCTACCGGTATCGAAAGGCTTGGTCGTGCGGTTTGTAATCACCGGGTCGGCTTCGGCTAAGCGCTGTACTAGAGTAGTCATTAAAGTGGCCTTAACGGCCTTCGTGGACGGTCACGTCTAACGGAACGTGGGAAAGGCGCTTGCCCCCGGTACATTGATCTAGATAAAGGAACAGACAACCGATTTTTGTCGAGTATATTTTCTTTATTCCAGATGAACGGGCATCACTTAAAACGCTTTAATCCGGAACGATTTTGATGATAGCGTCCTAGAACCTTTGAAGTCGAAATTTTTAGATCTACCGGCCAAACGTAACCCGGCAAAACGAATTCTGGCAGCCATGACAGTGGGCTGCGTTTCAACATACTTTTAACCGCACGTGAGGTTAAAGAGGTCTATAAAAACTTTCCCACGCCTAAAACAACAACAACCTATTACTTCATCCGGTTTTTGAATCACGTGATGAAATCGACGTAATTGTTTGGCTATGTAAGGTACATGTCGCCACCTTTAAGACTTCAGAAATTTTAGTGCAAAATTAAAATTATTTCCGCATATTTATTTAGAAATTGCTTGCGCTTGCCCTAGTATATAAAACGCTGGCTTTCACATAAGCTGGAGCACAACCACTCCACAAAAATCAGTTGTCTGTCCCTTTATGGTTGAGTGGAGTTTAGGGCAGTGGGTTCGCGGTGCGTTCGTGGTTCTTTTCGGCGACCGGTGAGCGCAAGAGCCAACGGAGTTGCTGCTGTTTACTACGGTTTTGGTATCACATGACTGGATTGAATTGGGTGACGCTTTCGTATCCCACCCAAAGTGGCACCACATTAAGGTGGTGCCGCTTTGTCAGCGGAACTTTAAATATGCGTCTTATTTTAACAGCACCCGTCAATCCCGTCAATGACGTCGCCCGGTGACACGAGTCAGCGAGTTCAAGTGGTGACAATCGCTTAAAAGTCATGTTCCCTATTTATTTAGCCTAATTAAATTCATTTAACGTTAACTGAGCTTCATACATTTCTTACTCCTTCATGCGTGTCTACTGAGTGAACCGAAGTTGCTTGTTGCTCCAGCTATCACGGTGTACGACTGTAGTAGTAGTAGTTGCTTGATGTTGTTCCTTCCTTCCTTCCTAACTTCCTTCCTTCCTTCCTTCCTTCCTTCCTTCCTTCCTTCCTTCTTCTTCTTCTTCTTCTTCTTCTTCTTCTCCTCCTCCTCCTCCTCCTCGTCCTCCTCCTCCTCCTCCTCCCAGAGCCGGATTCATGGACAGGGGGTAGGGTATGGGGTCATGTGCTGATTATATGAACCGGGTTCATTGGCTCGCCGGCCGCCGGTGCTTCTGTTTTCTGCACGAGACCGCGCCGCGGTCGTGCCGCCGGTGCCTCTCGCAGGCCCCGCCCCCTACCTATACTTCTCACCGGTCGTGACCGGCGGATCGAGTATGTAACGTCTGCCGCTAAGAACGTGGCCGCGGTTGCTCTGTGGCTGGCTGGCGCCCGCGTCGGTGTAATGCAGCGCGATTTGCGCACGGTGGCTGCGTGTTCACTCTTGCTTTTTCTACCATGGTAGGCACCGTGTAGCCCGCGCCCTCTTTGCCTGCTTTCGAAGCTACGGACGAACGTGCGTACGAACGTGGAGTTGCGCTGCTGAGCACGAGGTCGCGGGTTCGATTCCTGGCTGCGGCGGCCGCTTTTCTTTTCTGATGGAGGCGAAAAGCAAAAACGCCCGTATGTACGAGATTTCGGCGCACGTTAAAGATCCCCAGGTGGTCAAAATTAATCCGGAGCCCTCCACTACGGCGCGCCTCATCGCCTGCGTTGCGTCGGCGCGTTAAACCCCACAGTCAATAAATCAATCAATCAATCAATCAATCAATCAATCAACGAACGTGGAGTAAATCCTCGTTATAACGAACATCAAAGCAACCTGAGCGGCAAGTTGGTCTTTTGACATGACAGGATAAAATGCGCGAAGGAAAATGATGGCAAAGAGACTTCTTTCTGTTGGTCCAAGCCTTTTCTTTTTTGCGCATTTCATTCCATCGTGTCATAACGAAATCGCTTTACCCCGAGTTTCTCGTTGTCCTCACTGCGTTTTGCTGAAGCAGGTTATTCCACGCTTGTATAGAAGTATCGCTTATAACACAGTCAGTTTTCGACCCAGATGACTTCTACATAGCGAGAGTTTACTGCACTTAATATTTTAGGCCTAGGTGGACCTGTTGGGGCCTGCATCGAAGTCCGTCGAGGTTGACGGTAGCCAATTATGTAGGCTATATATATACACTGGAGGGTGTTCGTGGAAGTGGTCGCAGTGGTCGGTGAAGGCAGTCGCGCCCACACAAGTCAGGTTCAATTTCTGTCTCGCACAACGTGAGCGGGTTTAATAACGTAAAATCCGGTGTTGGTGATAGGAGCACTTATTTGCTCCTCTCGGCCTCTGCTACGTACTAGACAAGCGATATCGCCGCTCTCGCGTCTAGTTTCTTAGCCCTCACTTAACGCGCCGCTGACTGTTATCATTAGAAAGTTCTAGCGTAGCGGCTAGCCGCTAGCGTAGCGGCTAGGTGCGCATTCGTTCCGCTGAGGGACGACCTCCCCGTCGTCCCCGCGCGCGCATGCGCAGTCAGTCCCGGTAACTTGCAGCCGTATAGCGTTAGCGTACGCTAGCCGCTATGCTAAAACTAGTGGCACCAGATAAGGTTGCGGAGTATGGGCACTCTTTTCTCGTATTGTTCCATGCCGCCACCGTGATCACTGGTCAGTTCTCATCACGTGACACTTGTTTACACCGCGATGGTTCATGGGCACCGCCATTTTGTTATTTATGTGTTTTCTGTCGGTCAACTGTGGTAGTCTCAGCTTGTTCTCAGCTTGCTCACTTGCTTGCCTCAGTGACGGTACTCTATATCTTATCAAGTGACGCTAGCTAAAACTATCTGTCGTCATCGGTTTGCCCATCGTTGGGGCTGGACAATCATGTTAGCTTTCACCCCGTGGATACTGAAGGCATGACATTAGCGATGACGATTGCGTCGCATAGCGATCGTGCGTGCGAGTGAATCTTTTCTTGGGAACAGACGTTCACGGCATACCGTGGGTAAACGACTTTTCAACAGTACTCGCTCTACCTACATTCCAGCCGGATATGAACCGCTTTGAAACGCGTTCTCCCCCGGCACCTACTTGAGGGGAATCCCGGGCCTCCTCTCACCTCCCACTCCGCCAGGAAGACTCGCTTTTTCTCCGGGGCGGTTCGACGATCCTGCGGAACGCGCTCTTTGCGTTTTGACCGGCCCCGCCGACGAAGTGGAAGCTGAAGACGACTCTCGCGCGACAGGGCACGCACGACGTAGGAGAAAAAAAAAAGAAAAGTGAGCGAGAGAAAGAGACACTCAACTCTTTCACATATAAACCACGTCGTCGTCTCGCCCTTTGGGTGGTCTCCTCTTCCCCCTCCGAACCTCCTCCTCCCCCTCTTCGTCGTGCTGTCTTGCAGGCGAGCGAACCTTTTACGTACTGTATACGCGCTGACAGATGCGAGGTCCCTGTTCTTATTAATGCATGCGAGCTTTTAGAAAGGTCGTCGGCGTAGTCGTCGCCATCTGGGAGGTTTGTTTCTTACCCAGCCTTGTCTGCTTGGTCTCTTTCTTTCTTCTTTTTTTTTTTTTTTTGTCGTCTTGAACGGAAGTGTTGCCGGGTGGAGATTTTGTTTGTGAAGCGCTTCGCGCTGACGCCTCTTGTCGTGCACCGCCTTGTCGCGTGAGCGAAGCGTGGAGCTTTTGACGCTCGCGTTTATGTATGACATCTCTGGCCGCGTCGTTTTTGTTGTCCGGGGATCGGCTGCCTGAGCGCGTCAGTGTTATACATGGTTGCACAGTGTTCCGGAATGCCGCTTTGAGGTGATGTTTAGCGGCGAAATGCGCTGCGCATTCCCCCCCCGCTGCTGCTTGAAGGGGACGGTGTCTAAACTTGGTTCGTTTAATCCCCGCCTCGTATAGGCTGATTTGTAGCGCTGAAGAGCGTGAGTCTCTTTCACGTCCGTGCGTCAGACGTGTAGAAGGTGAGGGATGCCGCCCGCTTTAAGTCACTTAGAATGCACTTTGTACACATGCCCGGAATATATATATATCTATCTGGATTATATATATATATTATATATATATTATATATCTGGAGGTCGTGGTTCGGGCCCACTGGCGGGCAATTTTTTCTCACTTTCTTTCTTTCTTTTCGCAAATTCTTAATCTGTTTCATGATCTAACAATCATCCTCCCCTTCGCTTTCCGAGGTTTTTCTCGCTGCCAAACCTTTTTCTATTATATATATATATATATATCTATATATATATATATATATATATATAGAAGCGAGAGAGAGAGAGAGAGAGGGCTAGATGCACCTGAATCGCAGGCGGATTAAATTGCGGTCAACCGGCAATTCTGGGCATAAAGCAGTGTGTTACGAAGTGATCCGACGTGACTTAAAGCGGGCGGCATCAACCACGCCCCCTCACCTTTTACATGTCCGACTCACGTGACAGATATATTCCTTTTTAAAACTCTCTCTCTCTCTCTCTCTCTCTCTCTCTCTTCCTCTCTCTCTCTCTCTCTCTCTCTCTCTCTCTCTGTGTGGTGTGTGTGTGTGTGTGTGTGTGTGTGTGGTGTGTGGTGTGTGTGTTGTGTTAAAAAATGACCACGTCTTGGAACCGAGTTTTGCTCTTCGGTCGAATAAGATAGCCAATTGACAGCTGTTCTGCAAGTCCTTAACCGAAGATCCGCCTCACTAAGATTTTTCCTTTTCCGTAGTAGTTTCCGTGAAGTATCCGTCATGCCACGCGTACATTAGCTCTTTCCTAACATACGCCGTTTATCAGTGCTGCAAGTTCGTGTCAAACATACTGAAAGGGTATGCGGAACAGCGTACATTTACGCCTTCGCCGTGCGTTGACGTAATGGCCGGAGAAAGCCCTTCGAGACGACTCGACCACTTGCAACACCGGCGGGAGAAACTGTGACAAGACACTCCCTCTGGTGGAGAAAACTTTCTTGGCTAATTCTCCGAAGCCGGCAATAACCCCGCGGCGACGACTTTGATTTGAGCTTGCGTGTTATGCGTTGTGAAATGTTGTAAAGTCACGGACGAATGAAATGCGAACACGAAAACATGAACCGGAACACGCAAAATTTAAAAATAAAAAGCGCGCCAATCCAACTTGTGAAAGTTGTCGGAAAGCGAAGCTGTAAACGACACCCACAACGGTTACCCATGCGACGTCATTTGAATTCACACACGTGGCTCTACGAAGAGCGCCGCGAGAGTTCGTGTGATGCTGTCACGTCGCGTTCAGCGAGGACGCAGGGGGTAAGTAAATCCGCAGCTGTGACCGGTGAGTACACCGTCTGTCTCCCCCGTCTCCGCGTGCGCTCGTAGCTCAATTGGTAAGACAGCGGGCTCTCGCTCCGTTTCTCTGTTCGGTCCAGGTTCGATTCCTGGCAGTACTAGTTAATTATTTTGTTCGCGGGAATTTTCTGTTGACGCCAACGGTCGCAGCAGAACCCCTGGCTGGTGGGGGTACAAAGCTTCGCTTTACAGTACTGTTCGTGGAGGTTCAATAACGGCGTGCTATTGGTATGCTTATAAAGCCACATTTCGCAGCTTTGTTGCTGTAATTAAGCCAGGCGTCAATTAGACTTGGATGAAAAGAAATCGCGCTACTTGTGTGTTCTGGTTGATATTTTTGTGATCGTGTTTCATTTGACCATGACTGTACGTGACTCGCGTGAAAGCATTGGTGTGCTGCGTTTAGCATTTTCGCTCTTGTGTGCCGGTGCGTTTTAGTCAGCCAAGTGTGCCTGCTCACGCATGCATGGCTGAGACTCCTCGAAGTACAGTCTCCGGCTCGCCGCGGGTTGTTCGCAAGCAGTGAGAAATTTCCCACGCCGTAGAAATATATGCGAAAGACGAATCCAGGATCGCGTTTCGGCGAGTCCGAGGTGAGTCACAGACTGATTATAAAAGAGCCCCACTGTGAAGCCCCCCACGGGGTGCGGCCTTCGAACGGTACTCGTTTCAGGCCCCTGTCCCTTCAGCTTTTTCCTTCACCGACGCTTTTTCTTTTTACTTTTAAAAGGGCAGGCAACCGATTTTTGTCGAATATATTTTCTCTATCCCTAATGAAAGGACATCACTTGAAACGCCTTGAACCTAAGCGGTTTTGCTGATAGCACCCTAGAACTTTCGAAATCGGAATTTTTAGATCTACCACCCGTATGTGTCCTCCCAAAAGGAATGCTGGCAACCATGACAGTTAGGCGTGCGGATACGTACTTTTAAGTTAAAAGTACAGTTAAAAGTTTTAACGGCAACCATGACAGTGAGGCGTGCGGAAACGTACTTTTAAGTTAAAAGTACAGTTAAAAGTTTTAACTGCACGTGAGATTAAAAGACGTGTTTAAAAACTTGTCCCCTGCTGAAACAACGATATGTGCAACCTTCCCTATTCCTTCATGCGGTTTTTGAATCACGCATTGAAACCGACGGAGCTGTTTGTTTATACGTACGGTATAGTGTCACGTTTTGACGCTGCGTTGCGCCACCTTCCAGACTTCAGAAGGTTTAGTGTTAAGATTATGTCCGCGTGCTTAATTACGAATCCCTTGCGGTTACCCCAGTATATGTAAAACGCTAGATTTCATAGGAGCTTGAGAACATGCGCCCCACAAAAATCGGTTGTCTGGCGCACGGCAGACGGAAATTCTACTAAAACAGGGAAGGGGTGTCCTACAAAATTATTACGCGACACCATATTTGCGTAACTGTCCACGTCGGCAGCGGTTTGCAAGGTCGGTCCCGGTGTGTCACTCGCTCGTTTAGATTTAGCGCCACACATAGCGCATGCGCAAACAGAGTCGCAGCACAGTAGCGAGAGCGGTTTTATGTTCTTTTGGATCTCTTCCACTCCCTGTGCTCGAAAAGGTCGTCAGTCATTGCGACCCAAAATACAGGCATTCGTATGGTTGAATGTTGCGGTTTCATCGTAGGCTGACCTACTGTCTTCATCATCATCCGAAGCCTCCGTCCACCGCCGCAAAATAAGCGTTTCTCGCGTCGAATTCCAACCATCATCCTAATCCGTCAACTCCTGTAGAGGACCGCGTTAAGGTGGGCTGCCCGGAATCGAGTGCGGAAGGTTGCCTTCAACCGTTTTGGCGCGCCATCAGTGCTCAGATCCTCACTGGTTACGACGGTGCTGACTTCGCATAGCGCTACTAATCTCCGATCAACTTAACCAACGTATATGAATACCCGTAAGGTGCACGGGTCTTCAAGAGCGTGTCGAAGTAACTCGCGGGAGATTTCGCGCGGTGATACGAATCTCCAATCGACTTGAACGTAAGAGAACGCCCGTAAAGATGCGCTGCTCTTCAAGAATTGCTTGGGTTTTAGACGAGTTGGTTCATATCGACTTGAAAATTCAGCTTGAACGAAAAACCACAGAGGAAGGAAACACGGACACAATGCTGCTCACTGTGTTCAAGCTCTTCAAGATTACTTAGAAGTAGCGCGCTAGAAGGTCACGTGGCTCGATCTTTATTTCTGCTCTCCCCATTTTAGTCGCCATCGTCGTATTTTTTCTCGAGACGGAGGCTAGACGAGGTTGTTGAAGGAGGTCCCTCCCAACAACACCTGCGAGGGCGTCACGCGGTCCCTGCGGGCCTTGTTTCTCAGCTCCGGCGGCAGGTCCCGGTAGGCGGCGTCCGGCAGGGCCTCGTTGCAGCGGTAGACCAGGTCGGACCAGATGATGGCCTCCTGAGAGAAGCAGAAGACGCCCAGGCGGCCTCCGCGCAGCGTCGAGTCGTAGATGTTGCCCGAGTCGGCGACCATCTGGTCGCTCTCGAAGATCCGCAGCCGGATCAGGCCCAGCTCGGGTCGGTGCAGCATCAGCCAGCGGTAGGCCACCTTCTCCTTCCAGCCCACGTTGCGCGGGTCCCGCCACAGCAGTCGTACCTGAGTGAATATCATCATCATCATCATCATCATCATCATAATTTCCACAGCAGCGTGGAGGCCTCTCCCTCTGACCTCCAATGATGCTACTATCATGCACGCACTTCAGGAAGGCTGTAAGCTTCCCCTTCCAACTTTCACTCAGTTTTGGGCAAAGTAAAGTTATCATCATCATCATAATCACGCACTGTCTGAATACACTCTTTGTCGCAAAGGTTTCTCATCTCATACATCGGTCGGCCCATCATTCTTCTCCTATTAGGGGCGAAGCCGCTTAGGGGCTAGGGCTGTTGGCGTCTCCTGTCGTCGTCGTCGTCGTGATCGTCGTCTCATGTAGTCACGATACTAAAACACCGCGAAACTCGTTTACGCCTCGCGCTAGAATGTAACGCGTGCTAAAAAAACGCCGGGGCACTCGTTTACGCCTCGCGCTAGGGAGCTTCGTGCTTCAAAGACAAGAGCCTTTTACAGCAAAGCTGTATACCTGTACCACACAAAGGTTTCACCTCTGTTGGCAAAAAGGCCAAGGCGCCAAGAATACACTTGAACACTGCATGCTTCGCCCCTCCACAGGTTTCACGGGGGTATAGATAAAAGCAGGCGAGGATAGCGGGGTGTTGTATAAGTGAGCCTGTTTATCCCTATAAACCCAGGATCAACGTGTTACCAACGATATACCGCAAAAACAAACGATTAAGAAGCCGCCGTATCACATGCCACACAAGTAAGGCTATGCGTAGCACGTGTGAAGACGGTTGTTCAAAAGCCGGTTGTTTTGCGGCGTATGCAAAACAAAATGTTATGCAAACACAGCCCTCCCGAGAGTCGATAAAAAAAAGGTCGTAAAACGAGGTCTGAAAAACATTGTATCAACTCGTTCCGTCGTTTTTCTCCCCTTTCAATCAGAAACTGTTTTTATTAAAAAAAAAAAAACTCGCACGGGGAAGCTTGTTGTGTATACAGAGCGGGGCAGCGGGGACATAGTCTTGGTTTATGATCGCAAAAACAAAGAAAAAATTGTCAAGAATCAGGAAAATGATCGTCTTCGTGAATTGATTGTTCTTACGGACACAGAAATGGAACGACAGAGGCGTAGCTGTAGCTCGACTGCAATGCTGAGGTGATGTTAAATCTAGGGTGCTCTTGTTTATGCGGAGATTCGAGGCGGCATCCTTTTCGCTTCGTACCTGCTTGACATGAAATTTATATTCTACCCGTGCCACACGTACACGTAAAATGACATTAGGTGCTTAATAGCTTTAACTTTTAATGCCCTTAATTTGCTCCCACACGCAAAAATCTAATGTCATTCGCTCTAATGTCATTTTTGGTTTAGGGAGTTCCGCACAACTCATTCGCCTTCACGAACGCATTAAATCTGCCTACTCTCGAACGCTATGAGCATCAAATGAAACCAACAAAACTCGCAGCACGAGAGTGCTGACGCGAAAACATAGCTGAACTTCGAAATACCGTATTTTCGCGCGTATAACCCGCGCCTGCATATAATCCGCACCCCCACTTTCAGCCCGCTGGAAAAGAAAAAGAAATCCTCGCGTATTGCCCGCACATTTGATACAGGAAAGGTTGCACCAAAGCTGCTGCTCAAGCGACACATCGCGTACAAATTAGAAAGAAAAAGCGTATATTTAGCAAGTAGAATGCACTGACTGCAAGGCCAAAGTGACAATTCCCTCAGTGTCACTGCTCTCGCTAGAGCTATCACTTCAGGCGCAGTTCTCACTGTTGTACAGAAGGTCATGGTCACGACACAACGCGCACTGGCGTGAAGCTTCACTAATGGAAAAACCAGGCGTATTATCCGCACCCCTGCTTTTCCACTGAAATTTTCGCATACTTGGTGCGGGTTATGCACGCAAAAACACGGTAAGGCAATTTTTTGTGCACTCTTGGTGGCGAAGTTCTGAAGAAGACGAAGTTCATTAAAAGAGCGGCAAAAGGAAAAGAACACCGTGGTACGCGTCGTTTTGAATTTTTCGGATTTGGCTACCGCTGGCAGGAGACGGCAGCTGCTGAAGCCACTTTTAGAAACGGCTCCCACCATTTTTAAGAAAACAATATTTCTCACAATGTTTCCTTTTTACAAAAAAACATTTTTAACCCTTGTACGACGTTTTTCTCTAAAAACTTGTGAAATACGAGTGCATTTCTCTTTTTTGTCATTATCACCATCATGCCGAACACAGTTGATTCCCTCGCGTTTTCGCGTGTAGCAAGGCCCGCCCGAATAACGTCATTCGGGTTCTTTTAAGGCCTTGAACACTTAATGCCATTTTTTCGTGTATACGTGTGGCACGGGTGACCTGCCACACCCGTGCGCTGTGGCCTAGGCGCACAGCGCTCGAACAGCCGAAAATGAAAGGAACAAGTTATAGAGCAAGTGCACTGTCACCTGTCGGTAATTCGGCGTCTGTTAATTCAATCCCATCACTTAAGTCGACAAGTTGGTACATCCCTTTACTGTGTGAAGCGGTTTATTTCTTACTTCGGTCGGTGGGGAAATTCTTGGGCCCATTTTTCGAGCACATTTTTAGTAGTCCCACGAGGGTGTTATTAACGAGAGTAGGCTGTATTATCGCTCTCAAGTATAAAGCAAATTCGAGGATAAGGGCAAATTGAAATTACTGAGAAAGATAAAGTTGTTACTAAGAGTAATTTTGTTACGGGTGACACATGGTCGAATCACATGTGAAACTGACCTTTCTAAGCTGGTTCACCTTTTTATTCCAGATTTCAGAATGCATGTTTAATCACCCGAGAAGCAGAGCGCTATGTAGAACGGAATGACACGGAACGAAAAATGACACAAAGTGTATAAAACCTTAAGATACCCAATGACATTATTTGGGCGGGCCGCGCTACACGCGAAAACGCGAAGGCATTAAATGTGTTAGGCATGATGGCGATAATGACCAAAAAGAGAAGTGCACTCATATTTTTGAAGTTTTTAACAGAGAGAAAACCGTCTTACAAGGGTTAAAAATGTTTCTTGCGAAAGAAACGTTTGAGAAAACGTGTTTTCTTAAAAATGGTGGGAGCCGTTTCTAAAAGCGGCTTCAGCAGCTGCCATCGCCTGCCAGCGGTAGCTAAATCTGAAAAATTGAAAATGACGAGTAACACGATGTTTTGCTTTTTGCCACTGTTTTAGTGAACTTCGTCTTCTTCAGAACTTCGATACCAAGAGTGCACACAAAATCGTCTCTTTTCGAAGTTCAGCTACGTTTCCGCGTCAACGCTCTGGTGCTGATAGTTTCGTTGGTTTCATATGATGCTCATCGCGTTCGAGAGTAGGCAGATTTAAAGCGTTCGTGAAGGCGAATGAGTTGTGCGGAACTCCATGAACCAAAAATGACATTAGAGCGAATGGCATTAGATCATTGCGTGTAGCAGCGAATTAATGGCATTAAAACTTAAACCATTAAACACCTAATGCCATTTTTCATGTACGTGTGGCACGGGTGTTATTCTTTGGATTCTTCATGGTCCAGAAGGCTTAGGATTGGCCTTAGAAAATTTTCACAAAGGGTGTACATTCATGACTCCGCCGGGAGAGTTATCTACAAAGTGTGTACATTCATGACTCCGCCGGGAGAGTTTTCATGACTCGCCGGAGAGTTATCTACCAATTGTGTACTTCATGACTCGGCCGGGAGAGTTATCTTACAGTGTGTACATTCATGACTCCCGCCGGGAGAGTCATCTACAAAGTGTGATCCTTCATGACTCCGCCGGGAGAGTCATCTACAAGTGTGTAACATTTCATGACTCCGCCGGGAGAGTCATCTACAAAGTGTGTACATTCATGACTCCGCCGGGAGAGTATCTACAAAGTGTGTACATTCATGACTCCGCCGGGAGAGTTATCTACAAAGTGTGTACATTCATGACTCCGCCGGGAGAGTTATCTACAAAGTGTGTACATTCATGACTCCGCCGGGAGAGTTATCTACAAAGTGTGTACATTCATGACTCCGCCGGGAGAGTTATCTACAAAGTGTGTACATTCATGACTCCGCCGGGAGAGTTATCTACAAAGTGTGTACATTCATGACTCCGCCGGGAGAGTTATCTACAAAGTGTGTACATTCATGACTCCGCCGGGAGAGTTATCTACAAAGTGTGTACATTCATGACTCCGCCGGGAGAGTTATCTACAAAGTGTGTACATTCATGACTCCGCCGGGAGAGTTATCTACAAAGTGTGTACATTCATGACTCCGCCGGGAGAGTCATCTACAAAGTGTGTACATTCATGACTCCGCCGGGAGAGTTATTCATGACTCCGCCGGGAGAGTCATCTACAAAGTGTGTACATTCATGACTCCGCCGGGAGAGTTATCTACAAAGTGTGTACATTCATGACTCCGCCGGGAGAGTTATCTACAAAGTGTGTACATTCATGACTCCGCCGGGAGAGTTATCTACAAAGTGTGTACATTCATGACTCCGCCGGGAGAGTTATCTACAAAGTGTGTACATTCATGACTCCGCCGGGAGAGTTATCTACAAAGTGTGTACATTCATGACTCCGCCGGGAGAGTTATCTACAAAGTGTGTACATTCATGACTCCGCCGGGAGAGTTATCTACAAAGTGTGTACATTCATGACTCCGCCGGGAGAGTTATCTACAAAGTGTGTACATTCATGACTCCGCCGGGAGAGTTATCTACAAAGTGTGTACATTCATGACTCCGCCGGGAGAGTCATCTACAAAGTGTGTACATTCATGACTCCGCCGGGAGAGTCATCTACAAAGTGTGTACATTCATGACTCCGCCGGGAGAGTTATCTACAAAGTGTGTACATTCATGACTCCGCCGGGAGAGTTATCTACAAAGTGTGTACATTCATGACTCCGCCGGGAGAGTTATCTACAAAGTGTGTACATTCATGACTCCGCCGGGAGAGTTATCTACAAAGTGTGTACATTCATGACTCCGCCGGGAGAGTTTTCATGACTCCGCCGGGAGAGTTATCTACAAAGTGTGTACATTCATGACTCCGCCGGGAGAGTTATCTACAAAGTGTGTACATTCATGACTCCGCCGGGAGAGTCATCTACAACTCGCTAGCGCCAAGAGCCCGGCACACACCCGACCTAGAAATCGCAGGGGTAGTCATAGAATGTAAAACTTGCTTCGAATGGGCGGATAGGAGGGCGCAAGTACCGGGAAGTATCGGGTTTCGCTCGAAAACCAGCATACTTATGCGGGTCTCACGGAAGAGCCAACGTCCCAGCAGCAGCCGGCCGCCCTCTCCCCGGACTGACTCACACGCCGCCGGTCGCAGGATCCGCCATGGGCGTGCACGGGGGGCGCCTAGCTCCGCCGGACGACGCAAACTATATCACGGCCCGAGCACGCGCACAAAATTGCGCTTAGCGAACAATGAGTCACGATCCCTGGCGCTCTGAGGGTACGCAGCACGGGAAGGAGTGCAGCGTTTTGAAGTTTCTGGTTATTTGCTCGAAGCTGGGACGGCTTTTGTGATTGGATGCGACGTAGGCCTGCTTCCAAGCGGAGTTTGTCCCCCCGTACGTACGTCAAGACTCTCTTTCAACTCATAAGCAGGACTGCTCTGCACTAAATGAGGCGTAACCCGCCAGCGGAACGAGGTTCGGTGTTGCGATACCGCCCTGTTGACGGGCAGGGGGGTGTGAAGAGATGGAAAGGCCGATAAGAGGTGGTGACGGGTCTACCGGCTCCTCCAGTCAGTTTAACATAGCTGTGCAAATAGGCCCCCGCTATAGTTTTAGCCGTTAACTCTACCAGACTGTTCTGTTCTCATAAGAATCGTCATCATCATCACGCATTCATGTCGTTCGTTCATCATCATCATCATCATCATCGGCCTATTTTCTGTCCACTGCAGGATGAAGGTATCTGATTGACTTCCAACTGATGCTGGTCTGTGCTGCCCGAACCTATTCTTTGCCATCGAATTTCCTTATCTCGCTCCTCCACCGAGTTATCGGCCTTCTCCTCTTTTTAGTCCTCTCTCGGTAGCGAATCCGTTACCCTTAGGTGTCCACCGGCTGTCACTTCTCCGCATGACACGTTAAGCCTAATAGCCGCTCCATTCGGTTGATTTGACCCTGGATATTGTGCACCCGAGTCAGAAGTATCGCTGACAGCAATTTTTTAAGCTTTCTCTTCAACGCTGGAGGCGTTACTGCAGGGCCGAATTCTCTAAAAGGAGGGCGTCGTCCTGAAGCGACGTGGTACTGCCATGACTGCCATGAAAATGCATGTATTCTTGGGTTGGGGCGTCGCTTTGGACGAGGGGCATAAGAGTGCACCAGGGGGACGCCTTGCGTTTTCTACCCCCCTCCCCCCTCTCGCCCAAAGTGACGCCCCAGCCCAAGAATACATGCATTTGCTTGCCAGTACCGCGTCGCTTCATAACGGCGCCCTCCTTTCATAGAATTCGGCCCCAGGTTTGATTATCAAGATCTCCGTGATTGTGACTCTGAGGACAGTACGGCCATGAGAAAGACGGGCAGCACACGCACCTGTCCCGGCGTGTCTCCGGTGTGCCACAGGGCGTTCCTGAGCGTCTCGCCCGGCTCCGTCTCGGAGTGGACGAGCTTGAGCTGGATGCCCGGCTCGGCGACTGCGCGGAATGGCGTGGCCTGCCAGTACGTCTGGCTGCTCTTCTTCCACATGACGGCGTAGAAGTGGCCGTTGTCCTGGTAGCCGAACACGAAGCCCACGTAGTCGTCGTCCACCTCCGTGTCCACGAAGAAGGTGCCTGTCCGGGAACAGAAGAGGGGCGAGAGGAAAGGCTTGCGGAGTGCCGTGAACAGTGGTATTTTAAATGGTATTTTAAAGTTCAATCTTTACCCCCCGTGTCCTCACCCCCAGCTGGATATGACTCCTAGTCTCGTCAGCGTCATCATCATAATCAAATGCTTGCGTCCACTGCAGGACGAGGCCTCTTTTAAGGATTTCCAGTCACATTTATCCTGGGTTTGCCGATTTGCCCCTAAATTTTCTTAGTTCATCACTCCATTGAGCCCATGTTCTTGCCCCTTTCCTTTGTGCCCCGTTGGTAGCCATTTTATTAAACGGATGGTCCACCTGTTGCTTGTTGTCCGCATTACGTACCTGCGCAACCCCACTTCTTTCGCTTTATTTGAACCAACATGTCTTCCGCCCGAGTCTGTTCCCTAACTCACGCTGCTATTTTACTTCACCCGTAGCTTTTAAAGCGCAGCTTTCTATGCTTTACTGATGGCGATGTAGTTGCGCAAAAACGCACTGCAGGAAGGCCACCCTTACACAATGGTTTTCCAGAAAGGCACATCAATCATACCACACACGTAGACAATGGAAGGTCTTTACGCCAAAAACACGCAGGGTACAGCACTGGAAGTCGACACATTGGCATTGTAATAGAATCGCTGATTATGATGAGCGTTCCGTCATCGCATTCGGATTGCTCAGCATTTTCTTTGGCTTCGTTGCGCAGGCGTTGGCTTTGGATTTTGACTTAGTTTAAGTAGACTTTGACATTGGATTTTGGACTTGGATTTGAGAAAGCGTCGTGTTTTAACCATCTTTATCTTTAGAAAGTGGCTTTGGTTGCGTGCATTGTAGTCCTTGTCCTCGTATATCCGTTGTTTTCCTGCCTTCTTCAAGCCTAGCCGATTTGTGGGCCTATGTGTATTCTATTGACAAGTCGTCGTTAATCCGTCGTTAATCCGTCGTCTACCACAGCAACCATGCTTGAACCTGAGCTGCCCACGTGAGCGCCCCTGCATGTCGAGATGGTCCCTTTCCCCCTTGGTTTCCGTGGACGACGGTCTCTTACCTTCGAAGTCGACGCCCCCGAAGTGCTGGAAGCCGACGGCCAGGCCCGGGTCCGAGTTCATGGTCTGCACGATCTCGGCGCCCTTGTTGTAGACGACCCAGTGGGGGTCGATCTGCGAGTCGCCCTCGGGGTCCAGCACCACGGTCTGGTAGGCGCGGAAGTCGGTCGCGTACACGCGCCGGTTGTCCGGGCACACGTCCAGGGCGTCCGGCACCGAGTCCCCGTCGAAGTCCTCGCGGCACGCGTCCCCGACGCCAGTCCGGTTGGTGTCCCGCTGGTCCGGGTTCGCAACCAGGGCGCAGTTGTCCTGCAGATTTTTTTTTTTCGGCGCAGGAAAAAAAAAAAAAAAAAAACGTTCACGGAAATTCTTACGCTTCGCGCGTGCTCTCCAGCGCTTTCAAAAAGTGCAGCTAGCTGGACCAGTTGGTTCATATTGACGGGGATGGGAAACCAGCGAAAAAAGGACGCGATACAGAAGGAGAGACGAGACAACACAACGCTGTACTAGCAACTGAAATTTAATAGAACCGGATACACCCTGTGAACAATAAAGCCAATGCATGCGCCAACACGTATGCCTGATTCGATCAAAAAAATGCTAGTTTCACTTAACTTCTCGTGCTTTCGTATAATCACCGCTCAATTTTGTAGGAACACGATTTCTTTATCGCCGAGGGAAATAGGCGGTGCGATAATGCAGTTGCCTTCCTCCTGTTTGATGAAGAACGCTTCAAGTATTTCGCTCCCATTTTTGGTCCTTGCTTTCCCAAGAATCGTCACACAGTCAAATATTTGTTCGCACTTGCACTGTCCACAGTTATAGGCAAGGTGTCCGGCTCCTTGAGAACTAACTAAGGAATCACTCTGGAAGGCTGACCTCGACTGACCTTGGAGTCGACACGAATGATGGAAGAACTCAAGTGAACCGGGAAAGGTCACAAGCGAAGCAAAGCATTCCAGCTAGCTGTGCATATGAGAGGTGAATAATCATTGATTGGTGATTGATAAAAACGGTTAGTAACGTGGAATTAAGATAGATTAAGACGAATAAGAATGGATTGAGGCGGATTAAAATGAATTGGGAGGGAATAATGATTGATTAGTAATTGATAGAAATGGGTAGTAAGTGGTATTAAGGTGGGTTGAGATGAATTACGACGGTTTTTTTTTCTACCGCGGGCGTGGTGCTGCACCTGTACTGAAAGTGAAGCCCCTGTTATAACGTAGACCTCGGGATGAGAAACTGGCTTCGTAATAAGCCATACCTTGTTAAAAGCGGTGACTATCTGCTCTTCATGCACCGAAGTTGGGACCATAAAGTACTTCGAACGAAGATGAACTTGAATAAAGTTTTTTTTTTTTTGTTATGGCGGGGGTTTTATAATAAAGGCCCAGATATTCCTGCGGAGAACGGTTGTCGCGCGGACCCCATGAATAAACATCGAACTTCGAAGTCAGGTGACTGTTTAACATGCGCAGGGCGTTCTCACCTGAGCGCCTGAATAGGTTAGTTCTTGCCATTGCAGCCACAAAAGGGTTGTTTTGCCAGGTTATGAATGTAAAAGTGTCAAAGCACCAAAAGCGACATTCCGTTTCCTAGTCAGTGCAGACCGGCAACTTCCGGTGCGATGCACATGTTTCATTAAACGTGGTGACGGTTTCTTTTCCGCTCCTGAACCGACATAAAAGATACGAAACCGCTTTTACTAACGAAAAGAATGCGCAGAAGTGATCCGAAGGACCATTTTCCCATAAGAAATCGCAGAAATAAAAAAAATCCCGGGCCATCTCCGCTAACGTGAAACCTGGAGAGGGGCGAAGCATGCAGTGTATAAGTGTATTCTTGTCGCCTTGGCGCTTTTGCCAACGGAGACGAAACCGTTGGGTGGTAGAGGTATACAGCTTTGCTGTTAAGTTGTCTTGTCTTTGAAGCACGAAGAAGCTCTCTTGCGCGAGGCATAAATGAGTGTCACGGTGTTTTTTTTCATTTAGTACGCGTTACGAAGCGCTCCAGCGCGAGGCGTAAACGAGTGTCCCGGTGTGTTCTTTTCGTACGTGTTACGTTCGAGCGCGAGGTGTAAACGAGTTTCGCGCTGTTTTAGTACCGTGACTACATGAGATGACGCTTACGGCGACGACAGGAGACGCCGACAGCCCCAGCACCTGAGGGGCTTCGCCCCTAAAAAAATGGAGAGTTGCTGGGGCTCGAACCCGGGATGTAAGCTTTAAAAGCCGCGCCGCTACCCGCTAGGCCACACAGCCGGAACAGCGTGGTTATATTATCAGGTGATCAAAAAGACTACGGCAGTGTTCAAGGTTAACCAGTAGACGGCTCTGGTTGCAACAGGAAGTGCTCGAGCTGCACCGACTTGGAAGCGGAATGTCGCGCCCCAAAGGCCTCATTTTCTCGTTAAAATTACGTCAGACGCTTCTAAAAATCCTCCTCCAGTTGGCAGTTGAGGTGACTGTGAGAGAGAAAGAGGTTCCCAGCCTGCACCACATATGTATGGAGCGTATACTCCGTAAGCCTCCGTGCACCGCACTCGCCTGGTTGTCCGGGATGCCGTCGTTGTCCTTGTCGAAGTCGCAGGCGTCGCCGTCTCCGTCCGAGTCCGTGTCCAGCTGGTCCGCGTTCGGGTCGTCGGGGCAGTTGTCCCGGCTGTCCTGCACGCCGTCCCGGTCCCGGTCGATGTTGTCGTCGCACGCGTCGCCCACCAGGTCCCGGTCCGTGTCGACCTGCGGGACCGCGAGTTGTCGGTATCCGGACGCGTAGAATTCGAAGGCACCCGCCGCGGTGGCTCAGTGGCTAAACCGCTGTGCTGCTGAGCCTGAAGACGCTGGTTTGATTCCGGCCGCGGTGGCTGCTTTTCTGATGGAGGCGAAACGCGAAAGTGCCCTCGCGTGTGGAGATTTCAGCGCGCGTTAAAGGGACCCTGCAACACTTTCGATAGACGCTTTCACTCTTCCTTCGCGTCTGGAAGCACTGCGAAAGCTACAGTTATCGCCAGCACGGAGCGGCACTGCGTGATTTGCTCGCGCCACCAGATACGCGTTCAATTTCTGCTTTGTTCTCGTGGCTTTATTTTTGAAGTTGCTATCGGAAAGCGTTCATTGCTGCAACTGAAGGAAAACCGGCCAACAGCCGCTATACGGCCTCAGTGACGTAATTTGGGCCGTCGAAGAACGTTGAGACCGGCGAAGAGAGAAAAATCATTTGAGCGAGGTTATAAAGTTATCTGATGGGCATAGAGCAGTAATTTTTGGCTGAGGTACTTTTCTTTTAAGATTTCAAAAAAAAATTGAAAAGAGTTGCAGGGTCCCTTTAAAGGTCACCGGGTGGTCGAAATTAACGCGGATCCCTCCACTACGGCACGCCTCACAGCCCAAGTGTGTCTTCGGCCGGTTGAAGCCCTCAAATAAAGAATTTGGGGGGAATCAGCAGCGGCAGTAGTAGCAGCACTTGTAATGTGAAATATGAGGACCCAGGGTCCAAGCAGAGGGGTATGAGTGATGAGAAATGCCGGTGAGGGTAAATACAGGCGAAAACATATCAGCTGCTACCTATCCTTCTTTTTTCACTCATGGTTTGGTCTTGGGGGTCGTAACGAAGGATGCGATACAGACCCAGCATTCCCAGTACCAGTGCAAAAAATTCTACATAATTCGCTGTAGGAATGCCTGTTACGCACACAAATGATCGGTCGCATGTCTTGAAACACTTCGAAGTAAGCAATAAGTCGAAGTATGCGAGCGCCTTTAGCTGTAGTGCAGGCGTTTTTTTTTTTTTTTTTTTTTAATGCAGAGCATTGCAGTAACTCACGATGTCACCCGCGTTGACGTCCGTAGTCGTAGTCCGCACCCGTCCCCCTACACTATATAAAAAAATACTATCCGGCGCCTGGTTTCGATCCCTCGACCCTGCGGGCGGAACGCAATGTACATGGTGCTCTACCCACTGCGCCGCAAAGCCGACACAGAATGGGAGGCTACGAACGCGCCTTATATCCTTGACTCATTCAAACTACGTCAAGAAGCTGCTGATACAACGCATTCACTACCACCAGCTCCCCAAACACTAAACGTTAACGCAATACACCCACCCCCTATGCGACGCATTTACTCGAGTCCCCCTCGCGGGGAGATGGGCCCAATTTTTTTTGGTTCCCCCCCCCCCCCCCCACATTTACAAATAGGGCTCTAGACAGCCCTCACCCGGGTTTTGGGCGATATATTCAACTGCGCTCAGAAATGCGCGATGAGCCGTTTCCCTTCAGTGTAAAATAAGGCAATGTTGCTGATAAAAAGTGAGGCAGCTATTTTTTTTAGTTACAAATCCCGATTACTTTAAATGGGCATGCTGCTAGCGTGGCGTAGATTATCTGAAAACGGGCCTAAAGATATATGATCTAAACTGGCTACCGAAGTCTGCGGAAACCCTTGTTTGCAAGCACTGAAAAAGAGAAGAGCTGAAAACGGTCGTCGTCAACGTGGAAGCGGCGTGTAGGGCGTGCGACTATGTACTCAGAGTGTCAGAAAACTTTCCTGGTCAGTTTAATTTTTATTGGTTGTCTCGCGTCGCCTACGTTCAGGGGTTGTTCGGAGATGCACTTTCGCGTACCTTGCTGGTAATATATGGTAATGTTAACGTTCGTATTCACGACGGCTTTTCCGCGACAAATAGCACCAGTCAAAAGCAAAATGAGAGAGAAAACATTTTGGAGATTCCTCACGCGATAACGTCTTGCCGAAGCAAGGAATGCCCGAAAGAGAGATGAGGGCCGGAGAAGGGTACCATGAAATTTCCGGAGGTTGTTCCGACTCGATCCCCTGCCTCCTGTTATCTCGTTGGCCACACTTCGATAATTCATTGCATACCAAGCTGTTCGCTGCTCTTGTCTCTGCTTCGTTATTTATCCCGTGTGAACTTTGGTCAAGCTCATCCATCCTACAGCAGTGGAAGATAGGAGAGTTAGTAGATGCGTTCCGCCAATGCAAATGAGGACGGACGTAGGAAGCAGCGCACGTCCCGTCGACTCTGGCGTGTGTCCCTTCCTTATTGCTCTGGTAGAGTGGGTCTATGTACGCATCGTCATCATCATCATCATCTTGCTTGTGTCCACTGCAGGACGAAGTCCTCTCCCATGCTTGTACAGCTCCGTTCCTTTCTACATTGCCCTAGTGGACATGCAGCTAAAGGACGTTTTAGGACCATGGGCTTGTCCCAAACGTGCTTTACGGGCTACAAAAGCTCTGATAGAGTACCTGCAACACACAGGTCTAGACCAGTCGCTGTGGATAACTCGCCGTTTCTGTGCGCATCAAGTTTTTGAACATCATCGCCATCATCTTCGTCACGCCGTCAACTGGCGTAGCAAGTTAGGCATTTTAGCTCTGCTAACATCGTCAGACTTCATTAAAATATCTCTCTCTCTCTCTCTCTCTCTCTCTCTCTCTCTTCTCTCTCTCTCTCTCTCTCTCTCTCTCTCTCTCTCTCTCTCTCTCTCTCTCTCTCTCTCTCTCTCCACCTGTGACTTTCCTAATTTAATCATTCATCGACTTTCCTTTCTTCCAGTCTCGGCTTCTAGAAGCCAGTGTGTAGCTCTCAAGACCCAGCGGTTGTCAGTTCTTCGATTACATGTCCGGCCACAGTCTACCCTTCCTGTCTGTGATGGCCACACTGTTACCCTGGTAGTCTACCGGTTAGATGTCCGTCCCAAGCATTGGACGCCCAGCCCACGTTCAGTTCTTGTTCTTGTTCTTGTTAGATGTTAAGTTTTTAAACCTAATTTCCTATCATGCATAATCAAAACTTGCCCTACACACCAGCCAGCACAATTGCCTTTTATTGATTTTACTATTTGTTTGGCTTACACGTTTTAGTACCTACGTTTTTTTTTGTGGTAATCGCTTTTGTTTGGCGTTCTTTGCCCTAGCTGGCCTTGCGCCAGAAACATCCAACTATCATCATCATCATGCAGTTCTTCTCCCTGATTTGAGCTATGATATAGCCCAGCTAAGTTTAAGCGGTGCTCGCCCGATATCCCACGCATTATTCGTTGCGCTGATGGGAATGAGCTCTCCCTCCGGGCCGATTCCACGATCTCGACGTCAGCCGTACCTGGTCGATGTTCGGCACTCGTGGGCAGTTGTCGCAGGCGTCGCCCAGTCCGTCTCGGTCGGCGTCGGCCTGGTCGCCGTTCGGCACCGTGGGGCAGTTGTCGCGCTCGTTGAGCACCCCGTCGTCGTCCGCGTCCTCGTCGCAGATGTCCCCGCGACCGTCGCCGTCCGAGTCCACCTGGTCCGGGTTCGACACCAGCGGGCAGTTGTCGCACGCGTCGCCCTGGAAAAAAAATTTAAAAAAAAAACGGCTCGTGACTTGGCGAAGCGTAGAGCACGCGCTGGTCAACTACCGTATCGGAAGCACAACAACACGCGTTAACCGGATAACGCACATACGCACAAAGAGCGGAACTGCGAAAGTTAGCGCGTTATTCTAAAAGCAAGACGCAATATTTTTTCATTGCTTTGCTGTTTCGTGACTACGGCGAACGTATACCGGCAGTCTCTCAGATTTTTCTTTGCCACCTCGGTGACAAACGGTCTCGCGTGTTGCCCAAATGACTAACAAAATATTTTTTGTTTGCCCATTAATAAATGTACAGCTTTTATTCGAGGCTACCCAACGTTATGGTGGGAAAGTAATGACTTATAAGCCAGGGTCGCTTTTTTTTTTCCCTCGTGCGGCTGCTCCAGAACAAGGCAGCGGTGTGAGCGCGGCTTAGGCTCCTGTCACGGTCGCCGATGCCGTGCCCTGTGTGGAAGACGGGTCGATCGTGTATGCGATTCCCTTGTGTTCACTGCGGCTGAGTTCCGCACGCGACGACTCACGCCACTCTGTACAGCACGTTGCACGCCACTGGTTCGGGACGAAACGGCTGTTTACGCGGGGAGGGGACGTCTGGGGGGGCTCGCATCGATCGTTTTAGTCGACGGGACACGGCTTCTCTCTGCTGCCGCCTGAATGTGCCATTTAAAATCCCCGCACGTGTTCCTTGTTTAAATTTGCATAGATTTTGTCAATATTTTAGACATCAAAAAGATTCGACCGTCCTCTGGTCTGTGGTGCGCATGCGTAATTGGAGGGTCCTGTCGACTGCGCCAGTTCTATTGCCGTTGACACAGTCCGATGATAAAATGGTTGCTCTCAGTACATAATCGAGGGTTCAAGGAAATGTCGTCTGGTCAGGCATGAGAATGTACAAAATAAAAGGGAACACTGACCACGCATAAAAATATAATTGACGTTTCGGAACCGCAGACGGGTTCTTTGTTCACTGAGTTAAGACAAGTTTTGTACTTGCTCTGAGTACGAAGGTGAAAAAGTATTGTAAAGCGGGGCTTCGCAGCGAACAAACAGACGGTCTTACAGCGGCCGAGACACTTTACCGTCTGTTTTGTCTGATGTTGCAACTGCTGATAGTATACCGTCGGTATCGTTCGGGAAGAAACCACGTGAAAAAGGACAGTTACGTTGGCTTTTGCTGTTCGCTGCAGAAATGTCAGTTGAAAGCAGTGAACTTCGACGATGTAACAGTAGTAGCCGTGAACTGTCGACAAAACGAAGTTCAAGGCAGCTGCGCGAAGTAGCAGTGACGGGCGGTAGTCTGGGTCTTTAACTTGGTCACGCATTCTACTGTTCAATAACTCTGCTCCCTTTCTTAACAGTAAGTGTGGATTCTAGCAGCTGTTACGTTAATCTTCGTTTACGTGTTCGCAATGTCGTCAATTTACCTCGCAAAAGAACATAATAGTTTCCAGGGTATTGCCAAAAAACTCATACCGTCACCGCACAGACTCGCTGTGACGCCGAAATTTTATTTTTGTTTAGACCCACCGTTAAAGCTTTCGAAAGTCACCGGTTTGTGCTTCTCTATACGTAAGAAAAGTTAAGCGGCTCTTGTGCACCGTTTATACGGCCCGCGAAAAGCTGTATACGCGTCCCAGGATCTAACATCGGATGAACTTCGTCGATAGTGCCCGCAATAAGCTGAATTATTCGCCCTGTCGATGAAAGTGCGCGGGAAGCTGCCGTCCGAGAAACCGCCTCGGCGGCGCCGACACAACAAAACGGAGGACAAAAGAGGGTCGCCATCCCGCCTTGCTAAAGTGGATGTCCAGCGAAGCAGTTGTCGGCCACTACAAATGCTACTGGGGGAGGGTACGAAATGATTCTCGTCATCTCGGTGGCTTTGTCGCTTGCGCTCGGCTTCTCTGGCGGCAGATCCTGGGTCCTGCCTAGCCCGACTTATGCGCTCGGCGTCTTGGGCAAGAACTGCTCACTTTAGTGACACTAGTCCTGCCTAGCCTTCAAGGATAATCTGCAAGCATAATCTTTACTAGGAACACATGGTCCCATTGTTCACGGGCGCCTTACCACCCATAATGCGGTTTCGATGCTTGTTTTGTGTGTTTTTTTTAACGAATACTGATCTCTATGCTGCACGCCTGATTAGCCTGACGCGTGCGCTCGGCGTCTTGGGCGAGGACTGGTGGGTCCTGCCTGTGTTTTTGTTTACGACACGAAATTTTCCGACCATGGCATTTTAACAAATGTGACAAAACAAACATTGTCTTGGCGCTATTTGGCCTCAGACGCCCTTGCGCCAATAAAATATACATAGTAGTAGAAATTTTCCGACCATCTAGAGGCTAAGAGCTTCGCTGCAAAAAAAAAAAGCACAGCGGAACGAGTTGTGAACGCGCGGTGCGCTCGGCTCGCCTGGTGGTCCGGTCCGTCCGGGTCGGTGTCCTCCTGTCCGGGGTTGGCGGCCAGCGGGCAGTTGTCGGGCCCGTTGGGCACCCCGTCGTTGTCGGCGTCGTTGTCGCACGCGTCGCCCTCTCCGTCGTTGTCGGCGTCCTCTTGGCCCGAGTTGGGGGTGCCCGGACAGTTGTCCGCGTAGCACCGGACGTGGCGGCACGGAAGGGCGACCTGCGAGGGGGGAAAAGATAGTAACATGGTATCATGAATCCGTTGCCGTGTGTGCGTGTGTATATATATCGTATACCCGCCGCGGTGGCTCAGTGGCTAAGGCGTTCTGCTGCTGAGCACGAGGTCGCGGGCTCGATTCCCGGCCGCGGCGGCCGCTTTTCTGATGGAGGCGAAAAGCAAACAACGCCCGTGTGTACGAGATTTCGACGCACGTTAAAGATCCCCAGGTGGTCAAAATTAATCCTGAGTCCTCCACTACGGACGTGCCTAATCGCCTGCGTTGGTTCGGCGCGTTAAACCCTACAATCAATCAGGTCAATACATATATATCAAACTCAAGCGCTCCTTGAAGTGGCGCTGCCGTTGATGCGGCGGTATTCTTGTAGCGGTTCTACTGTTCAAGCGGTGGTATCGTTGAAGCGGCTGTATCGTTGAAGTGGTAGGTGTCGCTAAAGCGGGGGTATTGTTGAAGCGACGTTACCCTTGAAGTGGTGAGTGTCGTTGAAACGGTTGTATCCGTAAAGCGGTTGTGTGGGCGATGGGGCGGTACCTTTGAAGCAGTGGATATATCGTTCGAGTGGCTAGTTGTGCGGTGCGGTATCCTGCCGCTGAAGGGCGGTGGGATGAAGGGGTACACTAAACTAATTGTGTGCATTAGCGGCCTCCACTCCTGCCGGAGCGCGGCCGGTTGCCGCGGCATGACACTGCTCTTAATCCCGCTTTTTATTTATTTGGTAATTATTGGCCCCTTAACGCGGAGGTTTCGGCCCTAGTCCGAACTTTTTGTTCCTTCCTTCCCCCCCTCCGTACATAACTTCTGCCCTCCCGTCTTCCTCGCTTATTTCGAATTTTACCAATTCCGAAATCCGCAGATTGGTATGTCTGCTTTTATCTTCGTACTGCGCAAAGCTGACAATTGTCGAAAACTTGCGCCAAGTCATCATCATGATCATCATCCTATCTACGCCCACTGCAGGGCAAATGCCTCTCCCATAGATCTTCAAGTATTTCGATACTCTGCTAACTGCGACCAGTTTATCCCGCAAACTTCTTGATTTCATCTGCCCATCTAACTTTCTACCTCCCCCTGCCACGCTTGCCTTCTCTATGGATCCACTCTGTTGCCCTTAACGACCAACGACTATCTTGCCTTCGCATTACATTCCTGCCCACGCCCATTTCTTCTTCTTAATTTCTACTAATATGTCCTTAACACGCGTTTGTTCCCTGACCCACTCCGCTCTCTTCTTGTCCCTTAACGTTACACCTATCATATTCCGTTCCATTGCTCGCTAAGTCGCCCTCAATTTAAGTGAACCCTTTTAGTTAGGGTTCAACTTAAATTGAAGACGACCCAGCGAGCAGTGCGCCAAGTATTAGCCTTCGAATTCAGAAGGCGGTCTTGTGTTTCCTTCGTCCAGGAGCCTAACAAAGCCGCTTTTTTATAGGCGTGACGATCTTCCTACGGCACAACTTTATCCTCGATGCTCTAGCGGCAAGGAAGAGCTTTGCGAAACGCTCGAGAACTTTGCGTAATTGGTCACCAAATGTCGCCGCTGTTGTTGTGTTCGGCCCGTTTGAACTCGACACCCTCGCGGTGCGCATTACAGAACTGCGAACTCATTAAAGACACCACACACCTCAAGCCGGTGAAATCGCCGGAAACAGAAAAAAAAAAAAAATGCAACTCGGAAAGAAGTTCCTCCGTCTCACCGTCGTCGCTTCAAAGCGTAATCGCCTAGAGGTGTATGTTTGAAGCTTATGGCAGTAGGCAACGCGGACATCGAACAAACGGGTTAAAGTTGTACCAGAAACAAAAGTGCTACAAAGACCAGTTTAAGCATCGCTCTGGTGATTGCGCAGGCCACATTAAATATACTGCAATTCTTTCCGCGTAATTTGGAAGGACACATTCCCGCGAATGTTTAGTATATAGACTGCTTTCCGAAAGATTAGAGCAGGGTCGTTCCACGAAGTGAACCGGCGTTTCGCGTGATCGTATACTTTCTCGAATTTCTGCTGTCACTGCTTGAATTATTCTCTTATTGTTTGTGTAATGATTCATTTTTTTAGCCCTCTTCGAGACAGCACAATCGCGTGCACTATTCCGCCCCGAAAGCTGCGTGGCTGGCCTCATTCATTTGGCTGTGCCAACGTTTATCGCCGGGCTTCAAACACCCGCGACAAGAACCTCCCGGTGAGGGCATATACGCTGCAATCGTTTCACAAAGGTTTCGTGTGAGCGGTAGTGCTCTAGCGGGTGAACGCCGTTCTCTCAAGTCAATTATGCGCATTGTTTATGTTTATCTTAGGTTGCGTTAGGCTAATAAGAATCAACTATGCCGTGGTACGGTCCACAGAAGAAACCTGAGCATTACCATGTGGTCTCTTGGATGATGACTATCATGAACACAGGAATAATGTGCATGCACATTATTCCTGTGTTCATGATAATCATCATCCAATAGTCCACAGAGTAGGCACTGCCTAATCAATTACTTCAGGCCGATGCCACAGAAGGCCAGACGTATCAGTAGCTGTGACAGGTATCTTGCCCTCTGTACGTCATATTCGCGATGAACACACGCAGGCACGAAGGAGGGAGGAAATAGCCAGACTCCGAATTTGACCGCAGGGAGTCTGTGTTCCCTCTGACCATATAATTCGATGCTAATACACCCGTCACACGGTCACTTTCAATCGCTATTGAGTCGATCCGGATCGAGCTCAGTCCGGATCGGGCGCTGCTACACGGCAGTTTCAATCGCGATCGAGCCCGATCCAGCTCGGAACTCAATCCTGGTTTCTCAAGCGCGATTGAGGTTTCCAAGGGCGATCGGAGGAAAGCGGGGATACTCTCGTCCCCGCTGACTAATGGCACAGAAGGTGACAGCTTCGACTAACGCCACAAATTGTATCGAATAACTTGACCCAAATAAGCGTGAAGTTACATATAGTTCCATATATAAAGTTTATATAGTTCCATGCAACTACGACCGCGCAAAGTTACCAAGCCTGGCGTACTTGAATGCAACCGGTGCAACTTATCGATCGGAATCGAAACGTGCCGTGTAGCAGCGACGGTGCGTAGAGCGCGCTCAAAAAGTCAATCGCGCTTCGCTTCAATCCGGATTGAAAGTGCCCGTGTTACAGGGGTCTAAATATACTAGAAGGAACCGGGCGGACACGTTCCACTGACCTTGGCATGGCTCACGAACAGGCTGAAAAGTTGCCTCTAGCTGTAGGGAAGCAACAATATTACTGTAGGAGGTTAATCAAATTTGTTTCGTTATTATAAAATTTAAGCTCCAGAAATATTTGTCAGTGATTATTTGGAAGCTTCATGCAAGATAAACAAGAAAAAAATGTTGCCGTTTTTTGGTGATTTTGGCTTCGAGACAAAAAAGGAGCCTCGTGGCCAGCCAAGCCAAGTAATCGAGCAACTTCGCTATCTGCAATGGCGGCGCCCACGACGCCCCGCGATTGCAGCGCCAGATTTCCCTCATACTCGGGTACAAGCGGTACAAGTTTAAGAACGGCAACGGAAGTTGCCGCTGCGCCTCATCACCGCAGCCGGATGTTACTCCGCGAAGCGCAAGTAATGCGTTACTGGAAGTATTTTGAACATGGCATGAGCCGTTTCCGTGATTTTCTGGACTTAGTATTCTTATAAAACGACTGCAGCGACGACAAACTACGTGAGCAAAGGCAGATGATATCACATATTCATAGCAACCTTGAGAAACAGTGCGAAAAAACTCGGGCGTAGAGAGGTTAAACAGACATGAGCGCTGGTGTCTGTTTACCCTCTCTACGTCCGAGTTTTTTCGCACTGTTTTTCAAGGAGTCATGTTTACCCAACTAGCCAAAAGTCAAGCTTTATTGCGTTACATTCATAGCAACCTCCTTTCAAAATGCGCGCGCAAGTTGATGTCCGGGTCCGTAGCTTAGGCGGAGTGATACCGTACATGAGCTATTGCAGTTCTTAACCTGTTCTCGAGTATAGTGTGACACTCTGTGCCCCTGACTGGGGTGGGTTACCTCTGGCCATCCGTCGAGGTCCCTGTCGTGTCCGCAATGGCGGCCGTCGCCCGCCCAGCCGACGCGACAGCGACAGCCGTAGGCCGGCGCCTCCTCGGGGCCCCCCGGGGCCGCTCTCGGCGGCAGGCAGTCGGCGTTGGCGTCGCACAGCGTCCCGTCGGGACACGTTCCCGGTCGAGGGTGGCAGCCGGCCGTCTGGTTGCCCAGGTAGCCCGGCAGGCACTCCGCGCACACCCTGCGCAGGTCGTGAATTTTGAAAGGGCCTCGTGCCGTGTCGTGCGAGGGAAGGGTCGTTATAATGCGATGAGCGCGAAAACGTGGATGGTTGTCGAAACGAAGTGGGTAGATGGTCCGGGTGGATGTGACCTGATTGAGAACGGTTCTTTTCTCACCCGCTTTTCATAACCGTTCGGCATCGCGCTGATTTGGGAGTTTTGTGTGGGTAACCGTTCCCATTAAAGCAGTTCGGTGGGCATTGTTTGCACTGAAAGTCTTCACATTGCAGTTTTCGGAAGAGTGAGTTCTGAGCAGAATCCGTGTAGCACAGAAGCGGTCATCGCTGACGGAGGCTTACGGGTGTGCGTGCGTGCGTGCGTGCGTTAGTTATGTTATATACACACCCACATGTATACATATACACGCATGCATACATACATATGCATGTGCGTACATGTGTATGCAACTTTTTTCTTGTCTACTCTAAGCCTTTCGCTCCTCCCCTCCACATTTGTTTATCTTTTTACTCTTATTCAGTTACCTTGAGACAAATGTTTTGGGAACTGCCGACCCTGATTTCTGCCTTCCTGGATTAATTTCTTACATGATCGCGTTTACCATGGCCTCCGAGATTCCTCCGCGCGCGTTTTGCGTTTTGCACAAAATCTCGAGAGGTCATGCGTGTGTTTACCATTACCTAATTGCTAACCCACCAGTCTTCGAGACAAGGTGCCCCATCAGCTGGCCAAAATGGACCTCTGGAGATTCAAGCAGAAATGGTCGTTTCGTTTGTTTTTGTCAGTCGTATTCTTTCATCCGTTTCTTCCGTGGCGCATCGTACCATGCCTTACATTTCCTTCTTCCAGTTCTGCAATACCAAAGGGGGCAAAGTAAGCCGCCTCGTATACTGACAAGCCAAATATGGCTAAAATAAGGGCAGGTTGTTCGTAAGTCGGTGTTTTTCCTGTTTTGGTATAGGAGCTAACACGAACTTCGGCATTTTGGTTTTCGTAAAACCTCGTTATCGCCTTTCCGCTCACGCCGTCGGTCACGGTTTTAAAATCTTTATCGCCCCTTCCTAAAGGAAGTTGGCAGAAGTGCGGAAGCTGTCTCGCATCAGTAAGACTGCGTCAACTGCGTCCAAAACTTCGCTAAAAGTGCCTTTAATGGATCGGCAAACCTTCACAGACCGAAATGACGCACGAAAAAGAATGAACCCATATGCGACGATTGTTCGCGCACCAGGTAAACGCATCTGCGAGCGACCTAAATGTACACCGACACTTGGTTTATCAGATAGAGGTATACCATTGTACTCCTCCTTCGTTATCGATGTGTGCATACTGCTTTATCTGGAGCCGCCTGTTTCGCGATTTTCAAGTAACCGTTCTGACACAGTGGGAGCCCGGTTTCACGCACGCACCTTGTATCCAGAGATTTTGTCAGAACTTTTCGGTCTACCAACCGGTCTACAGGGAAATGCATTAAGTTTTCTGACAGGACGCCATCGGTCCCAATAAGAAAGCTTTCGCTTTAAAAAGAAACGGTAATGTCTACTGAATCTCCAGCTTGCATATATTTCATCTTGTAATCAGTCAAGCCGTGATGCCGTTTTGTATTCGGCAAACCAAGCGATCAGGCCCGTGTTACTCGACAATCTGATCGTATAATCTCTGTGTAGTAAAAAATTACCAGTGGCTTAGCTCGGCTATGCCAGGATATACGTAGCGTGAGCTAAGGTTCAGCTGGTTATTCTTAGCTTTCCTGGTTGTCTAGGATTAGCTGATTATCATGCTTACTGCTGCTAAAACGATTTTAAATCCAATCTAATCCAAGTCAATCCAATCCAATCGAGTTGCGGCGGCGGCGGCTCCGGCGCGCCAGCTGTGCGCCGTGTGACGTCACTGCTCCTCGCGCATGCGCAGCACGGATCTCCAGGAGCCACGCGAAACTGCTCAACCTCGGCCAGTGTAGCTCACGCTACAAACGATTGGCTCGGGCGAGCGAGCGGACTCGCCTCGATCCCATGGTGTTGATGCAGCGCGAGTTGGGTACGCATCCTCCGTTGCGTCCGTCGGCGCATTCGTCCACGTCCTGGCACTGCTGCCGCTGTGCCCGGGCGAAGGCCAGCCCCAGGCCGCGGTGCTCGCGACCCTCGTACCCTCGGGGGCAGGGGCCGCACCGGAAGCCCGGGGACTCGTTGATGCACGTCACTTCCGGAAAGCAGGGCCGCGCCGCGTCGCACTCGTCGACGTCCTCGCAGTGGGTGCCGTCGCCCTGGAAGGGGAAGACGGGGTGAAGAAAATGCGGTCGCTTTCTACGGACCGCCACACATGCAAAAGATTACACTGTTGAAAAAATAGCGCAATCGGGCAAGGACAAGAAAAAGAAGAGCGCTGAGTGGTGTCTCTTCTCTTCCTTGTCCTTGACCGCTTGAATTTCTCAACAGAGCAGCGCCAACTAGCCCAGGAATCTGTACTCGTGAAAAGATTATAGTCTATAGCGTCTCATACAACAGTTCAGCTTCAGTTAATTACCCAGACGGGGCTAAAATGTCTCGACTATAATTGCGTTTCGTATACACGCTACCGTAAGTTCACCAGTACGGGACATACTGTCTTCAAGCGTGAAGTACCCACCTCGATGGTGTTGTGCGCAGTTCATCGGTGCTTCAGCTGAAATGTATTCGTCGTGTTCGTAAGCCCGTCTTCGTTTGGGGCTTATCGTCCCAAACAACCGGCTCGCTCACTGATGTTGGTGGCGCCAATGGTTAGTTGCCTCTTGTAACACTTCCAGACACAATTATGAGGCAGTAGCATTCCCAGAGATTTTTTTTTAGGGGGGGGGGAGGGGGAGGGGGGGGGGGGGGGGGGGGGGGGGGCGAATGAAAGAACCGCTCCTCTCCTTGCACCAGTTCTGTGAAGGAGGTGATAGCCATGCCGGTGTGTGCGCGTATGCGAAGTAACCCGCTTGCGCACAAATTCTTTAGGGGCACAGTGGTTTTCGGCCCCCCTTAGGCGGTGCAACGGCTGGCTCGAGCCCGCACTTCTGACGGTCGCAACACGTTTACGACCTCGCACAAGTGGGATGCTTAATAAAACACAAAATAAGAAGCTTAGGACATCTTTGCAGGGGGGGGGGGGGGGGGCGATCGCCCCCTTCGAACCCCCCCCTCGTGACCCGCCACTGTCATGGGCATTATAAGGCCAAAGTTATCGGGCTCCACTGAAACTGCCCAAGCTCTTTCATCGTGTAAACAGGCGCGGGAAAAAAAAAAATTCATGCATCTTCACGAAGTGAATCATGATGAGTGGACGAAGCACTGGGGATCGTTCTTACCGTAAATCTGTGTAATGTCTTCGTACTGGTAAAGTTGGGGCCATATGCAGCACATGCGACGGCCGAAGAAGACTTTGAAGCATCGGTGTAGAAGGCGGTGTGCGGGTATTTGTGTTGTAACTGTAGGAAGTGCTGTAGTATAAGTTCTCTGGGCGCATTTCGTTTGTCGATGTGTTTGAAAGAAATATCACAGAATTACACAGAAATAGCAGCATTTTTACGGCAGAAGCGCATGCTATCCTATTATCAGTACAACACATTACACAAACCAGAACAGAACACTCCATTATCTTTACAGACTCTCTAAGTGTGGTAACAGCCTTGCATTGCTTCAGACCTACGAAAAACATTGTGCTCCAGCATCTAATTAAAAGCTCTAACATTTGCTGATCACGCAAAACTAAAAATAATTGTTTGCTGGGTTCCAGGTCACAGTGGCATTCGGGGGAACGAAATTGCTGACCAGGGTGCCGCTGTGGCTGCTCTCCGCAGTAGCATAGATGTACCGTGTGTTCCCTACCTCGACCTGAAGCCACTGGTACGGACAGCCTTGCGCAAATCTTGGCAGGAAACATGGGACACACAAACAGACAACAAACTCTACACTATAAAGCCACACCTAGGTAGATACATAACAGACAAACAAGACAGACACACGGAAGTAGGCCTTAGCCAGGCTACGGATAGGCCACACTTATGTAACACATTCACACTTGCTCACTTGGATCTCAGAGACCCGTGTGCAGCAGGTGTGGAGAAGGCCTATCCGTAGTTCACATACTAATCACATGCAAGGCACTCCACACCACACGACGCAAACACTTTCCGGAAATCTACAGACAACAAATCCCACTCCACCCATCGTACTTCTTAGGCGATGAACCAATGTTTACAGTCAAACGTGTTTTTAAGTATGTATAGAAGTTCAGTTTCTGAAACTAATATCATATCATGCATAGTCACAACCTGGCCCTCTACACCAGCCATCTCCATTGTCTTTGTTTTTACCTCTGTTGCTATTCAATTTTAGTAGACACATTTAATCTGTTGTAGCTAACCATCTGTTTTTGGCGCTCTTTGCCCCAGCTGGCCTTGCGCCATTAAAATGCAACCATCATCATCATCTTACCGTAAATCACCCGTGGCATTGCCCACTCGCGCATGTAAACGAGTGACAACGCGTGGGTACAGTATATACAAATCCAATCCAATCCAATCCGATACTATTCAATTTAAACCAACCAATGCTCCTCGCGCATGCGCAACACTGTGTACACGGACGCCAAGCCCCGGACAAAGCGAGGTTCTAAGGTGCTTCGCCCCCTAAAAGACCC
Source organism: Haemaphysalis longicornis (assembly GCA_013339765.2). NCBI lineage: Eukaryota > Metazoa > Arthropoda > Arachnida > Ixodida > Ixodidae > Haemaphysalis > Haemaphysalis longicornis. Next base: position 107,415,685 of record CM023455.1, on the reverse strand, counting down.
TGACGAAGAAGGAAATACGCAGGACGACGTGATTTGGCAACGTCTTTTTTTCAGCGCCTGTTTACGCGATGAGTCAACGCCAGCTCGCGCAACTTTCCGTCCTGCTAAACCGAGGTCCTCCAGCACACACGTGGAAGACAAGGACGTACCTGGAAGCCCTCCGGACACGGTCCGCACTGGTATCCGCCGTCGGGCGTGTTCCGGCACTCGACGCCCGGGTAGCAGGGGCGGTCTTTGCCGCACCTGTCCTGCGGCCGGCACCGGACCCCGTCTCCCGTGAATCCCGGCGGACAGGGCCCGCAGCGGAAGTCGCCCGCCGGCGTGTCCTGGCACCGCACGCCCGCGAAGCAGGGCCGGCTGGCGCACGTGACGGCCGCCGCGCCGACGTTGATGACCACGTCCTCCGAACCGCGGCTTCGGCACAGCTGGCAGCGGGACAGGGTCTCGGTCAGCATGAGCAGCGCGCGCGTCTGCACCTCGATGGCCTTCTTGGATTCCTGGGCGGGGAGACGTGGCGGACATTTATTCACGCTAGCAAGCCATACGCTACGTTAATCATGCTATGAGCTTCGGGAACAGTCCCTGGGCAGCCCAGACATCTCCGATCAACTACTGGTGACGTCGCGGGCACTAGACGTCGCGGGCACTAGACGTCGCGGAGGCCTTATGGACCTTCGCCCCCCCCCCCCCCCCCCCCCCCTAAATGAAGTTTGTTCTCTCTCTCTCTCTCTCGTGTCATGCACGGGCGGTGGTTATCGCACCCATGGTGTACTGCTGTAAATAAATGGTACTTGGGACAGACAGGGCGCTGCTTATGTGTGTGTTTTGTGCGTTTTCACACCTTTTTTCCCGAAAGCTGAACCTTTGGGCCTTGGAGTTAATTGTGCATTGTCGTAGGCACTGCCTCCGCAGTATACGCGATTATGTGTAAGTTTGTGCGGGCGGAAGATGGACAGTTAAGAATGACACTGGATATTTACTCCGAGTATTTTCGAATCTTGGGTGCTACGGTACCTAACCTCTCGCGTGCATGTGCCGAAATGTGGGACAGACATTGCCACAACCTTTCAAATTTATATTTTCAAAGGAACGATGTAAAAAAATGAATGCTATTGTTGTATGAGAGGCTGCGCATTGGTTTCATGTCCCGCAAAATTTGTTCCAATTCCTCCCACACAAGCCTTCTCAACTATACACGATAATATATTTATACCAACGCGTACACGCGGGGATAATGCTATTGCTGCAGCCGTCATTTGCAATTGAACACTGTCAATGCTCACTTCTTTTTACTGTGCTCATTACAGCGGCTTCTTTTTTCTATGGCGGTCACATTCATTATACGCGTCTACGAAACTATAGCTCTAAGACGCGCTCCGTTCGATCCTGTGGCGAAGCGTTAGCTTCGCTGGTGATTTCGAGGCAGCGCTCTTGTAATGCGCTTGAAATAAAAAAAAAAATTGTCTTACGCTTAGCATGTCGATGAGGTCGATGAGGGCCCTGGTGGCCAGGCGGCCGACGTCCCCTCGGAAATGTAGCGTTGTGCTTTCGTCGCTCGAGACAGCCTCCGACGTCGACGCCCTCTCCGACTCGGCGGAACGTGAAGGCGTCGCAGCCTCACGCCTGTTGCACGACGGGGACGCCCTGCGGAGCACGTTCTGGATCGTCAGGTCCCGCACTGTTGTCACCTTTAGCCTCTTGTCCCTGTAGACCCGGAGACCCGTGGACTGCCGCGCCATCTCTCGGAGTGGCAGCGACAGAGACAACTCGTCTTGAAGCAGTGCAGTCGAGGTAGACGTGGACGTCGGTGTTCGATATCGGATCCGTGTCCGAGGTCATCGAGAACAGCAGGACCATCTCCCGGGGCACTCCGGAGACGTTCACCGCTGATGACGTGGACGACGTGCCATCGATGACGTTGTCTCGCGGGACGGCGTCGGTGGACCTTAGCCGCAGCTTCGTCTGGGCGCCTTCGAGGGCGAGACGTAGGCCGTGAGTCGTGTCGCCCGTGAACTGAAGTTCCAGCAGTGCCTGCTCCTGGGTGAACCGTGGCCGTAGCGGGGCCTCTCGAAGCGTGACTGCTAGGACTACCGAGGACGTGGAGGACAGGACGTCCCACAGGTTCGAAGAGAGCGCGACGTCGTGCGTCAGGTACGACCTGGGCTCTGGAGGACCTCCTCTTTCCCCGCGGTCCTCCCTTCCGTCTGCGGTCGCTGTTCTGAACGCCGAAAACAAGGTTATAACGGCTACTAAAACTGCTGAGCCTAGAGGTAAATTTTTTACTGTTTTGCACGGTGTCGTCATTGCTGGGCTCTCAGTCCTCGGTGATGTTTGTGACGATTGCGTGACGTGCACTGAACAGTTGGAACGGAGAACGCGCTGCGTAGAAACGCTTCTGGAACACTTCGTGGCAAAGCCAGGAGGGCATTAATCCAACCGCGCGAGGTCTACATTGGAGTCACGAGATGGGCACGAAAGATAGAGTAAAAACAAACCTTGAGTGACCTTCTCTGTGAGGAGGAGCAGTTCGCGAGTTCACTGTACAGCGGGAGTTAATTTTCTAATACAGCGGTTCCTACGTGCGGTGCGGATCGTGGCCTTCTACGGACGGCTTTAGGGTCGACGTTGGTGCGAGCGAGTCGCCGAGACGACTGGCAGCGTCTCCGTTAAATCGTTTTTCTTTCTTCCTTTCCCAGCTTCAATGGGTTCTGTATGGCGGATGTGACACAGGGGGTGCTCTTGAGAAAGGAGACCTTCCCCTCTGATTGGCCGTGATGACAGTGGCGTCGACGGCGTGCCGCGACCGCCGCACATCTGGAGACTTTCGCCTCTTGAGACCGAGCGCCGAGCTGGCTGCACTGTTCGGGGTTCCGGTTTGTGTCGCAAGTTCTTTGGCGGATCTTCTTCGCTCGTCAGCCGATTGGCCTTGTCCTCACGTCTTTTGGCACCCTCTTGTCCCCTCCCCTTCTCTAGGCCTCCTCTTTCGTCGAGCTTACTGCTCGATGTGACTCTTGCCTTCCTAGCCTGGTTTAGTTTCGCTGCTCAGATTGGGCTCGTTTGGCTCATTTGGAGTGTGTTAAGGGCAGAGCACTTTAGGGGCTCGCCTTGTCGTCTAGCTCGCTCGCTGGACCCAAGTATAGAGCCACACGGCGTTCCGTCGTAGCGGCATAATCCAGAGGCTTCGAAAGCCAAGCGGTTTATATAGTCATAAGCGTTCGAAACTCGTGAGCCGCTGCCGCTTGTCACACATCTTCCGGTTGTTTAGCGCAAAGAAAACTAGGTACATTTGAGGCAAAATATACGTAAGTAACCAGCAGCCCCCGCGTTCATTTAGTTAGAACGCTCGTCCGGGTTGGTTTTTACGATAGTCAGCGAAAAAAAGTGGCAGTGCAACGCCGGTGCGTGCGGGAGGAAAAGCAAGCACAAAAGAACAGAACTTCCGCTGGCGCAGTTTTAAGGCAGGGGTCGCGCGAGCACTGCGAAGGCGGGAAATTTGAATTGCGTTGGGTGGTAGCAGTGAGCGGATAACGTCTGTACAGCCCATTATGGCGAATCACTGCTCTGCACTTCCCTCAGCTTTCACATTGAGTGGAACGGCTTTAATTTTTTTCGTTAACACTGTCATGGGTCTACTTTGATCGGTTGCGCATCTATGACGCGACTTTGAACAAGGGCGGAGCCTTAGTCCGGCGCCAACGTTTCGATGAGGGATTTCTGTTGTTGGTACATATCACGAAGACAGGTCTCTTGTCGAAACATCTACTGCGGGATCACGCTCCCGCTTATTTAAATTTTGGTTTTCTGCTCTGTTTGAGAATCTTCCAGGCTTCGTTGTTAGCAGCGAACCCTCGCCATTAGGTAGTCCCGGGGAAAGAAACTGACGTCGTTATAAGCGATACTTCTCTGAACGCGGAGACGACCTCCTGTCGTTGCATTTCAGCGGAAACCACCACGAGATACTTCGAATCAAGGGAGATTTTGAATAAAGCAATTTTGCTTTAAGGAAAGTTATATACTTGGAAGATGGTAGGGAACACAAGAAAAGAAATCTTCGAACAAGGTGGCTACCACGATTGTTGCCACCGTTTCATCAGACTTGCCTTCGTCATGGCAAGGCAAGTCAACAGGCAAGGCAAACAGGCAAGTCTCTTGCTGAATGCTGAAACGTTGGAAACAATCGTGGTCGCTACCTTGTTCGAAGATTTCTGATATATATATATATAATATATATATATATATATATATATATATATATATAATATATGAGAGAGAGAGAGAGAAGGTAAGAAGTGGCGTAAGGAAGGGGGGGGGGGCGGACGTGTGGCAAGACGGCGAGAAGCCACGTTTGCCGCGGCCGTCACTCCGTCTTCATTAATCTAGCTAGCTGGCACGCTCTTGGCCCCGGCTTAACTCTGAGCCGAGAGATGACGTTCCCTCGCCTCTCGCAACCGCTCCCCGTTCCGCTCTCTATTTCGCACGCATCCATTTTTTTGCTCCTTTGCCCCCTTACGCGTCGGACGAATCTCAGCAGGCGCCACCCGGCGCCTGCGCACATTTTCTTTTTTGTTTCATGTATGTGTATATATATACTAACCTTGTCTTGATAGAACGTCTGGATGTTGAGGATCAGGGAATGGACAGACGCGGGGTCGATTCTCTCTCTCCATCTCTGTTCCGTGCTTTTTTTGTTTGCTTTCACAGCCTTGCACTTCTTGAAACGAGTGGGCAAGTGTAGTGGCATTAGTACGAAGGTCATTTTCGGTCAGCGAGTGATGAGGGCCGCCCCCTTGAGGATAGCGCTGTTCGGCCAAATCGCGACTCGCGCTTAGTTTCGTCTGGCACAAACTCCCGCCTTCTCCTGTGTGTAGTAAAGTGTTATTTCTTCTCCTTTTGTTGTGTGAGCTACACTGGCCGAGGTTGAGCAGTTTCGCGTGGCTCCTGGAGAGCCGTGCTGCGCATGCGCGAGGAGCAGTACCGTCTCACGGCGCACAGCTGGCGCGCCGGAACCGCCACCGCCGCCGCCGCGAATAGATTGGATTGGATTGGAAATTGTTTAGCAGCAGTAAGAATGATAATCAGCTAATACTAGACAACCAGGAAATCTAAGAATAACCAGCTGTACTTTAGCTCACGCTACGTATATCCTGGCATAGCCGAGCTAAGCCACTGCTATTTTTTTTTTTTTCATGTGTTTTGTAACGTGGAATGCCAGCACCATCTTTTTCTTTTGTCAACATGAAGTAGTGTTTGGCTCGCGGATGTTTGAAGGCATAAAGCTTACGGGAAAACAAGTTTAAATTGATATTTTACGCGTCGAAGGTACACCTTGGCTCAGCGTTGCCAGTTTGGCAAGAGGCTTGAACACCAGCCCCTTCGTCGAAATTTCACCAGATTTCACCTGCACTAATATACGCCCGCTATAACGTACATTACGCTCCTGTATCATTTCTGCGCATGCGTTTCGCCAAGACATAGCCTTGAATGTGGTGCTTTTGTTGCTTGCAGCTTGCAGCCAATCATACAGTTGCTGTGGGAGTGACTTGATTAATTTATATAATTAAAAAAAAAACGCAGGTGGTGGCTTGGTTACCTTTCATTAAATCACCAAAATAGGTTTAAGAGAAGTGAAATAAAATTTCTCGTTTATATCCGTCGCAATGCCTCTTTATAGAGCACTTACTCCATTTTCTATGGGCGTGCTCACAGAGAAGGTTGCTGCGGTCGCTGTGCTTTTCGGCTTTTAGGTATATTCAAACGAGATCTGGTGCAGCATGTAAATTTTCTCAAGTTAATACGTGAGCATTTAACACTTGGGTGGTTACTGTACAATCAACATTGCAGACAAAGCTTTTGCAACTGTCACAAATTAGTGAGAAATTAATGTGGAAGGTAATGCGATAGTGGTATACGTCCTGCGTGTAAAGTATTACCAAGGATGTTATTGGCTGCGGTTTGTTTGACATACAAAACGTCACATTGGAGTTTTTATTACTTTCAAGCAGCGGTGAAAACCCAGAATACTTACCGAAAACACTAGAATCCGCGTGCGTCCAATAATGTGAGGGGCTATTGGTGTTTACGAGAAGAAAGAGCATGGTCCCTGATTTCTGCGTTGTGGTCGGTCGTCATGATCGCGGAAGATGCTGATTGGTCGCGGGAGTTGCAATCACCTTCTCCCCGCACTTTTTCGATACCCTCTCTCTCTCTCTCTCTCTCTCTCTCTCTCTCTCTCTCTCTCTCTCTCTCTCTCTCTCTCTCTCTCTCTCTCTCTCTCTCTCTCTCTCTCTCTCTCTCTCTCTCTCTCTCTCTCTCTCTCTCTCTTCTCTTTCTCTCGGAGTTCTAACGTTTGTCTGGAGCCTTCGGTCGCGCTTAACTGATGCAGATTCGAACAAAAGAAATTCCGAATAGCGTCTCAGGTATTGCGTGCAGTTTCTTTAATCGCTATTAAACCTTGTTTCTGCACCGGCAACAAGGATTTCGAAAACAACGCGGCTCAGGTTCCATCTTTATGGAATACCTTGGCGGAGCGGAGCGCGCGCGTATAAAAAAATGAGGGAAAGTACGTCTGGGTGGGAAATGCGGGGGAACGGCGTGCTGTTATGAAATGAAGTATAGCTTTTCGATTAAATTTCGAAGACACATGTCGAGAACGAGAGAGAAAAGCATGCTCGCGACCATTTAGACCTGTCCCGCTAGCCACTGGCGTTGTATAAACGTTGGCAATCAAGTATTCTTATAGAACAATTTCTGCATAAACGGCGGTGGCTCTGACAATCGAAAATATATGAATACCGAGAAGCAAATGTATTCATTTCACTCCCACTTGTAAGAGCATGTGGGTCTGCCTCCGAATGTTTTTGTCGACACGAATAAACGAAAATTCCAATCACAGGAACGTGCTTTCTCGAAAGTGCAGTCATGACCGAAAAAAAAAAATAGAAAAATAGAAAATAGAAAATACCCACTATCTCCTCTCCCTGCAGGGTTGCGCCGCCTCATGGAACAAAAAAATTTCTTTAAAGCTTAGCGGCGCCCCATTGGCCGGCTGGCTTGCTTCTTCCCTGGACGTTCGTTCTGTCACAGCCAATCATAGGAGCGGATGGGGGCGATCGCGAATGCGACGCGACGCCTCTTATCTAAGTGGCGTTTTTCAGTTCAACCCTTCCTCCCGCGTAGACCCGCGGAGTACTGTTGCGCGTCCTGGTGCGCGAAACCCGAAACGTCGCCGCCGCGTGGGGTCTTCGTGTGTCGCAGTCGTGTGAGTCCTCAGTGGCCTGTCTAAGTATAAACACTTCTCGCCCCTCCTTCGAACGCATGCTTTTTTTTTTTGGTCTTGTCCCTCCTCTTCCACATGTTGACGAGGGAATTGCTGTAACAAAACCGAGCGCACCGACACCACTACCGCAGCAGGGTATACGACGGGCTCCGACACCGCGTCGCTGTTGATGACGGAAGTCGCGTGTCTTGAGTCGCGTGGGTCTGTGCTCCTGGGTAGGAACTCTCCCGTCAGCGTGTCTTCTCCGTCCCCTCGCACGTGCCTTGCCACGCGCGATGTCTCATACCGACGCTTCCGCGAGACGTCACTCCGTCTTTTCAAGCTGCGTGGCCGCCGGTGATTGGTCTGGTTTGACAGTCGCGATGAGTCGTTAACTTCGGTCGGTTAGAAAACTACGCCTGGAAGTTTCATTGGTGCGTGTTTATCTGTTACGGCTTGTGGTGTTCGCTCTTCGGAAGATGTCGTCCAAGGCGGAGCTCCTGTTCTTGCTTACTGTGGTCGAGGCTGCGAAAGGCTGCGCCAGTCACACTTTGTGTTCTGATCCCCCCGACTGTGTTTAGTGAGACGTTTGGTCAGACATAGTCGTGGCCGAATCACCTGTTCTTGTTAACTGTGATCAAGGCTGTACTTGTCACGAAAAACGCTCCGTGTGTTGATTTTTTTTCCTGACTGTGTGGTAGGCGTGTGGTGTACGTTTCTTCGGACTTAGCTGTTCCGCACTCCAAGTCACGTGACATGTCCGGCGGCAGGGGAGCGTGAGTGATTTGTGTTGGAGTGTTTCGGGCTGTCCTGGCTAGTGCTTTCTGCGCGAACTGGGGCAGAAGTGTTGATGGACTGTGACGGCCGTACGGAAGCGTCGCAGTGCATCTTTGTCACCTTTTTGGTGTCCAGGATTCAGAACCTGACCGGAAACTCGTGACTTTCTAGATGCTCCAGCGACATTCTGTAATATCGCCACGTAATGTCGCAGCGACCTTGTATAATATCGCAGCATAATGTTGCTGCATCACTTCAGATGACATTCTGCCTTTCAGCGTCGCCAATCATCTGACATTTCCCCTATCAGGTTAGACACGTCTACCGCGCGGCCGAGTGGGCAGCGATCGATGCCGTTTTCCTGGTATGAGACAACCAGGGGTAGGATCTTCTCCCGCATAACATTGGTTTACTTTCTTTTCGGATTGTTTTTCTTCTTTTCCATCAAGGCCGACTCGATTGACAGGCCGGCTGACCAGAAACTTTCCTAAAGACATTTCATAAGAAAGGTTAAGACACGTGACATTGACCTCTCAGATTGACTGGGCTCAGATTGTGGCCTTAGCGCACATTTAAAGTGTTTTCGCAGCGAATGCCTTTCTCTCTTTTTTTTACGCACTTAGCATATTACGCTCTTGATTTATGTGAATAAATATTTGTAAACGTTCCGCTACATCCACTCATGTGCGTGAAACGAATTTAATTATTCTTACAGCTTCCCCGTTCAGCGGGATTAAAGGGCGGTCATTTATCGACGTTTTTACCACGCCATTCTACTGCAGCACTTTTCGCGCATTGCCGTAACAAACTTTATTATTAGTTGCACAGCTGACGCTAATTCCGTTATGGCACACTGTTTCCTTTATTTTTACACTTTGTTGCAGACTTGACGCTACAAAAGCATTGCTTCCCTGTATATTGCACACTTTGTCTGCCTGTCCTCTTGTTTCCCGCGTTTTTCCGCCTTATTTTCCGCGCGGCAGTTTCAGTCGCCTGCTGCGTGTCTCTGGCTTACCCGGGCCTGTCTTTGTTCTCAATCTTCTGCAGTGTGGCCACGAGCAGCGGAGAGTCATGCCGGTCGTCCAGCGACTCCGCCTCCTCGGCGCCCTGTTCGCCCGAGAGCGTGCTCAGCGACTCCGGCGGCGTGGAGGGCCTGCCGGACAGCGTGGCGGGCCTGGTCTCCGGCGACCTGGTCGACCTCGACGACGCCGTCGTCGCAGCCTCCGACCCCGGCTTCAACCTGTCCCGGCTTCTGCTGCCCCAGCAACACCGCCAGGGCGAGTCCGCCGCCGAGGCTCGCAAGCGCGACCTCCGGCTCGTGGACGAAGTCGTAGCCGCGGCTACGGCTTCGGCTGCGACCGTGGCCCCGCCGTCGGTCGACCCGCCGTCACCACCCGCGTCCGCGTGTCCCAAGTTGTCCGCTTCGGCCGCCACCCTCCTTTCATCGTCATCTATCACCGCGGCAGCGTCTGCTACGACGCCGTCTCCAACCCCGCCATCGACTACTTCTCCATCGACATCGACTGCTGTGCTGGTGGTGTCCCCGGCAGTGTCGAGTGTGTTGTCAGTGCCGTCTCCAGCCGCCTGCTCGGGGACTGTGTCCTCCTCCCAAGCCGCGTTGTGTGTGACGGCGCCGTCGACGTGTCGGCAGGCTGTGCCGTTGGTGTCGCCCACGTGTGTGCCTCTATTAGCGCCTACCGCGTCTGTGCCGCATTCGGGAGGTTGTGCGAAAAGCCGACGGCCTCGGAGACTCTCTGACGGTGGGAAGAAACGGGATAACACTGCCACGTCGGGAAGTCAGCACTCAGGACCTGAGGTACGTAACTGGTAGCCGTGAGAGAGATGGTAGCGCGAGAGATGGTAGAGATTGCTGCTCTTGTCATTTTTTTCTTTCTATGGGTGCCGTGGACATGTGCGTAGACAGGAATTTTGTCTTGAGGGGGGCAAACCCGTTGCATTGTGGGTGGAGAAGGTGTGGGAAGAGTAAATTGTGCTGGTGTGGCTTGGAGTGGGTGTGGGGGGAAAGGGCACTTTTTGCACCCCCCCTGCCAACACCCGTGGTTGTGGATTATGCAAGGTGCAGCAGAACTCTTATGTATTGCTGTTAACGTCTAAAGTTGTCCTTACACATTGTGACGCTAAGCCTTTTTATGTGCTGTCGGGAGATAAATACTTGAAGTGGTGTTAGGCCTTTTTAGACTCGGCCTGGAGATAAATACTGACGTATTTTTAGAACGCCGCATTTCAGAAGTTGCCAAAGACTTTCCAAGCAGCTTCAGTGACAGCGGGGAGTGAATTCACAAAAAGCGTAGAATCAGTGCTCGATTCGTCGGCGCACTTGTAGTTTTTTTTTTTCGGTAAAGCTGGGCCTTGACATCTGTCCAGTAATCGAGACAGGCTTGCTTAAATTTAGAAACTAGTCAAAGTTACAAAGCAATGTTTTGGACGTATAACAAAGTTTGCCTTACAACGAAGTTCGTCTGACGCAGGATGACGAAGCAGAAGATGAGGACATTTGCAGGCGCAGGGAGGCCGAGGTCGCGTCTCTCTTGCGACACTGTATCAACCTTGTCGCCGACCGCTTGGACCCGCAGCACATCACCCAGAGGAACCACCACAGGGATCAACAAGCACCGCAAGAGGAGGCTCGCAGTCACCGTGAGAGTCGCCAGAGGGACCACCAACAGGCGACGGCGGCGTTGTCATCGCCACGAAGCCATCGTCACCAGGAGCATCAACCACACAGCCATCAACATAAAGAGAGTCACCATCAAGAACGCCACCACCAGGACACCAACGATTCCGAAGAGCCCAGTAGTAGTGAACAGCATCGGAACCACCTCGTCACCCTGGAACCAGAAGGACGCCATCATTCAGAGCTGGACTCTCACCCCTCACCACAGAAGCAGCAGCAGCCGCACCACAAGAGGCCTCATCTAAGGCAGCAGCAGCAGGCGACGTCGGCGTGTCTGCCGTCTTCGCCTGACGATAACATTCCAGAGGACGATGCGACGCGATGTCTATTAACAGCGACACCGTCGACGTCGTCGACGTTGACAACCGTTGCCTCGTCGTCGACGGTACACACGACGGTCGCATCGGAGCCGGGAACATCCTCATCCTTTCTGGCAGCGCCTTCGCCGTCCGCGCCCTCGGTGGCCGACGACGGCTTGTTGGCGTGTCGCTGGCTGGACTGCGAGATGCGGCTCCGCGGCGAGGAGGCGTTGGGCGACCATGTCAGGGTGGCGCACGTGGATACTCAGACCAGGGACCAAGGCGTCTACCTCTGCCGCTGGCAGGGATGCAAGGTGAGACACTACCCCACTGGGGATTTCAACGTAAGGGCATTTCTAGTTTGATGTTGTTCAGGAGATGGATGGATCACGCAGGTATATACCGTGCAAGGGTACCATGTATGTGAAACTATAATTATATTTGGACAAATTGTTGAGTGCTGCCTTAACTGCGAGCGAGAAATCACACTTAAAAAATACAGGTTCGGGGGCATCCAGGAACCTAGTCGAAAAACACAACAGAAAGTACGACAGAATGATCCTTTAAGGAAATGGGACATTCTGTTGTTTGTACAACAGAAATGGCTGTCGTGTGGCAGACATACTGTATTTCTACAACAGAGATCCCTGTTCTACGACAGATATTCTTGTTGTAAAACAGAAGTTTCTGTTGTGCGGCATGATTTTCCGGGTTTTTCGACTGGTAATCACATTAGGTAGTGAATAACAGGTTACCTTGCTCAATAAACATATGGTATGCAACCAGTGCATACTTCAGAGGCTGCCTTATTGGGCGGATATGACGCTAAGCGCCTGGAAGGTAGAAAACTTCGAGAGCCATGTTAAGGCAATGTAGTGCTTGGGGATACGAAACAGAGGGTCATAAATTAGGGAACAGGCTCGTGTAGAAAACACCCTAGCTTAAATTTTACGAAGAAGCAAATAATGCAACTGGGCTGACCATAAAAGTCTGCTGTGAGATGAGTAACTAAGAAAAGGTGGGAGCTAGGAATTGATTCCAATGACACGGACGACAGCTTCCGGATGAGGTCTTCGTCGCGCAGTAGACATAACGTTCTCGCGATAACGATTGGAAACTGTTTGAGGTTGACAGTGAGTGCAGCCACCCATCTTGGCCGAGAAGCTTCTCGACATCACCGTTTCGGTGGCTTCTGCGTAAAGCCTGTTGTCTTTTTCCTCCGTGCAGCAAAAACGGTTGCCAGCGAAGACGGTTTTGTAAAAACTCGGTTGTGGGGCGAATTCATCCTCTCTCCTGTATAGCCGGTGTTTGGGAGAGTAGAACGCCTTCCGTCGGGGCCCACTTTTGCAGCATAGGAAGACAGTGCGATGTTGGGATGCTGCCCGTGTGTCAGGCGATTTTCGCGCACTGGCTTGAGTGTTTGGCATTGTTACACAAGCTGCACATTACACTGAGCAGCTTGTGTAAGGAGCAGCGTGTGTAACAATGCCTTGTGTAATGGCTTGGTGCATGAGTTCAGAGCATGCCGTGTGCACTCCGTTTAAAGTTAAAGGGACCATGGAGACAGAACACATGTTTGAATCATTAAAAAGACTTTTCGTGCCGAAAAGGGGAATTGCTGTCCCGAAAAGTTTTGCTTGAAAATCGCGAAAAGGAACGCTTCTAGGGTAAGACCACATCGATCATGAAGGAGTACACCTTGATCTCATAAGCCACTTATCGGTATACATTTAGACGTTGTATATGATTTACTTGTGCGCGAAATTGGTCTCGTTGGGTTCGTTCTTCGTTTATGATGTTGGTCGACAGAAGTTTGACGATCGATTGGAAGCACTTTCAGCAAAGGTTGGATCCACCATTAGCTTTCGTCCTTCTCTCAACTTTCTGGAGGAAGGAATGGTAATTTTGTAGAGCTGGCTTCTATTGTCACACTCCTGCCCATTTTGCAGAACTCTAGCGTAAAATTTGCAAGTTATTGATATGTCTGGGTTTTTTTTTTTTCGGTGAAAAAAAAAAGTCTGTCGTGGCTGAAATGGTTAGGGTGATTACCAAGAGCTAATTCTTTCAAATTGAACAAACTTGTACTTTATCTTGTGTCCCCTTTAAAAATAACTGGGATGAACCAAAATAATCCGGAGTCGTTGGCTATGATGCGTCTCGTCGCTTGGATTGAATTGCGCCAGTTGTTGAAACTTTAAATAGGTGTGAACATTTTCGCGTCTTGACGCAGTCGTGTAACGAACACGTGAGGAATTCTCGCTGCTAGCAACCACACGTTAGCTCTGCTGGGCACTACTCAGCGCCACGGTTCGCCGCAAAGCATGCTACGCACTTCCGTCCGTGTAACTTCCGCTCTGCATGTCTTGGACTTCCGCTTCCTCCTGGGTTTTCAGGGCGGCCGTGGCAAGACTCTCTCTCTCTCTCTCTACACGGAAAATTGGATATCGATGTTTACATAGTTCCAACACATAAGAAGTGTGCAACCACAAGTTTGGTTCATTCAAAAATTGCCTCGTTAGAATCATGCTGACACCACTTTTAACGTAAACATCACTCAAATAAGCTACATATATTAGGGAAAAGGGAATGGCCGTTGCGACCACTAGCTCATTTCCCACATCGGAACCTATGATGTCATATGTGCCAGCTGTGTGATTGGCTGAGGCCGGCAAAAGCAAGCGCAAATTAGCCAGGGCTTATAAAGTTGCCGAACGAGCTATTTGCGCTTAAATGTAATGCATATTCATTTTAGCAGCAGTAAGAATGGTGCGGTAAAGCAATGAAAGTTACGAAAATACACGTAAGCGTAGAAGAACCGATGCGCACTACTGTTGGTACTGGGCGCACTATGCTTGTTTTAGCTACACAGCACTCTGCCGATTTGGAGTTATCTTACACGACACTGGCTGATTGGCGTCGTTGTCTTACGTGACCCTGTTTGTCGAGCATGCCCCATGTTTCAAGAAACGGTACTTTCTACAGTAGAAAAAACAAGCCAGGTGCAAATACGGTCAAAAACAAAGCAACGGCGGACAACGTTCCGTGGCTGAGTATGGTAGCGCCATCTGGGAAGACCGACGGCAAGTAAGGCTACAAGCCGAATGACGCAGTGAAAGGTTTGTTTGAATACGTGCACATATGACTTCATGGCTGACGTCCCGAAAACACGCGAATTTGGCGGGAGAATACAAATTTTAACCTAAATTGATTAATTCTCAGTGAATACGGCAACTTTTGCTGCCGGAAAAGCTCTTGGGGGCACTATAAAACACGAAATCTTTCGATATAAAACAAACTCGTATTTTATCTGCATGGCATTTTCCCTGTGTGCGCACTGGTGCTCGTACGTTTCCACGAGACAAAATTCGTTGTCGGCTTCGGAGCCATTTCCACTGCCCGTCTTTCTTCAAACTTAGCGACGTCTATCCCCCGCAAAAACAAACTCTGATCCACACCCGCCCCTTGCTGGGCCTTCCCATTCTTCCTCCGCTTCCTCCTCCCCTTCCTCTTCTGAGTATCCACACTTTCTCAAAACTTGTTTAAACGGGCATCCGCGGGGATCGTTTTTCAGCCTTTATCCCCTTCTTTTCGCTACCGCCGCCGCGGCTTCCCCCGACCACGTTTTCTCTCGGCGTTCTAACGAGAGGCTCAATCAGCCCTCGTGGCGACCTTTTTACGATCGCCGAGCTTTCAGCCCTCCCCGCTCTTTTCGAAAGGGTCCGCCGCGCGGGGCGGTAGCCCGTCGGCCTTTTCAAGGTTTTGAGGAGTGCCGGCTTTGACGGCACGACTCGTCTTTCGGTTTATTATTATTTTTTTTTTTTGCATCGCCACTTGCGCGTAATTGGCCCGACTCGTTTAACGGGGTCGTTGTCGTCGTCGCTGGTTTCCGAGTTTCTCCCTCGCCCGTCGTGGTGCACTGCCACCTGACGGCGTGCCGCGGAGCACATCGTAAACTGCGCATGCGCGGGCTGCCATTGTATTGTTTTGTAGACGACAGTCTTTCTTGGGCTACTTAAGCCCGAAAATTTTGGTGTGTCTGTCTGTGTGTGCTTCAATTCAGCCGCCCGCGCAAGAAATAATGAAATACTTGAACGAGGCGGTTATATTGGCTAGACATTTCTAAAGTGCTGATTCTGGTGCCAATGTTGATACAGGTCAACATTGTCGAGGAAAAAGAAAACGTTCGGAATATTTGAGACAAAGCGTTGATACATACCCGATGCAGGGGTATGTTCATTTAAATGAAAACATATGTGCGGTTGATATTTCCGACAGCAAATAAAAAATACGTGTTTAAAACGATAATTTAACCCACTAAATCAAAAAGCGACAAAAGGCGCCGGGGCCTTGCGGTTCCACTTGCTGCCAGGGGAGAAGGGAATGTCCTTTCAGGACCCCCTTCACGGCGAGTTAGGCGCCCTCAGTGGGCGCACTGTTGACAACAATGTAGCCTCCACAGTGCTGCACCTAGCTCGTGGTACGGACTATAGACCAGTGGCAGTATTCCGGGTGCATTCCAAGACCAACGGTAACGAAAGGTTTCATTAAGTCGAGGGTTTGACGGAAACACGTTTGGTCGAGAGACATGTTGGAGTAAAAGGGAGACACCGACCAAAAGAAACTGTTGACAACTTAAAAAAAACTTCGAAGCAACAACAAACAAGACGTTTCGGCTTCGCTATGGAAGCCTTGTTCACAATAGGGCGAAGGAAAGTTCATGGTCGCTTATGTTCTCTTCAGCGCGTGACGTAAGCAGCGCGTGTACGATGGTGGGAGGGACCCATAGAGTTTCATACTAATATACACTAGAGGGAAATCTGGCGCCACTGTCTACGGGAGCCCGCGCTTCAGCGAGCGCTCCGTCATGTACCGGGCAGGCACGTTCCACTTGTCCTTGGCATGGCTCATGAACAGGCTGTATAATTGGCTCTGGCTGCAAAAAACCGACAGTATAACTGTATAAGGTTCATAAAAATTGCTTTGTTATTATAAAATTGAACCCCAAAAAAGATTAACTTGTCAGTGATTATGTAGAAGCTCCATATCCGATGAACAAGAAAAAATGTTACCCTTTTTTGTTGCTTTTGGCTTCGAGACAAAAGAAGTCATATGGTTAGCTAAGCCAAGTAGGCGAGGAACGTCGCTAGCGGCAATGGCGCCGCCCACGGCGGCCCGCGACTGCAGCGACAGATTTCCCTCTAGTATATATTAGTATGAAACTCTATGGGAGGGTCCCTTCATTCCGATTAAGCGAGTGGCGTGTCCTCTGTATCTCCAGAGACTCGAGATGAAGCCGCGATCTGAAGTTCCTTTCCTGGCCGATGATTCTTGAATTAGCCCAATCAATCCCATGGCACGTTGCATCCACGTGCTCGGCGAGAGCAGTCGACGCTACTCGCTTCTTATTCACATCGTTCTGATGCTGCCGCGCCGCATCTCTGTTTAAAGTTGCCCGATTCACCGATGTATCCGTAGTCGCAATCTACGCAAGAAATTTTGTAGACCACTCCACGAAACGATTCTCTGGGAAACCTGTCCTTACCGCCCACGAGTTTTAAAGTTGTTAAAGGTTTTAACAGTTTCTTTTGGTTGGTGACTCCCTTTTGCTTCAAAGGTTTCATTGCATGCCGAGCGAGCAGGGGAAGGCGGGAAAATTGAATTAACTTTAGCAAGCCTCCTCCGTGCTTACCGTGTGAGGAGCGATAATAGAGACAGAAGAGCGTCAGAGGTTGGCGGGGAGAGAATAGAGACATTTACGTGGCAGGTGCGAGGTGCGACAGAAGATTATCGCCTTTCAACGACATTTGCAGCTAAGTGAGCAGATACGATGCCAGTGTCTTCAACAACGGGGAGCTGGAATTGAGTTTCACAGACTTCGCAGACCCTGTCGCTTTAAGTGCAGAGCACTTTAGAGGCTCGCTGGCTGGACCCAAGTAGAGCCACACGGCGTTCCGTCGTATCGGCGTCCCGTCGTAACGGCGTCCTACAGAGGCTTCGAAAGCCAAGCGGTTTACATAGTCATAAGCGTTCGAAACTCGTGAACCGCTGGCGCTTGTCATACATCTCCCCGTTGTTTAGCGCAAAGAAAACTGCAGGTACGTTTGAGGCAAAATATACGTAATTCACCGGCAGCGCCCGCGTTCATGCAGTTAGGAACGCTCATTGGGTCGGTTTTTACGATAGTAAGCGAAAAAAGTGGCACTGCAACGCCGACCCGCGCGGGAGAAAAAACCAGCACAAAAAGCACAGCACTCCCGCTGGCGCAGTTTCAGGCAGGGGACGCGCGAGCACTGCGAAGGCGGGAGATTTGAATTGCATTGGACAACCCTCCGTTCCATTCGTCGAGAGAGGAGTGAGACGGCGGCAAATCGCGTGATGGGTGATAGCAGTGAGCGGATAACGGCGCTACAGCCTATTATGGGTAATCACTTCTCTGCACTTCCGACAGTTTTCGCATTGAGTGGAACGCATTAATTTTTTTTCTTGATTAGGTGCTGGGAATAGCGGCAGTATTTCCCGGTCGGGAGCCTACAAATCCTTGTCTTAAAGCAGTGAACTGAAAAAATAGAGAGAATGGTATTACTCTGCGTACTGCAAAACAAACATTTCTGAAATAAAAGATCAGAAGAGGCTAGGTTGCTCCGCGTATGTGGGTCATGCGAGTAATCAATCTCGTAAACACAGCTGCAGTGTAGCAGAAGTTGAACAGCTATAGTTTTACTTAAAGGGCTATTTAAAGCTATTTTGGCAATGTAAAAGTATAGCTGCGAAAGAACTTCTGCGTCAGAGCTTTTTTTTTAAAGCTTAATGCAACACTAACAACGAAGTAAATGTTTCCCTTTTTGCATTAGTCATCACGAGCCAGAAGAAGCGATGTCGCAAGCTACGTCAGCTAAGATAACTGTCAGTTGTTACAGAGGCTTCGAAGACTTCACGCGACATTATCTATTAGTATTGAACTCGATGGTTTAACCCATGAAGTTTTGATAATAACATAGATTACAGTGACTGACGGCAAAGACAGCAGCAGGTGCAACTTCTTTGTCTTGTTCGTTTTGCACGAAGCTCCTCGAAAGTCCCCGACGAGTGAATCTTTCAGGAGGTATACTTTCGTGTTGATTAGACAACTTTAAATAGACTGCCAACAGTTTTGATCTTTGCAGCCGCAGGCAACTTTCAAGCTTCTTCACAATCCATGCCAAGTAACTATGGAAAGCACGGTACGCTCGTTGACGCGCGGCTTGCCCGGATGCGTGTTTCCAAACGCTTCGCTGCACAGATCACTCACGTGACACGTGTGATGTCACTGCGCGCGCTAAAAGGAGCATACCGTTCGGGCTATGTGGCGTCCATGTAGAGTACTGAGTACTGGCGCTGACGGCTTGGGTTCGAGCCCCAGCAGGTCTATCTTAATTTTTTTTTTTCATTGCTTAACTTTTTTCTAAATTGAATTCCTTTCCAAACCAAAATTTATGTGTTGTTAACAATAGTGGTTTGGCATGTTTTATGTCGCTTTAGGTTTGGGGCGCAGCCAATGATGTTTAATTGCCGTTCTGCATCGCGCGAACAGACATGTCACGTGGGTGGTCTGTGCAGCGAAGCGTTTGGAAATACGCTGCCCGGACACAAGCGCTAGACTTCCCTCTATAGTGTACATTAGAGTGAGACTCTATGGATTGGCCCACTTGCCGACTGCTTGCTACCAGCGGTCGCAGCAGACGATCTGTTACGCAGGAAGTTTTGCAGAAGAAAACGCACGAGGCGGCCCGCAGACGGCGCTGATGAACAGGCCTTCGCGACCGCGTATAGTACTATATCGGCTCCGAACAGTACGCTCATACTTCTTCACTCGAAGTTGCTTTTCGCTCGTAACTTCCCGAGCTCGCACGCCAAAGTTCGCCGCAGCCAGCATCGTAATGCACTCCAAACGACGAGGGCCCCCGTAACGCTTATAATAAAACTCCCCCACCGGAACGGCCGCGAAAGTACGCTTTTCTGCGCCGCCCGTGCAAGAAGTTGTCCCTCTCCCTCTCCCATATATATACGCGGACTCCTGCATGCAGAAGGCAGAGGCTGAGAAAGGGCAAACTCGGCGGCTGGTCGCCATGTGATGCAATGCAGCAGGGTATGGCTTATCTTTTATCGCGGCGACCTCTTCGCCGCACCTCGCTTTCACTGGCGGTTCTTGTTCGCGGGGAGGAGGAGATTGGTGGGTTTACAAAAGTCCGTCCGGAGGGGGAGGGAGAGTACGGAGCAGCTGGCAGCCATCTTCCGCCGAACGGAGCGCATCTTAGGAGGTTCTGCTTCGGCGCTTATTATCGGCGCTTTTTATCGGCTACCTCCTTTTAAGGGGCCCTCACAATGGCCCTAGAAGCAGTAAATCGGTGTTCGGCACGACTTGTTTCCGAATTAGTCATTTGAGGTCGAACGGTACGCCGACGTGCTAGGGACGTCCCGTGGCGCCGCCTAATGGGCTTACGAAAGTGATACGGCGCATGCGCTGTTTGCGTCGATTGACCGGTTCGTCGGAAAACTTGAGCCTCCGTAGGGGCCAGGTTAAGGAATGTCTAGAATGAATGTGGCCAGTTTGAGGTTGCTAGCCACCTTTGTCAGGTCACTGGTTCACGTAAAGACTGTCGGTCGAATCCGCTAGAGGGACGTTAGGGCCGCCTTTCGAGCGAGCATCGCCATTCACCAACTTTAGGCTTAACTGGCTAAAACGGTAATGGTCATACTATCGCGCGGTATCTTTGCTTGTGAGTTGTGGTTAGCCTAACATTTAACGCCTAACTGCCTGACTAAAAAAATTTAGGCATTCCTAACATGATGCACCGAGCATAAAGTTCGTTTCCATTTCATTCGTGCATGTATTTGTTATCTGGTCGAGCACGATTTGTTTTACCTTTTGAGCTGTACCGAAACCGTGCCGTGGCGAAACATCATTAAATTCGCCACATTATTTCCATAGCTTACTTGCTCTACATGATTAATATAAGCTCCACTGCTGCATTGCACCTTACTGCCGTCCAACTTAGCAAATTCGCGCTACGTTGTAAATATCGTAATGCTGCTATACTGCCATACTGCCGTCCCACAAATTTCAGTATGCCTAGAAATCGCGTCGTCCTGTCTTGTATATTAGTTTAGTAAATAGTTTTTCGGCGTAATTTTTAACGTTGTAATACCAATGCGTATCGATTATATGCGGCAGGTCTGTCAATAAAACAGCCCCGTTGGTGTGCCACCGTCAAGAAATGAGCGCGGTAAAAGAGACGCACTGCTGACTCGCGAGAGCGATTATAGCTGTAATTGCCGCTTGGAGACAAGCTGAGTTCGCGAGTCGATCGTGAATCACCTTTGAAAGCGGGCGCCGTGCTCTGTCAAGCGTTCGTCGCGTCGCCCAAACCCGCGCTACACATTAACGATGCGCGTGTGGCAACGGGAAAAACGTGACAGTCAGTGACCCGTGTAGGTGTTTAACAATCAAACAAGCTCATCGCAAGCTGACTCACGACTTTTATCTATTTTTTTCCTCCGAGCCGACGTCGACGTGTCGGCGCGCCTGCCTGCTTGCTAGCAGACGACAGTGTTTTTTCCCCGCGCTCACGTACACTGGCAGACGATTCCGTGCTCGCTAGCAGACGACGCGACGCCGCGCGCCCTTGTGGCGGGATTTCGGCTGCCCCCCGTTTAGCTGAAGTTGCTTGTTTGTTTGTTAACCGTTTTTTTTTGTTGTTTCACAGCCAGTTTTATCTCGTTGGGTCCCGAAAAGAGGCGTCTAAATCGGCTTAATTGGCTGCAAGCAGCGCCTGTCGCCATTTTGATCTTGTTAATGGCCGCGGGGGCCATCTTTACGCAGCGCGCGCCGGTTGGAGAGTACGCGCGGTCGGAAAGATGGACAGGGGAATGGGTTCGACTTGGGGTGAAACGTGTCGTCCTCTATTAACGCGGTAGAGATAAGCCGCTGTGTTGCGCGGGCTTCAATTAAGAGACGCCAGCGTTGTTTTGTGGTTTGGGTTCGCGGCCGAACCCGGGCGGGGAGCGTTTTGGCGGGAACGACGGTGAGGGTGGCAGCGTCGTAATTGCTTTCGGAGAGCGTGTCGGTAAATGTTCGCACGTATGTTACGCGTGCCTGGCGGTGAATTCAGCCCCTTCCGCATTGAATACTTCGTGGTGTTTTTCTTTCCTTTCTCTGCTTCTACTTTTTCCTGGCCTACCACCGACTGCCGTAAGGATGTCGATCCATGTCGTAGACTTCGAGGAACATTCGAATGGGGCTGGTGCCTTCCTGCGGACTTGTGAATTAGCGTCGCAATGCATCAAGCTTCGCTACATTAATTTTCCTCGTGTTACCAACAACCATGGCGTAGAACCGGTTTAAAGTGGTTATGAAACCAGTGTGTCGTGTTCTCCCAGGTAATATTGCAAACACTTCGGTTTTACGAACGTCTTATCACTCCCTGCCCCCGCCGTTTCCTTCATTCCTTTTTTTTCTGTCGCACTTATCTATTCAGCCAGCCCTTGAACTGTTGCGCGTTATGCAAGAATTATTAATCTTTAGCGCGGGTTTCACTGTGGATGAACCAAAAGGTTGTCCAGTGTCTACAAGACACGCGACTCCGTTACGTTGTCTGCTTCGGCTCGCCAGACTACGCGAAGCGTCGGCAGCAGCAGACGTCACTTTCGCTTTCCCCCTCTCTCCGCCCTCGCATGAATGCAGACCTACTTTTTTTCTTTCACGCTTGTCATTTTTGTCGGCACAATGACCCAGTTCCACTCGCCGCAGGTGTCGCGGGACGCTGCGGTAACTCTTTATGGCCTCCCGCCCGCGCCATTTTGTTTATCTTTCGATCGACGTCTGGCACGTCTCTTTCAATCCCCCTCTCTCGCACTCGCGTTCTCTCTTTCGGCTCGCTTATGTCGTCTGCTGCTGTGCCCAGCCTTGTCCAGCGTTCGTATCGTCTGCTACACGTTCGCTGCTTTCTTTTCTTTTTTTTTTTCTTTTTCTCGCCACCGGGAGGTTTATCGTGGTTGACGTTCTTCGCATAATGGTTGTTGTGCGATCCGTCAAAAAAAGAAATAGGTGTACGTGCTCTCTCGCTTCTTTTTCTTTTTAGCGTTCCGCACCGCTGGTATCCCTTGCGTGCCGTCGCCTCTCTTTCTCGGCGGGTTTCCTGTTCGTCGCCCGTTCGCACACGCCAACCAGCTGTTCCGTGATTCTCTCCCGCTGTCGGGTCCCGTCTGCTTGTGTTGCTTTTCATTGCGCCTGTGTCGAACGACCTTGGCTCCACTTCTGGTCAAGCGTCGGCGCCGGTGACGTCACCCGGTGTGCCTTCGAAGCGTGGGCCCCTCAGTGGCCTCGTTGCTGCCTGGCCTCTGTTGCACTGGTTGCGTCGGCTTAACGTCGGCCCACTCCCTGATGGCCACGTTTTCTTGAATGTTGGCCCACTGCAACGCTGGCACGGTTTTTAACGCGAAATGCGAGAACAATAAAGGGGCCCTGCAACACATTTTTCAACTTTTTTCGGAAACCTAAATACTTGCAGAACGTAGTCAACTATTACATCGAGTACTTAGGTTAGCGGGTCGCAAACACCTCAGCCATAAATTATTGCTCGATGCCCATAAGATAACTCAGAAACTTGCTCAAAATATTTTCTCTCTTTCCCGGTCTTGGCGTTCTTCGACGCTGGAATCGCGTCATTACAGCGGTGCTGTGGCTATTGTCCGGCTTTGCGTCAGCTGCAGCAATGAACGCACTCGATAGCCACTTTAAAAGGAAAGCCACAAAAGCAAAGCAGAAACGGAAGGCGTATCTGCTGCGGCGAGCAGATCACGCAGTGCCGCTCCGTTCTGGCGACAACCACGGCTTTCGAAATGCTTCTAGACGCGAAGGAAAGAATGAAAGCGTTTATCGGAAGTGTTGCAGGGTCCCTTTAAATGTCCCATTGAGCATAAAGGCCGGCGTTGGCGTCTGGGACAGAAAAACGGTTCCTTCGGAAGCGTTCCATAGCACGCTGAGTTCCATAGCGCGAACTTTAGCTAGGCAGTAGCGAGAAGTTGCCGTCAATGCCAGAAAAACACGCACCAGTGAGGGGAAGTGGGAACAACCGGCAGCTGAAGCAAGCCGAAATTAAACCTCGTCGTCGACTCTCCCATTACACGACGGCAGCAACGAGGAGAGGCGCGACGCGTGGGAGACAGATCGGAGTCATTTGAGAGCGTTGAGGCGGATCACAAAACAAAGCGCCCCGAGCGGCGAGATCACAAAGCCCTTCGACACGTGATGTGGCGGAAGCGAAGCGTCTCAGGCCATCAACCGAACATGCATGTTGTTGCATTCACAACCCATAAGTGCCTAGGTGTCCTCGGAATTGTTTCTTCTTTTTTTTGTGTGTTGTTTATTTTTTTTTTTTGAAAAGTACTGCAGCTCGGCGCTCCTCTCCACTTGCCGCCTAACAAGTTCAGGAGAAAACAAGGCGAAATTAGATTGCAGTGAGGCGTAACACTCAGATAGTGTAGTGTGTGTTTGCATTTCTTGGAAGGAATTTTGCCGGGGATTTAGGCTTAGGTATACAGTTAAACCTGGATGTAACCAACCTCTGTGTAACGAATTTCTGGATATAACGAAGTTTTTTCAATTCCCCATTGCCAGACCCATGTGTTTGCGACTTCTATGTGGCGAAGGCGTGAAACGTTTAACCTTGATGTAATGAATTCGCTACGCTGATGAGTTTGTCCTTTTCTTGAAAAATAGGCCGGAGAAATGCACCAATTTAGCGAATCACACCCGCACCGCAAACTACCGCGCGTTTCCACGCGGGAGCGCGGTGTCGATTAGTGCTAGTCCTGCGTATCGGCGTGTAGTTGCGCTTCTCCACTGCTGCACTCTGGGGTGTCAGTTCGTCATGGATGAGTTCCGCTGTCAGAAAAGGAAAAGTTTTGTCTTTTCACGACAAGCTCGCAATTTCAAATGCCGCCTCCGCCGGCGAAAAACAAGAACGTCGCCGCCCCGTACAGTACGCCAGCTCGCACCCTATCAGCAATTTTAAGTGCGGTAAAGAGCATAACGTTCTGGAAAAGGCGTCCTTTCGGCATAAGTTTGGTCCTTGAAACGGGTTAAGGCACTGAAAAGTGTCAAAAGGTAAATGTCATACTTAAATTACGTATGTGGATACGGGGCTATAGGCCACCTCGCTTCTTTGTAGCGGCGTATAGTGCCTAGGTTCGTGCGAAATCTCTTGTAGTTTTCTTGTTTTCTCAAATCTACCTGCTACATTCACCTTCTGGTGCTTAGACCCGGCGCGGGGGCTCAGTGGCTAAGGCGTTGCGCTGCTGAGCACGAGGACGCGGGTTCGATTCCCGGCCGCGGCGGCCGCTTTTCTGATGGGGCGAAAAGCAAAAACGCCCGTGTGTACGAGATTTCGGCGCACGTTAAAGATCCCCAGGTGGTCAAAATTAACACCGGAGCCCCCTCCACTACCGGCGCGCCTCATCGCTCTGCGTTGCATCAATCAATCAAGCAATCAATCAAGCATCAATCAATCAATCAATCAATCAATCAATCAATCAATCAATCAATCAATCAATCAATCAATCAACCAATCCAGGTGCAAATCACGCAGTTTTTCACTGTGAAAAAAATCCTTGAAGGCTGAGTTTACCGTCACTGATTATGTCTAGCATTTTGGTTTCGTTTCTGCTTCATTCATGCCAGCCTTAACCCGAAACTTGCGTGTAACGAAAACCTGCACGTAACGAAAAATTGCGAACTTTTGTCAAGTTCTTTATATCCAAGTTTCACTGTAGCTCACTCCACCGCCGGTCTTCGTCTTGTCTGAGAAACGCGAGGGAGTACGGTTCGTTGGCACTCTGGGAAGTAAGTAGCGCCGGAGTATAAGTGAGAACGTGAGCTAGATAATGGCACTTTCTTTCTTAACGTGCGTTCCGCTTCCTTGCTGCGTTTTATGGCCGGATTCTGGGAAACGACTGTGTACAGTTCCGTCCTGGTTGAGGTCTGGTCTCTTCACGCGTCAGTGGGCAACGAGGTCGCTGGGAATAACGGTGAATCGCTGTAGTTACGCTGTCTGGAGCGGAACTAAGCCACTAAGCTGCTTCGTAGAATTAGCGTCGAGCACATATACGGCGAACAGTATAGTATTAAAGGGACAGACAACCGGTTTTTGTGGAGTACCACGCTCTCTTATCGCAAATGGAGTGGCGTCACTTGAAAACTCCTTGAACAGAAACGGTTGTCCAAATAGAGCTGCAGTACGTTTAAAAGCGTAATTTTTAGATCTGCCAGCCGTACGTATGCTGCCAAAACGAATGCTGACATCCCAGGGCAGTGAGCCGTGCGACAACATACGTTTAACCGTGCTTTTTACTGTACCTGAGATGGAAATGTGTACTTAAAAACTTGTTCCCAGCTAAAACAATGCATCTTTCCTATAGGAAAGATGCGTTCAAAACCGCAGTTTTGAATCGCGCATTGAAACCGATGTAGCTGATAGTATAAAAATTAAATTTTACTCGATTCTAAGCACCCCATTTTTTCGCAATCGTGATGTCCAAAGTGAGGGGCGTGCTTAGATTCGAAAAACCTAATTAGATTCGAAAAAAACGGGTGTACAGTCCGCTAAAGTGTTTACAACAACAAACAAGCGGGTGCGAGTCCATGCACAGAGCGGCAGCGTACGATAGTCACCGGTGCATCTTCGCCGGCTGATAATCGACGCTGGCGAGGATGCCCTTCTGCACTCAGCTGCTCCGGCGCATGCGCACTACCTCGCTGATAACCCGCGCAGCATCGTGAGCCGCTCTGTGCATAGGCTGGCACCCACTTCTTTGTTGTTGGTAACACTTTTGAGGACTGTACATCAAGCAATTTGTAATTGAAAACTTGATGAATGACTTGGCCACAACGTCAACTTGGGCCCGCTTCCACGCTTCTGAAATCCACCTTGTGATGGTTGCTTAAAAAAGGTAGTGCTTAGATTCGCATGCGAACTGTTTTTTTCCGAAGGTGCTTAGAATCGCAAAAATGCGGTATTTCGGCCAATTTATTTAGAAATTTTGTGTGGTTACCCCACAGGAGCTTGACAAGCTCACTTCAGCGTCCCTTTAAGATACGAAACGGCGAGGCGGCGTCCGCTGTGCGCATGCGCTGTGGTCGCCGTGTCCTTCTTTTCCTTGACCATGAAGCAAAATGCAAGTTTGGTTCACTTACAAGACTTGTTTGTCCCGGATAACACTGATACCAATTTGTTCGCAAACTACCAACAAATATCGAAATATTCAGGAAAATACACGAAGCAGTACTCCCCAGCCATTTTTTCGGCGACGTTTCTATGACGTCACAAAGTTTTATTTTTTACTTATATTTATTTATTCATCAATGCGAAGCATCTCATGCTCGGGGCTGTGTCCCTCCCTCCCCTCGTTGTCGTTGTCCGACGTCCGCACTCTACTGCGCATGCGCGTCTCTTCAGCCCCGTCAGCGTTTGGGCTGACGTCAGCGCAGTCCACTATAAAAAGAAATTAGTTAGGCGGCGCCCGGTTTCGATCTCGCGACTCTCTGGCCGCAACGGGAAGTACGTGGCGCTCTTCCCACTACGCCAAAATGATGTAACTTTTTTATTTATTTATTTATTTATTTATTTTTTATTTATTTATTCTGCTGGCTAACTCTTTGGCCCTGGCGGGAGGGTCATCACACAAGCAATGATCAACAATATTAATCCAAAAAAAGGATCAGAGTGGACTACCCTAGCACAATGGGCAGACATAATGCCAGAAGAAAAATAGGAAATAGAATTATCGTCAACACTCAGCGGCGTAAGACCATAAGCTTCTTAAATTGCAAAACACGAAACGCATGAACCACAACACAATAAGCCAACAAATACAACGGAAGTAAAAGAACATCACAAAATAACCACAGAATAGGAAGCACTCCAACACAACTGCGGTTTCTACAGATCACCAAAGAAGCGTTCCGATTCTTCCGAAAAATTGTTTGGTATTGACAACGTTTCGTGGCAAGTTATTCCATTCAATCACCGTTCTTGGAAAGAAAGTATACTTATGTGGATGAGTCTTTGCAAAAAGGCCGTGTCTAGAGTGCCGTCCGACGGTATTATAAGCACTCCACTATATCGACGTCCATTGGCGTTTTGTGGCAAAATTGCCGCGTCTGGCAGTACATCGCTCTAGATAACGTAAATATAGGCAACCTAACATAACATAACAAAAGATAACCTAATGCACACACAAAAAAATTTAAAACACCAAAACTAACGTAAGGCATAAAAATTACGCTTCAATTAAATAATGGAAAAAAATTCCCCGCATTTCTCCGAGGGGAAGAATGTGAAAGTGCGAATGCACGAGTTGAATTTGCGCGGTTCGGTAATGTTCGCGAAAGAGAGATCACACACACACACACACAAATACAAAGAAAGAAAGATGCATTTATTCACAGACACCTATTTGTGTTGTCGTTGTACTTGATTGCTAGAGCGGATCTCAGCTTTGAAATTTCGTGTCAGTACTCCTTTAAGCGGGTGCATTAGCCCTTCTCACGCCCGATTCCTGGCCAATCCCCCACGTGGGTATGTGCCATGTCAGCGGCCAGGCAGCGCGCGCCCATCTCCATCCCCGTTGCTAGGGAAGACGAGGAGCGCGCGCACCCGCAGCTGTTGCTATGCGGACTACGGCGGCGGACGATTCAGGCTCGCTTAAGAAGTGCATTCGCACTTAAAAAAAACCGAGGCAACAGCTGGTCTCGAACCACCGACTTTGGGATCCGTTGCTAGCCTAGTGTTAAATATTCGAATGTCGTTGGACGGCACTCTAGCCATGCCTGCAACGATCAGCTAGAGTGCCGTCGGACGCCACTCTAGACACTGCGTTGCAAAAATAGGGGTTAGGGCGTGTGCAGCAGTGTGCCTTGTTTTTCGTGCCTTCGTTTATGCGATTGGCGGCGGCCAACGGAAGCCACGGACAAGAGCGTCTACTTTCTGTTTGATTGTATTACTTCTATGCTAACGTGCAGATAATACACTGATAAGTTTTTTTTTTCATGCTGGCCGCTATTGCGTCTCTCTTGCCTATATTCCGTCACACTGTAGCCGAAATTTGAAAGTATTTCAATGTTTCTCGCTGTCTTTCGGCTAACAAAATGCCTCTCGTGACTGAACTATAGACCTAAGGGTGTTATTAAATGCTAGTTGTTTCATACTGAGCCGTATTGTATTTTGTCCTTCTGGTCCCTTATGATGAACTCGAATTGCACACTATGCGGTCACAAACGCAAAGTTGACATATACACTGCAGTGACATTTTAAAAATGTCTAAAAGACCAGGTAAGCGAGCTTTTTTAAAGTAGGATACGAACCCAGAACTCTGCAGAGAAAGAAGCAAAAGGTAGCTTAGCTTAAGCTTACACATTCAGATCACAGATCACAGGGTTGACCCCTAGATTAAAAACGACATGCTGTTTACTTTATTCGTTAACTGTGGTGACTTTTCCAATTAGGCTTAACAAGTCAGCAAGACAGAAATGCAAATTCTGCCCTTAAAACAGCTGCAGTGTCGACGTATTTACGCGTTCATGCGTAGAGGAGACTGCGGTGCATGAATTTTAAATGCTCCCGCTTCATTTTGTGTCCTGCTGTGCAGGTGTTCGAGAGGCGCTCGTGCTCCCGGCAGTGGCTGGAACGCCACGTGACCCTGAGCCACTGCGGCTCGAAGCCGTTCGCCTGCATCGTAGCCGGCTGCGGACAGCGCTTCGGATCCCAGGGGGCGCTGCAGAGGCACGTCAACGCGCACTTTGAGAGGTCGCTCAACGGTGAGTCCGTAATCTCGTCAATCAGTATACTAAGTTTCTTTGTTCTTTTTCATATTTGCGGCAACTGTGACTGACGAGTTGAACAGCTATACTTGTTCGTTAGAAGCCTAGTAAAAGGCGCTGCTACAACCGCTAGTTTCAACGTAACGGACAAGTATCCATTTGGATTCTTGTTCTTGTTTATATTGTCGACGGCTGTAGCGTGCGGGTGAAGTAGTTATGCAGGCAGGAGCTAGTACATGTGAGCACTAGCCACCACTTGCATGCAGGGTGTCGTCAGTCTGTATCTTAGATTCCTGAGCGTTCTTGCTCGTATTGGTGATGAACTTTTTTTTACGGTGCAACTATGGCTTTTTATCCGTTTCCATGCGCAAATAGAGATGAAATCGGCATCAGATTACAGTAGCGCTTCATGGAGAGTTTCATAACATGAGAAGCGCTAGAGCATTACTGAATCTGTTTTTTTTTTTTTATTGGGCGCGTAGAGATAAGCGCCCCGAAACACGGTGTGGATCCTTTCCGTCGAGATTGCTATCGCTCTGCCCCCCCCCCCCGGTTGCCTCTTCAGCAGCAGGGAATGTACTAGCCGTGTCTTCCGGAATAATTCCGCGAAGCAATTCCGCATAGATCGCTGTCATAAGGCGCGTCGATACTGATCTGTGGCGGAAAGAAACGGGCGTCTGTTTAACCCGCCCGCGGCGATCATAACGCGCCCAAGGACGTCGGGGCAGAAAATTGGCGTCGTTAGAGGTGTCTCTCAAGCGCCATTAGATGGGCTTTGCCGATAGCGTCTTCAGTGCGCACACACTAGTGCCGAAGGGCGTGTCGTTTACGGAGGCGCGAACACATGGCCTGAGGCCTCACGCCGTCAGCACTCGCCGGTCGTTGAAAATGATGCTCTTGGTGCGTTCTGCCCGGCTTTGTGGAGCCTACCGCTTGTTTGGAGTCCCTTTTGAAGGAGTCCCGCCGCGGTGGCTCAGTGGCTAAGGCGTTGCGCTGCTGAGCACGAGGTCGCGGGTTCGATTCCCGGCCGCGGCGGCCGCTTTTCTGATGGAGGCGAAAAGCAAAGAGGCCCGTGTGTACGAGATTTCGGCGCACGTTAAAGATCCCCTGCAGGTGGTCAAAATTAATCCGGAGCCCTCCACTACGGCGCGCCTCATCGCCAGCGTTGCGTCGGCGCGTTAACCCTACAATCAATCGATCTTTTGAAGCAGAGACTTTTGCTCTACTGAAACCCGAAAATTTTGGTTTGTCGGTCCGCCTGCCACTTGATTCAACTGCGTGGCAACAAAAACAATAAAAAAAAAATCCCGGGCCGTCTACACTAACGTGAAGCCTTGGGAGGGGCGAAGCATGCAGTCTACAAGTGTATTCTTGGCGCCTTGGCGTTTTTGCCAACGGAGATGAAACCGCTGGAGGGGGTAGAGCTACACAAGCTTTGCTGTAAAAGTCTCTTGTCTTTGAAGCACGAAGCTCTCTAGCGCGAGGCGTAACCGAGTGTCCCGGTGCTTTTTTTAGTACGCGTTACGAAGCGCTCCAGCGCGAGCCGTAAACGAGTTCCGTGGTTTAAGTACCGTGACTACATGAGACGACGATTACGACGACGACGACAGGAGACGCCGACAGCCCCAGCCCCTACGGGGCTTCGCCCCTTAAAAAATGTGGTAGAATTATTTAACGCGAAGTATACATAGGCAAGACTCTCCCAAACTACTAAACCGGCGACCGTGGCTTATTCATATCTGCGTTATCCGGCGCAAAGGGGACCTGGGGAGTATTTGAGGCGATTAGCAGTTACATAACCGCGAGCTATTTTAATTAGGAATACACGTTGGATTGCTTCCTCGATAGAGCAATTAGAGAGAGAAAAAAAAACGCGCTAAAATGGTAATCGAATGGGGGCGAAGTAAAAGCAAAACGCCGAAGCAAAAAGGGGTCGGCTTGAGGCTATTCCCAAAACGCGGACAAAAACTGAAAGGATCGAACAGTTAGTGCGTGAGCACTCCAGCAACGCGTTCCGGTGCACGCGTACTTATGTCGCTGCAAGCACCGTCCAACCGGTACGGAAGTCACAAACGCGCAACCGGTTAAAGCTGCATAAGTCTTTTTTTTTTTTTTCACGTCGTGGTGTCAGCGTGAATCGTGCGCGAAAGCAGTTCACACTCCGCGCCAATAAACGCTCAGTTCTGGGCTGCAAGGTCCGCTTGACTTTTGCGCCGACGTACCAAGGATCGCCATTTTTTTCATAAACTCGCTCGCGACGCGTACGCGTGGTTGTGCTAAGCCGCGCAAGCCGCGTTTCACGCCGGGGGCTCTAGCCGGGAACCGCTCGCGTGTAAACACGACACATATGACGGCTGTTAAAAATAAAACGTTGTTATAACACGCGTACCACCGTCGTTAACGTCGGTTTCTGTTTGCCGCTAATGTCGTTCTTAATTCTTTTTTTTTTTTTCGACGGAGACGTCCGCATCCCGAGGTTCGCACCGCGTTCGTGTAATACCGGGACGCGAGAGAAATGATGGCGGCGTTGAAACGACGTCGTTCGAGGCATCTGTGTTTTGGGGGAGGGCGTCGGATGCGGCTCGCCGTCTCTCCACCCTCCGCAGCCTCAGCAATAACGTGGGATGCGGGAGAGCGGATGGAGGAAGGAAGAGCCAGGAATGGGAGCGATTTCATGGTCGAGGAGGGTTGGCGACGGCTCGTAGATGAGAGAGAGAGGGAAAGGTAGGGCCTTCTCAGTAGGAGTTTGCTATCAGAGGAAAGAAGAAAAAGAAGCGCATAGTGCGGAAATAAAAGCGAAAGGAAACAAATCGCGGCTTTTAGGACCCCGGGAAACCTCGCTTCATCACTACGGTGCCCCCCTCAGCTTGTTCATCGCTTCGCATTCCTGTGCAGGTTATTCTACTTTTCTTTTTCTACCGTTTTCTTTTTTGTTGTTCGCGCGCAGGATGTGTGCGTGTGTGGGCTTCTTGCGCGCTGCCTGTAGCGTGCCGTATATGCAGCATCCATTTTTGGGGGGCGACCGGCTAAAAGTGGACCCCCCTTCCCCCCTCCTCCTCTCTCTCTCCTCTCTCTCTCTCTCTCTCCCTCTCTCCCTCTCTCTCTCTCTCTCTCTCTCTCTCTCTCTCTCTCTCCGTTCGGGGAAGCCACGTGGTTCACAGAACGCGTTCGGTGACAGGGAACGCGGTGCAACGCGTGTGTTGTTCATCCGTCGCGTGGTTCGGTTGCTGCATCGTGGACCTTCGTCATTACTCAGGGGCGGTCTCGGCAGTAACTAGTTACTAGTAACGGGTTACCGGTAACTAGTTACTTTGTATGGCAAATTGTAACTGTAACTAGTTACTTGTAACTGTAACGCTGTTACTTTTTTACGCAGTAACAGTAACAGGAAATACCGTTTTTTTTTTTTAGTTTTCCAACAGCGCCACTAGTCTAGGCCGGCGTAGAGTTCGCGCTTTCCACTTCTTCAGATTTTCTTCTGTCCCACATCCTCGCTGCCTTTCGCCTTTCCGCAAAACGGCTACTCTCGCAGTTTAGGAGAGGAGTTCGCTAAGACGATTATCTTCCCTGCAGAAAATCCAGGTCGTAGGTCGGTCTTAAAGGTGATTTCTTGAAACTTTTCCTTCGTCTTGACCGTAGCGGAAACTAAAAAAAAAGAAAGAAACTGAAAATTAGACCCCCGAAAAGGGGGAACCTCTAGGATGCCAACTTTGAGAAGCAACCGGACCTAGGTTACAATACGTTTTGCAAATAAATTGCAGCCCCAACGCGTACATCAACACAACAGTTGGCCCTACAAAACGGGGCATACGCAGTGATTCTTGTTGTTGGGCTTGGGTGTGCCCTCGTTTAGGTTCACTTCGTCTAGGGTTTACCTCATGCAATTTTGACTACACGCATGCTTTCGTGCGTTTATATTAAATAAACTGCATCATTTGGCTTGTGATCTATACTTAGCGTTATACGCAGTAACGAGAAAAAACTGTGTCAGCAAAAACGAAAGGAAAGTCCCGAATCGCAGTGAAATGCGGGCCCTTATCCGATTTCGTGCAGTGATGCAGTGATTTGGCGGGTCGGCGGCTTTCACTGTGGGTGTTCTTGCCCGAGCGACGTCCTGCTAGCGGGTCGCTTCGGAAAGGTGGGCTGGCGTCATTTCCGTAAACGGATGTGTCCCGTCAGTGAAATCTTGGGGTATGCCGGCATAAAGCACTGTCGTGTTAAAATATAAACCGAAACGACAACCCTAAGTATAACGTACTCTAAAAGACTTTCTTTACTACTGAAGGTAGCTTCCCCGCAAGAAGACCCTGTGTGCAGGGGTGCACCCTTTACAGGCCGCTTGCTTCGTTGCATAGGCGCCACTTCCGTGACGGATATGACGTCAGTGAAGTCCTTGTGTCCCAGAATAAAACACTTTCGTGTTAAAAACGACGTTACTTTTTCACAGTAACTGCAACTGTAACAATTTACTTTGGAAACTGTGTAACTAACTGTAACAGAATTACTTTTTTGACTCAGGTAACTGTACCCATGACTGCTTAGGGGTCGTCTGGAAAAGACATCTCTCTCTCTCTCTCTCATCTCTCTTCTCTCTCTCTCTCTCTCTCTCTCCCTTTGCGGACCAAGTTGCCGTGTCGTTGTTAGCGCGTTTTCTCTTATCCGGCCTCCGGGGTGCGCTGGATAAAATAGCGTATACTGCCGCGAGGGAGGAAAGGCTATAGTTCTGTCAATGCCCCACACGCGGCTGCGCATGCGCTGTGCGACTCAGCACGAGTATTATTGCGCCCAACACTCGGGCTACCTACGCAACCATTAGTTAGATGTTTCCAGCGTGTGACAGCCTTGAGAATAATATTCTCATTGTCTACCACGCGGGGCATTGATTAGCCAAAGCTGCAAGAGCGTGGATTTTCAATCACGCTGTCGGGTGATTTTAAAACCGAAGCGCGTCTTGTATATTATAATGCGACGCTGGAGAACCGTCGTGCTGACTAATCGATTCGTTTACCACCGTTCGAAATCACTACTTTCGCGGCGCTATGTTATTTACGTCGCAAAGTTGGGAGGCGGCCCTTCCACAGCGCCGACCCAGATTTCGAGGATTTCGAAACCGGCTCGTAATTTACCGTGTAGACCTCAGCGAGGTTCGGCCGAACGCTGTTTGTTTTACTGAATTGCGCAATGCCCGTCGGCGCCCATTAGGCCGGTTGGAAGCACGCCCTTGTGGGAGCACCGGCGTTGCGCATTTGGGTCGAGCTTTGAGTACGACGACGAAAACGGTGCAGTCGCGCTCAGTATTACCTGGAACGCTAATTAGTATGCATAGGCTGTATTTATACAGCCTACATTTGGTTCCCGCGACTCGAAAACCAAGTACTTGTGTAACGGGCTAAAGCAGTAACCACATGGGGCGACTTTTGCGAGAGACGCGACGAGCGATGCGACGGGGATCCGCAATCGCTCGTCCAAATCTCTCGCCGAGGCAACCAGATGAGAGCGATCGCGCGAGCCACAGCGTAACGCGATCCCAGTAATTGCTGCACAGAGCGCAATACGGTTATCGAAGTACACACGGCCGCGAGGTTTTTTTATGTGTGCATTTGACACAGAAATGGGAAATAAACGTATTTCAGTAAACAGAGGATAGTGCTTTCCTAAGATGCACTGTGCCGCCGCTCGCCTCTTCCCTTCGTTCTCCTCCCGAGCCGGAAGTCACGCCCCTTACAGCTCTCCTATTGGCTAGTCGCTGAGGCCACTTCCGGGGAGTGAGCCACTTTTTCTTGGGACCCAGAACCGAGCGATTCGATGAGCGATTTCGTCCGCGGCGAAAAGTAGTTCGTCGCTAGTCGCGTCGCTCCCCAAATCGCTTGCAAAATCGCTCCATGTGGTTAGTGCTTAATGCATACGAAACACTATGCTATCCTTCACGGCTAGTATAGCTGTTTGACAATATCCCGAAATTCTGAAGAGTGTTGCAGGTCATACTGAGCGCGACTGTACATTGTTTTCGAGCGTGTAACCACAAACGCCAGTATTAGAAAATATTGAAACCTCTCCGCTACCGGGAACGGGTGCACCCGAAGCTTGTCCAACCCCGTGAAAACGTAAACCAATCCCTTGTAAAATCCCTGTCAAACCAAATGACCAACCCGTGCTTGCCGAAGAGCGATTCGATCGAGCGCTCGCCGCGCGTTGTCCTCTCGCTGGCTTTACCGAAATCGTCAAGATCAGCTCCATGTGTGTGTTTTTTAGTGCCGCCCGCTCTTCCCCTTTCCTACCCGGAACAGCGCCCTTACGGTCTATTAGCTGTCGCATGATGGCCACATTCGGGAGAGCAGTTTTTGCACCCAAACCGAGCGCGACTGACATTCGTCCTCGAGCGGGTAGCCCAAGTCACGTGTTCAAATCTTGAAACGCTCGCTAGGGATAGTGCAGCCGAAGCTTGTCCCCGGTTGCGTTAAATAATCCCAATTGAAATGCTCCAGTCAAGAGCAGACTCACACTTGCTTGCGACGAACCACAAGCGCCAGAGAAATTGACCTCTCGCACTGGTTGAACAGGTGCTCCCGTTGTACCGCGAAACCGTGCCAACCGCTTCCGTAATAACTAGCCAGCGTCAATATAAATAATTAACAGTGACTCTGGCTACTCAGTGAGCGGAAGCGGTTGGTCCGTTTGGGTAAAATCAACTATGACTGCTCCGGCTGCGGCCATAATGCGACACTAATTAGACCGTTGCCGCGCGGCCTACCCATGGCGCAGCCGGCTTTGAACTGGCGAGAAAACGGCGTGCGCGGAGCGAGCTAACCTCTATTTCCCCAGTACGTACTCCTGGGCGAGTTGGTGTTGCATTGCAGAAAAATTTGTAGCGCATGCGGACGAGGACAAGAAAAGGGAACAGAGACACCAAGGAACGCTACTCTCAACTAGTTTTTATTGGAAAGACACATCAATATATATCCACACTTTTCACCTTCTTTATTTACGATCTCCGGGGGAAGGAGGGCGCATGTGATTGGCTGGGAGATATGGCGTGATCCGGCGCGCCACTTGTGGGAGCGGCCGCCAGCTACCGGAGAGGAGGAAAGGAAGGGGTGGAGGATGGTTTCGGTGTACGGCGCCGGCAACACGAGTCAGCCAATACAAGCCTATAACGCAACACGAGGCAGTCAATACAAGAGTCGGCCAATGCAAGACAATGGAAGTTGCCGCTGCGCCTCATCTCCGCAGCCGGCTACTCTGCACGGCTCAGAGTGCGTTATTGCGAGTATTTTGAACGTGACACAAATCATTTCTGTGGTTTTCCTGGCTTAGTCTGCTTACATATTGCTGCAGCGATGACAAAATAACTACATGAGAAAAAGCAGATGATGTCACGCATTAAGCGTGATATCATCTACTCGAAATGCACGCGCGCGTGGACGTCCGGTTACGTTGCCTTGGCGGAGTGATACACTTGCCATTCTTAACTTGTACACGAGTATATATCTACATATCCTTACAACTGCCCAACCAGTCATACTCACAATGCGAGCATTACGGACGATTCAATGTACCAACTGGCCGTCTTATTAGTTACTTTACATTTGCCCAGAACTAGCGCCACATGGTAAGGCCTATAGATGGTATTCACTGCAAAGTTTAGCTGTTCATTCCTGCACTTGGCAACTCTGGAAACGGCCACGGGCATGGCCGAAGCGCGACGGACATGGCGCGACTTAAGCCACTGCGCCAAGGCCGCACGCCATAGAAAAAAAAAAAAAACACCAGCGTGCGTCTTCTGCTCCGTTTCAACCCGATTCTCAACGGGGTGTCAAAAGATGGGTTATTAATCGCACTAACATTGAAGTCGAGGCATTACTTTGCGTTCCGTAGGGTAGAGTTTGGAACGTCCAACACACATCGTGTGTTTAGCGCGGACAAGTACCGCCATCCCGCGCAGCCCGACGTAACCGGTGACGGCGCGCTCTCATGGTTGGCTGCATGCGTGCCTCGCCAGTGAATGCAACCTATAGAGCCACCAAGTAAGCCATGCCTTCATTTAATGATACTAGTATGGCTTAATTGTGCTTGCTATTCTCCCTTCCACAGGATCCGGGCCCGTTCCTTTCGGCGCCGGCGCCGGAAGTGGTAAGCTCGGGAAGCGGCGTCGCTTCCGGCGGCAGTCTCCTCGGCTCCCGGGGTTTCGGCTCCAAGGAGCTCGCCAACGGCGACTCGCCGCTGAAGCTTCTAAGGCTTCGCAAGAAACTCAAGTGTCGACGCCGCGCCTGGGCCACCGGTGAGTAGAGTGCATGGCCGAGTGGTAACTGAGTGGTACGAAGGAAGATGGCGAGGCTGCCGGCACTGCATGCATACCAATGATTAAGCAAGTTGATATGTACTACTGGGAACCGCCAAGTGTCTCGCAATGTAGATGCAAGACGCTTGGTCAACTCAATGGGACCGGACGAGGTTTCTGTTTGCGATGTTGAACGCTCTACGGTAAAACGGAATGTCATACAATAAAACGTACGGTCAAAATACCACCTGCATAAAACAACATTTTAAATTACTACTACGCCGCCTCAATCATATCATCGACGAAAGGAAAGTGCAATTCGCGCGAGGAGTGACTTTTTTTAGAACACCTTTTGTTAAGGCCCGTTTTTCAGCACGAAGGGAATTATAATGCCACCGAAAGTTCCTTCGACGTGAGTGTAGACGGAACTTAAAAAGAAGGAACAACCACCAGGTTCGGGGTTGTGCACAGTGAACGCAAC
This sequence comes from Haemaphysalis longicornis, assembly GCA_013339765.2. Lineage (NCBI taxonomy): Eukaryota > Metazoa > Arthropoda > Arachnida > Ixodida > Ixodidae > Haemaphysalis > Haemaphysalis longicornis. The sequence goes on along the minus strand of CM023455.1, from coordinate 107,378,046 downwards.
TTCTGGCACAGATCTTTTTGGGGAAATAAATGCGGCGATCGCGCTTGATATCGACGTGTGCGGATCCGCTTCATAATTTTATCGCATTTTGCTTTAGCTCGTGTGCGTATATCGCTCTTCTGACCTCGTCGTTTTGCCCCCCTCCCCCCCTTGAATCGGGGATGCGTAACAACGTTAACAGCTGTCGGCGATGCATTTGATGGGGCTGTTCGGTGAATCGACTCCGCATTTATTGAATTAAACTTATTTTGTAGGAAAGCTTTGGCATCGCTCAAAGTTCTAGTTCGCTCGACCCGGGAAACTGACGTAATTAAGTTCCGATGTTTGGCCTTCTAATTTGCGCAGGTATCTTAATTTTGTAATCCTCGTTAATTCGTCGGAACTTTTCCGGTCACTGATCTGCTCTTTATTTTCTTTGTAGCGTTTTTTTTTCATTTTATTTTGTGACCGTTTTTTTTTTACATCATTAACGTGTACAAAATTACAGGCGGCATTACTTGCCCTATTGGTAAAAAAAAAACATTTCTGTGCGAGTAATTTCCGTATACTTTCCTTTCCGGTGACAGATTGTAAAAAAAAAAAACAATGATGCAGTTTAAACATTCGTGTATTTTGTTGCAAAGCCACCCAGTATAATAAATCTTCTGCCATCTTTGTTTTGCTGTTGCAGTGATCAAGCGTTTAAAGCATTTCTTGTTCTTCGCTGCACTTGACAACTAGGTCTTGTGGTGCATTGATGGTGCGTCGAAATTTAAAGTTTGTCCCTCCGGAGGCCATGACATTTTTACAGAACAGGTCATAAACTTTGATGCCGCGGCCTTTGCGTCATGGTATTTTCTTTTTCTGGAACGCTGATTCTTGGAGAAGGAGTGGCGTGAAGTGAGGGTGACTACGGTTTTGTAATGCTAAATAAACTAAAACTGTAAAAAGTCATCTTCTCACATAACCTGCTTACATATCGCTAAAAGAAGCCGTAATGATTTCTCATTCAAACCGCACAAGCAGACTGAAGTTCCACGAAGAATATTTCGGAACGTAATTACGGAGTGCATAAATTGTGCGTACCTTTTTGCGTGCAGCTCGAGTTTTCTTTGTCGCAGACTCGCTCAATGTCCCGAAATATTGCACGGGTTGTAAAAATAACGAAAACATACGCGCTTTCGTGCACATGTGTAAAGCGAGTTCAATCATGTGAGCTATTGAATTGATTGATTGATTGGTTGATTGTAGGGTTTAACGCGCTGACGCAACGCAGGCGATGAGGCGCGCCGTAGTGGAGGGCTCCGGATTAATTTCGACCACCTGGGGATCTTTAACGTGCGCCGAAATCTCGTACAACAGGCGTTTTTGCTTTTCCCCTCCATGAGCTATTGAATTTATAATTCTATAATGGGATGTAAGCGTACAAAAAAAAATCACCTCAATGTTTTGGGGTTTTTTTTTTCTCCTGTGCGTGCGGGCTGTGTTGTAGCTAGACTTCTCCTGTACAGATACACGCGGTACCAGTTATTGCCACAGCCTTGACAAATCTGGAAGAGAGAAAATACCGTGACTCCTGTTCAGAACAAAAAGCGAATAGAACTTGAGAAAAATGAAAGGAATTGCTGTTGTTATTTTCGCAAGTGTCTCTCGAGGCAGCGAACTTTCATGGCTGAATTTAGATTCGTACGAATGAGCCGTTCGCCCGCAGCTTCGGCAACAGTACCCGCATCTCGTGTTTCGATTGCAGAGCCTGGCCTCCACCGAACGTTGGACACCCACTTTTCTTTGCTTTTGTTTTGTTTTCCGCGCCGCTGCAAATCGCGCTGCAGGGAGTCCCCCCTCTTCCTAGGACAGGTTTCCGGAGGAGCGGTTTCTCCGGAGGCTTTCCTGTCGGCTCTCGCAGCTGCACTGCCGGTAGGCGGGAGGGTGTGGGGGCAACTGCTACACACCCTGCAACACACGATGAAGGCTTGGGGGTGGGATGGCGGAAGAAGCAAGGGCGCGGCACAGGCCTCCTGTCCGGTCTTATTAACGTTGCTGTTTCGCTAGGCCTTTGTTTTTGCCGCACATCACTGTGCAGCGCGGTCGCGTCGTCCCCGCTTGCCGATGGAGAAGGACCCTGTAATTCAACCGTTGCTCGGGGGCATCGGCGCGTGTTTTTATTTTTTTTACCCCGCCCTTCTATCCACATAACAATCCTCTCTGTTCGTTCGCCCCTACGCCGGGGCGGCTTTCTTTTTTTTTTTTTTTTTCCCTGCTGCCGTGGCCCCGTAGCAAGCAGGTCTGGGTCGTTGAGCCCTTCGCCACCCCCCATCTCTCTCCTACGGGGGAAGCCGCCGCCGCCGCCGCCGGGGAAAGCCTTTCATTTTTCTTTTCGCCGCGGCCGCTTTCGCGCTGCCTGCCGCCTCTCTTTATGCCCGCAAAGATGGCGGCTGCCCCCGCCCTCTCTCGTGAAGAGAGGGCCGCGTTGTAGCAGACGACGGAACAGCGAGAGATTGGAAGGGGAAAAAGAGCCCCGCTAAAGCGGAGCCGCTGTATGTGTACCTTGTTCTTTTCTTTTTATTTTTGTCCGTTTTGGGTTCGAGAAGGCGAAGGAGGAGGCAACAAAAACCGAGCAGACGACGAACTCTTTCCGAGAGCGCTGTCGTCTGCTAGCTACCCGCTGGGCGGGAAGAAAAGGTGATGCGGAAAAAAAAAAAAAAGGAAGGAGGAAAGAGAGAGTCGTAAAAGAAAGCTCCCTGAGATGCGGCCGACGCGAAATCGTAAAACGGAAGACTTTTCGAAAGTGAATGCGAGGAGCGGCGCAGGAAAATGTTCCGAAGAAAGAAATGCGAAAAATGGGCGACGGAGAGCCACCGAAGAGATGGGCAAAGTGAAAGCGGCTGCTTTGAGACAGCGGACAGAAAATTACTTAAAAAAATAGTAAAATAAACGTACAAGATGGGCGACTGTGTGTGTTCGAGGTGTAAAAGGGTGGAACGGAGAAGAAAATGGCAGTGCCGCTGGCGGAAGAGGTGCGGGGTCGAAATAACACCGGGAACGAAAATGAATTGCCGAGGTGGTTTCGGAGATGGAAAATAAGGCTTAGCGGGTGGCCGACGAAGAGGGGGACAAAGCAGGCAATATAAAAACGCCAAGCCATGCCGCGCAGAAGAAACAGATAAGGAAAGCGTGAGATATGTGGCTCGGATTGAAACAAATGGAAGGGGGAGGGGAACGCTCAACGCGCGACGAAATGTCCCGCTGAAATTAAGCATAATAGTGGCCCCAGATATTAAAGGGACCCTGCAACACTTCCTATAAACGTTTTCCCTCTTTCCTTCGCGTCTGGAAGCACTGCGAAAGCTACAGTTATCGCCAGCACGGAGCGGCCCGGCGTGGTTTGTTCGTCGTACCAGATGCGCCTTCCGTTTCTGCTTTGTTTTTGTAGCTTTTTTTAAAAAAAAGTTGCGCGTTCATTGCTGCAACTGAAGGAAAACCGGCCAACAGCCGCTACAAGGCCTTAGTGACGTAACTCGAGCCGTTGAAGAATGTCAAGACCGGGAAAGAGAGAAAAATCTTTTGAGCGAGTTTCCAAGTTACCTGATGGGCATAGAGCAGTAGTTTTTTGGCTGAGGTACTTTGCGACCCCCTAATCTAAGTACTGGGTGTGTTGGGTGACTACGTTCTGCAAGCATTTAAGATTTTAAAAAAGTTGAAAAAAGTGTTGCAGGGTCCCTTTAAAGTTGAGAAGCAAGCTACAGTGAGACAATCTAACTGAGGATTGACGTGTACAGTCGGTATATTCATCGCAGTACTAATGGAGACTCTGTGAGCGAATAGCATACAGCTACGTTGCGGAGGCTGAACTAACACAAGATCCACGTGTTTAACTGTAAATAAGGCGGCGTTTTTTTTTGTTTTTTTTATGTTCATAAAGCGTGTAAGACGCTCGTGGTAGCAATGGTAAACCATTCCGAGGAGGACGTGGGCGCTGTTTTCAGCTGATTTCCTTGAACGCAGGCGTCGATACAGGACTGAGTACGTACTATCAAGCAGGGTAGGCAGAATTGTACTTCGCACGTCACATGACCCCACCGCCAATACGAGGTCGTCGGAGCGGCATCCTCTGCACCGCTACAAATGTCGAGGGGGCCACGTATGTCGTTCTTCTACTCACCCCCCCCCCCCCCCCCCCCCCCCCCCCTCCACCCCCCCCCTCACCCCTCCATTTTTCTTTACCTTTCCCGTTTTGCGCCCTTGCCAGTGAAAACCTTACCGTGGCCGTTTCGCAATACGTTTTGGGTTGCCATAAGCAAAGGGCATCAGTTAGTGTCAGCGCGGTTCCACTGCGCTTAGAACACCCACATTCGAAGTTGCGAATTTTAGCGCGCACGTGACACGGGATCGCGTAGAAGGCTTACTGGGTGAACCGCAAGGCGGAATGAGCGGAAGTGCGGTAAAAATATGAACACATTAACGGTACAACCGGGCCATGAACACAAAGTGCAACTTTGTTTAATTTGAAAGAACTAGCTTTTGGTTACTCACTCCTGCCACGAAAGACGTTTTTTTTTTTAACTTAAAAACGCATGAATATAAGTGGAAAATAAAACAGGCGGTTTTAAATCTAAGGAAAAAGGAAGTAAAGCGTATTTTTGCTGGAACGGTTGTGCCTACTATTCTGCAGGTGAAGCTGGTAGTTAACCAATGTTAATATTTGGGGAAAACTCGTTAAAGACTCGTTTTATTAATTTTACCGTTATTTCAAATAATAAGGTGTTTTAAAAGCGTGGAAATGTTTTTCAGCGTGCCTATGACAACGTCGCCTTCGTTGTGAACCGGTGCACCGACCGTCAGCTACAGTTTAACAAAACTTGTTGCTGAACGAATTGGTTCATACTTGGGGTCCTATTCTCGACTGCACAAATTCCCAGGCAATTCGTCGTGTTTTTTGCGTAAGCACCACGTAAGCAATCAGTGACGTGATGCACGTATAGCTCTGACGACATGCAGTGTAATTTGACGCTTCACTCATAAAGATCACAACTAAGGTATCAAATGTTGTCCATAAAAGATATAAAAACCCTTGGCATGTATTATAAAAAATTTAGACGGTAGCTGAGGTTGGCAAGGGAAACACATTTCTGCGGGTCAAAATTAGCGTCAACACCGCAAGGCGATCGAGTAACGTTGATCCAGAAGCGAGCGAAAGGGGGATGTTGAGCTGAAGAACATCGCATAGTCTTTTTTTACTTTATCTATTTATTTCTTTCAATCACTTTTGGTAACATAGTTGGGCTCTCTGCTTCAATGCTTTGCGTTATCACCATGGGTTATCACCTTCCCGGCCGCCATCGCCGCCACGCTATCGTCTGCTGGTATGTTACAAGTTTATGGCGTGATCACATGAAAAGACGGCCGCGACCATCGCTTGTATGACACATAAGAGCAGTAAAGCGCTACGCCTGATAACAGCGGAGCGCACCGATGTCACCGATTCACTCATTCGTCAAGCTCAACTTCAATCAGCGCTGTAACGAACAAAAGAGTCACTTTTATTTGTTATTTTTCTCTTTAGTTCGATCATGTGACCCAGCAGCTTACTGGGACGAGTGTGGACAAATGCAATGCATTGGGTTCTCTTTGTCATGGAGCTGTCATGTGGAGAGGCTTGTACTGCCCTCTTATGTTGCGGTTACGCCAAACAAATAATATTTTTTTGATTGCCAAACATAAAAGGAAAATGTGCGTGTTATTTGTATGTTCTGTGATCGCTGACTTGGAAACAGTCGAAACTATTATTTCTTTAGGTAGAAAGCAGGCTTTAAACCGCGCGTCATGCGAAACTGCCTCTGCTGCAAATTCACGGACATTTCGCGGCGCCGGAGGTCGGTGAAATTTTTTGTCCTTTTTTGCGACAAAAGCAGGCGCCATTTTCAGACTGTTACGTCACATTACGTAACTTTTACGCTGGCTGAAGTGGCCAATGTGTGACGTGGTCGTTCCCGCCAATGGTTTAAATTACGTCACGCCTTCTCAGCCAATCACAGATAGGGCGTAACATACAAGCCGTGTAGTAGTTGAATAGCAAACATAGGCCTACATTGTCATGTCCGGTGCATTTAGTCTAGCTTTTCTTTACCGGCCAAGAATTAATTGCTTTCAGCAAAGAGAAATAAGGCGAACTGCATAACTGGTGCCCGAAAAAGTCATAAAACGTCAAAATGACGAAGGCGCACACAACCGCTTTGTCAACCGGAAGCACGTGACCAAAACTGAAAGCCAATCAGAAAAGACTTCCGGCAAATTCCCAATTTCCCTGAGAATTTGTGCAGTCGAGAATAGACAGTCGTGGACGAAGACAAGATAGGACGGATACAAGCTCCCGTATCTGTCGTATGATCCTGCCTTCGTCGAAGCACGATTGATTTCTTTTTTTTTTTCCCCAGCTACAACTTTCGCGGCGGCATACTACCCGCTCAGTCATACGTTCCTTCGACTCCAGCATGACCAACGTTAGGTACGATCACGCACCTCCTGCTCTTTCACCTAGCACGTAGTTGCCACGGCTCACTGCTACCACAGGACAGGGAGCATTTCGGCTGCCTCGTAGCTCGTAGACGTGTTAGTGCATAGTGAAGAAAGCAAATCCAAAAAAAAAAAAATGCCGAAGAATCCAGTTGTCATGGCAAGCCCAAGCCAGAAGCGGGGGTCTTCCCATAACCCTCCACGTGGAGGAAAGAAAAGGTTAGGAGAGGCCTTGACGTCACATTTGTGAAGCCGAGTCCCGCCATGACTTCAGCCCACGGAGCCCAGCACTCTATCCCATCATCCTTTGCTGTCTCCGGTTTGATTTGACTAACATGGCGTCGCCCTGCCCTCCCGCTTCGAAGCGAAAACAGCTCGCCGCTAATTCCTCGGTGCGATGTCATCTTCTAAGCTGTTGATTTCGCTTTCAATTTGCCAATTCTAACCCTCACCTAAAGTTTCAATCGAAAAACGGCCTTCGTTTTGAGATAGAAGGGACGATTTTTCGCTCTTCAGCCTGGCAAAGTAGTGTTTGTCGTCGTCATAGCAACAGGCTCGCGGGGATGGCGAACGCAGACGCCTCCGATGGCAGAGTTTTCAAAACTGGCCTAATTTGAAAACGTTTTGTCATAGCGACTGCGTTGGTTTGCAAGCGTAGCGAGGCCAGCACATACCAAGCGCCTTAAAAGTTTGTCCGTTCTATTCGCCCCCAAATTTGGCCACCGCAAGTTGTAAACAAGTAAGCAACATTGTCCATGGGCTCAAGAAAATTCACGTGACTTCCTCCACACTTTTCGCAATGCATTGGGGGGCTAGGGGCCTCTCCTGAGTATTCTTTCCTCCATGACCCTCCACGACGACATGGATTCCCAGGTGCAGTTTCCTCTAGTATACTTACAAAAGAACTCGTTGCAGTGACGTACATTGCTAAATACATAGGTTAAATTGCGTTTTGTCTGCATGGCCTCTTTAAAAGCCTCAAAATTTGTATTTTCGAGACGAAGGGGCTTGTTTCACAACGACAGTAGCGAGAGATGCAGCTCGCTTATTTCGCAATGGGTGGTGGAAAAAAATAAAACCAACGAAAGAAAAACCAATGACATGGGCGCAGGTGCGCTAACGGGTAGCGGCAGATGATAAAGAAAAGTTGGCGGGAAGAGCGGTGCGAATGCGGCATTAACGAACGAAGTCAAATGCGCGAACGAGCGAATTTCTTCTCCCTTTCTGAAGTCCATTACGTCAGTCTTCTGCCGGTCTCTGTTTGAGGACCCGCTGCACGTCTATGGCTGTTATATAAAGGGATTTGCGTTTGCCTGGTGAAAAGAAACGAGCTGAAAGAGACTTTATTTAAAAAAAAAAAGAACTGGATAAAAAGCTTGGAGAGAGATCAAACTTTTGTCAACGTGGCCCATGTCTGGGCTGCCGAAAATGGGGTTCTGGTGGGCCTGGAATGCGTTCAGACTGGTATTAAGAGTGGGCGATAGGATGGAGCCTTGAGGTGTACCATGGCGTACTGGTTGGAGATATATGCAGGAGAACGTTTGTATTGGGGATCTCTTTGTCGAGATGTGATTTGGAGCTCCGAAATAGGATTGGGAGGAAACGTTTTAACGAAAAATAATTACGATAACGCTTGGTAGCAGTCTGTACTTTTCGTGGGATGACGCCGCGGACAAGATACAGGTGGCCTGAAAGAAACACTTGAGGCATTTTCGCTCTGACTGCCGGGTCGAAGTAACGAGAGTCAGAAAAAAAAAATTGTTTAAAACACTCATTCATCGAAATCAAAGTTCAAAAAAAGAATGGTTGGTAAGGAAGCAGCCATTCTGGACTTTCAGGTAGAATAGATTCATTCGAGAAAAAAGAACGCTGCATGAAGTATACGGACAGAATATGCACTTATGAGCCAAGAGTTTTGCGTAGGTGGAAGATTAAGCCTGCCTACGAATTGTGTGTTGCCTGGGACCGTCGCTGCCGACGCCAGCGCTGCGGTATCTTAGCGGCGGTGCCTTTGCGAACTTCAGTGAGCAGTGAGGCTTATTTACTAAACTGCGGTGAGCAATCCATGGGCTAGGCACGATGTATTTGAAATCAGGGTTGGCAAGCTCGCTCAAATGTTTGTAGCATTGTTACAGTTTGCAAATATATCGAAGCGAAAGATTGGCGCAAGGCTGGAGAAAACAGTAGAGCTCGCGGCCCCTCTCCCCTTCGTCGGAGACCCGGCTGTTGCACCCCACATGGATTTTCGGACTTGCCGCTGAAAGTTCTCCATGACCGGCGGGCTTTTACATCTCTTCCAAAGTACCAAAGTGAACCGCGTTAGCACTCGCTAGAATCCGCGCAACCGGCTTCGCGAACTGGGCGTCCGTAGCGCGGATTTGCCTCTGTGCTCCCCACTTTAGGCGCGAGCGCACGTGAACTGGAGAGGAGAACAGCATGCGCGAGATCACGCCACAAACTCTTGGCAGTGTGTTCTCGAAGGTCGAGCTGGCCGACGCCGGGCACTCCCCACGAGGCTCACGCTCACGTGCTCTCGGTATTTTTTCTTGGTATTTTTTTCCGAGCTCCTCCGGTGGCTAAAGCCCACGCTCAAGCCTGGACAACGCCGACGCTCTTGTCGGCTGGGCTGAGTTTTCTGGTAATGCTCTACGGCGGAGCGAAAAGCTTAACAGCTGCGCCGTTAAAAATTGTTCCTGAATGGACGGGCCTTGCACTAACAACGTATCGATGTTTCTTTTTTTTTTTCTGTCGTTGCTTAAGTACGCCCTACGGCAGGATCTAAATGAAACAGACTAGTCCCGTCTCTACATGAACTTCGCGAGGAATCGGTATTGGGTACCGTGCGTCCAGCGGCGAAAGTCAGGCGGTCGTCCTGGGTGGCACCCGAGGCCACTCATGATGTGGCGAACTCGTGCCAACTGAGGACCCGGGCGTGTCCCGAAGATGTGCGGTCCAGAGTCGTCTCACCGGTAGGGGTTGTCTCGAAGAACTTGCGTCGTCCAAGAGGTCCTAATTGGTCTCACTTACGGTGGTGTCGTAAACAAAACGTACTGCAGGAAAGTTAACTTCACACAATGAGAGGACACGTGATGATGAAGATGATGATGAAGAAGAAAGAAGAAGATCCCTCGCGTTGTGTACGAAGCCAACGTCTATACGATTGCGCCTGTCCGGCACGATTGAAGCAGTTTAGATTTTGGACTTTGACTTTCCCCCTGCTTCTCGATGTTCTAATAACCTAATTTAAACAAATCAATGGCAAACGCCCACTCACTTAATTTCGCGCAGAGAAACCTTCGCGTATCTCTCTCGTTAGATGAAAGGGGCTGTGGTTTCTTTTGTAGTACTTAGTGTGTTTTCTATTCTGTGGTATCAAGTACGGTTCTCATTGCGCACAGCACATTGGTCTGGCGCTTCGTTGGCGCATCATAACGTTCCCTTTTTCTGGAACTTGCGTGGAGTGCACACTGAAAAGACAGGTGTTGTGTTGGATAGCGCGCGACCCAGAAAACTGGCTTCGTTCGACCGGTGACGAACCAATAACGCGGAGTTCCAGCGACGCTTGACCGATCCCTTTTGCCAATGAAGTTCCGATGACAGCTACTGATAGGAGACGCCCTTCGTGGCCGCTCGAGGTAGAGGTGCTTGGCCTGTTTTCAGTAAGCCGAGTGCTCAGTCTTGTCCTGTCTAGAGCCGAAACAAGTGCGTTCCTTTTCTGTGTGCTTCACTGTCGTTTTCTGCATTCCGTTCACAAGGCCACGGCCTTCCTTTGTTTCGAGAGCCCCACCGCAGATTTGGATAAATATTTTATCTTTTGAATTATCGCTTGGCGTCGTAACTGTCTGAATTTTGTAGTTTAGAAGGCAGACATTTGGGGTGCTTAACGCCATTGGCCGATGGTCCAGGGATGGGAAAATAGCGAGGTGTTTCTGATAAAAATGAAGCTTTCTGTAAGCGACGTACTTTCGCTGTGCTGCAAGTTTTCTGCTACTGTAAATGCATAACGGGCCAGTCTGACGGCTGTCATCGTGATCGTCTGCCAATCGTGTTAGAAGTGGCGCAGAGAGCATCCCTAGTTTAATCTTATACCGATTACCGTCTCACCGTTATCGATGTTTCCGCCGTAATTTGTATTTTAGTTTGCTGCTCTCTTCATTAGTCGATTCGGCTGCGAGTCACACCAAACTATTTTCGTCGTTGCAGACAACCTTAGCTAGGCCCAACGGTCGATGTTCCGGGCCCACTGTCTGTCGTCTGCTAGACTGAAAACGGCTTCGTGGCCCCCGTCGTCGTCGTCGCTATGTCGTCTGCTCTATACTGCTTCCAGCTGTTCGCGAATTGGCTCAAGTCGTTCCTTCTGTCCTCGCCGCTTTTCGTTTTTTTTTCCCCCTCTGCCGTCGACTTCCGTTCCCGCTATGAATCCTCCCCAAGCGGCCAGAAGATAAAAGTGCATAACCTAAACAACGGAACACGTCTAATAACCTGTGTAGGCTCGCTGCCAGGGGCAGCAGACGATTTTCTCTCCAAACTAGCGATGCAGCCGGCATGACTGATCGGTATCTTCTGGCCGAACAACCACCTTCGACGACAGACGAGTCGCAGGAGATTCCATCGGCGCACGCGACATGCGCAGGCCAAGAACGTTACACGCAGCTCCGTCCGCCGACCGGCAGATGGCGCCGCCGTCGCGGCAGCAGCTGCTGCTGCTGTTGGTCGCGCCTTGGTGAGTGGGGGGCATTCGACTACATTTGGGCTTCGCGCAATGCAGTTTTCACTTGCGGGCAGGTTTTATAGACGGCCGCGTTGCTGTTGGTATTCGCTTTTCGTTTTCCCTCTCTTTTTCTCCCAGTCCTGATTGTTTTATGGCGTGCGAGCGACCCACCCCGCGCTTTGGTCACCGGCTTTCAGTTTGTTTATTTTATTTTTCCCGCCCGCGCCACCGGATTTGCTTTTTTGTATCCCGTGAAAAAGAGGTTGGCTGCATTCTTCCGCGCTTCTGGCGTCTAATGTCGAGCGATCGGTGTTGTTTGAAGGATGCGGCGAAACAGGCCGATGCGAAAAAAGAAAGGGGAGGGGGGCGCTACAAGCGCGAAAGCAGGAAAAAAACGAACCGAAGGCGAAGTTGCAGCTCTCTCAATCTCCTTCCTCAATCGCTGAGGGGGCGTGGCAGCGGGTTTGGGCGAGCGAGGATGCTGGAACCAAAACACAAGGAAAGTCAGCTGTCTTCCCGTTCGTCGCCCGGCAATCGATGGCGTCATCGGTGACGCAATCGCGGGAAAGGGCGAGCTACCGGGGTTTGAATGGTGGCGCCACCTCGGGGGGCTACCGTGAACTGAGGGGGAAACGACCGGTTCTGTGGCTGAAGCACTCGTCTGTGCGAGAGCCTGAAGAGGGAATCGGACGAGAGAATCGGTATTCGAGATTTGCCCGGCCTATTTGTGTTGTCGCCTAGATTGAACAGGCGTGCGATGTTGGCTTGTTCTTTCGAATAAAAAAAACACTCGTGTGTAAACTTTACTTTTCCGAGTAACGCATCCTAGTTAAGCTGCCTTGATAAAAATAATGTTGGGAGGCACCAACCAATCCAACAACGGACTTCGCTAACGGTGCTTGTTGCGGATTGCGGCAGTTCTGTACGTCGTACGTCGTAAATTTTTGCGTGGGGGTTAAAATTTGATTAAAGCGCATTATTGGCTTGGAGCATTTAGTCCTATAATTATAAATTATACCCTACTTGGCACAGTGGTTTAAAATATAATATTTGATACATTGGCGAACTGGAACGTATGGTGCGTAGTCTTGATTCACAGCCGAAGCATTATTTCGCTTAGGGCTGTGAGCATTTCGGGGGAGTCAACCGCCGCGGTGGCTCAGTGGCTAAGGCGTTGCGATGCTGAGCACGAGGTCGCGGGTTCGATTCCCGGCCGCGGCGGCCGCTTTTCTGTTGGAGGCGAAAAGCAAAAACGCCCGTATGTACGAGATTTCGGCGCACGTTAAAGATCCCCAGGTGGTCAAAATTAATCCGGAGCCCTCCACTACGGCGCGCCTCATCGCCTGCGTAGCGTCGGCGCGTTAAACCCTACAATCAATCAATCAATCAATCAATTTCGGGGAAGTCGGAGGTTCAACCGCCGTTTTTAGCATTGCGTTTACGCTCATTCGTTACGAAAGCAAAATGGTCACTGTAAAGCCTATTTTATTATTCCTCCGTGCTAAAAAAAAAAAAAAAACGGATCCCAACGGACCGGGTTCCGGAAAAGTCGCTTTTCGGCAGAATTCGGTGTCCCTTCCGTATAACCGGTTTCTGGGAGGACTGAACCCGTTCCGTTGAGGGCTGTTTTTGCAGTACGAACAGACAAATAAACAGCTTATAAGCATCTATAGGTGTACCGGGCTGCTTGCAAAACGGAGAAACTACAAAAAGAAATAGTGGAAAAAAAAAATCTTTAGCACCTTTTCTTAAAGGAAGTTGGGAGAAGGGCGAAAGCTTGCTGACATCAAAACTGCGTCGAAAGTGCGCCATAACCTTTGCTAAAAAGTACGTCCAATCGATCGCCAAACCTCCAAAGACCGAAATCGCAAACGAAGAAGGAACCCATGCGACGGTTTTTCGCGCGAAGTAAGCGCATCTGCGAACGATAAATGCACACCGATGCGTGGTGTATGCGATAAAGGTTCTTCATGATCGATGCGTGTATTGTCTTATCTAGAACCGTTCTTTTGTCATGATTTTCAAGCAACCGTTTTGACACAATAGAATCCCGGTTTCAGGCGTGCGACGTGTGTTCAGATAGCTTATATCAGATATCTTTTCGGTCGACCAACCGGTCTACGGGGAAATGCATTAGTGTTTTGGCAGGACGCCGGCGGTCCCACTCAGAAAGCCTTCGCTTGAGAAAGGCCGTTCCTCCTCTAAGCGGTTTGTTTTCGAGCTGCCTCACCTAACGGGAGGTGCGCTGGGAGAGAAAAAAAAGAGAGAGGCAGTTTGTGTGTGTGTACAGGAACAGAAACAGCAGGAGGGCTGCCGGCGTTAGAGAATCGGTATCCATGCGGAATTTTAAAAGGGGCAGGTGGAAATGCGCAGCTGTGTGTCTCAACAGCGCGTTTTCCTTTTTCTTTAGTTCTTCTCCGCTATTCCAGTCCTCCCCCCTTTAAAACACGTTGTTCGTCCCTTTTTAGCTTGTCTGAAGGAGCTTCTATTTACGCGGCACTCTCACCTTTGAATGTGTGTTTATCGGGAGCGTTGAGTGCTTCTTTATTAACTGTCCCGAGCATAAGCGTGTAAACTGCTTAACGGAAGTGCGGTAGCAAACTGGTAGTTCCCCGCTTTCCTGATGGAGGCGAAAAGCGAAAACACCCGTGTGTGCGAGATTTCAGCGCACTTTAAAGAACCCCAGATGGTCAAAATTAATCCGGAGCCCTCCACTACGGCGCGCCTCATCGCCTGCGTTGCGTCGGCGCGTTAAACCCCACAATCAATTAAATAAAGCTAGTTGTTCCGAGGGCCATTTCGTGGAGCCTTTTCCTTGCGAGGCCATGCTAATTCGGACTGGCCTGCAAGACGAGAGCAGAGATCAACCGCCCGCGGTGGTGTCTCAGTGGCTAAGGCGTTTCGTTGCTGAGCCCAAGGTCGCGGGTTCGATTCCCGACCGTGGTAACCACTTTTCAGCAAGGAGGCGAAAAGCGAAAACGCCCGTCTGTCGAGATTTCGGCGCACGTTAAAGATCCCCGGGTGGTCGAAACTAATCCCCTTCTCCACTACGGCGCGAATCATAGCCCGGGTGTGGTTTCTAACGGAGTGAACGAAAGAGTGAACTTTGTTAAACTTAACTTTGACTTTAAACATAGCTTTCGGGCTAATATTTTGGTTTGATTTCCTATGACCTAATTGGGGGGAAAGGGGACACTATAGGGAAATAGCACACAAAAGACCGCGCTAACTGGGAGCCACTAGATAAGCTTTATCTCATCGTAGCTTATCTGTAAAAAATAGTGAGCAAACTTCACAAAAGGCGTAGTGAGCAACCTTAGTTGGCGGCCTATTGACGAGAATGTAGCCTCCACAGTGCTTGCTGCACGCAACTTCTGACGTGAACCATGAAGGCTCTAGCGCTGACTATCAACTGATTTTTAACAGCAAAGCTCTTTAGCAAATCGTAATTTTTCGTGTCCGCAGTTAAAAATACCGAGAAATTGCCGAGTTGCGTGCACGTGAGCGCGGGCGTCGAGGCGACCGTTAACAAAACCAAGAAAATGCCTAGCGCTGGTGTGTGCGTGCCTCGCGACGACCGCCCAGCGTCCCCGGCGCGCGTTTGTCAAGCCAAGCATACCCACTTTGGGAGATTGGCCAACATTAGCAAAAAAAAAAAAAAAAAGCTCCAGCGTTCGCCGTAGTCGTGGCAACACTTGCTCGGAACGAGAAAGACACGTCATAGCCTGCGCCCCTTAAAAGGAGCCATGAAGACGAAATACAAGTTGGGTTTATTAGAAACACTGCTTAGTCCCGATAACAATGATACCAGTATCATCGCAATTTTCGAACAAATAACGGAGATATTAAAGTAAACGTGTGAAGCAGTCGCGACCCCGATTTCCCGCAACTTTTCTATGACGTCACGGAACCTTGTTTGTGCGATTGGCGGCCACCTAACTGACCTGTCGCGACGACACATGACTGGACGTCTGTGTAATGGGGCCTCTAGAGGTGCTAGTTCCATTTGATCGCATCACTTGAATGCTAACGTGCAGTTAACGCACTGAAAGTTGCGTTTTATTGTTGGCCCGTATGACGTCATTCTTGCTCATAACACGTGACTGTGGCGCAAAATTTGAAAGTTTTCAAATACTTCTTGCTTTTTCTTCGTTAAAAAAAAAACATCTTTTGTGGCTGTAATGGAGCTGAGTGAGATACTGAATCCTAGTTCTTTCAAATTGCACGAAGTTGTATTTTCTCTTCTTGGCTCCTTTAAGGTGATGTCCAATGATTATCACTTCCAAAAAATGAAACGAGCTCACACTGACAGCAACAATGATGGAGTAAAGGTTGTTTCGGCAGCGAAGAAGCAAATCGGCTGCAATCGTGGACCTAAACCTTCGTGATAGTCGTGTAGGTTGCGTAGAGCTTCGGTGTACCTTCAAGTCTTACCCGATAGTGTGAGCTTCCTCTATTTTTTTTTGTTGTTATTGAGGAAGCGTGTGTTGCATAACAATGGCGAATCGTTCGCGCGTGCGTGCAGTGAACGCGTCGTACGCAGATTAAAATAAATCAATAAAATTCAGAAGCACAAAAGTGGGCAAAAGACATCCGACGTGATGTGCAATCACACTCTACGAGGTAAACTTACTACCGCTTCGCCCAAAGTCGGGGAAAAGCTACACAGACGCCAAGCTTACACATGTCTTGGTTCTTGTTTATGAAACCTGCTCCCATTATTTCCCCGGACAAACGTATATATCTTTGTGTCTGAACAATACGGCTTTCTGTCAAAAAAGGGGGTCGGCGTGCGCTGTCCTTGCATTGCACCGCTAAATGATGCCGGACGGCGATTTTCTTTCTATTCGGATTGTATTGGTGCTGTGTTTACCCCTTTGTTTAGACACCGCTCGGTCTGCCCAATGAAATAAATCCGTACGCATGCAAGAGCTACGACTGCGCATGCGCGGGTCACGGATGCATCTCCTCGTGTTTGACCGAGCACGTTGAACGGAGGCGGTCGCGTTTTCTTTCGTTGTTTTTTTCGCACCCGCTTAGCTTGAAGGCACCGGTTCCGGCTTCCGACTTTATCAAGTAGACGTGAAAGTTCGTGAATGCGTATGGCGGCCATCTTTTTTCGCGGCTCGTTCTCGCTCTTCATCTCGACTTCGGGTGAGCGGTGATAAGATTGCCTCTGTTGTGCGCTTACGCTTATCTAGTTGTTTCAGGTTGTCTTTTACCCAACATGGCTATTATTCATGGTTATTAGTTCGCGTTTTTTTTTTGTTTATGTACGACGCTCTCATTATGCCCTTTAGTCACTACTTTGTTGCTATTGCGTCACTGTGACTACTTTGACACACCAACACCATTACAGAGCCCATATACCGTATTTATTCGATTATAAGGTGAGGGTGTAGTGTGGAAAGTCAAAACAGAAAAAAAGGTGTATTTCTAAACATCGAATATAAAGCGGGGTATGACTTTGAGACGACATATTTTAGAAAAAAAAAAAAAAACCTCGCCTTATATTCGAATAAATGGTGGTAGGGGCACATTGTGCCGTTGATACTGGTTGCAACTTGTAGTTTGGCTTTAAACTAACACGAGAAATGAAAACTTTATTTAAATTGACTTTCAAGCATGATGCGGTTGGGTTTGGTGGAAAAGGCAGTAAAATATGCAACAGGTCTTCAAGAACCGCAGAACCGCAAGGTGGGCCCTCTTGGCACCGCTAGCAGGTCTTTTCAAATCCTTCCCGAGGATAATTTTCTTGGGCACGCCTGAAGGCACTCACGAAGCAAGCAACCTGTCCATTGCTTTGCCATAAAACGCCCGTGTGTACGACATTTCGGCGCACGTCAAAGATCCCCAGGTGGTCAAAATTAATCCGGAGCCCTTCGCTACGGCGCGCCTCATCGCCTGCGTTGCGTCGGCGCGTGAAAACCCTACAATCAATCAATCAATCAATCAATCAATCAATCAATCAATCAATCAATCAATCAATCAATCATTGCTTTGCCAGGAATTTCCAAAACGCTTCACAAGAAGGCTGCTCATATCTTTTTCACCTTTTCACCTTAAGGAAGTGGTTCGTACTCGCAGGAGAGAGAGAGAGAGAGAGAGAGAGAGAGAGAGAGAGAGAGAGAGAGAGAGAGATCTGCCAGGGCTTGTAAGCGGCGGCTATTTAGTTATGTATTAAAATGGTAAATATGGGAGTAAAAAAATTGCGCCCACCTCCCCGCGAGGGGAACCCTGTGTAGATGCGACGCATCGTGGGGTTCACTTGGTGTTTCCGCTGGATCGATTCCGAAATCGCGTGAAACGTGCCGGGAACGCGTATGAATATTATGTTTTATGATTATTATTATGTTTTATTGGCCAATCTTGGTCAATCTCTCTAAGTGGTATGCTTGGGGCTTCGCTGTCGCAACGACCTTTACTCCATCATTGTTGCTGTAACTGGGGGCTTCTTTTCTTTTATTGCAAGTGTTAATCATTGCCCCATCATGCGCTGTATCAGAAGCTTCTTGACGTAGTTTGAATGAGTCAAGGATATAAGGCGCGTTCGTAGCATTAGATTCTGTCTCGGTTTTGTGGCGCAGTGGGAAGAGCACCATGTACCTCGCGTGTTCCGCCCACAGGGTCGTGGGATCGAAACCGGGCGCCGCTAACCATTACTTTTTTTTATAGTGTAGGGGGAGGGGTGTGGACGGACAACAACGCCGTATGGAGGGACAAGGCGAGTGAATGAGATGCAGTCGCATCTAAAATAATAATAACCAGAGTTATTTCGTAGGGACTGGGGAGACAAAATGAAATCATTGTTTCACATCTCTCAGTTTCATTTCGTTCACTTCTTCCGTTCCCTTGGTCGTTGACATCTCGGGACAGATATTTCGTCTATCTCCTAATTTCAAATCATAATAAGCCAGCTCAGAAAAGCAGGAAAAAAAAAAAAACTTCCGAAAACACCCACGAAACAGTCTGAACAGTCAAGCCAAAAGCAAACTCCCATGGGGCAAATGCATTTGGCTGATTTTGATCCGTGAAACAGCAGGATCTGTCTCATTTTCGATACGAACTACGATCTGCATACACGTTTTCAGGGCGTTATCTCAACTATTTTCTTGCCACCCCTTTTGTAGGGGAGAGTTGCCGAGTTTTTCTTGTCACTGCAGTTTTATCCGACTTAGTTTCGATTTCTGGATCTGGATCATTTCGAAAAAAAAAAAAAAAACAAAAGCGCCTCATTAGTTCTTCGCTTGCTTCCAGTCCCATCTCTCGGTAACCACTACGTCACCCAGGTGGCAGCAGTGCGGTGTTCCTATTGATTCATTGCTCGCGAGAGGGAGCTTTACTGACCGAAGGAGAAATGGATGTCGCGGCGTTCTAGAAGGAAGAAAAAAAATTACGCTTAACTAGCAAAGGTAAACTGTCCGGGAAAATAAGTTTGCCCTTGGACGGAGGGGAGGTCTATCACAGGCCGCCGGCAAAACGCTTCCAGGCTAGTTATACAGCTGCGTGTCAACAACGAGACCGCGTCACGTCCGACATGCCGAGATGAGTGAATCGGAGCTTTTAATCTCTTCATGTACGATAGCAAAACGGGCTCTGCTTTGGCTCCTCCGTGCTGTTTGATTACTCTGTATTGTTTGCATTGAGTGGTTACCCTGATTATATTGTCTGATTACCCTGTATCGATTATACCCTACAGTGTCGCTCGACTGGGGATAGAAAGGATTCAATCCGCTGTATCAAACCCCGAAGCTTGCGTTTGTACGCCGGCTTCCCTCGTCGGTTTTTGAAGGGACAGTCAACCGATTTTTGTGGGGTGCATGTCGTCTATGCTCGGGAACAAGTTAAGAACGGCAATAGCTCATGTACGGTATCACTCCGCCTAAGCGACGGACCCAGATGTCAACGAGCGCGCGCGTTTTGAAAGGAGATTGCTATGAATGCGTGGTATCGTCTGCCTTTTCTCGCGTAGTTTGTTTGTCGTCGCTGCAGTAGTTTATGAGCATATTAAGTCCACAAGATCACGAAAACAGCTCGTGTCATGCTCAAAATGTTCCCAGTAACGCACTACTTGCGCCGCGCGGAGTAACATCCGGCTGCGGTGATGAGGCACAACGGTTCCGTTGCCGTTAAGTTGTTCCCAAGTGTAGCTCATATTGCCGATTCCTATGACAGAGAAATCAACCACAGTTTTTTTTTTTTTTTTTGTATGGTGCGTTAAGTGACAGGATTCAAAGCGATGTTCAACTAAGTTGGCCCCAGTTAACTGCCGCCTTTGTGTGCTTATATGCGCTAGAGACGCTGCACGCAAGATACCTGTAGCCGAGAAACGGTGGAGCAGAATTTAATGGTTTTGTGCGGCCAATCGGAAACGTGAAAAACTCCAACTTGCCACTTCGATCGCAATCCAAGCGGGCTTTGCTTTTTTGTGACTTTACAGGGGCATACGTTTCGCTTATCTGTGTTTTTGTAACAATCATAAAAAGCGACCTGAGTTTTTTTTTCTTCAAAGAAGCTGCGTAGTCGGGAGAAGATACTTTGTCGCCATCTCTTCAGCCGCACATACGGAAGTGCGGTTTATGCAAGAAGTTCTTTTAGCGTTTCTACTGCGCGTCTGTCTCTCACTTCCGGTTGTTGGCGTTAACTTAGAAACAAGCAGTCGCGGGATAGGAAAAAGAAAGGCAGAAAAAAAAAAAACACCCAGTGGCGGCTATAAGTTGAGTTGCGACAATCGAGGAGCTGCGGTGCCACCAAATAGGTTCGGGGAGGCCGTCGCTATGGCAACACTCGCAGGAGGCTAAGCTTAGCGAGAGACAGGGATGGAAGAGTAGGGAGAAAAAGTGAGCAAGAAAGAGATAAAAGGGAACAGACGCGAGTGAAAATGAACGGGAAGTTGGGGAGACGAGATGCTCCGAGCTGTAGGGTCGCTAGGGGGCACGACAGTTCCGCTCCCCCTTGGCCTCGAACCGTGCGCTTCAGCGCTCTCGCGAGAAGGGCTGATGTGAACGCCACCTAGGGGACAAGGCCAGCGTGCAGGGTGGGCTTTTAAAAGGCTGGGTCTCTTGAATCCCCTCCCCTGATTGGCTGCTTTCGGCGAGCATCGTCGGTGGAAGTTTGAGGTGGCCAATGGTATGGCTGGAGGACAGAGGATATGGGAGGCAGTGTGGTGTAAGGTCGACCCACCCCGCATCCCGCTTTTTTTCACGCAATGGTGGTTACTCACTGCCGAGTTCTAAGCCAGACGCAACTGGTGGTGGCGCCGTGGTGTGGCGTCGGCTCGCACTCGTGTGAGGGACACTTCGTATTGTTCATCTCCCCCTCCAGGAAGAAAAGGAATTGCGGTGGGCGCAGTTATTTACGGTAACTTAAAGAGGGGAAATAATGATGATACACACAATTAAAAGTTCAAAAAATGCGTGGTTGGCCAGGATGTTGTCAACTGCAACTCTTCGTCGCATTGGTTGCAGGCTGTTGAAAGCATGTTTACACGCAGTGAATTACGAAAATTACACTCGGGAACGGGTATTTAGTCTTTTCTAAACGAAACCGTGGCTGCCTTAACTGACCTACACTACTGTCAGGAATTCCACCATCGAAACACAGCTTGGATTTCAGGGGGTGTTTCAATGCTTCACGTGGTTCTTACTTTTTACATAACAAGCCTACATATTTGATTTTGAGACACTCGCTCAGCCCGCATTTCTGAGTATTTGCGAGGTATTTCTAAGGCTCCTTCTAACACAGTATGTCGCTGATTTCTTCAACTTGGGCTTCATTATATACGCGCGAATGCTATCGCACACATACATTATGACGTGCCGATTCAGTTCGAAACAGGCAATTCAGTCAGCCTGGGCGTACCTCAGGGCGTCGTGCTGTGGCGCTTGCTTTTTTTTTTTTCTCTAGCTTGTGGCGCTGACCATTTTGTTTGTCGGGAAAGGTTTTGAAGTTCGCGCTATTTGTGACCATAAAGGTTGCGAGTCATGACCTGCTCTATAAAATTTTGCAGATGAGGTTGTTACTCCCCCACCGCCCACAGACGCACCTACAGTGTGTGAGTGCAATGATATGGTTAAGAAATAGTGCTGCAGTTTAGGTCTGTTTTGGTATAGACTGTTACGTTTTTTCCCTTTAATCACTAGAGTTCTGTGTTATGCCGCCCACCCGAAAGCACGTAAAATAGCCCATTCTATACTTGGGTGCAAGTTAAGTACGGCAATAGCTCGTGTGTATCACTCCGTCGAGGCGACGGACTCGGACGTAATCGCGCGCGCGTTTTAAGAGGAGATTGCGCATTGCGCTTAATGCGGGACATCGTCTGCTTTTTGTAATGTAGGTTTCTTTTTGTCGCCACTGCGGTAGTTTAAAATCAGAGCAAGTGCGAGAAATCGCGGAAACGACTCGTATCACTCCCTGCGCCTTGCGATGGAACAGCCGGCTGCGGTGGTGAGGCGCAGAGGCAACTTCCGTTGTCGTTCTTAAGTTGTGCAAACAGGAAGTGACGGAAATTTGGTCGCTTTGCTCGCCTTGCAGCCAAGCACGCGGACTTCTTCGACGCCGGCGTGATGGAGGAACTGCGACACCGCTTGGCCGATGTCAGCGCACCGCAGACACCGACGGAGCCGCACTCCTGGAACGGCTCGACGGTCACCTTCCACGGAACGGTCAGTCAACGCCCCCTTTATTTCATCTTTTTGGTGTAACATTTTAAAGTTTAAACATTCACTGCCTAAGGTCAGCGGGGTCTCGAGAGCATCAGGGGGGCATCACAGCCGCAAAGCAACATAAATGTCAAAACGGCTGCTTGTTTTCCAGTGCGTCGTAATCGCGTTTTATTACTTCTCCCGCGGTAGGTTTTTGGCGCCATATTTTTACTTTTCCCGCGGTAATTTTTGGCGCCATTCTTTACATTTCCCGTGGTCAGTTTTGGCGTCGTTTTTTACTCTTGACGCGGTAAATTTTGGCGCCAAACTTTTTTACTTTTGCCGTGGCCAGTTTTGGCGCCGTTTTTTTTTTGTATTTACTGCGGTCAGTTTTGGCGTCGTTTTTTTTCACCGCGGTAAGTTCGACGCCGATTTTATTTTACTTTTACCGCGGTCAGTTCTGGCGTCGGTTTTTACTTTTACCGCGGTAAGTTTTGGCGCCGTTTTTTTAACTTTTACCGCGGTATGTTTTGGCGCCTTTATTTTTTACTTTTACCGCGGCGCGTTTAGTCTTCATAAATAAACAGGTCGGTTGGTTTATGTAATTTACGAACGTTGTTGACGAAGTCCCTATTTTTTAAAAATACCCCTTGCTTTGAAACTTTACTTCTTCTTTAAATGCAGGTCCCCTCGGTTTATGTAGCTTATGAACGCCATTGGCGCATGGCTTGTCACGCAGTGCTCCCACTCCTGCGCCAAATGGGCCAATTCGCGAAAAAAAGAAGCATCCTCCGTCATCCTGATAAAAAAAAACGCGATTTCGCAAGCAGGTGCACCAAAGTGCGCCAAAATTTGTGTCGCGCAAATCTCGTGCGGCTTGTTCCGAATACTGCTTCACAGTGGTCTCTAGACATGTATAACTAATTCGGCTTGATCTAGCACCCGTCATCGAGTTTGCCGCGGCCTACTGGTGCAGTTTGTGTGCCAGAGAAGCAAGTTTGGTTGGCGCCGTCGCTGCACCGCCGATACAGTGTTGTCGTGTAGCAAGTCATTGCAGCGCTTCGCACCGCAGTTGAAAACTTTTCTTGCTTGCCGTAGTTTTCAATGGTTTCTCCTACAAACAAACATAGTTTTAGGTGACGTTTATTGCGTTTATTAGGGAAGACAGGCGAATTCGCTTTTTTGCACACGGCGAGAGAAGAAAACGGGCTCTGGTCGAGGTTAGGCTTAGCTGCGTCTTGGGGCCGAAAGAAGCCGACGATAGCCGCAATCGCGGCGGCGTTTTCCGTTGCTCTCACGAGAGCGGTACAAACGCTTCTTCGTGCCGAGCACTTCAAAGAGCAGCCTGCAGTAGCGACTGCGGCTTTGTGTACGCGGGGACTCTTGAAAGTAGGGTTGTTGTTGCTGCCGTGTTTACGCCTCTACTTGACTCGCAGATGCGCCCGGAGAGCGCGCCGCCATACAGCTTGCTAGATCGCACGTGCGGCGTGTCACGTGACCGAACTCACGTGCGCGGGAGCGAGGTTACGTGACTCCCCTCCAGCGCCCTTTTTTTTTATTCTTTCGCCGGCAGCTGTTCAATGCTATCGTCAATGTCACAAAGGTTAACCCTGTTGCCGGGAGCAACTCACCACGCGCGGCTGCGCGCCTACCCCGTCGTGCACGTGTTGTAGCGGTGAATCCTATAGCACTTCGCGCTGCCTCTCTGATTGTTAGTACAACGCGCAGCCGTTGTTTACTGTTTGTTTACGCTTTGTTGTAAAAAGATTCTACATTTTCCGACCACAAGTTTTAAGCTCCATCAGCCATCTGTTGTTGCACGTCCTTGTTTCGGAATGTGTAAGCATTCTTGAAGTCCTCGCGGTGTTTTTGTGAGTGCGCGCGTCGCTTGTCAGGCGCCGCTGTCGGACTTGTCGCGAAATTCGAATGCCGCCGCCACACGTGGGAGGGAGTGTATGTACAGTCGTCAAAACTGTTAACAACAACAAAACACGAGGTGCCCCTGCCTGCGCACAGAGTGGCAGCTCACGGTAGCGACAGCCGCATCTTTTGGCGTTTGGTTATCGGCACTCGCGATGCTGCCCTACTGCACTCGGGTGCTTCAGCGCATGCGCACAGCCTGGCTTAGCAGCCCGAGCGCTATCGTAAGCTACCGCTCTGTGCGTACGCTGGCACCTCGTTCTTTGTTGTTGTTAACAGTTTTGACGACTGTACAGTCATGGAAAAATGAAATGCAAACATGAAAATATAAACCACAATACATATATGTCGGGTTTTCTTTCCATGCAAGTCAAAATGACGCATGACTTTGTTATAAAATAACAGAGTTGGGAAAATGTGGCTTTCCAAATATACCAACAGTGTGCCATTATTGGACCCCAACAAACAGTATTTTTTCGATTTTACGTGTTTTGGTTCAAATGTTCGTGTTTGCGTTTCATTTGTCCATGACGGTACCTCGTCCGCTTGCAAGCTCGGTGGAGGGGGCGGAGCGTAGAGGGTGCGGTGTGTGGGAGCCAGCAATGGAGAGCCTTCATGCATTCTTTTGTGTATGTGTGGACATGTTAGTGTCTTCTAATGCACGGCGTTATTGCCAGCCACCCACCGTTAGCGAAATTCCATTCCCTTGTGGGTACCAGCCCAGAATTTCCTGTGCGCACCCAGCGCCATCTACTGCTTTGCTCGAAACATTTCTATTTTTTTATTAATCTGCTAAAATAAAGCCTCACTGTTCTGCCGCTGGGTTCGAGACCCTGAAATGCCAACATTATTTACCGAAACCTATGATTCCTTTTATTGCAAAATGTTCTAGCTCAATTCCGCGCATGCTTTCGGTAAATAAATGTGGTTTGGTATCCTTTAGGTCGGCTTATGCATATAAGCCGACCTAAAGGATACCAGGACGCTGCATATGAACACGTTTAATTAATGTTTTGCATTGCGCCGGAAGTACCAGGCTTGTACTTATCTTTGAACGGAATATCGCCCACCGGAAACTGACGGCTGTACTGCGCCCCTAAGACAGCTTAATTAAGGCTCATGATGATGATGATGATGATTCCTATTGGTTTATCCTTTGAAGCGGGGTGATGACATGTCATCTTACCAAAAAGGGCTAATATAACGATGTTTTACACTCTTGGTTTAATACTAGCGCTGCTTAGGGTAGGCACTAAAGCTTATTAGGCCCGAAATACTTTCTTTTCCCTGTTAAAGGTGGTAACTGTCCTAGGCAATATTCCCCTCTCTGCTTTTCGTCCACCAGCATTCTAATCTTCTTTTCGTCCCCTCGACAGCCTTGAAGTTAACTTCCTCTCTGATACCCTTAAATCCTAGGGCTTCTGAAGCCCAATATTCCCTTCATGTAGATTTGGATGGATACCCTCACATTCTAACACTATGTGCCGCATAGTTTCTGTTTCTTTTCCGCAGACCACGCATACCCCATCATTTTGTGAATACTTCCCCACAAAACTCTTAGTTCGCAGGCAACCTGCTCTAGCCTCAAAAAGCAAAGCACTGCCCTGGGAATTATCGTAGAAATTTTCCTTTCTGATGTTCACCTTCTCAGCCCTGTACATCTCTAACGACGTTTTAGCTTCCATTTTTTCCCTCCATTTATTCGTTTCAATCTGCCTTGCCTCTTTTTTGGTTACCTTGGCTGTTTTGGATTCCCCACTGTTCTTTCCGTATTTCATCGTTAGCCTTCTAGTCTTTCTTAACCACTGCGTGTCCACGCTTTTCAAGTATAGGTACCTAAAAACCTTAGCTGCCCACCTTCGTTGATCCATTGCCCTCAACCTCATCTCAAAGCATATTTTACTCTGAGCTTCTCTAACTTCAAACGACGCCCAGCCCATATCTCCCTGAACTGCTTCGTTAGTTGTTTTTCCATGCGCGCCTAAGGCCAAACGTCCTACCGTTCTCTGGTTTACTTCAAGGCCTGATAGAACGTCTGATTTTAAGCAGAGTACAGCATTCGCAAACGTGAGACCCGGAACCATTACTCCTTTCCAATTCCTCTTACTACTTCATATTTGTTATACCCCCACAGAGCTCTATGCTTCATTATAGCTGCGTTTCGCTTTCCTTAACTTAAGTTGCTCCTCGTGAGTACTTAAGTAGTTATCCCCTTGTTTATCCACACTCCCAAATTTTTATTCCTTCACTCTAGGTAATCGCCTTGCTGGATAGACACTACGTCGGTGGAGCGTCATTGAAAACCATTATTCCTGATTTTTCTGCACTGAAATTTAACCCGAGGTCAGTGGCTTCCTGGCCCAAATATTTTTGTTCTTCGCTGAGCTTTATAGATTCGGTTGACCTGCCTTATCACTAATGTATACAATGTCTTCTGGTATAACTTCCCAGACATGATTGCTGCTTGTACCCTTCGCCTATTGCTACATAGTATTAGAGCTAAACTCTTGCTTCTTCTCATTCTCCAACACTGCCATTCATATTCTCATGATTCCTTCCTCTCGTCTTCTCATTGGGCTAAAGGCCCGAAATACGTCACAATACGTTTCGGTGTGTGCTCAGTGCCTGCAAGGAACGCTGAGTTTAACCCGCATTCTGCATCTTGAAAGTTAGAGGGCTTAGTGGCTTTCTCAGGATTCGACAACGTTCTATTCGTATACCGACTTGCTATTCATGCTGCTATTGGCTATGCAGCTAACTTAGGTTTAATTAGTCGGTCTTGTATAACATTCCCAATTTCTAGTTCCTGTCACCACTAATACGCTCTCATGCCACACTGCTTCTTGGTTTATGGCTCTAAACCCATTATCCTATTTCTCTGCATGAAATCTTGAATTCGCAACAGTGGTTTGGCATGAAGAGCCTACAAATTCCGTTGCCTTCGTCGTCTCTTCAAGCTGTAGTGGGCAAAACTGGCTATTGTATTAGGCTTACAAATTCCGTTGCCTTTGTCATCTCTTCAAGCTTGTAGTGGGCAAACTGGCTTTATCTCGATATTATGAGCTTCACAAATTCCGTTGCCTTTGTCATCTCTTCAAGCTTGAGTGGCAAAAGGCTTTTCCCGATATATGAGCGTCACAAATTTCCGTTGCGGTGTCAGTGCTCTTCAAGTTGTAGGCAAATGGCTTTTAACCGATATTGAGCCTTACAAATTGTTGCCTTTGTATCCTTCAAGTTGTAGGTGCAAAGGCTTTCATTACTGAATATTATGAGCTTACAAATTTGCCTTTGTCTCTAAGCTTGTAGTGGGCAAACATGGCTTTATCTATATGAGCTACAATTCCGTTGCCTTTGTCTTCTTCAGCTTGTGTGGCAAAAGTCTTTTACAGTAATATGATGAGCCTACAAATTCGTACCTTGTCATCTCTTCAACTTGTAGTGGGCAAACTGGCTTATTAGAATTATGAGCTTACAAATTCCGTTGCCTTTGTCATCTCTTCAAACTTGTAGTGGGCAAAACTGGCTTTATTACGGATATTATGAGCTTTACAAATTCCGTTGCCTTTGTCATCTCTTCAAGCTTGTAGTGGGCAAAACTGGCTTTATTACGTGTATTATGAGCCTTACAAATTCCGTTGCCTTTGTCATCTCTTCAAGCTTGTAGTGGGCAAAACTGGCTTTATTATGAGTATTATGAGCCTTACAAATTCTGTTGCCTTTGTCATTCTTCATTGTAGGCAAACTGGCATGAGCTACAATTTGTTGCCTTCGTCTCTTTCAAGCTTGTAGTGGGCAAAACTGGCTTTATTATGAGTATTATGAGCCTCACAAATTCCGTTGCCTTTGTCATCTCTTCAAGCTTGTAGTGGGCCAAACTGGCTTCATTATGAGTATTATGAGCCTTACAAATTCTGTTGCCTTTGTCGTCTCTTCAAGAGGTTCGTTCCCAAATATTGCACAATTACAGAGTGCTCTCTTGCGAAGTGTTTGTTGATTGAATGTGGGCTATTCTTTCTCTCAGGTGGTGGCGAAAAGGAAAGAGAACACGGGGAAAGTGAAAGTGCTTCTTCACTGGACTCCTGAGCACATGTGAGTAAAATGCCATCTCTGTGTGTGAGCAGTGTGAGATGTCACTGCTCCATCATCATCATCATCATCCTATTTAGGGTCACTGCGCTGTTGCAAATGGGTTACAACGATAACTTTTGTCGCTGACTCAAATAGCTGTTGAGGGCATTCAGTTTCAGTGGTGAATCGGGAGTTGCTTAACTCTGTTAAAGCGCAAAGGATTCAAACAGCTGCTTGTTGTACTCAGGTTTACAGGTCAATACTTTGTCACATTATGGAGTGATATGGTGATTATTCGTGTTCAGTTTTGCAGGCAAACCCAGAACCACAAAGTTCCTTGAACTGGCTGGAACCGTTAAAATTGCTTGACCTTTTTAGGGTACTTTGGAGTGTGTGAACGTAAGCTGACTGTCGCAGTAGAAAAAAAAAGGGCTTCACCTCAGTTCCAGTTTGCCGGGAAGTTGCTTTGAGCAAGATAAGTCTCAGCTCTTGCTTACAATAGCATACATTGTAGGAATTTTTTTGTTTATATTTTTTTCTTTTCGGGCTAGTGATAAAGGTACGAAAGAGCAACAGAGAGAGATAGAGAGGCGGTGTTTTAAAACAGCAGGCCTTAAGGCATTGCAGGTGATTCAAAATGCCCATCTCATGAAAAGTTAGTTTAAAAGCATTTGTTCTTTTGCAGATACAAAATATGAGTGCATCTCTAAAAAAACTGTCTGAAGTGGTAAGAAAGAATGGGCACACAGTTGAAACTCTAGTTATTCTGTCTTTTATGTTCCACCTGCATGCCCAGGCGAGACATGGAGAAATTTTTCAGTTCCCTTTACCGTTGGCGTCTGTTGCTAATCAGAATGCACTCATGGAGTGTGTTCTTGCTATGCAACCGGTTCTGGCAGAACTGTTTTCAGCTAGAACAAAAGACTGTATGTAAACCAGTTTACCCCAATGGAAGTAATGTTGCCACAATTGCCGGTTGGGCGCAGCGTACCAAATACTTGGCCACCAGAAAGTCCGAATAGTGTTTTGTAGGGTGGAGTTTATGTGTAAACTTTTAGCGCGTGCATGGAAAAGAGTGAGGAAAAAGTGGTGGTATGGCACCATCCGCACACACTGGCAGCAATCTGGAATGTGTGTCCAGCAATCTGGAGTGTGTATGTCTGAGAAAGCTTATAAGTGTGGGAGAGCTCTACAGTAGATTTGGTGCCCTAGCCAGCGGTGGCTCAGCCTACGCTCAGTGTACACTGAGCCTACACTCTGTCTACTCTGGGTCTGCTTGGTGCGGCTTCAAGTAAGCAGGTTTTTGTGTAAGGAGCTCAAGTTCGCCGGTACAGACCACTAGTACCTGCACTTTGCAAGCGCACTGGTCTAGTATTTGTGTGAAGCTACAACAGAGTCGGTGTGTATTAACTGGAAGTGTTCTAGCGATCACAAAGCAACCATTTCGAATCCAAGCAACTCGAAACGAGCAAACATTCCAAAGTACTGACTTGATGGGCTGATGCATGGTCCTCGTCTCATGTATTCAACATCGTGCAGCCTTGGAATCGTCAAAGGCTCTCATTCCAAGCCACTGCAAGTGAAACGAAAGCACCACAGCGTAGATATCCTCGTAAACTATTTAAATCTACAAACCCCACCTGGTTGGAGCGACGAATCGGGGTCGTTTTGCTCAAACTGTACCTTGCACAATGTGCATCGATTGCATTAGCCTTGAATTCTTTTGTGGAGCTCTGTTCGTTCTGTTTGATGTCTGTGGAAAATATGCGATAAGTTTTCTCTGCTAATACCTGTATTGATGCTACTACTTGTGTCATCTGCCTGTATGATGCAGTGGCAATTTGACATGGTGGTTTATTCCCTTGTGGTAAGGGGGTCCTTTAACTTCACTCGGCTAATTGCAGGGCACGTAACAAATGACACTTATTTCCATACTAAGGCACACGAAACAGTTCATGCTTATAATGTTGAATGGCGTTCCGTGTCTCATTTATGGTCTCGCCAAAGGCTGGCTTGCATTGGCTGCGGCTGTGGCTCACCATGACTAGCAACCAGTACTATTGACGGCATGGAACTATGAGCATGGCCATGGGGGAAATGAGAAAGTGTGATGTTTCCAATTTCTGTTGTCATTATTTTCATAAAACGATAGGACAGAAAATGTCAGATAACGCTGGGCCTGAATGATGTATAATTAGTCATTTAGCCACAGCAGTTACAAAATGAAAGCAGTAAGACATACATTAATATATTGCACGATGTGGGTGCAGCCACATGAACAAATCCTGGCTAACATGCAGCTTGTTCTAAAAATGTAGCAAGAAAGAACTGTTGGCTTGGTTTTTAATTAGCCTAGGTCCCTAACGCTAAAAACCAGCAACATCAGCTGGCAATCTACATTACTAGAGAAACTCAGTACCATAAATGGTGTAGTAGACCAATTGTAGATTTGTTGCTGTAATCTTTAACTTTGAATTTTCACATATCAAATGACCGAATATGCATGAGTACCGACCTTCCTGTCTCGCTAGTGCTCTAACACCTCCTCCTTTCTGATTGCTTTCATTGCAGCCTACCCGACAGCTGGGTCGCTGAGGACCAACCTCACCGAAAAGGTCGTCGCCCTTTCGTCGCTCTCCGCCGACGACCTCGACACGCTGAACCTGTGGCCCAAGGATTTGCAGAGTCTGTCTCGGAGTTCGGGGCGCCGGCGGAAGCGCAAGTGAAGTGGCAAGGTCGTCCCAAGGTCGTGATGCAACCAGTACACACTGCCACTTTTTGCAAGCACCACCAGTCGTTCGTCGTCAAGGGACACGGCAGCCTCTGGCAAACACACAAGCAGTACATTAATAGGAGCGTAATTTATTTTCGAGTTTTTCGTTCTGTGTGTGTTCTATGTTAGGTTCATCGCCATTCGCGTTCCACCACCTCTTCGATGAAGAACGCCACTGCCGCGCACGGGAATGCCCGCGATGCTGAGTCTGCCATTGAACTCTAGCTGTGCTAATCTGCCCGGGTGTCCCGAGTGTAGGCGTGGGATTTCGGATGCGCCCGTCTTATGTTTGCCGTATATGCCCTGGGTTCTACTTTAGCAGTTTTTGAACTGTGCGTTGAACTTTAAACCTTGTTGAACTCTGTTACACCTTGTGTTCCCTAATCAGAGTTGCTCTGGGGTAGTCGGAGGTCCATCGCTGTCTTTTTGGTTCGAAAAGCGGTGGTGGTCTTCACTTTACAGTACGCGTCCACAGCTCACAACACTCACTGCCCGTGGTTGAAAAGATGATGACGATTGTGGTGGGAGCTTAGACCGAGACTATGCAGATGTTGGTCGACCAAGCGCTGTGCCACGGTTTCATCGGCTGTTCTTTTTTGTCTCCCTTCTCTGTCTTCTATGCAGTTCAGGAAAGCGAAAGACGCCATACTGCCTTGCATCTAGCATCTTCCGCTACAGATGAACTGCTGTGCTCTGTGTTCAGTGAACTCACACGATCATATTGCTTAATTTTTATACCAAGGAACCATTCTCTGCGAGCATCACAGCTTTTGTAGAGCAGCATGTCCTTGCTGGATTAAATTCTGGAAGCTAGCTGTCTTATCCATGAAAGATGACTAGATCGTAGAATTACTAAATTAGTTAATGTAGCCGCAATAAATTAAACCTAATGTAGGACTTAACCTGGGACCTGCACTTTGCCGTATTTTAATTGAGGCATATTTTGGCGACATTCAGATATAGTACCTGTGCTACAGTAATTTTTCATTGCAGTCTTTGTCCCATCTTAGCTGCCATTCAGACTAAGTTGTATGTCAACAATGACCAGCCACATAGCTAATACACTCAAAACGTTGCGCTCAAAGCAGCTAATCTATAAGCTTTGTGTTGAGACACTAGCGAGGTCTTCAGTGTAAAAGTAGTTACTAATATTAAGAAGAGCGGTAGCGGAAGGAAGATTATTTTCTTGACTGTTCCTTGTTGCTGTCGGCTGATCACCCGAGCAAAAGTGTCAGATTGAGTTTGATAGTCTTAAGCGAAGCTCGAGATTGTCTATAGTTTATAATTTAAATTGAAGGCCTTGTGAATCAGCAAGCTCCTTTCTTAACATGTTGATCAGCAATGATGCTCAAGGAGCATTTCTTTTTTCTTATTTTGGGAAGCCTTGCTACTGAGTTTTATTGGAACTGCGTGGGAAGGGTTTCAAGGTCCAACCTGTGTCGGGAGCAAGGCTCTTTTTACCATGTGCAAGATTGGGAAGTAAATTCCGCATTCGTGTCTTAAGTCGATGGAACCGTGTTGAAGCAAGCGCTGTGGCGACAACACTGACCTACTGCCATATTTGACACTTCAGTGGTCTTCGAGGCTGGTTGCGGCCTTCTTCGTGCCACACAGCTTACCGCCTGTATGCAATTTTCGAGCTCTGCATTTTGTGTGCCGGAGTCTTGGGAGATGTCGCGCCTTTCTTCTGTGTCCAGCTGCCTTTTCATCCTCTGTGCGCAACTTCACAGCTGCTAGAAATCGCTGCAATGCGCAGGCCTATATGCAAACAGCCATGCACGAAAGACGTTTTGACGCTCTTTACCTCGAGTCCTTGGAGGGGCTGACAACTTTGTATTTGCTACAAACGTGGTTACCGCACATCTGGGATGCAGTTTAATTTCTCAGGAAGAATGTTTGGTTCTGTCCTCGTTCCTAATTGGGCAATGACTAAATGAATAGTACTAGAATATTCAAGAGTTTTTTTCTATTGAGTATCCAACATTTCAGCAAAAGCTAGACTAAAATTTTCGCCAACATTTAAATTTGGCAATGGTATCTTCGAAGTCCAAAATGCATTAAAAATGCAGGTACGTATGTGTGTGTGAATATATATATATATATAACGTAATCCTTGTTAACTCAAACTCGGATATCTCGGAATATCGGTTAAGTCGAAACTTTTATTCGCCGTGCCTGCCATAGGCGCCATGTATTTGCCCCCCTTTTAACTCAAAACTCTGCTTATCTCGAAATTTTCAGAGGAATTTAGGACTTCAAGTTAGTGAGAGTTTACTGTATATATATATATATGCACACACACATACAGAGCATTGTGTACTGTTGCTTTTTGCTTTTATTCTGCTTACAATGAGTGGTGAGCATTGCTGAGGAAGCTATGTGTATTGGGCATACGTCAAAGTTTTTTTGAGCAACTGTGTGTCTAATATTGCTACTAAGCTTTGACTCGTTGAGAATATGACCTTGCAAAGTAACGTGTGCACACCTTCAACCATAGGCAGCTGAGTATATGAAAGACGAAATGTTGATGCTCCTGTACTTGTGCAACTACATATTGCAGCCGTGGTGCAGGTGTGGTGGAAGTCGAGCTCTTGTGATCTCAAATGTTTGAACATTTGCCGCGATGAGGGAGTGGCCAAACTAGGGCGGGCGAGAGCTAAGCAGGTTGCGAGGGAACTATAAAATGCTGCTGAAGTTATTCCTTGCTTTTTTTTCTCATTCGAAACTTGCATTACAGGGGCGCTTGGTGACCTAGAAATCGCAGCATTTCAAGACGTTTCTTATCTTGAGCGGGTAATTAAAATTGTGCGTTAAATTTTAACTATCCAGTTTGAGGGGACCATGAAGACAAAATATAAATTTGGTTCGCAGAAGGACGGCTTTGTTTCAATACCAATAATGCCAATTTTATTTCAAACTTCAAACAAATAATCTAGAAAACAAATGGAGCAGGGGTGACTCGCCAGCGACTTTATGGCCAATCTTTGGCCGAATTATGACCACTCTATGGCCGAATTGGTGTCCGCCGACCAACGCCACCGCCAAGAAACATGGGCGGGCAATTTTAATGTCGACTCTCATTCCATTTGATCATACTATTTGAGTGCCAGCGTGAAGTTAATGCACTGGAAACCATGCTTTTATTTTCCCCTGTATTGCATGATTGCTGATCATGGTGTCGATTTGAATGCTTTTAGCATTTCTTGCTTCTTTTTTGTTAAGAAACTGTTTTTCAGTTACCAAGGGCTAGTCGTTTCAGATCAAATGAGGTTGCGTTTTGCCTTCATGGCCTCTTTAACATTTGTCAGGTGAAGAAAGGACCACAGTAATTAAAAAGGAAAAAAAAGAAAGCACAGTTGTTTTAATGGAAAGATATGTTTTGTATGTAGTACCAAATGATGAGGCGCACCAATATCGGCCCTGAGAGCTTCGCAAAATATTTGTTGAAGTACTGGCTTTGTTGTTGGTATGCAGCAGGTGTGGTTACTTGTGCCAGCTAGGTAATACAGACATTTATCATTTTATAGTTCCCTCAGCAACCTTCTTGAACCCAATAGCGAGAGGGATGCAACTCTTTCCTCATTTGCCAGTTGTTTCATTACAAAGAATTGTGTGGGTGCAACACACCTCTTTCCGGGACCGCGTGCCTTTTGTGTCACTGTCTCTGAACAAATGACTGGGTTGATGTGGTTTCGCAAAGTCCTCAACGCACCTGCCTTAAGGCAGGCATTTCGGTCATAACCGGATAGCCGGTGTCATTGGTAAGGTAACTTTATGCGTAAAAAAGTAGCTTTACCTAGAAATCTTGGCTAAAACCTTTAAAAACTACACACGAGCCCTATTTATAAAATTGAATGACACGTCAATAAAGCTCAAAAAGTTTGCTGTCCAGAACGTGACGCTTAATAATTGCAACAAAAGTTCACTAGAAGGGTCTCTGTGGAAGTAACATGGGTTGTAACACTTCCGTGCAATCGATTATTTTAGGCCTCTAATCTGCTCTCTCCAAGATCGTTTACAAGAGCACTTTTGCATACCTAGTTGAAGCATGCACTACCGCCATCGCAACTGTTGTGCAGATGATAAGCAGAGGGCATAATTCGAACCCCTTGGTTCGCACGAAATTATTTTGTTGGCCTGTTTGGCAGGTGCTGAGAGGCAAGTAGCACGGCCTAGTGAACGAAGTCACCTGAGAGTTCCGCGTTGTTTCTACTGAACACGTAAGGTGGAGCAGGGTGGTGATTGCAATGAACCGCATTGCCAAAACATTGCAAGTTCTGTAATGCCAACGAAGTGTGTACTGAGGCTTTAAGAGTGTGCATCGCCTGTGTAAGCCATTCCTTTAGGGGTTAGCTAGTAGCAAGGAAGGACAGGTTTAACTTGTGCATAACATGCGATGACTGATCTGCAGACGTTGTTAAAAACAGTTTTTGACTTTACTTAGTTTGGTTGATAGGGATCCGAGTCCCCTTGTAATTAATGGGTGGGATCCCAGCAGCAATGCTAATCTCAAGCTTTGTATCCAAAATATAATGAAAACTTTGGGAACAGGTAGCTCATTCAACTGTACAGAAAATATTGTAAACTCTGAAACACCGAAATTGCATACTATGTAATACTAAAAGCCATAAACTAGGGAAACAATGGCTTTCCTTGGTAATGATAGTACAAAATTGGTTTGTTGAAATTTGTGCCGTGCCGTATAAATTTGACTCTGAGTGGGCTGATGCGTCAGGCTTCTGATGTCTGACTGCTTAGTCAGACTCCTAGTTTCAATCGTCTGCCGATATTCATCGCAGTTTGTGCTGGGTCAGCTTCAAGGTAGGTTAGTAAGCAACTGCCACGCCATCTGTCAAGTGTATTCCATCTTTTCTTGTAGCACCCTCTAATTCCCTTTGTAACTAGCTGTCATTAGAATTTTCGTACGAGTATTCATTCTTCATTCTATTCGTTCCACACTAGTAATTGTCACCACTGTAACCATGTTTGCATGCTGTAAGTAATTACAGCTGTGGTCTCCATCGTTACCTTATTTATTCCAACCCTTGCGTAGCTATATCTCTTCACCATTAGAAACTTTTGGCGTGTTGCAGTGTGCTTAATGTGAAAGTTAACGCGACCAGCGGGCATTGCTCTGCGTAGCAGATGACGGCAGCATTGTGAGTGCGTTTGTAGTTGAGAACAGCGCTAGGCAGGAAAAGTAACCCAGAGATAGTGACATGTCACATTTGTGCTATACAGACATTTACACTGTACCATACTGAAGAAGAGTATATCATCTTTCGTAAAGGAGCTTGTATTGAAGTCTTATTCTATCACCTGTGCGTATTAAACGAACTGCACCTATTTACAATCCTAAACTTGCCCCCGCAGTGTACACTCCATCCCCCTCCTGTCGGCAAACTGAAACAATCGTGTACTGTCATCAACCCCTTTTTAACGTGCCAGAGAGAGGAAATCCTCAAATGTGGTTCATTCGGCCAGCGATCCTTAAACTCGACCACTGTTTGTGCAGGAACCTGTGATGTACCCCAACTCAGTGCTAGTAACTGTGTGTGAAAGTTTGCGAGAGAAATTTTACGTGGCGAATCCACAAATGTGCGTTTGGCTACTTTTTTTTTTTGTATTTGGCGTATTAGTAGTCATTAACGCCTTTGCTTTATTCGTGCAGTGAAAATGCTAAAGGTGGATACGCAATTGAAATATACATGGGCTGGATCGGTGACACATCGTAAAGGTTGTAAAGTTTGCGAAGGTTTGCCTGGTGTATAAATAGCCCCAAGAATTGTAGGGAACTCCTGCTGTACATCTTCTAGCTCCTTAGGCCTCCCGTTCTGCCAGCCAACATGTTCAACACTGCCATTGTAAAGAGAGTGAACGCCGTGTTTTTAAAGAAACTGTTATATAAAAGTTATGCGCTATGTTAAATAAGAAATATATTAAAACATGTTAGCAAGGTGGCTAGCATGTCTGGCAGGGTGGTAGGATCGATCGGGGTGTGTGTGACGACGGCACCCCTCTGCGCTGAATGTACGCCAGACGCAGTTGATTCTTCCGCATCTGTTTTTTCAAGCTGAGAGTTGAGTGTGAAAAATATTGGTACTGAATCGCACCTCGAGCATTTCTTCGTAGTATGCTTCCATAGGCTGTGGGCAAGGTGTTTGGAAGGCTTTGATCTCTCAATGCCTCTTAGTAGAGTCTATGCTAGGCCTAAGCCTAATCGCTAAGCCTAACCCTCACTAAGCCTAACCATTGCTAAGCTAACCATCGCTAACCATTGCTAATGTCGCTCCCATTAGTGCCGGCCTTAATCTAGCTTCCTTGTCAGCATTTTTGGATATATTCAAACTGGTTCTATTTCCAAATCTAAGTTTTCAGGTGTATGAGTTTTTCACTGGAGAGAGGTTTTGTTTCTTGCGAGTCCTGTTGCTTTTTCCATTCGTGCGAGGTGAAGTCGGCATGATTTCACGGAGAAGGTCCAACTGATGGTTTTGTTCTAGTAGCTGAAGTTAGCATCATGGTCCGTAACCATCACATCACTGTCTAAAATTTCTGTTTTTGTGGTTCTGATGTCTGGTGATGTACAATGCACATATGATTATTTGCTCCCTTTCATGATTGCGTGTATTACCATGGTCTTAGTTTAAAGTTCCTGTTGACATTCACATCAGTTTCTACAAACTACTATCACTCCCAAGCAATGCTTCATTTTGGTTTCTGGCCAAGTAAATTACGGACGCAAAACTTGATGTGCTAGGCTACAGCTCGGTCAAGAGCCAAAAGTCGGGTAACATTTACTCTCCCCTTGCTTGGCTTTGAAGTCTAGGCAACTTCCATTACTCCATAATCTGCAAGGTGTTGCTTATCGTTTGCAAGACTGTCCCTTGTGGCAATACTTGTTCTGTGCAAAACACATCAGCTAAGCCTAAAAACGAAGGCAGTCATAGAAGTGACTTGAAAACTTCTTGCCAGTTGCAGTGTCCATCTGTTCACTTTGTTGTCCAAGTTTGACCCACATGTGCTGCTTCAATCGGACATCCTCAATTCCTGAATTTTTATACGCTTCTAAATTAACTTACAATAGGGCACACTAATGTTAGTTTAGCACATAAAATCTGTCAGAAGCAACTCAAGCGCATACATTGTGTCCATCATCACTCAACATTGTGCAAAACTATTACAGCATTTATAAGATTTAGCTTAACACGCAGGAAGCCATATACAGAACTTTATGCAGCCATTTTGAAAGCAAAGCTAGGGTGTGTGTGTGTGTATTGATGTTTCATTGTGTAGCCATCGTTGGGGACCTTGTGTTAGCAGATGCGTTTAAGTCTTGGAAAGAAATTCGCTGGTAAGCAATGCACCTCCTTCCGGCATTTTATTCCTGGCTAACCGTGTCGCCGCTCAAACGCTTTCTTGCAAAGCTGGATGTTAAGTGGCAATTCGACAGCTTCCACCATTGGGTTCTTTAGTCCTAGTCATGTTGCAGCTTGGCGATAATGTTGCTGTCGCAGTCGTGAAGCTCGCATTCAGATAGGTTGGCATTGTTTTTCTTTTGTCCGTGCACCCTCTTTTTTGTTGATTGTTTGACACTCGTGTTGAGAAACAGTTCAAGGAAAGCTCAATTTTCGCTGTTTTGTTCGTATAGTGATGCCAAATTGGGGCTGTTTTGGAGTTTGGGTCAGTTCGCTGCCAAGTCAGTGTGGGTGCAAGTTGGTTGCTCGAGGTGTTGCGATCACTATCGTCTGTTTGATTGAGAAATTCCTGATATTTAAGCCGAGCACGACGCAATCCTTCACCTAACGTGCACAAAACCGGACACCTGAGATAAATGAATGCCCATTAACTAGTGAGAAATTTTAATTTCAAATTGTGTGCAAAGACACAACTGAATTGCAAGTTTTTTTCTAACCCAGCACATGAAAATTTTGTCTAACTCCTTACATAATTCCTATTTTCAGGTCGTTTGCTCTCAGCAGGCTATTTGTATGTACTGCAAACTTTGGCGCAGCAATTTAGTTGTAAGGTTTGTTGTTCAAAGCTGGTAGTTCCATCTTGGTATGCTGTTCCCGTTAAGTGGGAGATCAGCGCGATCTCGTTAAGCAAAGCAGAGGACAGTTTTTGAAAGCACCTCGTGTCATGGTCTGCTTTTGGATCTCTCGGCCCGTCATGTGTGGTGCGTAGTTCTCAAACTTGGGTTATATCACTTTGAGAATCATGAAGGGAAAGCCTGTTCTAACTGTCGTGTGTTCAGAAAATAAGAGAAAGTGCGGCTACCTTTTCACTGCCATTCATCGGGTACCTGCCAGATTGCATGAAAAGCGAAGCCATCATGCCACCAATACTTTGATTACTGTTTGATGTTGAGTGCCGTGGCGTCAAATGAAGAATGTCTGAGAGTTGAGTTGTGTACAGATTGTTTTATGTGGGTTGCCCTTGTTTCGATGACTCTTTGTTGTATGTAGAGGTTCAGGGGAACAGGTTTGACAGTGCTGCTTTTTCCTTTTCCAAACGCCACCAGTATTAGCTCTATGCTGACTGCTCGTCAAATCGCTGACATGCGTGGTTTTTGACCTTTTTGAGCACCTTCTGTTTGTTTCAACAGGGACCAAGGCTTTCAAGGCCTCTCTAACCAAACTCTCGTTCTACATTTGCAACCTTGAGTTTTTTTATTTTGATCATTACCTCATCAGCACTACTGAGGTAGCTGTGTTTTAAAGTCTCTGCTTTTTGAATAGATGGCCTCATTTAATGACTTCATCAGGACATAACTTTGCAGGCCTGCTTGAATGTTTTTCACACCTCTTTGTACGTTTCATCACCCAGAACTGAGCTTGACATTGGCGCCTGCAGACTTGTGCAACCGTAAAAGGCGTGCTTGTTGCTTGAACTCTTGACGTGCGAGAACGCAGTGTTCCAGCAACGAAAATGTGGCCATGTCGACACCTTTTCGGGTCAAGTTGTCTACGTTTTGGAACTGTGTGTTGCAGTACTGCCGTCTTGTGGGCCTTCATTTCAGTTCAAGCAGGACGACCTTTTTCACAAAAAAATGGTCACTCGTGCTTTGTCTCATTGCGACTGCACAACTTCACACATCCTGAGTGCTTCTAACTAAGAAGTCTGTTGTTTCTTTTGCTTACTTTTGAGTTGGAAAGTGTTGTCCGTGCTGTCATTCTGTTTGCAATTTGGGAAGACCTTGTGCCAACATGCGTGTTCGCTGGATTCCTCGGGTATGCAGAAATGGCTGCATAATCTTTTTGGATGGTGTAAAGTATGGGCGACAGACTGCTTTGAAAAGTTAATATTTGTGTTCAAGGTCCTGTCGGCATTGTACAGTGCTTTTTCAACAACGCTTCCCTTCGTAGCCGAGTATTCTTTGGGGAAAATTTGTTTGATTCCTTTATGTTTTCTTCAAGTTCTTAGTTTCGTGAGAATTGGTTGTTGATGTGTAAATTATTTGTTTTTGGGTGTCGCTATTCTAGTGCTTGTACATCATTAGTGTTATCATTATTATTAATATTATTATTATTATTATTATATTATCATCTGCGTGATGTTTGCTACTGAATAGTAGCTACTTTAATCATAACATGTCTTCTATGCTAAGGGGTTGAGGGTGTTTCGTTTTTTTTTCTACTTCAAAGCAATGGCAGTGACGCTATCCTGGTAGCTGCAAATGTTTGAGCGAGATTTAGGAACTTCGTCTAATGTTTCTTAAATGCTGTTTTTGCTGGCCCTGATTAACTGACTGTTTTGCTGGAGCTCTTACAGGCATGGTGGCGTCATTGTCAAAATTTTGCTTGAACATTACTGGCTTTTTGCTGCATATTTATCTTGATCTATTCAATGCTCTTGCAAGTGGAATTGATAGCAGCTTGTTTTCTGGCAATGAGAATTAACGCAAATCATTCCAAGCCATTCCCGCTGATGCCAAGCAAGAGTTATCTAAAAAAAACTAGCCGGTTGAAATAGCCAGCGGCCGAAAGCTGATTCTTAACATTTTTTTCCATCATGTTATGTTGCGTTGGCTTCAAACATTGTGAGCATTTGTAACCTTTGTCAGCTCAACAATTGGCACTCGTCACTCAAATATAGATGCCCCTACAAGTCAGTTAGGCTAATATAATTTTGTTTAAGTTTGGATATAACATGGTGTAGCTCATTTCATTTCACAATGCTAGTGCAAAAAGGTGCGATGCAAAAGTGCTGACTTTGCATCCATACTCTTGAAGAAAGAAATGTGGCTTAAACATTCGCCAGGTGGTGACTTCGCTTTCCCATGCCTGTGATCTCTTGTTTACCGTCAATGCCCTCTTCTGAATTACTCTGTGAGGTGCACTGGGAACGTTCCTGAGTGGAATATTCTGCTTTGTTCACAAATGGATGCACGTGCACTTCTGCTGCGTGTTAACTGTACATGTCGAGATTGTCGATCCACCACTGTTCAGTTATTTGAGTTGCTGGCAACTGCTGACAATGACCAAGGAGTGGTGTCATATGTCTTTTTTTTCTTCTTACCTCTTTTTCTCGCTTCGTTTTGTTCTTTAGGTGTGGAATATTTCTCTGTGAGTAGTCTACGAAAGTGAGTTTGTAGTTCTTTTTTAATTGTACGTATGTTTGTGTGTATATGATGTGTCACTTGCATCTCATGCTGAATGATGCTGATGTGTGCGTGTGTGGAGCGTTCGATAGCTGCCACATGTAATGAGTTCCGTGTGTGTGTGCGCGTGCATTGCCATTGGGAGAGCAGGAGGTCTGTGCGCAGTTCTAAATGTCGAAGTTCCCACCCACATATGCCAATAAACACATTCACTTTTTTTTACAATGTATGAAAAGAAAAAAAAAAGAAGCGAAAATGTGTGCTTGACCCTTTTTTTCGCCCAGCCCTGGCACTTAACGTGTGCAGGCCTTTACAGCAAGTATTGCTGTTACTTTGTGGTCATAAGATGCTGCACTGTGCCTATAAGCCTTTGGATGATGTAGGCTGAAGTGTTAAGAACAGCATTGGTCGGAAAATCCTGCGATTTCCAGCCTCTCAATTCAAGCAGCATTCCTTCAAATTAAAGGTAGCTGCCTTACATGAGATACTGTAGCTGCTTGAAGCTGTAGCAACTGGGCAGAGATTTTGGTTGGTGTGCAGCCATTCTACAAAAAAAAAAAATTAAAGCCATTCCACTCAATGTGAAAGCTGTCGGCAATTCACAGCAGTGATTCGCCATAATGGGCTGTAGCGTCGTGATCCGCTCACTGCTATCACCCAACGCAATTCAAATTTCCCACCTTCACAGTGCTCATGCGCCCCCTGCCTGAAACTGCGCCAGCGGGGGTTCTGGTCTATTTGTGCTTGCTTTTCCTCCCGCACGTGCCAGCGTTGCACTGCCACTTTTTTTCTAAAGCTATCGTA
Organism: Haemaphysalis longicornis; assembly: GCA_013339765.2. Taxonomy (NCBI): domain Eukaryota; kingdom Metazoa; phylum Arthropoda; class Arachnida; order Ixodida; family Ixodidae; genus Haemaphysalis; species Haemaphysalis longicornis. Next base: position 107,336,035 of record CM023455.1, on the reverse strand, counting down.
AAAACAATCCAACGAGCATTCCTAACTAAATGAACACGGGCGCTGCCAGTTAGTTACATATATTTTGCCTCAAACGTACCTACAGTTTTCTTTGCACTAAGCAACTTGGAGATGTATGACGAGTGCCAGCGGTTCACGAGTTTTGAACACTTATGACTATATAAACAGCTTGGCTTTCGAAGCCTCTGGGTTACGCTGCGATGACAGCCACTATGACAGAACGCCATGTGTCTCTTCTTGGGTCCAGCGAGCGAGCTAAGACAACAAGGCAAGCTCCTTAAGTGCTCTGCACTTGAAAGCTGCGAACTACAGTGAAACAAGCAAGAGGAGACCAGTCGGCACAAGTGGTGATAGAATGGTACTTGCAACCGTTTATGTTGACTGGTTTTCTCTACCTTGTGTCACTTAAATTTGCGTATTCGAGAATAGGTCGCAGCTGTTCACAGCAGAGCTCCAAATGAGGCTGAAAATGTGAAGAACTTCAAACCCAGAAGCCCGGATGGGCGAACTTTCTATCCATGCAGATGGCCTGGGTAAGGGTTCCAACGTACATGGTATTTTCTTCAGCTCAATTTCATAAAGATCAGCCATGACATTTATTGCTTCTCCAGTGCACAAATGCCAAAGAGAATTTGCATTCCTTATCGTGGTGCACATTGCTATTAACTTAATTAAAGGGTAATTTTTATGAGTACTCTTACACCTCCATACCAACCAATGCTGCACCTTGTGGCTTAATAATGTATCTACGTGACTACACCTTTGGCTTAGAACAGTGTCTTGAAACTGTGGAGGTGTCCAAGGCGAAAAAGAGCTTTCAATCAACGGTGATAGAGTCAGTGTGACTGACACGAATGGCTTTTATGGGAGGCTATTTAAAGGGAGTGAGTGGACACTTGGAACTTATGGAATTGAGCATCAGCAGCTCCATGTGGTTCTGCAATCATGGTCCGCTGTAGACGTTTGGAGGTCGTTTGGCCAGCTGTTCAAATCTGTTCAAATGGGGGATGAAGAGCATGTTCCCATACACGAACACACAAAATCAACCCTGTTGTCCGATTGTTTTGTTTGATCTCGATGCTGGACTGGTCGATAAATTGCAGTATCTTTGTTGCAGGAAAAGTTCCCCTGCTGGAGCTTGTCACTTCGTTGTCCTACCTCTGCATTAGTGGCTTGAGTTGAGGCCTGGTGGTTAAGGTACCGTCAATGGTTGGGTGGCAGTCACTAGGTTGGCACTACAGTTGCCACTGAAATGTACACCCAGCGAGCTTCATTTTTGGAGGGAAGAAGTGCGGCTGGCAAATTTCGTAACCACTACGGCTCAAGTTTGGGGTGAAGCATCGCCTGGGCTATGGCGGGCAACTATCCAGGTGGCTAGAATCGGAGAGAGCGCTGCTCTCCTGGTATCTCATTCTTTTTCAAGTTGGCATATTTTTCTCCCGTCTACCAGAATGCCCTCCCCATTTCAGTGATCTTCCCTGCCTATAGCTCACTATGCAATTGGGGGATGTAATTTTGCTCTGTTCCTGCATTTCCCGATTATTTCTTATAAAGCTGGAGTTATGTGCCGCGGAGGAAAGCATACACAGAAATTACCCCCCTTCATATTGCTCTTTTTCTCTGAACACGTAATACAAGATGCACTTTTTGCATCGTAACTTGGTCTCTCTCTTCCCTTTTTGCAGTGAACGAATATTCACCAATTTTAGTAAGAATGGTTATCCATAAAACATGAAAATCAGGAATTTCACTGGAATTTTAGAGTTCACAAAACTGGGACTGTGTGCACCTATCGGAGAAAATCGGTCGTAATCTTATTGAAAGACAACAAAAGCCGCGGTAATGCGACGCTTCTCCGCTGCGGATCACGTTGCGTGACGTCACACTTGCGCTGTGGCAGCTCAAGGACCCGTTGCGACGCCATAAATGACGTTGCCAGACATGACGTAGTATTGGGGGCGTCTCATAGCGACTCAAGCTATGAACAAAAAGCACACAAATGTCCGCGTAATGACTGCGCTTTCCTAAGCGACGATCGGGCCCAGCCGAAACAGTCAAGGCGATCTACGCACCAGCTATCCCTTGTAAGCATTCCGGGAGCGTTATCTCCCATCCGATGACTATCACTTCGTGGCACTGGGGGCCGTCCACGCCACGTATTTGTGTTGAGGCCACGTATTCGTCTTTGTACTTTGAGCACATACATACAGCATACGCGATGTCTTCTGGTGTGCCGTATGTGGAGCCAAGTGGTGAAGATTCCTGCTGGATTTTGAACAGGTGAGGCTTTACGAAAGCAGAATTCAATTGCTGTCGAGGTAGCATGGCTTCCTCAGGCTGCTAAGGTCATAAACCATCATGAAGGTGCATTTGGGGTGCAGAAATACAGGGTGTTGCGACGATAATTGGAACACTTTTTCCTGAGAAAATTGGAAAATTTTTCCTGAGCGAACCGCCGCTCTGTTCGCGCTCGAACTTGCCCCGAAGGTCGCAATTTGTGGTCTATTTTGTTTGATACTGGGAGCAACGATGGTACTTACCTGTGTATTCTGAGAATAAATAAAAACGATTTTCGCTTGTGGGAAATTGCGGCTGATTTGGAGGTGCGAGCCAGCGCAAGTTGATGTTGGAACTACGGAACCACCTGCAGAGTGAAACGCATGCTTGGGATTCACGTATGGAGCCAAATGGTGCCGCAGTCGATCAGAAAATGCACCTAGAAATGAGCGAACAGACGATCAGAAGGGCCGGTTTTCGGGCTCGCACGTCCAAATCGCCGCCATTTTCCCATAGGCGAAAATCGTTTTTATTTATTTTCAGGATTAACAGGTAAGAACCGTCGTTGTTCCCGGTGTCAAACAAAATAGACCACAAAATGCGACCTTCGTGTGAAGTTTGAGCGCGAACAGAGCGGCGGATCGCTCAGGAAAATTTTTAAAGTGTTCCAATTACCGTCGCAACACACTACGTAGAGAAGTACGTACAGTCATGAATGCACGGCCCAAGATGCCTGTGCCGTCACATGGGAGCGGCCGGGGAAAAGAGACGGGCATGCGCAGTAGAGGTGTCGGCAGCGAGGATACGCGTCCCTCTTGAAACTGTGGAGGTGTAAAAGGCGAAAAAGAGCTTTCAATCAGCGGTGATAGAGTCGGTGTGACTGACACGAATGGCTTTTATGGGAGGCTATTTAATGGGAGTGAGTGGATACTTGGAACTTTTGGAATTGAGCATCAACAGCTCCATGGGGTTCTGCAATCATGGTCCGCTGTAGACGTTTGGAGGTCGTTTGGCCAGCTGTTCAAATGGGGGATGAAGAGCATGTTCCCATACACGAACACGCAAAATCAACCCTGTTGTCCGATTGCTTTGTTTGATCTCGATGCTGGACTGGTCGATAAATTGCAGTATCTTTGTTGCAGGAAAAGTTCCCCTGCTGGAACTTGTCACTTCGTTGTCCTACCTCTGCATTAGTGGCTTGAGTTGAGGCCTGTTGGTTTAGGTACCGTCAATAGTTGGGTGGCAGTCACTAGGTTGCCGCTGAAATGTACATCCAGTGCACGGTGAGCTTCATTTTTGGAGGGAAGAAGTGCGGCTGGCAAATTTCGTAACCACTGCGGCTCAAATTTGGGGCGAAGCATCGCCTGGGCTATAACGGCAGGGTTCGCACAGGTCCTGGAAAACCTTGAAAACCCTTGAATTTAGAAGTGTCAATTTCAAGGCCTGGAAAGTCCTGGAGTGTTCAAATGGTCCTTGAAAACCCTTGATTTTTCCGGAGAGAATCAATGGCCCTGTCTTTTTACAAGAAATTAAAGTGTTTCTTGTGGATGTTAGGTGTTAACAAGTATAAAAACAAACATTGTAACAATCAAGTTTCAGTGTATTGCGTGAAATTACAAGTTTGGTAGATTTTCATTAATACGAAGCAACATTAGGAGCAGGCACTTGTCAATCCAATCTATATCACGATACAATGCAGTGAAAGCCAGCTTCTGTTCTCTATCTTGCATCTTCCATCTAGTCTATGGACGGTTGCTCATTGCATGTTTGCTGTTCCTCATACGCTCCATCGACGTTTGCTTTTACGTTAAAATGGTGGACGTGTACATAGTTCATCCTGCCTTGAAGCAACACTTGCCCGATTTAATTTCAGCTGATACACTTGCTGACAAAGCAGGAGATGCACGCAGCATTAACAAAGTTTTGAAATCAATCAGCCTCAGCAAAACACCAAGAAAAAAGAAAAACCTCTAAATTCCAGCCATGAAATAAAAAAATGAAGCTGAGGGAGCATTTACGAACCCGTTAGCACCTATCTAAATGTGCACTGATGTGCTTAGATATTGTGCAATAAAAAACTTTTGCATTGTGTTGGAAAAGTTATAAATAATCCCAGATAAAACATTAGACGGGGACCTTGAAAATGTGTTTTGTAGTCCTTGAAAGTCCTTGAAAACCCTTGAATTTTTGCTTTTGAAGCCTGTACGAACCCTGTAACGGGCAACTACCCAGGTGGCTAGAATCTGACAGCACTGCTCCCCTGGTATCTCATTCTTTTGCATGTCGGCATATTTTTCTCCCATCTATTAGAATGTTCTCCCCATTTCAGGGATCTTCCCTGCCCATAGCTCACCATGCAACCGGGCGGACGTGATTTTTCTCTGTTCCTGCATTTCCCGATTATTTGTTATAAAGCTGGAGTAGTGACTGAGACATGGATGAGTTATGTGCCGCGGAGCAAAGCATACACAGAAATTACCCCCCTTCATAGTGCTCTTTTTCTCTGAACACATAATACAAGATGCACTTTTTTGCTTCTTAACTAAGACTCTCTCTTCCCTTTTTTGCAGTGAACGAATATTCACGAATTTTAGTATGAATGGTTATCCATGAAACATGAAAATCAGGAATTTCACTGGAATTTTAGAGTCCACAAAACTGGGACTGTGTGCGCCTATCGGAGAAAATCGGTCGTAATTTTATTCAAAGACAACAAAAGCCGCGGTAATACGACGCCTCTCCGCTGCGGATCACGGGGCGTGACGTCACACTTGCGCTGTGGAAAGGCTTTGGCTGTGGCGGTTCAAGAGCCGCGTTTATATGAATGCGACAAGTGGCGCATCGCGTCGCATGAACTTTCTAGCGCATCGCATCCATGTAAACGGGGCTAATGCGCTAGGAAAGCGCGTCGCATTAATGCGCCAGACGGGTGGATTGAGACGCGTAAGTCGACTTTCGAAGTGCATGTAAACGCGAGCGCATCGCATTAGGAATTACTCGACAACAAAAGTAAGCCCTGCAAACGCAGCTTTGCATTTAAAAACGTCTAAATCGAGTGTAAGACGCCAGAAAATGCGAGTCGTGAAAAAAGAACAAGAACCAGCCGTGCCTAAAGCTTTGGAAGCGTCAGAAACGCTGCGTTACCTTCGGTGTGCCACACCGTATGGCGCCATCATCGCACCAGGGGTAATGCGGTACATGTAAACGCTACCGCATCGCATTCCTCGTGATGCGCTAGGTAATGTGACGCGCTGCTATCGCATTCTGTCGCATTCATGTAAACGTGGCTAAGGACCCGTTGCGACGCGATAAATGACGTTGCCAGACATGGCGTAGTATTGGGGGCGTCTCAGAGCGGCTCAAGCTATGAACAAAAAGCACAGAAATGCCCGCGTAACGACTGCGCTTTCCTCAGCGACGTTCGGGCCCAGCCGAAACAGTCAAGGCGATCTACGCACCAGCTATCCATTGTAAGCATTCCGGGAGCGTTATCTCCCATCCGATGACTATCACTTCGTGGCACTGGGGGCCGTCCACGCCACGTATTTGTGTTGAGGCCACGTATTCGCCTTTGAGCACCTACATACAGCATGATACGACGTCTTCTGGTGTGCCGTATGTGGAACCAAGTGGCGGAGATTCGTGCTGGATTTTGAACAGGTGAGGCTTTACGAATGCATAATTCAATTGCTGTCGAGGTAGCATGGCTTCCTCACGCTGCTAAGGTCAAAAACCATCATGAAGGTGCATTTGAGGTGCCGAAGTACGTACAGTCATGGACAATTGAAATACGAACCGCGGAACGCACGGCCGAAGATGCCGGTGCCGTCACATGGCAGCGGCTGGGGAAAAGAGACGGACATGCGCAGTAGAGGTGTCGGCAGCGAGGATACGCGTCCCACTGCGATATGGTGCCCTCACCTCGCTCGCACGCTTGACTTGTCGCCACACCGCCAGAACGCTTAAAACAATTCTGTTAGCGATGCGATGATTGCGAGATAATTGCGAGTTTTAGCTGACCGTTTTTCACGGTCTGCTCCGCTCCTATAGCAAGAGGAACGTCATTGCGCATGCGTTGCGCGCTTGGCCGCGAATGACACTCCGGTTGCACTGAGCGGGCCGCCGATACCGGAGCGGACCGTCCGCTCCGATACCGGCGGCGTGCTCAGCGAAACCGGGGCCAATGCCGTTCGCAGCTGCAGGCGCGCCACTCATGCGCAGTGGCGCTCCCGCTTGCTATCGGAGCGGAGCGGACCGGGGAAAACGGTCAGCTAAAAAAATTCCCCCGCATTTCCCCGAGGGGGAGAATGTGAAAGTGCGAATGCACGGTTGTCGGCCCGCTTGCGGCGCTTGCGCTCGGCCCCCGCAGCCCACCGCCTCGCCGCCTTCTCTTCCATCTCTTCCATCGGGTTTGTAGTATCACGTGTACACCACGCAGTTATCAAGCCGCTATAACGCCGCTGAGTCGCCAACGCACGCCGCTGACGACGTAGTTTGAATGCGTTAAAGATATAAGGCGCGTTACTCACACTGATATCAGCGTGGCGTCCGTGGCTTAGTCAATAGAGCGTCGCGCTGCGGCCGCAAAGTCCTCGGATCGAAACCTGGCGCCGGATGCTGTTTCTTTTTTAAATATAGAGGAGCACTGCGGACGCCGACGCCGCCGCCGCCGGCGGTGGATGGTTTGGGGTCGCTTATAAAGTGCATTCGCACTTAAAACTGCGGGCTCGGCGCACACGAGCGCCCGCGCCCCGTCTGTGCCGGCGTCACATTGCCGACACGTCTTTGCATGTGGGGTGTAGTAACTTGAGCAAATAACGATGGACCCCTGGGCCACGCCAAAAACCATGTTCAGTGCTGCCCACTCGGGTTCTACAAACACCGAAGTGCGTGCAAAAAACGGGCCGCCTACATTGTTGTGCAAGGTCAACTGGAGCAGCCTAACTTCTTAATTTTTATGAACATTACAATTCTGTTAGTAATTATCCCAGCGCACACAGTGCTTCAGTCAATATATATCATTGGAGACAAATTCTGGTCGTATGTTAATTGTTTTCTACAAGCACTGAATGGGGGAGTGACTCCATGACTTCGTCAAACACAGGCGTGTTCCTGGCAGCCAGCTCTTCGCAGCCACTGCGCCACGAACGCAAAACATTGCAGTGCCATCAGAAGTTGGGCGGCATGCTTTTTTTGCCTGCATTCCCGTGCGCTGGCTTTCTTCAAGAACGTATGATGAACTCAACAGTATGCCTTCCGAGAGCGTGCACGCGCTTCCCGCGCAAGCACTGGCCGCAGCTGCAAGCAAATACGTGCCGCATTGCTCTCAGCATGACCAACACCCTCAGGTGCGGCGGCGGTAGTACTCGCAGTGCGCGCAGCGCTCTTGCGGCATGGCGACAAGGAACCAAGGAACCTTTAGCACTAAAGAATACGTTATACCTAGAGTTATTCGTTCTCGCGTTTTATGTTTTAACACGAAAGTGTTTTATGCCGGAATGCACCAAAATTTCACTGACGTCATATCCGTCACGGAAATGACGCCAGTACACCTTTGTCGAAGCGACCCGCCAGCAGGACGTCGCTCGCCAAGCACACCCACAAGACAGCCGCCGACCCGCAAATCATGCTCAGCTGCAGATTTCGCTGCACATTTCACTTTCGTGTTTTACTGATTCCTATGGCAGGGGAATCAACCAAAGTTATTTTTTGAGCTAACATATATTAAATAAGTAGGATTAAATAAGTCGGATCGAATAAGCCGCCGACCCGAAAATCACGCTCAGCTGCAGATGTCGCTGCATATTTTATTTCACGTTTTACCGATTTTTATGACAGAAGAATCAACACAGTTTTTTTTCTGTGTTTACACACGAACTCACCGCGAACTGCTGGCAGTATGTATAAAAGGGGGAAGCGCTAGATAGTGATAGCTAGAGCTTATTGAGTGGCTCTAGTGATAGCTCCTCTCCAAGCAGCAAGATGGGGATGCGGGAAGGGTTTATTTTGCTCGGGGCGACCTGACGGAATGGCGGGCGGACAGCTCGCTCATGCACAGATCGCTACTGTAAAATGTAACTCCAGTTGCGAACGCCGGGCCAGCTAGGTGCTGCTCCGTTTTCTGAGCTTTGAAAGCAGCCGACAGGTAAGCGCTATGGCTTCCATCGATAAATGTATGTTCCACCAAAACCTCGCGGGGCGCCTGAGACGGCTTCCTCTACCGCGCAGGGCAGACGTTCAAAAAAAAAAAAAAAACAAAAAAAAAACAACAACAAACACCACCACCTTAGTGTGGTTCGGGCGGCCGCCGCAAGAAGGCTACACTACCGGGAAAAGGTCCATTTGTGAATTTTAGTGCTCGCCCAGGGAAATTTTAGTGTTGGTCAATACAGCTCTGCGGGTATAAGCGGCTCCGCTGGTATTGTGCACTGTGCTGTAGAATTGGAATTTGATAAAAAAAAAAACAAAGGGTAATTGTTGGCCAGTAAAGCGCCAAAGTTTTATAGAATTTCAATACACGTGAAACGTTACGCCGCAGTTTTATAAAAACAAAAAAAAAAATGTGTTCCGACACCGGGAATCGAACCCGGGCCTCCTGGGTGAGAGCCAGGTATCCTAACCACTAACCACTAGACTAAAACTGGACGGGCATTAGTATGTTTGCTGCCCCTTAGTGAGACCAGTGTGTGGCTAGAGGAGATAAATGGAGCGTCAAACAATTTCTTTTACGTGGAATCCTAAATGGCCCATTTATGAAATCTACGCGGATGTAGCTGAAGCCTCCCGTATTTCTAAGTTTATTATGAGAAACTAGACGAAAGGGTGGTATGTCAGGATATGTCAACGATTGGGGTTGCGACCTTTCCACGAAGAAAAAAAAAAACTGGCCCTTCGAAGGCGGGGGCGGGGAGGGGGTCGTGGTATCCAGAATGTTTAATTTGTGTTGAAAAAACGGCGCTACTTTTTTTTTTTTTACATGCACTGCCATTTATTGTAGCGTTTTCCTACAAAGAAATCAAATAACGACCGTACTGAAAGTGACTGAGATTTTGCTTATTTATTACTATGAATGTGCTGCACTGAAAAGTAACCGCACTTGCTGACCACGCAGGCGGCATTTCGCTGTGTAATGTTCCTCCATTTTGGTCTCCTTCCATCAGGAATCGCACTCGGCCGCGTATTTTCTCTGCTCGCGTATCTTTTCACAGCTTGTCGACACATATTTATCGCTGGCGTTGCTCTATTGACGCTTAAAAAAGACCAAAAAAGAAATAACCACGGCCAATGGCAAAAAAAAAAAAAAACAACGGCTAATGTCGGCCGGTTTTAGGTACAGACCGGCAACTGGCCCGCTGTCTAAAAACCCGGTCGGGCCGGTCTAAAACCGGTCAGGTGGTAACCCTATCAACGATTGACGCGAAACGTTCGAAGCGAAACGATCACGAAGCGAAACGTTCGGCCTGAGCTTCGGTGCATACCCGACAGAAATTCGAAAAGAAAACAAAAAAGAACGAAAGAAAACAGTACTGCAGGCAAGCCTAATTAATTAAACGAGATGCCACGTACTTGACAGGGGGGATAGCGGGCCCGTTCGAATCTATAATATTTGTTATTTCCCTGTACGAGATCATGCGGCCCCTTCCCAACTTCGGCGGAGGCTGCTCGGTGGCTCGGCATGCGAGTCCTCTAGTCGTGTTGTAAACTTACTCGATGCCAGGAAGGGAAGAGTGTGCAGGGGACTATAAAAATTTGTACATGCTGTTCTCGGGTTTAGGAAATTTACCAGAATGTGTAGCGTCTCCGGCGATCTACGCCCTTAAAATTTTGAATGACCGTTTTGGAGTCACTGATTACGAATTCAACTGACGGAGGATATCGCAAGTGCGGTGCCCGATTCCGCGCCTGTTAGGATTTTGTGGTATCGACCGTTCGGCATACGATTGATTTACCTTCGGCACCTAGTGCATCTATGGACGGTAGCTCTTTTTTCGATTCCGCAGTTAAAAAGGCCAAGAAATCGCCGAGCGCGCGCACGTGAGCGGAGGCCTTGCGGCGACCGCCCGGCAGGTAATAAAACCAAGAAAATGTCTAGCGCTCGTGTGCGCATTCTTCGCGACGATCGCCCAGCGTCCCTTGCGCCCGTTTGTCAAGCCAAGCATACGCACCTAGGGAGATTAGCCAAGATTGGCAAAAAGAAAAAAAAAAAAAGAAAAACCCGGTGTTCGTAGTCTTCGTGGCAACATTTCCTCCGAACGAGAGAGACTGCAGCGTTCGCCGTAATCGTGGCGACGCTTGCTCGGAACGAGAAAGACACGTCGTAGCGTACGTACCGTATAAACCGGATTATAGGTCGACCCGGTATATAGGTCGACCCCCTACCTTGAGGTGTGGAAAAGTTGACAAAAAAAATAATTCGGCACAGAAGCGCACTCACAATGTCTATATTATTTTCGACACCCGTCCGTCACTGCCACTCACTAGCCTGCCGAAGTCACTCGCGAGCTCTCAGAGTCGTCCGAGGATGACTGCTTCGCACTGTCATCTTCCATTCCATCAGGCGCGTTGCTGATGGAGCACTTCCTGAATGCTCGTGTAACCATGTCGTCGGGCAGTGACTGCCAAGAGAAGGATACCCAGCTTGACACGGTCGCAACCGGCCCGTATGGGTCTTTTTGTTGTCGCCGGCTATCCACTCATTGTACAGTTCGCGGAGCCGGTGCGCGCACGGCCTCCGGAGCGATCGTGAGCGAAGTTCCCGGACGAAGTCCGCCACTTTGTTCTCCAACTCCGGGTGCACCGCTTGACGTCCACGGAACGATCGGTTTCGGGGGCTGCAGGCGCACAGCTTAGCTTTCTGGCTCCGCCAGTACCGCACACTTTTCTCCGAAACGCCTAACTGGCGTAGCGCCGCCATATTCCCATTCTGCTGGGTGACTCAATCGCCGTCAGCTTAAACGTCGCGGTGAACTGACGTCGACTGCCGCCACTCATCTCGGAACGGAGACGTACAGAAATGTACGCACGCACGCACAATAGACGAGTAAAAGACGAAAAACTAGAGAAAAGCGAAATCAAATAAAGACCTGATAGTGCGAGATAGAGTGAACTAGAATACTTGGGTATTCTAGTTCACTCTAGTGCGAGAGAACAGTCTACGCCTGCACATTGTTGCCAGCCAACGATTTACATTCTGCCAATGACCGCTATATAAGACGAGGGGTGACTTTTGTGCGGATTTTTTTAAAAAAAACTCGACCTATATTCCGGTTTATACGGTACGCCCCTTCGAGGTGATGCCCAGTGATTATCACTTACAGAAAAATGAAGGACGCTCACACTTATGCATAGCAACAACAATGGAGTAAAGGTCGTTGCGGCAGCGAAGATGTAGCAAACCGGCGGCAATCGTGAACTTTCGTAGCGTAAAGCTTCGCTACCTTACGCGTTAGTGTCAGCTTCCTTCATTTTTCTTTTTGTTGTTGTATAACCACATCACCCCACCCCATGTAATGCCCTGACGTGCACTTATGGTACCGAAATAAAGAATTGGCATCACGCGTGGCATATTGTGCCGAAACGACGTAAATCACGTCCCGAGAATACCGAAACTTTGGCTCCCTCTTGCCGCCTCCCCCCGGTACGTTACGGGTGCATATTTCTGTATACCGGAAGCATTTTCACCCATTCGCGCATTTCGTGAGGAATCTCGACCTTGGTGTCTGTTGTGAAGCGGAGTTAGTTCAGGGTGAGTCTGTGTGTGCTTACCCGTCGCCCTGTGCAAAAGTATTTCGTAGTGGGCTACTGTGCTTCTGCAAGTTCTTCGAGCGTGTTGTGGGTTTCTATCGGCTACTAATCGGTTGTTAGCCGTACAGGGTGGTAACCGGAGAGCATGCTTGTGTGCCCCTGTAATGCTTCGTTAGGTTTTCCATTTTGGGCTACTTTTTGATTGATTGATTAATTGATTGTAGGGTTTAACGCGCCGACGCAACGCAGGCAATGAGGCGCGCCGTAGTGGAGGGCTCCGGATTAATTTCGACCACCTGGGGATCTTTAACGTGCGCCGAAATCTCGTACACACGGGCGTTTTGCGTTTCGCCTCCATCAGAAAAGCGGCCGCCGCGGCCGGGAATCGAGCCCGCGACCTTGTGCTCAGCAGCGCAACGCCTTAGACACTGAGCCACCGCGGCGGGTCTGCGGCTACTTGTAAGTAGAGGTACGGAGAAGTGTGTTCTTAAGGCTGACGACGAAAGCCTGCAGCAATCTTATAAGGGTTACCTCCTCCAAACTGTTGGCGATCCTTGAGATAGGTCTCATCGTTTAATGGGCGCTCTGTTCTAGCGACTTGATGACTTCTCCAATGTGCTCGTTCGGAAACTTATAGGCGGGTATTTATTACGGTCAGGCAGAAGTGACGTCAAAGCCGTCCACCCGCTCTGGTGGAATCACTGGCGAAAACTAAGCGTGCTGCTTTGCTACCAAAAGGTGCTCCATTGACTCCACCTTGTGGCGTCATCTGGTGAACCTTCCAAAGTTGGATTTTAAAGACTTATAGTCTTTCTCGGCTTCTTAAACGCGAAAATTCGGTCTGTGTCGGTCTGCCTGCGTCTGTCCCTCGATCCAGACGCCAGGCCATAAGCTGACAGAATTCTTTATCAGACGTTTATGTTAAAGCATTTCTAAACTACTAAACCTGGTGGGAATGTTCATACTTGTCAACATCGCTGAGAAAAAAGAAACTATTACGGATGTTTCATTCACGGCATCAATACACTGGAGATATTTGCATTGCTCTTTTAATTAAAAATGCACGGCTGTTTGGTTTTTTGCGGTAGCAAATAAAAAATTCGCCTTGAAAAAATGTTTCTACTTCGAAATGCAAAAAGCTTTCGCGGCGCCCTCTCGTGTCAGTGTTGCAAGTTCAAAAGCAACAAAATAACATAAATCTACACGCCACAATATGCCCATAGCTTGTATGCAGCTCTAAACATGGGAACGTCATGCAGTACACGTATACATACATCTATATACAAACCACACAGAAATGTCAATGAAATGTACAAATATTCACCTATATACAGTACAATGTACAACTCCGATGTCTGTTGCCACACTCATTTAGGGGAACGTCCGTACGGGCATTTATTAATTTTTGTTTATCTGCGCTGCTTGAAAGAAATATTTTATGAAAAGCGTTGTTCTGACCCTGTATATTGTCCCAAGGACAAACCCGTGGGATCTTTCAATGGGCGCCATTTCTAGTTTGATTTTTCAATTTCAGTTATTTCTATTTAACGCATCTCAACCGGGAAAACATTGGTGTCAAAAACATCTGGGCCCTTAGCAAAGCTGTTAGTAGTGGGCCCATGAAATACGTAAACACACAAACACCGACTCAGCTTGAAGGACATAAACTACCACATGGTTCACTTAATACATGCGTACCCCGAAAGGCGAAAAACAATTTGGTTCACACCAAATCTACGCGATTTATGGCAGTTACCAAGAAGATATTGAAAGAGACAGGCTGAAATATTTGTATTCGTATTACCTTGTGGTTTTTCGTGGTTTATTAACCCTTTGACGCCAAAAACTTTATTATTTTGCTTAAGCGTGTGAGAAGTTTTTCATGATCTAAAAGGACTTCTGACATCACCAATATGAAGTCACAAAAAAGTTTGGTTCATTAGGACGGACACTGGGAAGCACTGGATACTGGGAAACACTGGGCACTGGCTGCCCATATATCACTTGGGCAAGAGAGCTACCTTGATCGCCATGATTTATGGTTCAAGTGAGGACTATAACGTAAGGTTTGTAGTATTGCTATCATTTGTAGTAAGAACGAAATAGCGCAATTTCGGTTACCTGTCACTAGTCCATTGAGCCACCTGGGCTCTATGCGGGCTGAAACGCTTAACAATATTGTTGTTAGTACACGGAAATACGTGCTGCCCTCTCGTCTTTAATTTTGAAGGCCCCGGATCCTTTGTCGGCCGATAGATGGTGTTACATGTCGAAAAAACCAGAAAGTGTGAGAGAAAAAAAAAACATTGTTTGAATTGTTGCTCCTGAGCAACGCTGGGCATCAAAGGGTAAACCTCGTGGTTTATTAATAACTTTTTATATTCCAGTGTTGGAGTAGCCAGCTCCTATTTTAACAGGAAGGTGTTTTGTTCCGGGATACACAAATATTTGAGTGACGTCATATCCGTCACGGAAGTGATGCCTGTACAACGAAGCAAGCGGCCTGTAAAAGGTGCACCCCTGCACGCAAGGTCTTCTTGCGGGGAAGCAACCTTTGGTACTGATGAGTACATTATACCTACGGTTGTTCGTTTTTGGGTTTTATATTTTAACACAAGAGTGTTTTATGCCGCAATACCCCAAGATTTCACTGACGTCACATCCATCACATGAAATGACGCCAGTACACCTTTGCCAAAGCGGCCCGCCAGCAGGACGTCGCTCGCCAAGCACACCCACAAGACTGCCGCTGACCCGCAATTCATGCTCGCCTGCAGATTTAGCTGCACATTTCACTTTCGTGTTTTACTGTTTCCTGTGACAGAGGAATCAACCACAGTTATTTTTTGTAGGAGCTAACATATATTGAATAAGTCGGATTTTCTATCTCTCGCTAAGTTAGAGGGAAAATTAGAGGCTTCCGTCAACCTCGGTGGGGCAGACATCAGTAGCGGCGCTCCACTTTTGGTGTCGGAGGCGAGCTGGCACGAAACAACCCTAAGGGCCTGCCCTTCTTGACTGCCTCCCGGTGCTCTTCGTAGACCTGCAAGCGGAAATGTTTAGGGTTAACTTCTCTTCCTAAGCAATAAGAAAACGTATTGAAAGCAACGAAGGGTGATGGCCGTATTCGTATACGCTTTGAAAAGCACGTGCACGCATTCAGATTCTATGTAGGTGTGCATTCCAAGCAGTCTCGTGCAATTCGTTCTCAAATGAACTACGACAGCCTCACCAAGGCTTCAAAGACCGCGACAGCGGGTCAGACGGGACGAGAAGAGGACAGACACTTGCGCTTAGTCCTCTTGAACTTAGACTTGGGCTACTAAGTCTAATGAAACTAAGTCGAAGACTTACACTTAAATTTCGTTGCAATCAGACAAACACAAAACGCAGGCGTTTAATTCTCCTCTCGTCCCGTCGTACGAGCTGTGCTTTCTAGCTGTAAAGAAAGCGACAGCGCGTAAGACGGTACGAGAAGTAGACAAGCACTTGCGCTTAGTCTTATGAACTTCGACTTAGACTTAGACTACTAAGTCTAAGTTTGCTTAGACTTACACTTAAACATCGTTGCAGTCAGACAAACACGAAGCGTAAGTGTTTGTCTACTTCTCTTCTAGTCTCGTGGTACGCGTTGTAGCTTTATATATCTGTAAAGAAAGCGACAGCGCGTAAGACGGGACGAGGAGTAGACAAACACTTCCGCTTAGTGTACTTTAACTAGGACTCTGCGTAGACTTGTGCCCTACTAAGTCGAAGTCTACTATAATAGACCTAGTTGCGCTTAAGGCCTCTAAACGGTACCTCCGTCGAGGGCGTTCCGGTCCGTCCAAAATCATTCCGGCGGCCGGAACGCGCGGCGGAAGGCGAAAGGGGTTTAAACGGTACCTCCGGCACACCGCGCACTCCGGCGCCACGAGAGCCTCTCTATTGGTTTAGGCTACCCACCAAGCGGACCAATGACAACCTGCTACATCCTCAGAGCCAAAACAGCGTCAACAGCGCCTCTTTTTGGACAGCGAGCATTCATCGAAACAGTTTCTTGAGCTAGCCAGGAGGCTATGGCTAGCAACACCGTTGGCTTGTTTCAGAGCCGCCACTGCAATCCGCTAGTCCGCTGGCAACCAGACACTAGGGTCTGATCACTACCGGCAACTAGCGTCTGTGCTTTTTTGCTGGTGGCAGTGATTTTAGTTCGTCACCAGATGAGTACTCCTGTGAAGGAATGTTTAGTAGCATACATTCAAAATGCGCCTCGAGTCAGTTTTCCCCTCATGGCGGCATTTGTTGTAGCCGACACCGTGAGGCAGAAGCGACTAGTGGCTCGTAGACATAAGCCTATGCGGCAGATACTCAGAGGACGACGTAAAAGCAGTGAGTACTTCACGTTGGTCCAAGAAATGAGGGTTGGTGAAGGCCGGGACTTCTTCGAGTACTTCCGGATGTCGGTTGAAAGGTAATTATTTTTTTTATTTGCACTTTCTTTGCATCCGTTTTTGTGACACGTGCGCGCAATGTTTAGCGGGGAAGCCGCGCGTTACTGCTAACCTTTATGAAATTAAAGGGGGTAGGGACAAACAACTGGCTTGACTTCGCGATATTGCATTCAACAAGTCTGCCCGAGTAATGTCTACTTTTGCAACGGGGTCATCATACAGATGGTCGTGTTTCATTTATCCGTCTACTATTTCTGTTCGGGCCATGGACCGTGTAAGCATCTTCGTATGTGTAAACGCCGGTACAAGGGGACCTGCATGCATAGTGTGCCATTGCCCCCTAGGACAACAAATGCTTGGTGGGAAACACAAACTCGTCTTCTTTCATAGCAGTGTAAGTCGGGAAAAAGTGGCTGCCCTGTTCTACCCCGTACATTGCTGAACCGACAAACTTCTATCCACGTCCATTGCCGTTCCCGTTTTACACCTGCATTCTGCTGTTGCCACCGTGCAGGTTTGACCGTCTCCTTGCTTTGGTGAGCCCACTGATCCGGCCAAAAAGGGTGACAAGAGTCACTGGTGTCAGCCGGAGAGAAGCTCGCCTTAACGTTGAAGTAAGTTTGAGCTGTTAAATTTGAGTATGCAGTTTGCTTTTAAAGTACAGCCGGCTAATTTTGCAGTAATATCACAGGAGAGTTGACCGGCGTCTGGGTCAGTGCTTTATCACAGTGTAAAGCGGCAAACGAGCGAGAGTGCATCGCATGCACAGAGCGGTCCCGCCAGTGCAAACGTTGTCTGCTCGGCTGTTCCCGCAAGCACAACACAGCCCCTTTCCACAAGTTGTCAGCCGCCTATCTTGATTGCCGGAGCGGTGACAGTAGTTTTGTGTGCTCCTTGTTCACAGCAAGGCAGCTGATAACCAGCGGAAAGGGGCTGTGTCGTGCTTGCAGGAATAGCCTAGCAGATGACTTTTGCACTGGCGGGATCGCTCTGTGCATGCGATGTACTCTCGCACGTTTGCCGCTTTCTACCGTAGTAAGGCACTGACCCACACGCTGGTCGACGCTCCCGTGATATTACGGCAAAATTGGCCGGCTGTACATGTTTTGACCGAATTATAGCTAAGAGCAGTGCTTGGGTTTACAAGTCTTGTCTTTTGTCCTCCTGAACTTCACACTATAGTTCATACCACAAGCTAGATGCAGCACTGTGGAGGCTACATTGTTGTCAACCGCCCACCCCCTCAGGGCGCCGGGGCCTTGCTGTGCCAGAAGGGAGAAAGGAATGCCCTTTCAGGACCCCCTTCATGACGAGTCAGGCGCCCTCAGTGGGCGCACTATTGATAACAATGTAGCCTCCACAGTGCTGCAGCTAGCTCATGGTATGAACTGTAGTATAGAAGCATGATATGAAATACCAGACGGAAAAAATGTGTACATTTTCGGGTTACTGGAGTGTGTTTCGTGCGGTTGGTACTTAGAAATACGAACTGTGCATGCACAACACACTTCATATGCAGCATCATGTGTTGCAACGTAGAAATCTGGTCTCAGCGCATGCGTTGGTCTTCCACAGACAAGAGTATCACATGCCATTCAATCAGGCTCAGGTTCATTAAAGGAGCCATGAAGACAAAATACGAGTTTGTGTTATTCGAAAGATTTCGTGTTTTGTAGTGCCCCCAGCACTTGTTCGAATGCAAACGCTGCTTTATTCACTGAGAAATTAATCAATTTATGTTAAAATCTTAATTTTCCCGCTAAATCGTGTGTTTTCGTAGCTGCTATGACATCACAGACCGCTCTGCAGCCTAGAGTCCCTTGATTCCCACGTCCGCTGTACAGAGTAGAGACACGTACACGCTGGGGCCGCCATTCTCGATCGCTCGCTCGCCGGCGAAGCAAGTCGTACCAAAATCGCGCTAGAATTATCGCCGCAACACGATTAACTGCCGAAGTTTGAATCAACTGATCTGTTTCGCGTTGCTGGGTCGCGTGGGAAACGAAACAAACAACGCGCAGAGCACGTTGACCCAATCGCAGCGGCACGAGACCGTTCAAAGGGTGTCTCCACCCTGGACGGCAGAATTGGTATCGCGGTTTGTTTTACGTTACGTTGCGCGTTTGTTTATGTTAATGAACCTAGATGGCGCCACCATACCGTGATGTGTCGTTTTCTGCCTTTTTTTCTGTTCTGGGAGAAAATCTTTTCGTGAAACATACTGCTCGCTCGACAGATATGTTCACGTAAGACACCGTCGCGTCAATCAACCGGCCAGTGTCGTCTGAGACAACCCCAAAGCCTCGCAGTCCTGTGCAGCTAAACAAGAATAGTGCGCGCAGTACAACAACAGTAGTACGCAGGCGGTACTTCTATGTTTACATGTGCTTTCGTAACTTACACTTACCACCATTCTTACGGCTTTAAAAAGAATGCGCCGTAAATTTAAGGCTAATAGCTTGTTCGGCAGGCTGATACTCTGCCTAATTTTTGTTTGTTTTTGCCGCCCTTCTCCAATCACAGAGCTGTCTCGTGTGACATCATAGGTTCTGTTGCAGGAAATGAGCTAGTGGGTCGCATGGCCATTCCCTTTTTAAATGCAGAGCATTTCTTTAACTCACAATGTCACCCGTTCCCGTTCTGGTAGGCGTCCGCAGCCAGGCCACTACACTATAAAAAAATAAGTTACCGGCGCCCGGTTTCGATCCCATGACCCTGCGGGCGGAACACAAGGTACATGGTACTCTACCCACTGCGCCACAAAACCGACACAGAATCCAATGCTACGAACGCGCCTTATATCCTTGACTCATTCAAACTACGTCGTCAGCGGCGTGGTGTACACGTGATACCACCAACCCCCCAAACACTAAACGTTAACGCATACACCCACCCCCTATGCAACGCATTTACTCGAGTCCCCCTCGCGGGGAGATGGGCGCATACCCACTTAGGGGGATTGGCCAAGAAGAGCTATGGTACAAAAGAAAATGATGGGTAGGAATGTAAAGCGGGCATTGGCGCGGGCTCACTCCAGCTGTGCATTTACAAGTGTCCCTTGCCAGGGGCATGCGACGTTTTTTTCCTAATTATGTGGCTTATTTGAGTGAACTTCACGTTAAAAGTTGTGTCAGTATGATTCTAACGAGACAATCTTTTGAATGAACCAAACTTGTGTTTTCTCTTCATGGCTTCTTTAAGGACATGCTGTATATATAAGTTCAACACCATTTCAACACTACTGCACAGATGAGCAATAGGAAGGTTGTCCACTTTCTCTGGGGGCTCAACTAATTTCAGCTCGCAGGTAATGCAACATGTGTAACATTGTGCTTTAGATTATTCATATTTTCTCGTGTAAACCTGCACACGCATTCCGAACAGGATTTTGTTTGCACCTTGGTTTATTCAAGCTATAATGCCATCATATTGTAAATTTCATGTACTTATGCAGAAACCATTAGCATGGCGTGTGATGTCTAGATATTCCCTATTTCAGGTTCCTGGCCCACGGATCATCAAAGCAGATAATTGCTAAATCGTACCGGGTCTCCTCGACGTCGGCGGGCCGTTACGTTTTGCAGACTTGCAAAGCTTTGCATAAGGTTCTAGAGCCATTGTACTTGCCAGAAATGACTACTGCCCGATGGAGAGAAATAGGGACTGATTTTGAAAACCTCTGGCAATTTCCTAATTGCATTGGGGCAATCGACGGCAAACATGTGCACATAGAGGCCCCAGCAAACTCTGGAGGCCTGTTCCGCACTTACAAAGGCCGGTTTGCGTCACTACTTCTCGCGGTGTGCGATGCCAGATATAGATTTATTCTAGTCGATGTAGGCGAGGCGGGATCCCGAGGAGATGCAGGTTGTTTCAACGAATGCAAATTCGGGATTAAATTTAGAAACGGCCTATTGCACATACCGGGCCCAAAACAGTTACCGGGAAGTCCTTGGGAAGCACCTCATGTTGTGGTCGGGCGATGAAGCCTTCCCTCTCCGAGAGAACCTAATGCGCCCATACCCAGGCAAGCAACTGAACGCTGAAAGACGCATCTTTAACTACAGACTTTCTCGAGCCAGGAGAATTATTGAAAACTCCTTTGGCATCCTAGCAAACAGGTGGAGGATTCTACGCCAAGAAATGAAAGGTAAATTAGAGCTACTTGATGAAGTGATATGGTCCACTGTGCTTCTGCACATTATCTCAGAACTCTTGATATTGAAAATCAGCCCCAGTTCATGTATTGCACTTCAGATGATGTGGACACTTTGCTTGTAGATGGTAGTATTGTGCCAGGTAGATGGAGACGAGAACAAGAAGCTGGTGACAACTTTTTGAGTGTTCCTCGTTTGGCAAGCAATAATTACTCTTCATCTGCAAAGGCAGTGAGGGAAACGTTCACACGCTACTTCCAACGAGACACGGCAGGGTAGCATGGCAGGACAGGGTGCTGGCCTCCAGACCTCTGATAGTGTGTGTGCCAGTTCCCCGGTGCTGTGATTTTGCCCCAAGCGCCCTGCCCGTTCTTGTGGTCGGCCGTTCTTCCGACACGGCCCCCTTCGGGTCCCTGCCGGGTTTCCGGATGGCCGCACCTGTGCTTGTTGTGCCGTGGATGGGGCGCCGGGCAGCACCGGCATACTCCGTTCTCTCCGGGCAAGTCTGCTGGCTTTAGGAATTCAAGCGACGGCCAGTGTGCAGTGACAGCTCAGCGCTGAGACGCGATAGGTGCTGATCATTTGCACTCTGGGACCCTGCTCCTTGAATGCCTAATGGTGATTTTGCCCCAAGCGCCCTGCCTGTTCTTGTGGTCGGCCGTTCTTCCGACACGGCCCCCTTCGGGTCCCTGCCGGGTTTCCGGCTGGCCGCACCTGTGCTTGTTGTGCCGTGGATGGGGCGCCGGGCAGCGCCACTTGTACATATCAAGCTTGTCGCTTTGTGCTTGATTTTCATTGTGCCGTGGCGAGTGCCGTGAAACTGCGTTGTTTTTGTGTGCGTGTGTGTGCCTTTGTGTCTGCTTGCTTGTTTGTTTGTTTTTCAGGTACAAATGCTGACCTGCAGGTGGTGCTGGTGCCTCAAGATTTATATCCTTGACCAACCTGGCATGTGGGTGGGCAAGGGATGTGATGAAAGAGTGGAATCTTCTTGTGCGTGCAACGGCTGGGAAACCAGACCAATCAGTTGTACTCTCGGCAGAACCTGCCTGCTAGAGAGAGAGCGCGGTCCCCAGTTGGCGGATAGGGGTCCTCTGCTGGCTGGCACTCACGTGTACCAGCAGTAGTTGTGGTGCTTGCACCTCGCGGACCAACAGGCATATCTTTTCAGGACATCATCAGGGCTGTACAGTCACCGAGCTTCGTTCGCACTTCCGAGGACCATCATGAAGAACTTCTCCACGCATCTCCTGGACACTGAAGCTGCCGAACTTGTGTAGTTTATACGTTAAATAAATGCATTTGTTGTGTCACCTTCCTTGCCTTTCTGTTGTATGCATGCTGCCAGCAGCCTAACCTGCAATCGGCTGTTTTGGAGTGTCAAAGAACTCTACGGCGCCGACACGTCTGTACGAAAAGCGTGCTCAGCATGTGCGAGGCTTTCAACGTGACTTTCATTGTTTCTGTTAGCGATAGTAGTTTATCACACCACTACCTGTAAGAAATGCAGGTGAAACGCTCGTCGTTCATAGCACCTTAAAAAGGGTCACCAAGATGGTTCGTCGCTCTTGTACGGCAGGACTGCAGGTTAAAAAAAGATTCATTCGGTGGGGTAGTTGTTTGAAATGAAGTCATTTGCAAATTGCCGGTTGCGTTTGAAGCGATTTTTTATTTTTTTAACATTCTAATTTGGCTGTGTGGGTTTTTTTTTTTTTCCCTGCCATGAGCCTAGCAAGACATGGATGCCTTGCAGGCAAGCCAGTACGGGGTTGAAACTTTTGCAGTTGTTGTGCGGCGGGAAAGCTGCGCGAGACCCTTGCGGGTTTCATCTTGTGCCCCGGTTGTCTTGGTGTATCTCGCAGCAGCATGTACAGTGCAAGTGTTGCACAAATTTTAAGTGCACGTTATTTGTGCTCCTGTCCACTTCTGAATCTGTCATCTGCAGTCCTCTGATTCAACTTGAAATTTTCTGCTAGTTCCACTTGGGGTGTGATAGACTTGTAACAAGACCACTGGTAACAAAATTGTTTTATAGGTCTAAGTCAGTGTTCTTGTTTTTGTAAGTGTGAGAAGAGGTGATGGTAAAAAAATGGGATCTGGTTCGAACGTTCTTGTTTGGCATTTCTGAAAGCTAACCCAGCTCTTAATTCCTCAATCTCGGTCTCCATCGTTTGCAGGCATTTTGAATGGTGGTAATCGCCATCATTAAGCAGCAAATGGACAAACTTTGCTGGCTTCACAAAAGGAGCAAAACAAAAGACCTGTCAAAACAAGATTCGCTCCTCGCCTCTCACTACCCTGCGAACAGACTTGCCAGGAAAACACAAAACCAAATAAGAAGGCTCCTGCAGCACCTCTTCGCTCCCTTTGCAGACTACGTCAGCCCGGCCAGCATGAAAACTAAAAAGGCAACGCAAGCTGAACAATGTCGTTGAGCTGTTAGGCTGTTTTCGTGAGGTGCCCGAGATTGACGACGTTGCTTATATCCGATACTTATCTACATGTATTCATAATGGAGGACCTCTAGGTTTGAACTGTTATTGGTTCAAAGGTAAACTAACATCCCTGACAGAAGTTTTTGTTCCCTTGAGGCTAGTCACTACTATCAAACATATGCCCAAGTTTAGGAAATAAGTTGACTAAGAAGCAAAAAGGCCTTTTTGATGTAAATACAGAAAGGCAATAAAAAGAGAAAAGGACACACACACTTTAATCACACCTTTCCT
The DNA here is from genome assembly GCA_013339765.2 of Haemaphysalis longicornis. NCBI lineage: Eukaryota > Metazoa > Arthropoda > Arachnida > Ixodida > Ixodidae > Haemaphysalis > Haemaphysalis longicornis. Next base: position 107,312,701 of record CM023455.1, on the reverse strand, counting down.
AATATGTTAACAAGCAACCAGAGACAGTTTTCGAAGATTGCGAATAAAAAACCTGACCTCGAATTAACACTGAAAACACTGGATTTGGCAACCCATAGCGATGACTGCTGCTGTTGACCCCTGCCTTTGCATTGACATTCTTGGGTTACATGTACAACTTGCATTGTTTGACTTCAGTAATGTAAACCAAGGCAAAAAGTATGAAACATGTTTGAAAAAAGTACACATTTTTATTTTCGATCATTCACAAATGTACGAGGGCAATCTCACCGAGACATGAAAATAAATTACTGGTGATCAACAAACCAAACAAGTGCACCCACAACTGCAAAATACCCAAGTTTTCTTCAAATTCCACCTAAGAAACAAGCTCTTTTGCAGCATTGTGGCAGAGACCTTGCTTTCACTAACTGAGAGTGCTAAAGGGTCTTTCCACCTACTCAGACATTACCACCTGCGATACAGCTTCTGCATTACAAAAAGGAAAAAAAAGACCGCCTCAAGGCCCTGACTCCAACCGGCTTTTTATCCAACCCTGCCCTCGCTCCCAAGATCAGCCGAAATTTTCATAAACAAATATTTTGCAAATGCTAGCCTTACCCCCGAGACATACCGTAAATGGTACACACCGTCTCTACCGCCTCGATGCCCCTTCTGCGCCTCCCCCACGCCTGCCAATCTCCAGCACCTAATTTGGCACTGTCCTAAGTTCGGGCGGTACAGAACCTTCAGGCCTCCTCCAAATACAACCTCCGTTTACATCGACCCTCGAACACTGGAACCCTCCATGCTCCAAGAGTGGTCTAGCACGAGCAGTTTAAAGTCGTGAGCCTGCCCTCCTCACCCGACGCGGCCTATCCAACCTTCTCAAGGAGTCCACCTGTTTCGGGTCGCACTGTACGCATTTGAGATGTCCCAAGTTACAAACCCCCCACCTTATACTCCCCCTTCCCCCACTTGACGTAGAGTCTCCCTCCCACAATAAAGGCTACCTCCTCCTCCTTGAAACAAGAAGGCTGTTTCCATTCACGGGCATGCAAAACAAACATTCAAGCTCTGAATTTGAGTTCCTTTGCGTCATGAGCAAATAGGTTTTTCTTGCATGTAGCAGCTATGGCATACAGTTCCAATTGGAAGTTCACACACTTCCTTGTCTGCATGCATGCACGTGTATGAAGCTTTTTTACAGCGCAGCCGTTAACCCTATGTGGTGGGGAGAGCACGATACAGCTCACTCAATAAGTTTGTAGATGAAATACAATCATTTTTCGTGTCATGACAAATAAAAGTAAATGTAAACCTTCTTAATTTCATCCAATGATAATTGTTATCGTGCTTGCTGACACAACAGATTGGTTAAATGACTGAATTGCTATAGCTGATGAATATCTTCAAGCAAAGTGTGCTACATCCCAAACAGTGGTGGCAGTACACTGGAAGGCAGACTCTAGTATCAATTTAGTCTCTTTGTATCCTAGACTACGGCACAGTAGCCCCCTAGTTGGCTACTGCAGGCTGCAAGCTACTCTGTTTCGGAATGGAGCTAGGTGGCATTGTAGTATTTCATAGTGATGTTTTTCGTAGAATATCCAGTATAGCTGGTTCATTACAACCAAAGCAGCACAAAAACCTTGCCTTCAAGCGTGTGCATCAGGCAACGGGACAAACACTGGAGTGGGATGTGTCCCGCATGAACTGCGTCATTTCGTTACTCAATTTCTGTACACCAATGTGCAGTAATACAGGCTTCAGTACAATATGTGGGGAATTAGTTATGGCTTAACAATGTGCAACAATTGGCATGCATCCAGTGTTTTTTATTTTCTACATGACAGATGTGGACTCTCATTTATACATGTATGATGAGCTCATTATGGGTATGAGACAGTTGCTGTAGAAGGAAATGCGAATATTTGGGGGAGCAGCAGAGTTACAGCTGTTTATAGCCTATGTATTCATATGTCACTCGAACAGCAAGTGTCGGACATGTCTTGCTGTTGCTCTTTGGTGTTGTTAATAATCTTGTGCAATGTTTAACCTTGTGCTTAATGGGGCATTCCCTGGAAATAAAATCACGGTTGTCCATTTTGCAGATGCCATGCTTATATTAACTGTTTCTTGAGAGTTGTGCAATCATATTAAGGCTGTGTACATGAGGCAAGTGCAATGGAAGTTGGTTTGGAATTCACTTGGTAGCCTCTCAGCTCCATGGAAGAAAGACGGCATACTTTGTGGCAAGTTCATGCATGTTAATGTTGGCAAATTTGAGACAAAAACAAAAGGTACGGAGGAGGAGGAGGAGACATGCAAGATCGAATGAGTGAGTGCCTTAGGAGCTCTGGAATGCAGTTTCCACTGGCACTGTCTGAGCTGTCAAATGCCAGTGTCAACGAGATATTTCCAACTGAAAAATGTCTCTAGCAGTTTAACAAAAGCCGAAATTTATTTCCATGAATGGGTGTTCTATTCATTTATTGCAAATCAATTCAACACACACACACTGTCTTGGGTGGCATGGCTAAAGTCAAAAGAAAATATCGCTGACAGGGCCATTTCACCTGTAACAATCAGGGAAGCAGCGAGATCACAAGAAACAACAGAAATGTTGCTGCACAGTCTATAGAGCGAAGAAAAAGAGAAAGAGTGAGAAAAAAACAAACGACTGGAGAGATGTTTGTAAAAAATGACAGCTTATATACCTAATCCTTTTTTAAACTGTGAAAGAAAGCGAGGTTTGTTGGTGTAAAAGTAAAGTCTGGAAACAAGGTGATGAGTTTTATTTTTTAGTTGCTGCTCGTCCTGTCAATTGTTCCATTTTACTCGTGCATGACTGTGCCACAGAGCTGAATGTAGAGTGATCCCCACTCCGGAAGGGAAAAAGCTACATAGTGGATACCATGTAAAATGGCCGTGAGGGTGTGCACTACGGCATGCATGCATGCATTGTGTAGGAAGCTGCCGACTTTATGGCCGCAAAACAGCAGCAACACAAGCGATGCCAGAGGGTGAAAAAAGACTTTAGACATGCTCCAGTAGCACTGCAATCCGCTTGATAAAGGTGAACATTGTCTGGTGATATTTTACTAGGTGGGTGAACAATTTGTAAAAATTTTTCTAAGGGTGCGAAAAGGGACAGCCTTAAATATTACCACATTAAACTTGGAGAACAAAAACTACGCTGGCATATTTTACATGCAAGCACCAAATTGGTGAAACTTAATGGTGCAATTATTTAGTGGTTAAGCCCCTACTTCCCCTCCCTCTCCTTTTTTTTAAAACTTACTACTTGAGCCATGTTTCGTGCGTGTTCCCCACTGAAGAAACTTTAGGTAAATTCAGCATCTGTTCCATCTTAACAGTGTTACTTTGGCAAAAGCATGCTTGCCAAGAACAGCAAAAATTGTTTACTCATGCATACTGTTAACACACAGAAAGTGGGCTGTGGGAGTGCGCACTTGTTTAAGACTGCATGTTCTCAACAATGAGTTGACCGAGCCAGAATGGCACATTGTATCACCCGTTTTTATACATTTCAATTAGCCTTTTTTTTTTCTACTACGTGTCCAATTTACAAGGTGATATAAAACCTGGGACATCACCAACGCAACACCTATATTTACAGACTTAGACAACTCTGCACCGCTGCTTCCACAAGTCCTGCAGAGTGCAACCTATTAGGCAATAATCCTAGCCACAGCAATTACTGGCTAGGATTCTTGCCTAGCCCCTGCACTCAATGACATGTTGGTGGCTCATTTTGACCGGAAGTGGGACTAGGCAACCTTGGTGTTGTGCGCGTTTTCAGGTTTGTAAATGACTGCCATCTTCTTTTCAAGTCGTCAGCTGGCCCATCGGACAAACACTGCTAGACGGGTTCTGGCAGTTTTCGAAGGGGCGCTTGACTGCCTCACACTAACCGTGGAGCTGCCACTTGAACGTGGCCCGAGGTTCCTTGACCTGGAGCTGACATTGTTGGAGAACCATGTTTGCTGGGTGTACTAGAGCACCGCACGGGCCCGTTGTCTCAAGCCGAGGCCCAGCCCAAGCCCGGACATTCATTTTGAGCCTAGGGAGGGCCTGCGTGTGTGTGACGAGGCCCGGTCTTAGACACCGAAGAAAATTTGTTTATTATACATTTGGTCCAGTGTCTTCGTAGCGGGAAGTCATACAAAGCATCTAGTCCTTACAAGCACGTCCTGAATTGAAACGCAAAAAATAAGGGTTTCAAAGTGCACGTAGTTTAGCTTACAACCGTCTGCAGTTTCACGCCACATGGGCGTATAATAGCTCGTATCCTTACACGAGAGACGCCATAACCTTTGATGACTAGACTCTTAGCAACTTCACGTGATTGTCCTCGGTCACAAGTTGGCATTGCTGAAATTTTCTTGCTCCCCATTTGAATTCCCGAGCGTTGAAATATTTTCCCTGCAGCAGTTGTTCAGCGGTGGCACTTCTCTAGCACGTGCGAGTTTGATTTTCAGCCCTGCAGCCGCATTCAGATTGGTTCGACATCTAAAACACGCGTACACAGACATAGGTGCACAGCTCCAGGGTGTCTTAATTAATAACTTCACCACTAGAACAATCCTTGTAACCGTATCTTTCGTATGTTATACACCAAATTATAAAATCTTGATGCAGTGCATGAAATGTCATTAATAATTACAGCGTACTGACTATCTGACCTAGCAAAACACGTTTTTAAAACAATGTGTACAAGTAACATCAAGACGCGTGTAGAAGTGAACTCGGAATATTCATTTTTATGCTCTTTTCTCTACTTCACGTCGAAACTAGCAACGGCCGGGGGTTGAATTCGGCCCGAGTCCGGCCCATAACGTCAAGCCCAAGCCAGGCCTGGGCCCTCCGGCAATTGACTTCGCCAGCCGGGTCGGGTCCGGGCTTTCGGGCGGGCCCAGGGCCACGCAGTGCTCTAGGGTGTACTCTCCTTACTCCAGGAAAGCCTTGCTTCCATTCGCCTCTGGTCACTCAAGTTGGTCAAGTAGGGCATAGCGGGTTGCTGCCTCAAAGGGGCCCTAAATAGGTTTCCGAAGGTCGCCATTTCAATTGCGCAATCGCTAGAGTACCCCTTCACGACAACGTATACCAAATATTACACCTCTGCGTAAAGCAGGGGCCGCACAAACACGCAAAACAGATTCCACTTTCTCTCCTGGCTTACCAACCGTACCTTGCCGCCACACTTGCACGCTGTGACGTAGTTTTGTCTGCACTGACGTGCCGCTACGATGCACGAGACATTGCCCAGTACGGCGCCGCGAACGCGAACCACAGCGACAGCACTCACCGCGCAACCGGAATCTCGTGGGCGGAGCATGCGCGTCGAGTGCTAAAAAAAAAAGCGCGCGCAGGGCTTAGCACAGCCAACGACTACACGTGCATCAAGGAGGGTGATGGATTGCCCTATTTCTCTCGGTGGTCTTGCGCCGGGTCGATGACGTCATGGCTTCCACAGTGCTTTGGAGGAGCTACTAGAGGAGGAGAGCCCCAGGCCTTATGGGTGGCCCCTTTTAACGAGTGATAACTCGGCTAATATTTAACGCATTTAAACAATTTTTGCGGGATGACGTTTCTTGGACAGTACTCCAGTGACTGCACACGCAAAATCGTAACATTCGGCACCCTATTTAGGGCCCCTTTAAGAAACGCCCTCGTAAGGTCCTGCCAGCATCAAATACAGGTCAGTTTTGTCTTGCAGGTCGGGAAACTGTTCCAGGCAGGCTTCCCTGCATTCATGCTATGCGGCTTGGCGGGAAAGCTTTTAAGTGAGCAGCACTCCCAACAAACTCGCAGCTATGTGCCGATAGTGAACCGCTGTGGACCTAGGCCGCCTGTCTGCACCAAGAAGCATGCCAGTGCGTTTGTGGAGTGTACAAAAAACGTAGTGTATGAAATTGCCTTTAAGTACGCCCGTGTATACGTAGGACAGACCTCAACGACCTCATTGCTGCCTCAAAAACCGGTTGCGGGAGCATGCGGCGACGCTGAAGACAGGAACAGGAAACAATTTGATGCTTCACCGTAAGACGGAATGCAAGCCTAGGGGCTGCGTGACAGCGTTCGAAGGACCCGAGTGCTACAGTTGTACCACAAAAAAGAACGGGAAATATCTGAGGCCCACGTCATAAATTATGTGTGGGACCGGTGTGTCAGCAAGCCTTCAGTTGATCTTTCGAGTGAAGTGGATTATCTGGATGATTAGTAAGGAGGGTGCTGCTGCTGTAATCGCTTCACACGTGGTGCAAACTAGTATTACTTGGTGTTTTTCGTGCCTTCACAATAGCTGTCAGAGTGAATAAAGCTCAGTTATTAGTGCACCTCTTTCCTGTCAGTTTTCTTTCCTCCACTGTGCCTGGCGCTTGATCTGTTCCCATGATTAGCGGGCTCTGCTCAACGCAGGTCACTTCCCATGTGACAATCGTGCTTTAAAACAGGGGTCTCAAATACACGGTTCGCAGACCTTTCGATTACAACCTGGCCTGTGTGTATTTACCCTGCTCACATAGCCAAGGATGCAGACGACCAGAGACTGCTCAAAAACGCATGGAGGCCATGCAGGCAGGCTGCTAAACTGAGGTGCCATTAAGTCGGGTGCGCAATGTTTACAGGCAACTGCAACTTGTGAATTGGACACTCTACAGTGCGTACAGGGCTGGGCGAGCACAGGGTATTTTCATAACTTTGATTGTTTACCCCGCCATTCTTACTGCTGTAAAATGAATATGCCTTACATTTAAGCGCAAATGGCTCCTTCAGCAAGCTTATAAGCTTTGTCTAACTTGCATTTGCTTTTGCTGGCCTCAGCCAATCACACAGCTGGACACACATGACATCATAGGTCCTGTTGTGGGAACTGAGGTAGTGGGTCGCATGGCCACCCCCTTTCTCCCTGATTATATCGCTTATTTGACTGATCCATAATGGGAAACAGCGCAAAAACAAAACTTGGACAAGAAAGACAAACGCTTCGTCCCGTTTGTCTTTCTTGTCCAAGTTTTGTTTTTGCGCTGTTTCCCATTATGAACCTATACCAACAAGCCCAACTCGCAGTTCTTTTATTTGACTGAGGTGCGCATTAAAAGCGGTGTCAGTATGATAATGTGACAATCTTTCGAATGAACTAAACTTGTGTTTTGTCTTCATGGCCTCTAAGTATAAACTGAAGGACAGCACTGAACAACTTGATCAAATAAACCAAGAACTGAAAGGCTAATCAAAATGATTTTATAAGGGCTCAACACAGCCAAAGCTACACAACACGTTCAAAAGCCTGTTAGTATAACTGGCACTATCGAGACCAAAATTTTGGACTGAGATGAATGCAGTCGCGCTAAGTGGGATAATTACATTGAATACAACTGGGCCTTCGCATCAAGACAAAACAACCTTGACCCAATACAAACAGGATGGCCAGGCATGACTGAAACGATTACTGACCACTTCACAATGAGCATGCTTTCACGTGTGACTTTTCACTCCACCCTAAGCATGCTACCAGCAAAACCTATGTCACCCAATACCAAAATAACAAATTGCATCATCAGGCAACATTAAGCAACGTTCACATTATTAATCCAATTCTTTCAAGCTGCCCAGTTTCCTATACTCTACGAGACGGCAATCCAATCAGCAGGTTTTGAGCTTATTGCATATAATGGCCTCCAGAGGAAACTGCCGACAAGCATGCACAATGTGCAACAACCTATTGTGCACTCAAGCCAGACACATCTCGTGACTTCACCTCAAACAATCCAGCAAGGTCCCCCAAGCCCCGTTACAAAATGTCAAGTGTAGTCCCTTTTTGCTCGAACATATGACTCGGGGAAAATGCACAATGCCACTTGCCAATGGCGCAAAAGCTTTGCAACCCAGACGAAAAAAACATTGCAGGTACACATGGTCGTGTACAAAGAATTGAACAAACCAAATTCAATTGGTTCCAAATGGTTCAGTGGTGTTTTGGACAGGGCCCATTGGTCTTCCAATGTTTTTTTTTGCTGGGAAATGTCTCGCAAAAGCACTGCCTTTAGTGTAAAACCACCGCAGGTTACCCGTAATGAAGCTCTAACCAATTTTCATTACAAGGAAAAATTTCATTGTTACCGCCACCACAGCAAAGAGAACAACTATACAAGGTGAAGCCCATTAATGACGACACCAATCACACTGAGAAACACACCTGCGCCCGCGCACAAAACACGACAGCACGGTAGTGACAGAAGAAACAGATTGGGGGGGCAAAAAAAAAATGCTGTTTGCTGCCACCTGCTACAATCTCTGTGGAGCTCTAGATTACAGCCATAAATTGTTGCCGTAGACGCGGTGAAGATAGTCACGGCAGCACTTGTCTCTGCAAGAAACACGGCACATCACGATGATTCCTTGCTCGCAACACGATAAACGATGGTCGAAAGGTTTCCAGATGGGCCGCGCACGAACCCGCCTGTACAACGCATCGGCAGGAGACCGTGGTCGTAGTTGCAGCGGCACCGAGAACTCGCACTGTATAAACCACGACACGACGCAATGATTCTTTGCTTGCTTCATTATCAATCGCGATCGGAACGTTTAGACATGGGTCGCGCACAAAATCACCAGTACAAACGCATCGGCGGGGACCCTGGCTGTAGCTGTAGCGGCACCGAGAACTCGCACGGACGTCCGCAGCTGGTCCGCTTGCTGGTTTATAACTCCTTGATCCATTGTGGGCGCTAACGCGCACGAGTGACGGTATCGATTTCTTCAAAACACATTCACGCACACACAAAAACAACGATAAACCAGCCATCACCGCAACAGGGGGTGTATGCTATCTGCCTTGATGTTGCGGCACTCTGGATCTCAAACTAGGCGCCGTGCATGTATCCTGCCGTCAGCACAAAGAAAATGCTTCGCGAATTTATAACTCGATCAAAATAGCCGCGAAATAGCCGCACCGTAATACAATCTGCCGAAACTAGGCCTCGCGATTTTCCCTTGCGATCGCCTCGCCTCGCTTCGCTTGGGCAACCGCCATGTTGTTGCGGCTGAAAATTGTTGATAGCCCTGATTGGCCAGTAGGAGATCGGTAGGAACCAATCAGGGCGTCGGATGATGGCTGGTGAAACGCGTCATCATCGCGGTCCGGCGAAAAGTTGAAGTTGGCCAACTTGTGGCGGAGAGCGATTTTCGGCCGGAACGCGCGCGTTCCGGCCGCCGGAACGCGTTTTGGACGGACCGGAACGCAGGCGACGGAGGTACCGTTTAGAGGCCTTTAGGCAAACGCAAATTTATGTACCAAGTACCAACCGTCCCAAATTTCAGCTCTTCAAAGGCAATTTTTGTTTGTACAGTGAGTCGGGTATCGGGTTCAAGGAAGTGCGTTATTATTACGTGGCCAAGAAACATTAGTCTTAAATTTTAAAGGAGCCATGAAGAGAAAATACAACTTCGTTTATTTAAAAGAACTAGGATTCAGTATCTCACTCAGCTCCATTACAGCCACAAAAGATGTTTTTTTAACGAAAAAAAGCAAGAAGTATTTAAAAACTTTCAAATTTTGCGCCACAGTGACGTGTTATGAGCAAGAATGACGTCACATGGGCCATCAATAAAACATAATTTTTAGTGCGTTAACTGCACGTTAGCATTAAAGTGATGCGGTCAAATGCAACTAGAGGCCCCATTACAGACGTCCAGTCATGTGTCGTCGCGACAGGTCAGTTAGGCGGCCGCCAATCGCACAAACAAGGTTTCGTGACGTCATAGAAAAGTTGCGGGAAATTGGCTAGGGGGTCGCGACTGCTCCACACGTTTTCTTTAATATCTCCGTTATTTGTTTGAAGATTGCGGTGATATTGGTATCATTGTTACCGGGACTAATCAGTCTTTCTAATAAACCCAACTTGTATTTTGTCTTCATGGCTCCTTTAATTTAGGGACACGATTACGTCAGGAAATGCAGGCAGGTAATACCAGAAACCACCTCACTTATAATTGTTGTTGTTGTTGTAGTCCTTTATTAATAAAGGGAGGGTTATGCAGCCAAAATAAGGGTTTGAGAAGAAGGAAAAGGGAGGAATAGCTCAGTTGAAGAAATGATGCATCCATGAAAAAAAAAATCGTGGTTTATTCCTCTGTCATAGTAGTCTGTAACACACGAAAGTGAAATGTGCAGCGAAATCTGCAGCTGAGCATCTGTTGCGGGTCGGCGGCTGTTTTGTGGGTGTGCTTGGCGAGCGACGCCCTGCTGGCGGGTCGCTTCGGCAAAGGTGTATTGGCGCCATTTCTGTGACGGGTATGACGTGAGTGAAATCTTGGTGTATCCCGGCATTAAACACTTTCGTGTTCAAATATAAAACCCGAAAACGAACAACCCGAAGTATAACGTTTGGTTCTAAAGGTTGCTTCCCCGCAAGAAGACCCTTTACAGGCCGCTTGCTTCATTGTAATGGCGTCGTTTCCGTGGCGGAAATGACGTCAATGAAATGTTTGTGTTTCCCGGAATAAAACACTTTCGTGTTAATAAAAAATATCCGCGTATCTGAAGTATCTGCGTGTTTTCTGCAAACGACGTCGAAATACGGTAGCTAGAACCACTATACAGGTTACGCTTCAGAGTGGCGAGGCTAATGCACGCGGCTAAGTTTTATTTGCACAGCCTGTTTTATTTTACACTTACATAATTGAACACTATTATTTGCGTTTTTGTGGCAATTTGTTTAAATTTGCGGTCACGAAAACGTTACAATCCGAGCCAACGATGAAACAAGGCGAGCGCATGATCTAATGGCAGTCCATGACGACACAGACGGCCTTGGTGTGAGCCGCATAGACGCTAGCGCCAGATTCCTTTCTAGTGTATATTGTAAAAAGAATGGGCAAGTCGCATTTTAAAAAGAAGACTATCATATGACACTTCAACAGCTAATGAAATTTGAACCGTGGCGACACCGACCGGAGCGGGCGGAAACTATAATGGCAAACTGTTCGCATGGCGACGCAGTGAAACATCCCCCTCGCGAGGAGCACGATCAAATGCAGAGCATTTCCGGGGGCGCACGACGTTAAGCAGTTTGCGTTACGTTAATGTTGTTGCACTTGTGGCAACTGCTGACGAGAGAGCGCTCGTCAGCAGTAATTTGAATGAGTCAAGGATATAAGGCGCGTTCGTAGCCTCCCATTCTGTGTCGGCTTTGTGGCGCAGTGGGTAGAGCACCATGTACATTGCGTTCCGCCCGCAGGGTCGAGGGATCGAAACCAGGCGCCGGATAGTATTTTTTTTATATAGTGTAGGGGGAGGGGTGCGGACTACGACTACGGACGTCAACGCGGGTGACATCGTGAGTTACTGAAATGCTCTGCATTTAAAAAACTCTATGACTGGGGGAACGTAAAGTCAGGTGGCTGGGGTGGCTTGCCTCCTTCGAGAGCATGTTGCCGAGCAGTTTGGACGCGCGTTGTGCCACCGCTTCTATGCGTTGACCGGCAGTGTAAAATTGGGTGCAAAGCGGGAGCAGGGCCGAGTAGGCGGCAAAAGCAGACGGAACGTGAACTATCCAGCGGAAATGCCCGAACTGCTGAACAACGAGAGGAGTGACAGGCAGCCAGTGCCGCCGCTAAGCGAACAAAGATGACCACTCGCGAAAACCACTCTCGTCATCGTGCGGACGCGACTGCCTAGCGGCGTGCGAGAAACTCCTGAGTTGCAAACTTCTGAAGCCGGAACGTATCGTCGCGTCAAGCCGGTGATGGAAGTTTGCGACGCGAAGGAATACGATGATAGCGTGTTCTTATCAAATGGACACTGAAGTGACTCTGTCAAGCTCCTGCTTTTGCGTGCATTGCGTAGACTGGCTCAAATAACCACACATTTCATCGTTTATCCGGTCGATAAGGCGATATTTATTTTATAAAGCATGAAATAACAAAAACTACCATGTGCGGTCTCCCGCGGCCGTCCCAACTAAAGCCCTGGCGTCCATGCGAGGTGCTACTGTGATTGGAAGATATCCGAGATTAGAATTCAAGCCCGTTTCAGTTTCGGTTCCGTGAAACAACATGCTTGGCATCCGAAGTTCTCGTTGTCTGGACATTCTCGATATTTCAGTGAACGGCATACAGCGCTTCATCTATGCTGTCGGCTGTAAATGCGTCAGGTAAGCCTGCCAGCACAGCTTGGAATCGTAAAGATCACTGGCCGAAGGCGTATGGATGAATGCCCTCCGCGTCACCGGAGACGTTCAAATGCGATGCACTTTTCCCCACCTTTAGGAGCTTGCCTGGCTCGTGTCTGTATCGTAAGAGGCGTGTTCGCATCAAGCCAAAGGTTGGCTGTTTCGGTATTGCGCCCGCAAGCACTTGGTGCGTATGGCAATACCACGCCAACGAGATATATGAAAATACCATATATGGCGATACCATGCCAATACCATATATGGCAATACCACGCAATACCATATATGGAAATACCCCGCCAATACCTCGCCAGCGCGGCAGTGTGTGAGTCTGAACGCGTTCTCCGAACTCGCTCAATGAACGTTACAGCGAAAAAATGGTGAGTTTAGTGTAGAAAACGTTGCCCCAAAACAAATAAATCAACCTAAAAAAAGAGCACGCACCATCCGGGATTCGAACTTGCGACTTGCAAAAACAATTTCTAGTGATTTGAGATACAGAGCATATGAAGTTTTTTTTTTCGAACTGAGCCAAATCCAGAGACCGAAACTAAATCATATAAAACTGTAGTAACTAGAAAAACTCGGCAACTTTCCCCTAGAAAACACGTTGCAACAAAATAGGTGAGATTACGCCCGGTGAATGCGTGCGCAGATTGCATTTCGTATCAAAAAATGAGCCACGATCCTGTTATGGCACGGATCATCATCACCATCATCATAATCCTATATACCCCCCACTGCAAGGCAAACGCCTCTCCCATGGATTTCCAATAACCCCGGGCCTGTGCTAACTGCGACCAATTTGTCCGCGCTAACTTCTTGATCTCCTCTCCCTATCTAACTTTCTGGCGCCCCTGCCATGCTTGCCTTCTCTAGCGATCCACTCTGTAACCCTTAATGACCATAAGCGGTGCAGCGGTGGCGTAGAGGTAGAGCGTCCGCCTCGCGTGCAGAAGGACTGGGGTTCGAATCCCGGTGCCACGCAATTCCCACCGGATTAAAAAAAATCCGCATGTTGATGGAATTGCGGAATGAGGCTTGGGGTGCGGCCTGATCCCGGCGACCATTGCCGGTAACGCGCACTCCCTTACCAGGGCAGGATTGGTCACCCTGGTGTAGGAATGGCCACAACCTCCCATGAATACGCCAATGCCACGGATCAATATGAGCGAAATCCATACAAAGTTTCGATCTTTTCGTAAATTCTGTTTGAGTGAATTGGTTTCATTTCGAAAAAAAAAAAAAAAACGCCTCATATACTCCACAAAATCAGTTCCTTTAATATCTCGATTGTTTGTTTGAATTTTTCGACAAAATTAGTGTCGTTGTTATCGGGACAAAGCAGTCTTTTAGGGGCGAAGCCCCTTAAGTGCTCGGGCTGTTGGCGGCTCATGTCGTCGTCGTAAGCGTGGTCGCATGTAGTCACGCTACTAAAACACCGGGACACTCGTTAACGCCTCGTGCTAGAACGTAATGCCTACTAAAAAACACAGGGACACTCGTTCATGCCTCGCGCTTTAACGCTTCGTAAAGCGTACTAAAAGAAAAAAAAAACACCGGAACACTCTTTTTCCAACGCCTCGAGCTGGAACGCTTCGTGTTTAAAAGACACGAGACCTTTACAGCAAAGCTGTATATCTGTACCCTCCAACGGTTTCATCTCCGTGGGCAAAAACGCCAAGGCGCCAAGAATACACTTGTGCACTGCTTGCTTCGCCCCTCCCCAGATTTCACATATAGTGGAGATGGCCCGGGATTTTTAGGGGCGAAGCGCCTTAGAACCTCGCTGTGTCCGGGGCTTTGCGTCCTTGTACAGTGTTGCGCATGCGCAAGGAGCATTGGATTGGATTGGAATGGATTGGATTGAAATAGTTTGGATTTGGATTGGATTGGATTGAAATGGATTGGATTGGTTTGGATTAAATTGAATTGTATCGGATTGGACTGCATTGGAATTGGATATATAGTACACACGCGTTGTCACTCATACACATGCGCGAGTGGGCAATGGCACGGGTGACTTGCGGTGAGAACGATCCCCAGTGCTTCGCCCACTCGTCATGATTCACTTCGTGGAGATGCGGGAATTTTTTTGATGAACCGACATTCCGTTTCGTTTTGCCTTCGTGGCCTCCGTAAGGGCTCACCTGTTCGGCGACCTTCTGGTGGAAGGCAAAGAGTGCCTTCCAGGCCTTGACAGCCGCGGGAGTCATACGGGAGCGGAGCTTGTCCTGCATCACCTCGATGAGCAGATCGGCCAGGTTGGCGTAGTGCTCGGGACCCATGGGTCGGTTCAGGTGGGCGCGAAGGTTCTTGCGGATGATCTCGATCTGGGGTCGGGTAGGGAAAAGCAACAATACGCATAATTTCCTCCTTGGCAGCAATTGGCCAGGACATTTACTATGCTCCAGTACAAACTCAGTGCCACTTATACCCGTTCCACGCGTACTATTATGAGCAATAGGAAAGGGAACACAGGAGCGGGTAGAAAACACCCTCAGACCAAGCTATGAGGGACACGCAGCGGCCGCCGCCGGAAACAAAGTGGAAAGGGGGACGCTGTTCTAGCAACTGTTCCCATTCCCGCCGTGCGTCTTATCGGCTTTTGGACGATACTATATTATCGGCGAAACGACGAAAGCTGCTGCTTTGTAGAAATGCCAGCGTGATGGGAGTGCCAACAGTTAGTGGAAGAGCGCCCTCATTTCCCCCTTTGTTTTTCACAGCGCCATCCGCACTCTCCTGGGCTCCAAACCGACCCAAACAGCTACGCAGCAGCAACTTCGACGACTTATCCAACAATTCTACACAACATATCACCAACCATGTATCCCTACGAATGCCCATCCTGTAAAACCCCCAACACCACATACCACCTTGTCTGGGCTTGCCCCTACTACCCAAATCCCATCCCTTCCCCCTCCCTGGAGCAGTGGGAGTGCGAGCTGACCAGCTGCCTGCTAGAGACGCAGGTTAACCTCGTGTCTCGGGCAAGAGCAGCTGCCACGACTCGCGGCTATCCGGACTAGGAAGGCCACCCACAATAGCACTTTCCGCTCCAATAAACGTTTCTCTCCTCCTCCTCCTCCTCCATCCGCGTATCGCTCCGAGTCTGTTTCGAGTCTGTTTGCCACGCATTCCTGTGTTCCCTTTTGTATTGCTCATAATAGTACATGAAAAATGTCATTTAGTGCTTAATGCCCAGGTTTTCATGCCATTAATTCGCTGCCACACGCAAATCTAATGCCATTCGCTTTGATGTCATTTCAACACGAAAGTGTTTTATTCCCGGATACACAAAGTTTCGCTGACGTCATATCCGTCACGGAAGTGACGCCAGCACAACGGAGCAAGCGGCCTGTAAAGGGTGCACCCCTGCACACACGGTCTGCTTGCGGGGAAGCAACCTTTAGTACTAAAGAGTACGTTATACCAGACAGACAGACAGAACAACTTTATTTGGCCATACCAGAGTCCTTCAAAAGAATTGAAGGACTCTGGTTATACTTGGGGTTGTTCGTTTTCGGGTTTTATATTTTAACATGAAAGTGTTTTATGCCGCTGTACACTGAGATTTCACTGACGTCATATCCGTCACGGAAATGACGCCAGTACACCTTCGCAGAAGCGACCCGCCAGCAGGACGTCGCTCGCCAAGCACGCCCATAAGACAGCCGCCGACCCGCAAATCACGCTCAGCTGTAGATTTCGTTGCACATTTCACTTTAGTGTTTTACCGATTCCTATGACAGAGAAATGAACCATAGTTTTTTCCTTTAAGGAGTTCCGCACAACTCATTCACCGCCACGAACGCGCCTTAAATCTGCCTACTCTCGAACGCGACGAGCACCAATTCGAAATTAACGAAACTCTCAGCACCAGAGTATTGACGCGGAAACGTAGCTGAACTTCGAAATAGGGCGATTTTTTATGCACTCTTGGTGGCGAAGTTCTGAAGAAGGTGAGGTTCATTAAAACAGCGGCAAAAGGCAAAACATCGTATCACTCGTCGTTTTCAATTTTTCAGATTTAGCTACTGCTGGCAGGCGATGGCAGCTGCTGATGCCGCTTTTAGAAACACTTCACGCCATTTTTAGTTAGAAAACACTTTTTCTCATGACGTTTCTTTCGCAAAAAAAAAAAACATTTTTAACCCTTGTAAGACGGTTTTCTCTACGTTAAAAACTTCAAAAATATGAGTGCATTTCTCTTTTTGGTCATTATCGCCATCATGCCTAACACATTTAATGCTTTCGCGTTTTCGCGTGTAGCACGGCCCTCCCAAATAATGTCATCGGTATCTTAAGGCCTTAAACACATAATGGCATTTCTCGTGTACGTGTGGCGCAGGTATGATTTCGTAATGGCCACCGGCTGACTAGTTCTTCGAGCCTACTGCTCGTGAGAAAGATGGGCATTCTATCATACCACAGAAAGCTAGTTTAAAACACAAATGTTTAAGGAGAAAGCCTTATACCCCTGCCACACGGCAAATTTAATGTCATTCCCATCGAATTTCGTTCGTTCAAAATGACATTTGTTTGCTGCCACACGAAAAAATGCAATGACATTCGATCGAAATGACATTAGGGACCTAATGAGTTTGTGGAACCCATTAGACTGCGCTCTGCGAGCAAATGTATCATCTCGACACCAGAGACTCGGTTGTGATGTCCACCCAAACAGGTTACTAAAGCTTCAGTAGCATTGTAATATATTTACAAGCGTATAATATTTTAGTCATTCACTTATTTACTTGAAACAAGCCGAATAGAGGTGTAAAAATATTCACGCATCTCCACGAAGTGAATCATGACGAGTGGGTGAAGCACTGCGAATCGTTCTTACCGTAAATCACCCGTGAGAGTGCTTACTGCTGCTAAAACGATTTCCAATCCAATCCATTCCAATAAAATTCAATTTAATCCAAGCCAATCCAATCCAATCCTTTTCAATCCAATCCAATTCAATCCAATGCTCCTCGCGCATGCGCAGCATGGCTCTCCAGGAGCACTCTCTCCCTCTCCCTCTCTCTCTAACCTTTTGCGAACCTTTTATTTTGTTCTTGTTAACCTTTTGTGAACCTTTTGTCCACAGATGTTTCGATTTACACGGTGCTGTGCCGTGAACACGGACACCACACAAGCCTCGGCCTTAAACACTTTTACTGCACTTTTGAATGCACGTAACGCACAGTTGTAGCGACTTATTGAACACGGTTCAACACTGCCGTCGCACCAGCATGGAGTATACAAACAAACATGGCCGCTCGCGCCCACCACAGCGGCTGGCCTGGTAGCGAGACTAGCAGTTTTCGTTTTAGGGGTGAAGCACCTCTCTTCGCTCAGTTTTCGCAAATATGGAAGCGCTTAATTAATATTTTCTCTACGGAAGTTTTTGCCCATCGCAACTTCCAGATTATCTTTGAAGGCTATATAGGCAGGTTTAGTGTCCCTAAATAGAGCAGTTCTTGCTTAAGACGCCGAGCGCATACGTCAGGCTACGCAGGACCCAGCATTTGCCGCCAGAGAAGCCGAGCGTAGTGTCAGTAGATAAGGTATTAGACTACTGCCACTGAAGCACGCAAGTCAGCAATGGCGGCCAACTTTTAAGTGCGAATGCACTTCTTAAGCGACCCTGAACCTGCGTCCACCGGCGATGTCCGCATAACATACCCACGTGGGGGATTGGCCAGGAATCTCTTCGTCTTCCTTGGCAACGGGGGGAGATGGGCGCGCGCTGCCTGGCCGCTGACATGGCACATACCCACGTGGGGGATTGGCCAGGAATCGGGCGTGAGAAGGGCTAATGCACCCGCTTAAAGGAGTACTGACACGAAATTTCAAAGCTCAGATCCGCTCTAGCAATCAAGTACAACGACAACACAAATAGGTGTCTGTGAATAAATGCATCTTTCTTTCTTTGTAGTTGTGTGTGTGTGGTGTGATCTCTCTTTCGCGAACATTACCGAACCGCGCAAATTCAACTCGTGCATTCGCACTTTCACATTCTTCCCCTCGGGGAAATGCGGGGAATTTTTTCGTTCATCATTGCTGCGAGATTGCCGCATCTATATGTATATGGCTGCTAACTTCGACCGGGTCGCTTCTTAACAACACTACCGAAGGTGCAACCGAACGGCACCTTTGGATACACTTCTGCTGCTGAAATGCTGTTACACGCGTTATCTTTGCTTCGCATTCGGAACGGGGTCAGTCGCGCGCAGCCGCAGAGCAGGGGGGACAAGCTATAAACCTTCCAGAGTTTACCGACTAAAACGCATATGCAGACAAAATGGCGGCGCCCATGAACGTCGCAGTTTAAAAAAGTGTCACGTGATGCGAACTGACTAATGATCATGGCGGCGGCACGAAACAATAGGAGAAAAGAGTGCCCATACTCTGTAACCTTATTTAGTGACACTAGCAAGCGACATCCCGCCGAGACGGCGAGAAACATTTCATACCCTCTTCTATCACCATTTGTAGTGGTTCACAACAGCTTTGCCGTACATCCCCTTTCGCAGGGCGGGACTGCGACCAATATTTTTTTCTGTACAGTTTAACGTAACGGTGAACTCTTAACTCCTCTCCGACGTAGGTAAGCTGCAAGATAGATTTTCGTTCGCAGTGGTTCCAGCTGCTAGCAGGCAGCACAGCGGCCACATGACGGACACTTGGACCACGTCATCACCCGGACACATTCTCACCAGAATGTCGTTGTCGTCCAAGGTGTCCACCATCTCCGTGATGAGGTAGAAGACTCGGAGGGCGTGTGCCATGGCCCGCCTGTTCTGAGGAATCTGCTCGAGGGGCACGTCGCTGAAGCCCGGGAACATCTTCTGGTAGTCCGGGTAGCGGGCGAACATCGCCACGAACAGCATGATGGCGTTGTTTCGAGTCTGCGATAGCACGGCGACGTCATCAGTGGCACCGGCGTGGTTGTTCGAGTGGGACACTCGAGCGGTTCGTTTAAAGAATTTTATTACATTATCAGATTGAATTTTTGAAGGAATATACCCTGTATTAAGCTGTTTACGAAGATGTACAGACATTTGAAATGCTGAAGCATGTCTCGGGCGCAATTCTCTGTTTTAAAGTGAAGCTTTATGTGCCCCATTGGTGCCGTCCGTCGTTACGCCCAAAACGCAGTGCAGCAAAGCCATCGTAGACAAAGGGTTTCTACAAAGGCACATCAAGCGCCGCAAGAAAAAAAAAGCGGCCTCGTATCTACTCCTTTCGTTGCAAATGACGGTAGACGGTAGTCGACTGGCGCCCCTGGCAAGTAAACGCATCCCTTCTCTTTCCCGCTCACCTCTCATGCTGTTCCTCTCCCGTATCGTTCCTCCCAAGATAACACGCTAGAGGTTTGCTCAAGTCAATTTAAATTTATCGCGTTCCACTGCTCCCAGTCGGTGATGATGATGATTGTTATTGGTTTCCCTTTTGTATCGGGGTGATGACATCTTACAAAGAAGGACTAATATACATATGTTTTATACTCTTGGTTTAATACTAGTGCAGCTTAGGGCTGGCCTCGATGCCAGCGCTGCCGTACGGCGGAGACGCGCGTAAATCGAGGCGCCCGACAACAACGTTTATAGAACCACGTTGCCTATACTCCACGAGCGTTCCAAGCGGAAAGCGAAAAAAAATCCAGTGGAACCTTTCGTTGCTGATGCCGTTTGATTTTTTTTTAATTCCGCGAGGTAGCGCGGGCAACAGTAAGCTGAAGTTTTTTCGAGTTGGTGTAGTATTTTATTTGCTATCGCAAAAAGCAAGCATCCGTAAATTTTTAATAAAGGAACGCTGCAAATATCACTTATGTATTGATTTCCGGCGTTATATTTGCGCAATGTCTTGTTCTTGTTCAACAATGTTGATAAGTGTGAACATTAACTTCGGGCTTAGACGTTTAGATATGGCTGTGAGTACATAAGACTAATGCGCAGCATCTGTTCTACTTTGGCCGACTGGCTGAATCGAGCGACAGACAGACAGACAGACAGACAGACAGACAGACAGACAGACAGACCAGAATTTTGGCGTTCAAGTAGCCCACTGAAAGACTATCGTCTTTAAAAACCACGTGACTTTCTCCAAACTGCACCCAATGCGCCGGTGGTCACCGGAGCCTCGCCTGAAGCTTTCGTTTCTCCATGATGGTGCTCGACGGTGCCAAAACTTAAACTGAAGATAATGACGGTGTCTGTTTCACATGTCACTTTCTGATGTCATATGGAATTTATGACGTCACATCGCAGCCTGCCTGTGCAATTTGACCTCGTATGCACGCATTTCGCGGTGCCGGAGCCTAGGGTGCCGGCTGGATGTTGTTCCTCCCCGCCCACCCTATCGCGACGAAGAACATCCGGGCACCATACCGAAGCCGTATCTCCAGCCACGCGTATTGCGAGCGCAGTGATTGCGAGGCACCGTACTAGTGAAAACTTGAAAACATGACGTGGACAATGATGGGCGTTTTGGTTCGAAGCCATGTAACGCAGTAGGAGCGATTTATGGGACTGTCCGGATAGTTGACTGATGGTGGTGTCTATTATCACGGCAACCGTGAGAATCATCGCCAGAAATTTCTCACGGCAGTCCACTCCGACTGCATGGCTGAACGCGCCACCCGAAGATTCTCTGGAACAACTATTCCTTAAAATCTCGTGCTTGCATCTGCTCCTGTCTGGACCGCATATACGTGTCGTCAGAGCTTGTACCAGTATGCCATAATTATGATGTAGAACCACAGTCATTCAGCGACCATTGCCGGCTTACGGTGTCGATGGGTTCTGAAAGAAAACAAAAGTCAAATTTTTCTTGGGAACTGTGGAAACTGAATGTCAAAATGCTTCAGGATGGTTTATTTGTAGAGAGGAATGTTTGATGCGCGACAAATATGACAAGGGCAGCAAAAATTGTTTCGAAGCATGGGAACGCTTTAAGCAGAACGTCAAGATGATAGCTATCGAACGCTCTAATCAGGCCTGCCGCGAAGAGAGAAATGAGGAAAATGAGCTCCGAAACCTCTTGGCCCAGCTCACCAAGGAAGAAAATAAGATGCCCGGAAGCTTCACGTTGGACATCAAAAGTGCTAAAATCGAGACAGAAGCCAAGGATGCCGAGAAGTACAAAGGAGTGGCAGTAAGGGCGAGAAAGGAAAAGTTATTGGCAGAGGAGCAGCCCACTAATCACGCATTGGCAGGTGAGAAGAGTTACTAACGCAGCAAGAGATAAGCCAAATAGTATATTGTGGTGCGATAAAGAAAGAACCAAAGGCTATCATCAATGCATTCACTGAACACTACATGAAACATTTTGGGAACAAAGAGCCACCGAAAGGTGGATTCGAGACGGAATTCTTAAAGTTTTTACCTCGACTGAACAATGACACTACGGAAAGACTACAAGTACAAATCAGTCAGGCAGACGTCGAGCAAGCGATAGACGAACTAAACGACGGAAAATCGCCTGGACCAGACGGGTTGAACGCTCGTTTCTATAAAATGTTCAAAACCGAAACTTTCGGGGCTGCTACAAGTAGTCTTTGAAGGCAGTTTACAGAGAGGCATTCTGCCACTGTCTTTTTATCGAGCGCACACGGTCCTCATACCAAAGAGCAAAGGGTTAGAACAACTGATAAAGGTGAAGGGGTATCGCCACATAACATTATTGAACATTGATTATAAGGTGCTAATGAAAGTCTTGGCAAAACGAGTGCAGTCGGTAATTCAAGAGTTGACAGGCCCACATCAAATGTGTGGCATAAAAGGAAGAAGTATTTACACGAACATTCACGCAGCCCGGAGTGTTCTCAAGTGTTGCAATGCTGATGACCGGAATGTGGCAATGTTACAAATCGATAAGGAAAAAGCGTTTGACAAAGGTAACCACAACATTCTTTTTTCGGTTTTGAAATACGTCAAAATGGGGTCGGTAATAACAGAGGGAATCAGAGTAGCGTATAAGCATCGCACAACGAATCTTATAGTTTATCAATTATCTGAACGAATACACGTTAAGTCGTCAGTCAGACAGGGTTGTCCCATTTACCCACTGTTGTTTGCGTTATACCCACAACCACCTTGTGCAAAATTTATTCAGGGCGAGCAAATACGTGGATTCCGACTAGGTGCATGTGAGGTGAAGGTTTTGTCGTACGTGGATGATGTGGCCGTATTTTGTGCCGATCGGGAGAGTGTGTGTAATGTGGTATCGGTCACGAAAGGATTTTGCAAAACCACAGGCAGTATTGTAAATTTGAATAAATGCATAGGGACGTGGCATGGCGAATGGCAAAATATTCCCGGCGTGTACGAAGAGGTCGAGTGGACAACTACGTCCACAAAGTATCTGGGAGTACCGCTGGATGGGTACCGCGAGAACGCGCTTTGTTGGCAAGGGAGAGCACGAGAAATAAAGGCGCAAGCGGAAGTGGTGACCGGCCGGCATGCATCGATCTTCGCCCGAGCGACACATTGTAACACGTTTCTGATAGCAAAGTTATGGTATGTCATGCAAGCGCTGTATTGTACACGGGCTAACATTCAAAAGTTTCATAGGTTGCTTGCCATGTTCGTGTGGCAATCGTGCTTCGAGCGAACGAAACGCAGCAACTTGTTTCGCAGGTTAAAAGTGGGCGGGCTGGGGTTGTCGAACCTGTTTGTTAGACAATTGGTGTCGAGATTTTTATATTTGCGCGGCGAGACAGACCCATTTCTTCGAATGTACATGCAGATCAGATTGGGTTCTGCCATGCCAAATTTTGTTGTAACTACGAGAGATACGAAGAGATACGCAGTGAGTGGGTTTTTGCGCGAGGTGGTAATGTCCTTCAGGTTTTTAAACGAGCGATTTTCAATTGAGTACTTGTCAAACGTTACGCGTAAACGGTTATCCTGTGATGTGGTAGAACTCCTGTGTACCGTACCAGTGTATAGGATGAAATATCTCAGAGGTCATAAACATGACGTGCTCAAACGCGTCAAGAAAATGATCATACCCGCAGGAGTGAAAACCTTCTTTTTTTAAATTGCACACTGAGTCCTTACCAGTCCTAACGTGGCTTGACGAGAGGGGGTTGTTTTTGCCTTGTGGCAAAGATTGTGGACTTTGTAAAAAGCCAGAAAGCGTGGAACATGTTTTTGTCTATTGCTGGGAAGCCGTCTTCTTCTGGGACGTCCTCCAGAGGACTCTAAAAAAGGACCTTCCTCTGACACCGAAAGGCATACGTTTTCTTGAAGTTGAATGTGATGAGGCTCCTTACGGTGTATTCTTCCTCCTCGGCCTACATGCTATATGGCGTAGCAGAATGGCTTTCAGAAACAGTGACGAGAATGCCAGGCCAGTGGATTCTTACTTTGCAAAAAATGTTAGCAAACTGAAGGAAGTGTACGCCAAACAAGGATATGATGATGAGGTTTTGTCACTTCTGAGTGCATTAAGCGTAATTAAAGCCCACAAAATAATGTTAACTGCCAACTAAAGGTTGGGCAGCGTTGTTGTGCTAACCTAAAGTGTTTTTTTTTGTGTGGGTGTGAGGCCAAACCAGGATCAGAAAGAAAATGTGAGAGTAAGGGTTGTGTACGACTCTTACTATACATGCAGTTGTGAAAACAAGGACAAGGCCACGCCGGAGTTACGGCTGGCCGCCTTACGCATTATATTTTTGTACCAGGTTTCGTTGTTAGTACCTTGTCTTGTCTGTACCGCGTGTGTTTGTTTATGAATGACCGGCAATAAAGAAAAAAAAAAGCTCCGGTGGCGCTGTGGTACAGTACGTGCTTTTTAACCCGAAGGCCCAGGTTCGAATCCCGCCTTAATCAAGTTTGTTTTTCAAAGCTTTCGGAATTCTTCAGTTTTCGCTCATCGTGACTTTTGCTTTTTTTATTCTGATTTTTACTATATCAAGAGACCGACGCACATGGCTTCTAGTATGGGTTGGATTAGGTTTAATATAGGTTGTGCTCTGTTTCGTTGGGCTGGGTTAGGTTAGGTTTGTTGCAAATGGGCTTGATTTTGGTAGGTTATGATAAGTGCGGTTAGGTTACGTTAGGTTCAATGAGGTTAGGTAATGTTAAGTTACGATTGGGAGCTAATATTATTCAGTGAATTTTAGGCCAGCCAGCTTTTAAGAAACTGCCGTGAGAATTTCCCATAGGTAATCCTCACGGCTGCCGGGAGATTAGACTCAGAATTGATTAATTGATTGATTGATTGAATCCTAGAGGTAATTCTCACGGCTAACGGGAGATTAGACTCAGCATTGATTGATTGATTGATTAAATTTCCGGGAGGTAGTTCTCACGGATGCCGGGAGATTAGACTCGGCATTGATTGATTGATTGAATTTCCCGGAGGTAATTATCACGGCTGTCGGGAGATTAGACTCAGCATTGATTCATTTATTGATTGATAGAATTTCCCGGAGGTAATTCTCACGGCTGCCGGGAGATTAGACTCAGCATTGATTGATTGATTGATTGATTGATTGATTGATTGAATTTCCCGGAGGTAATTCTCACGGCTGTCGGGATATTAGACTCAGCATTGATTGATTTATTGATTGATAGAATTTCCCGTAGGTAATTCTCACGGATGCCGGGAGATTAGACTCAGCATTGATTGATTGAATGGATTGATTGATAGATTGATTGATTGATTGAACTTTCCGGAGGTAATTCTCACGGCTGCCGGGAGATTAGGCTCAGCATTGATTGATTGATTGATTGATTGATTGATTGATTGATTGATTGATTGATTGATTGATTGATTGATTGATTGATTGATTGATTGATTGGTCGATTGATTTGCTGATTCACTGAACATAGTGGGACTTAGACAT
Source organism: Haemaphysalis longicornis (assembly GCA_013339765.2). Lineage (NCBI taxonomy): Eukaryota > Metazoa > Arthropoda > Arachnida > Ixodida > Ixodidae > Haemaphysalis > Haemaphysalis longicornis. The sequence continues at coordinate 107,287,669 of CM023455.1, read as the reverse complement.
AGGTCACCAACCTCTCGGCGGAACAAGGCCCAGGTTTCGATGATGTTGTTCCTGTCGCGAAGGGATAGTGCCGTCGCAGGGTCCGGCTCGGTATCAGGGGAGCTACAGCCAAACAACCTCCGGAAAGGCGACGCCCTGCGGGAGTCTTGCTTCTCGGAGTCTTTGGGGCCCGGTGTGGCCATGGCTCCAACATCGACTGATGACTGTTCTGTCCGTACAGAGGTTGAGGAAGATGGTGATGGTGATGGCGATGATGCCGAATCGCGGCGACTATTTTTCTTATAGGTGATAGCACGAGCGAACTCCTGGGGGATTGGCGTGTGATTGTCAGTGTAACTATAAACAAGACGGGAAAAATGCATTATGTCGCAGGTGGCCCAAATGATGAAAGATGGATGCAGTCCGGCAGGATGTGGAGTGCAATTGATATAGAACGCAAAGACAGCCCGAACGGCGACGTGGCTACTTAAACACCACGGAGAGAAAGAGAGAATAAACGTTTATTCGAGCAAACAGTGGTCGTTGAGTGGTCACTCGGTGGGGCGGGTTGGCCTCAGTCCAGGTAGCCTTGGGCCTTTGCCAGGCGCGTAGCCAGCATTTTTTTTTTTTGAGGAGGGGCTAAGGTTGTTCTTAAGGACCCCTCCCCACCCCCCGAAAGAAAAAAAAAAGCGCGGTAGTTTGCAAGCGCCTTTAAAGAAGACAAAATACATGTTTGATTCACTACAACGACTAAATTGTCCCGATAACAATGGTACAGTTGAACCTCCTTATAACGAACCCTGATATAGCGAATTATTGGCTATAGCGAACTACATACAGTCTTTGGTTGGTTAGGCTTTGTTTCAATGACACTTATTCTTTTATAACGAACTGAAACCGTGAGAGCCACGCGATATTGGATATAACGAAAAAATATTTCACCAGGAGGCTGAGAAGCTAATTAAAAAAAAAACCGTAGTCCTAAACAGCAGAAGTATAGAGGCCCTTTTCTTCTTGGACACTGCGGAAAACTCCATCCTGCTCAGTGCTGTGAGTATCCACCAGACGAAGATCCCATCCTTCATCAAATAAATGAGGACGCCGTCATGTTTTGTCAATTGAACTCTGTTCTGTTGTAATTTCACGTACTCATGTTCCGGTTCATTGAGCTCGAAATTCAACAAGGAAAAGGTAAAGGGTACCTTGTGTATAGTAGGTTCGAAGCTGCAGAAAATGCATTTTTGTGTTAAAAGAGTACTGACACCAATTTTCGGCGTTAATATTATTGCCCAGTTCGCTTCCTTTACTCAACAGAATACCCTGGCTGAAATATGAGCGGCCTGCGACGCGAAGAACATACTTCAATGGGATCTCATTTATCGCGCCGACGGAACAGCGCGCGGAGCGGCCCTCAGCAAATGTGCATCAGCGTGACATCACTCCGTGAGAGGAAAAAGAAGTGACGCGACAGCGCTCGTCAAAAACTCGTGACGTCACTTCACGCGCGCGGCGGCGTGGCTCCTCGAGCGGCGAGCGTGCGCCGGCGTATTCACAAACGGGTGCACGAAGCCAGAGCGACAGGCACAACCGCTGCCCAGAAAGACACTGTTGGCAAAAATAAAGTTCCACACACGGGAAAGGAAGCGATAATATAACCCGAAATCTCAATAGAAGTCGCCTTCAGGACTTTTATTGAAAGCGGTCATCAAATTTCCGCCGCAATGGTAGGCCTAGCATCTTCAGGTAGCTCAGCCGTTCAGCTCCGGTGGCGGCGCGGTCGAAACAACGCCCCCACCGGCCTTCGCAGTGTTTTGACGTCCGCGCAAAGCGGTGAAGTCATGCCGGGATTCTGTCACATGCGCCTTTCGGGATGAAAGTGCGGGAATTTGAAACAAACGATTTTCAGGCCGTTAAATGTTATTAGTTATCGCGCGCTGAAGTATGCAAAGTGCTGTTTCGGCTTCGCCAGACCATTAAGCATCGATAAAGCAATAAAAGTGGAACATAAAATTTTTGTGTCAGTACTGCTTTAAGAATTTTTGCGCGAGCCAGATTATCGATTTGTTATAGCCGATTTTTACATCACCTGTTATGACGAATATCGGTTATAACGAACTAATTTGCTGCCCCATACTACTTCGTTATAACGAGTTTCGACTATCACTTTTATCGCGAACTTCGAAGGAATAATCGAGGTAATAAATAAAACATGTGAAGCAGTGGCGTGTCCCCAGTTACTTTCCGGCGTTTTTTCTGTGACGTCACGAGATCTTGTCCGTACGAGTGGCGCCCAACGACCTAAGGCACCGCCAAAAACATGATTGCGCGATTGTAGAGGGGCGTCTATTCCCATTTGACCCTATAATTTGAATTCTAACGTGCAGTTATCACACTCATAACTACGTTTTAGTGCTGGCCTATACTACATCACTCCTGCTCAGATTACGACACTGCAGCGCGAAATTTGAAATTTTATATTTCTTGCATTTCGTCGGTTGAAAAACATCTTCTGTGGTTGAAATGGAGCTTAGTGGGCTACCACTGTCTATAGTTATTTCAATTTGAACAAGGTTTTTCATCAATCAATCAATCAATCAATCAATCAATCAATCAATCAATCAATCAATCAATCAATCAATCAATCAATCAATCAATCAATCAATCAATCAATCAATCAATCAATCGAACAGCTTCATTTCCTTTGAAAAGGAGTACGGGACTTAAAGCTCGAGCAGCTTGACGAGGTCCCTGACTGACGTTATTTCAAAGTGTGTAGTATGAGTGCGACATAAAATGACGTAAACCTTAAAAATTAGATTTTTTTAGTTGTTCTTGTACAAAATGCAGGCTATCAAAAACCTTCTTGCATATAAGCATTCTACGAGTCTTTACAGCAGATTTCAATTTAATGCCAGTCGAGCTCATTCTGTGCAGTTGACATCAAATCTACGCACTTACGTTAAGTGTAGCGCATATCTTATTTTAAACAATGACAGGCTATAGGTTAGGCATAGAAGAAATGTTACATCACTTGCAATCATTTCAGGAAATACCCACCCAAAACACGCTGACGTCACGCACAAGGACAGCGCTGTTAACGACGAAAATTATCCGAACATGGCAGTATGAGCCCTCACGCAAAGCGGAATAATTCCGCCACGGGTATTTGAAAGCCATGCCAGTTGAAATTTCCGCTTGATTATTTCTTTCGCTTTTGTTTGCCGCTGGGCGATACGGCATGCGAATGGGCGATGCGGCTACGCAAAGCTCCGACGTTAGGCCTGACATCACGCTTCGAAGTCTAATGTCGTCACCCGGTGCCCGCAGATCGACTCGTACTATGATTTGGACGTTGCCTGGCACGTCCGTCGAAAAGCGCGGTTACATAACTTTAAGCCTAAACATGGGTAGTTTGGTCTACGTGACGCTGAAGTCTAACATAGTCAACGAGTACCCATTGGAAAAAAAAAAAATGAAAGAAGCACACACTAACGCGTGAGACTTGAAGCTAGCGAAGCAGAAAGCAACCATCACGACCATCACGATGGTTTAAGTCCACGATTGCAGCCGATTTGCTTCCTCGTTGCAGCAACGACCTATACTCCATCATTGTTGCTATAAGTATGAGCAGGGGCGTACGCTATGACGTGTCTTTCTCGTTCCGAGCAAGTGTCGCCACGATAACGGCGAACGCTGGAGTTCTTGTTTTGGCCAATCTTGGCCAATCTCCCTAAGTGGGCATGCTTGTCTTGACAAACGTGCGCAGGGGACGCTGGGCGATCGTCGCGAGGAACGCACGCACGAGAGCTCGGCATTTTCTTGGTTTCCTTAACTGCCGGGCGGTCGCCGCAATCTTGGCCAATCTCCCTAAGTGGGCATGCTTGGCTTGACAAGCGTGAGCAAAGGATGCTGGGCCGTCATCACGGGGCACGCATACACGAATGCATTAGTTATTTTTTTTTTTGCACAAAGCCATCGGTCCGACTAAGAAAGCGCTTGCTTTAAAAACTGCCGCCATGCCCACAAGTGCACAAAAGCGCACTCGAAGAAGTGCAGGGTCCCTTCAATTCACCTTGCACATCTTGAACCAGGCCACGACAGGATAGGCCCGGTTCCGCCATCCTGTATAATCAGTGAAACCAGACCTGCACTTTTTTCGTCTGCTTCTGCGCTTCCTCGGCGGGAAGTGCAGGCGAAGCCATGCACTCGTCCTACACCCGCCTGCACCCCCGGTGAATAAAATGGCGCAGTTCAGGTGCCGCGAGCTGCTCCACTGAAACGAATGGCGAAGTGCTGCACCGCCTGAACTGGTTCAAGTGGTGCAGGTGAATCGAACTGACCCGTATTCTCATGAACAAAGAACGGATTTCCAGTCTTCCCAGTCAACCTTGACGCCACAGGGGAACAGCCAGACACCCGCGACAAACACTCCTTAATAACTGACTATGACCCTTGGCGTAGACGCTCCCTCTAATACTCCCAACTTCTAAGACGAAAGAAAGACAAAATGAGGCCCAGAGCTACCTTTGTAAGGGACACAGGCGGAAATATAATTGTAACGTCCGAACAGAAGTGTGGACTATATACTCCGGACCAACGCTGGCCGCGACTTCCCGGAAATTACAGGTTGGAACCTACCAAAATTATCTACTGCTTAGTAAACTCTACCCAGGTCAATTGAACCCAGATTCAAACATTGAGAAAGCCTGGCAAGCATGGTCCACATGATATGGACCTGCCCGCTAACGTCAGACGGTACACACACCATAGACACTTGGGCGGCTCTGACGCTCAGCTAAGACCTACAAGCCCAACGGAAGATCATCAATCAAACTCAGGCAGCCGCCGGGTCCCAAGAGATACTGGCCGACTCCTAGCAAGGGTCGGCCCATTGATTGATACTGAATAAATGTTTTTTGACATCATCGTCATCGGTGACAAACACGTGAGGCAAATCACAAATGTATCCCTTTAGTGTTGGCCAGTAAAAAAGCTAATTAATATTGAAAACATTCCAAATGCTCCCACAAATAAAATAAGAATTTTCAAAGTTACTTGATGTGGTATTGACAACACTTTTCTGCCAAAAGACGACGTAGCAGAAGCACAAGACCTTCTTCTTCTTCTTCTTCTTCTTTATTTATTTATTTATTTATTTTGTAGTGCCAAAGATTTGCCCACTTAGAGTATGCTATCAGGCACTGCGAAGGACGCACTATGCCCCGTGTGGGTATGCTCTCATACGGTGGCCATGGGCCATAATGGGTACGTAGTGAATGGGGACTGTGAAGACGACGAGGAGGTAGCACCGGCCTCGGAGAGAACGCGCCACGATATCTGATAGCTCGCTGCAACGTGATCATCGCTCCGGCTAGTCTCAGTGCCTACCTGAACACCGTCACCTGGAACGCTACCATTCCCTGCCAATAAACACCTCTTCAACTGGTGGAGTGTGCGGGTTCCCGTCCTCACCGCAGCCTGGAGTTACGAAGCAGAAGTCTCCGTCGTGTCCTGTCCACTGACGACCTTCGGGAAATGACGTCTCCCTCGCAACCCCCGATCGTCTGTTCCGGTGCAATCCGCGAGCGGACCCACCCATGTTTTATGGCGATGACGACCAGGACGTCGAGGATTGGCTGTCATCGTATGAAAGGGTGAGCGCACATAACAGATGGGATGACCGGATGAAGCTCAACAATGTCCCATTCTCCCTCAAGCGACCCGGATGAAGCTCAACAATGTCCCATTCTCCCTCAAGCGACTCGCTGAGACGTGGTACCTGAACCACGGAGCCGACTTGCAGTCTTGGTCAGCTTTCAAGACCGATTTTCTGAAAGTGTTTGGGCCGCCCAGCCGTGCGGAAACTTCTCGCCGAACAACTTTTGCGAGAGCGGGCGCAGAACAAAGGCGAAACATTCACGAGTTACATAGAAGACGTTATCGGCCTGTGCAAGCGGGCCGACCCTTCTATGAGCGAGGCTGACAAGATCAAGCATCTCCTTAAGGGGATAGACGACGACGCCTTTCAGATGTTGCTGAGTAAGGATCCACAGACTGTCGGGGACGTCATCAACTGGTGTCAGAGCTTCGACGAGCTCCGCAAGCAGCGGCTTCTCACGCGGCGCTCAGCGTCACGGCCGGCAGAGCCCCTTTCGGGATTGGTCGTCGGCAGCGAGGAGTCTTCCCTGATGCCCCGCATTCAAGATTTTATTCGCCAAGAAATCGCGCGTCAACTATCTCTTCTATCGTGTGCACCCGCTACGGTGTCAGCGCCCCCATTGTCTTCAACACTTCAGCAAGCGATACGGGAACAAGTCGCCGATGCTCTCCCTTCGGCCTGCCCATCCGGGCCTGTGGCTGCTCCCATATCGTCGCCGCTAACCTACACAGCAGCATTGTTACGACCTCGCCAGCAGGCACCGCTTTGCGCCCCACGATCGCCGCAGCTTCCGTCAGTGTCGCCGCCCCGACCAGCACCTCATGCGCCCAACGTGTGGCGACGCCTACGCCTGATAACCGCCCTATCTGCTTCGTGTGTCGTGTCGCCGGCCATGTCGCCCGTTACTGTCGCCGCCAAGCCGTCTCATACGATCAGTCGTTTCATTCGCCGCCCTACGTCGTGTATGAGCCGCCACTTCGTCAGCAGTCCCCCTTGCCGCCGTCGAACTCGCCTCCTGCCGCCCGACCGACATTCAACAGCCGCAGGTCGTCCTCGCCGCGTCGCCGATCTATTTCGCCAATGCGTCCCCGCGTTGACCCAACACAGGAGGAAAACTAGTCGCCGCAGTTCCTGAGGCAAGAGCTGCGTCCACGTCGAAAACCTTAAGTCCTCGATTTTCACCCCATAATGCCATTAATGTTATTGTTGAAGGACTCGCCGTAATCGCCCTTGTCGATACTGGTGCTGCCGTGTCAGTAATCAGCGAAACGATCTGCCGCAATTACGCAAAGTGACGACGCCAGTGTCCGACCTCACACTCCGCACCGCCAGCGCACAACACATCCGGCCTGTTGCTGCGTGCACAGCACGGGTCACCATTGAACACATCACTTCCCCCATTGAGTTTATCGTGCTCACTTCGTGCTCCCACGACGTCATTCTCGGTTGGGATTTTCTGTCGACCCACCACGCCGTCATCGATTGCGCCCGTGCTCAGCTGGAGTTACTTTCAGTTCAAGACGCCTCATCGGACGAACACCCTGCCTCTTTTCGCCTAGTTGTCGCCGAAGACACCGACGTTTCCTCCTAGCTCTGCCGTACTTGTACCCGTTTCTGTGCGACTCAGTTCCGGACGCCACAGTGCTGCTCAGCCCTTCCGAGCTGTTTTGCCTCCGACAATGCTTCCCGCTGCCGTTCGCAGTTTTAGAAATGCAGCATGGGTTCAGCTCCATGTTTATTTGCAACCCCTATTCCTCTCCAGCTACACTGTTTCGTGGTGAGTTGCCTGGGTCGTGTAGAAGAGATTGACACCCTCCTCGTCACCGACGTTCCCGATAACTCATCGGACGCTTCACTTGCTCTCCTCGACCCCTCCGCTCCAGCCCCGGATACCTCGGTTTTTCCTTCGCTCAATCGACGAGAGTCTTCCTGCGCCTGAACGAAACCGACTTCTCGCCATGCTTCAAGAGTTCCTCTCGTCTTTCGACTGCCAGACATCCTCCTTGGGACGCTCATCTACAGTTACTCACCACATCGACACAGGAACTCACCCGCCATTACGACAACGGCCGTATCGTGTGTCAGCCAAAGAACGTGGCGTTATTGACAGTCATGTGGACGACATGCTTGAACGTGGCGTCATACAGCCTTCGAACAGCCCGTGGGCGTCACCGGTTGTTCTCGTCACAAAGAAGGACGGATCCATTCGCTTCTGTGTTGATTATCGCCGACTCAACAAAATAACACGCAAGGATGTCTACCCTCTCCCCAGAATCGACGACGCCCTCGACACTTTGCAAGGAGCCGAGTTCTTTTCTTCCCTTGATTTAAGGTCTGGCTACTGGCAGGTCCCCATGGCGGATGCTGATCGGGAGAAAACGGCCTTTGTAACACCAAATGGCTTGTACGAGTTTACCGTCATGCCTTTTGGCCTTTGCAACGCGCCTGCAACGTTTTGAACGCATGATGGACAATATTTTGCGCGGCCCTAAAGTGGAAAACCTGCCTCTGTTACCTTGATGATATTGTCGTCTTTTCTTCCGATTTTGACACGCATATTACCCGCCTCCGACAAGTCTTCAAATGCCTCACTGATGCAGGACTTCAGCTTAACCTCAAGAACTGCCGCTTTGCTGCCCGCCAACTTACAATTTTAGGTCACGTTGTGTCCAAAGATGGCGTCAGTCCTGATCCTGACAAACTTCGTGCGGTCGCCGAGTTTCCTAAGCCCACCACCACCAGGCAGCTCCGAAGCTTTATCGGCCTCTGCTCGTACTTCCGACGATTCGTGAGGAACTTTGCGTCGATAACGGCACCTCTAACGAAGCTTCTGAACGTGAACGGGTCCAACGACATCGCTCATTGGTCTTCAGACTGTGACGAGGCTTTCAAAAAGCTCCGTTCTGTGCTTACGTGTCCACCGATCCTCCGCCATTTCGACCCGTCGGCCCCCACTGAGCTTCATACTGACGCCAGCGGTGTTGGCCTGGGCGCTGTGCTCGCCCAACGGAAATCTGGCTTCGACGAATAAGTCGTTGCTTATGCGAGCCGGACACTCACAAGAGCGGAGGAAAACTACTCCGTCACGGAGAAAGAGTGCCTGGCTATTGTGTGGGCCATAAGCAAATTTCGTCCCTACTTGTACGGCAGGCCCTTCGACGTAATCACCGACCACCACGCCCTATGCTGGCTATCTTCTTTGAAGGATCCGTCTGGTCGTCTTGGAAGGTGGGCCCTTCGCTTACAAGAGTACGATATTCGAGTGCTCTTTCGATCTGGCCGCAAACACACCGACGCCGATGCGCTCTCACGCTCTCCTGTGACCGCCGACAGTGCCTTTTTGTCATCCATAGACGGAATTCTGTCCTCTCTGTCACTTGACGACATGCCTCGCGAGCAGCGCAAGGATCCCTGGATCACTTCTCTTTTGGACTGTCTAACAAACCCCGCTTCGCCAAACGCCCCTCGAGCTGTACGGCGACAGGCTACTCACTTCGCTATTCGTGACGAGCTTCTGTACCGCCGAAATTATAACGCAGACGGCCGGAAGTGGCTCCTCGTTATTCCCCGCCATCTCCGTTCAGACATTTGCGCATGTTTTCACGGCCGATGCGCAGTGTGGTCATGCTGGTGTACTGAAGACATACCGACGTCTCCGCATGCGGTACTATTGGCGTGGAATGTACACTTTTGTCACCAAGTTCGTCCGTTCCTGCGAAAAATGTCAACGCCGCAAGTCCCCACCAAACCAACCGCCGGCTCCGTTGCAGCCCCTGCCGTGTCCAGTACGACCTTTCGACCGCGTAGGAATCGATTTGTATGGGCCGCTCCCCTACACGGCGTCTGGAAACCGCTGGGCCATCGTCGCGGTAGACCACTTAACGAGATACGCTGAAACCGCCGCACTACCAGCCGCTAACGCCCGCGAGGTCGCCTCATTTCTCCTACGCCGGTTCATTCTTCGTCACGGTGCCCCTAGAGAGTTGCTCAGTGACGAGGCCGTGTGTTTCTATCTGAAGTAATTGAAGCCCTGCTCGCAAAGTGCAACATTATCCACCGCACCACTACTTCTTACCATCCACAGACCAATGGGCTCACGGAAAGATTTAATCGGACACTGGGCGATATGTTGGCAACTTATGTTTCGGCAGACCACACCGACTGGGACCAAGTTCTTCCGTACGTAACTTATGCGTACAACACCGCCACTCAAGCAACTACGGGGTTTTCGCCTTTCTTTCTCCTCTACGGCCGCGAGCCGTCATGTCCGCTCGACACCATCCTGCCGTACCGACCAGATGCATCTGAATGTACCCCCGTGTCACAGGCATCTCGACACGCCGAAGAGTGTCGCCAGCTCGCCCGGGCCCTGACTTCTGAGGAGCAATCTCGCCAGAAGCAGCGTCACGACGATGGAACACCGCCCCCTGAGTTCGCTGCCGGTTCTCTTGTGTGGCTGTGGATACCCTCGACTGTTCCTGGTCTTGCTCAGAAGTTGCTGTCCAAATATCATGGTCCTTACCGTGTAATCGAGCGCGCATCCCCAGTGAACTACGTAGTTGAGCCGCTCACGTTGTCTCCGGACCTTCGTTGTCGCGGTCGCGAAAACTGTGGCACGTTGACCGTCTCAAGGCTTTACCACGAACCGATGGTTTTTATCTTGCCCTTAGGTCGCCAGGATGGCTTCTTATGTCCGCGGGGGGTAATTGTAGTGCCAAAGATTTGCCCACTTAGAGTATGCTATCAGGCACTGCGAAGGACGCACTATGCCCCGTGTGGGTATGCTCTGATACGGTGGCCATGGGCCATAATGGGTACGTAGTGAATGGGGGACTGTGAAGACGACGAGGAGGTAGCACCGGCCTCGGAGAGAACGCGCCACGATATCTGATAGCTCGCTGCAACGTGATCATCGCTCCGGCTAGTCTCAGTGCCTACCTGAACACCGTCACCTGGAACGCTACCATTCCCTGCCAATAAACACCTCTTCAATTTATTTATTTATTTATTTATTTATTTATTCATTTCCTTCTTTTGTCTTGTTTCAATATTGACTAATTTCAAAACTCGTATCCTCCAACACAAGAAAAAAAAGCTTCCAAATTTTTCTAATTTTCCTTGAATCATCCACCTAGGCAGTAATCTCATTCGAATTAACGACTGGTGTTTGGCCGATCCCCTGATTGGGTATGCGCCATTAATGTTAAGGAACAACAGCAACAACAACAACACGAGACCACGAGCGCATGGGATGGCAGAGTCTGATTGGAACACTTCCACACTCGCTGCGTTCCCGTCTCTCTCCCCGCCGCCGTCGAAGATCATTTTGGAAAAGAATTCCGGCGAGTCTCCCGAGCCGCTACAGGCCTCCCCACGTGCGTTTGGTCCGCTCCGATTCCTGCCGGCCATTCGTCGCATACGCTATCATCCCACGCCGGCACTGAGCGTCTTTTGGCAGCAGATCGTCAAGGCCGCTGACATGGCTGCCCCTCGGTCGCATACCGAGCTTCGGAGGTCAAGCTCCCGGCCACCCTGGGCGGCACTCTCCGGCATTCCTCCGTCGGCAGGAGCTGCGGCGGGCGATGCGCCGCTAATTTCCCGCCGGAACCCAAACTCAGAGGGACTCCCAGACCAACAGTTTCCGCCACCGAGCCATCGCCAATGGGAGAAGCGTTGATCTTCCTGCAAGCGAACTCGGCCCGGCTGTCGGCGTTTCTGGTGTCTCTGCAGGCCACCGCTGCCGATCCAGAACCCTCGGCCGTGTACACTCCAACAGTTAGACATCCCTGGACAGGACGTGGAGGCATGACGTAGCACGCGGAGATGGTAGCAGCCCCACCGGTAACCCCTGCCATCTCTGCGCCCAGGTTTGGGATTGTGGCTGGCCCCTTAGAGTTTCATACTAATATGCACAGTGCACTAGAGGGAAATCTGGCGCCATTGTCTAGGGGAGCCGCGCTTCAACGAGCGCTCTGTCGGTTCCGTCATGTACCGGCCAGGCACGTTCCACTTGTCCTTGGCATGGCTCCTGAACAGGCTGAAAAGTTGCCTCTGGCTGCCAAAAAGCGACAATATTACTCTAAAAGTATATTGAAATTTGTTTCGTTATTACAAAAATTGAACGTACAGAAATATTTGCTTGTCAGTAATTATTGAAAAACTTTATGCACCATGCAGAAGGAAAAAAATGTTATCTTTCTGGCTTCGAGACAAAAAAGAAGCCATATGGCTAGCTAAGCCAAGTAGGTGAGGAAAGTCGCTAGCAACAATGGCGCCACCTACGGCGGCTTGCGATTGCAGCGCCAGATTTCCCTCTAGTATATATTAGTATGAAACTCTATGGCTGGCCCCCACCCGCCACAGAACGGCTGGCATGTACGAAGCCGTCTCCAGCCAGCTTCGAAGCCAAGCCAAGCCATCCATGGTGCAGGGCAGCTTCCATTTCCCTTGGCGCCTGCCCTGCGTGCTATTTTCCACTTCCAGTGACAAGCCAGGTGCACCGGCGCTCCATAAACGACTGACTTGGAAGGGACATGGGTTGGCTGATGGACGGCTGGAGTGCTTTGTGGGGCTGGGACCTGACCTGGTGTTGCTGGGACTGACCTTGCGGGGTTATGCATGGGAGGGCCCTGGACTTTTTGCGTACTTTTGTTCGTATGGTTTATTCCAAGCCCATTCGCTGGTCATGTAGGCTTGAAGACCTCCGCTACGCAATGGAAACTGCCCGTACATTGTGCTGGGAAGTTTGAATTCGGTGTTATTTTGTATTTTTTACTGTGTAATAAATTAACAGCACTAAAGTTATGATTACGATTTGTTGTTCGAAAGCATTATATTTGTGCATGAATTGTGTAGAATAAATTTTACTCGGCGTAAAAATGCGTTGTAAGTGTTATTCGACGTACGTATATTGAAAATATGCTATGCGCAATAAGCAAGGCATCGATAAATAAATGTTCTGTTCATGTTTGTGTGACATCATTTTGATGGAAGTAAGCTCGTGAGAGTAACTGGTGAACCGGTGAACCGGCTCGTGAACCGGTTAGTGGGTCAAACTCATAAGGAAGTTTAAAAAAATCGCTAAATATTTCCGACAGAATTTTATAACGCTTAAGTCGCGCTTACAAACACCGAGACCGAGAGGTTGGAGCCAATGTGGTCCGAGTTCCAAGCGCACGTTTGAATCACAGCGCTGCTGATGTTTTTGTTATCGCGTAACGAGTACATGGTAAAATCATTACGGTAACCTTTTACTGCTGCCCTGAAAAATAAGTTAGACATTGAAGACATTGGAAATATTGTCGCAGTTGGGTACTCGGGAGATTCCCTCAGATGGCACTGGCCACACGTTGCTCCCAGAAGAAGACGATCAGGCAGTAGCACGAGCCACGAGGCCACGAGCCATGGGCTGGCCAACACTCACTGGGCTGCTTCCACACTTGCTGCAAGGACGGCTTCTCTCACCACCGTCAGAGCTCATTCTGAAAAGCAGCGCCGCCGAGTCTTCCGCGCAGCCCTGGCCTCCCCAGCTGCGTCGATGAACGGCCGTTGGCGTGCCAGGACCACGGTCATGAAGCCCGTCAAGGAAGGGACAGCCTTCTCTAAGCTTCCGGAGATCACGCCCCCGGCCACCCCGGGCGGCACACTCCCTACCTGTGCGGTTCCTCCTTGTGCGCCAGCTGCAGTGGGCAACGCGACCCCATCGGCTGCGGGAGACCGGTCCGAGACGACGACGTCCATGGCTTCCGCGGAGCTGTCGGTGGTGGAACGTGGCTACCCAGCTACCATCTTGCAGGCGAACTCGGCCCTGATGCTTCTAGGATCTCGGCAGGCCATCCCGCCTGATCCAGAGTCTTGCGCCGAGTTCCCTCCAGTGGCCAGACGACCCTGTACAGGAGGCGAGTACCAGCCAGTGGCGATCCAGTCATTCACCCTGGGCCGCGTAGATGGTCGCAGCCCCACCGGTTGCCCCGCCGACCTCTGCGCCCAGGGTTCGCGATGGCGGCTCGCCCCCACAAGCGCGATGTGCAGCGGCGGTGCTCCATGGGTGGCCCACCCCACATCAACGCCTGGCGCCCGGGGACCTCCCGTCAGCCTCCACGCATCAGGAACAGCAGTGATCCTCGGCGTCCAGGCGGCCTCAGTGCATCGGGCACCGCATATACCGGAAGTCGGGCCTGGGCACTTTAGCAGCGCCCACGACCCTCGAACCACCCTCTACGGGCCACTCTCATCCGCGAGCAGTCGGCGGGGTGTTCCGCCGCTCCGTAGAAGGGAGTGACGTGGATGCCGCTCCGTCAGCCAACGCGTAGCCAGAGTGACTCTGCGTGACCGGGACCTGACCTTGCGTTGCTGAGGCTGATCGTGGCGTGGGCAGCACGAATGTGCTTTTGGCTTCGTGCCTGTTGAAGACTTTCCTGTGGGCGGTCACTGGGCTTACGGGTCCCAGTTCCGCAGTCGTCATTAAGGCTTGCGAATTTGGGCTTAACCATGCAAGATGAACGTTATCGTTTATTGGGGCACTTAATATGCGTCTGAACGTGGTAAAATTTCTGGTAGTTATTCGTATTGTAATTGCAGGGCTGCAAGATTACAAATTGATTGTGCCGTTCAAGTGAATTACAATTGAGCCTGAAGTGTCTGAATTATGTGAAATAAATTTTACACGTTCCTGGAACTGGGCCGGAAGATTAACGACCTCCTGCCGCTGCTGTTTTAGCGGAGAGGGCATTCCTGGTGTGGCAACCATGGTAGACCGGTGGCAAAATGGCGGAAAGAATTGCGGGTTCGCCAGCCGTAATGCTATCGCGTCCCCTTCGTAAGACGGGGGTCACGGTCCCTCCTTGAGTTGCACCTCGCGTTACCGATGCAGACGCTCACCATCGCTGCCTTCGAGAAAATCCGCGAATGAGTGCTGACGTGCGAGTGAGGCAACCAGTCGTGGGCTTCGTCAGTCGCTAAAGAAGATAAACGAACTGGCCGTGTGGAGGCTGAGCGCCGCCGACGCCAGACCCCAGAGTTAGGGCTGAACAATGAGCAAGGTAACCGGTGCTTGTGCTTCGTCAGCCGCTGGAAATAAAAGTGTTCGGTAACGATACAAATATGTCTGTCTGAAACTGTTTGCCTCAACACATTTTGCCCAATCAAAACGGCTAAAGAGCTGCGCCCAAATTTCGGATTAGGGGGTATCGTAATCGCCAGCCATTTTTTTTTTCACAGTTGCCACACGGACGCATTTCTGGAAAGGCATTTTTTCAGGCGCAATAGTTTGATTTCAGTTAATTGGCGGTTGCTTGCCCACAAGTGGTCTCATTTGGGATGGGCCAGGAAGCGAGGTAATTCATTGTGTAGTGAGAACAACCGCTTGCTCTTTTTGTAGCTTCTGAATGCAGCTGTCAGTGGACGACTCGGTGTAACTGCTAGGATGCATGAAAGGGCAATCCCACTGAGTAGGTGTGTGTCATAATGCGCTGCCGCGGTGCATGATGGGATAGAGACGCTCTGAGCGGATATTGCCTGCTGCGGAGTAAAAAAAAAGGAGTGATACACCAGGCGGGTGCATCTGCTACGTATGAACGGAAATCCGTAAATTGTTATAGTCGCTACTTCTGATAGGCGGTAAAAACATCTTTATTGAGCAACGAAGTGAAGGGGAAAGGGATGTGGTCACCCTCCTGTGTCCAGGAGGCCACGAGCTTGCGCCGCATCCAGGGCTCGTTGCACCAGGGTGAGTGGATGCTCCGGTGCCGAGCTGGTCCGCCGACTCACCCTGATCAAGCGCAGGGGAGTGGATGGGGTGAGGGGGGAGGGGGCACAGAAGTTCTGATTCAACACAATACTGTGACGCCGAGCACAGTTTTTGCAGGCTCATTATAATGTATGTATTTATTTATTCACTTGTATTCAATAGCGTTTTCAGTAATATTACGAAGCTGGGGCTAAGTTTCGTAGACTTATGTATGCGCTCCTTGCCACTACATACCTGTTCTTATGTTTTAACGTCTCGGAGCATGGCTGCCGGATTACATAGGTGTCCAACAGTTGAGGTACAGAGCTGTGGCTAATTCAGTTTGCACTAACGAGATTCCGCTGGTCCTCATAGCAGTCTCACAAAATTCTATGACGAAACTTTGGCCGAAGGTATTATCAAGAAAGATAATGTGTCACTTCTTCGTATACGCCCGCAGATGCTAACGCATTTCCGCGGTAAATTACGCCACAATTTCTGCGCGAACTTTTATATGCAACGACTTCGAATCGATCCTTATTTTTATAGTTTCTTATAATGGCAAGTACCCAGGGAGAAAACTGGTCATGACTTCAGGATGGGCTAAATTGTTACAATGCCGTACTTAAGAATTATAAAAAGTTACAGGTAAATAAGAACATCACATGCACTCCGTAGAGATGGGGAAACGTAAGGTCAAGTACTTATCAACACACGAGTCTTCATTTGGCCGTTATGGTGGTGGTGGTGGTGGTTGTGGTGGCCCATAAAGAGACGCATACCCGCTCAGGGGGATTGGCCAAGAAGATTTTTTTTCATTAAAAAGAACCAGATAAGGCAGAATAGTACAGTCGCGAAGAAAGAATTTAGTAGGTAGATTGAAGAGAGAAATAGAAAAAGAAAGAGGAACGAGAGAACCTGATCAGAATCGCTTTAGCAAGGCAGACGAGCCGTCTCTGAAATGAAGGAATAGATGGTGTGACAAACATTCCCATTGCAGTTGCCTAGCTTCGTGCCCCCAAAAGACAAAAGCACTGGCAAAGTTAGTGGCATTCCAAGGGGCCGCAGGGGAGCTGTTATGGATTCTTGAAGGAGACACTAAAATGAAGAAGTCTTGGGTGGCGTCATCCTCTAAGCAATGATGAATATGAGAGCATATACAGGGAGACATATGCATCATGTGACATTGATGTCTTTACAGATGTTAGCTTTCGTTGTGATGTGGGGTCCCAAACAGCTAGGCCGATTTAAAATTTTCTTACTTTTGGACCAAACAAAGTTTTTCACCATGAACCTCATTGCGTAGCATGGGTGAAACTCGGGCCGTTTGCCCACGTGCTTCATGCAGTTCTATATGCGCGCCAAGGTGGTAAGAGTTCCACGCGCACGTTTGAATAGCAGCGCTGCTGATGTTTTTATTTTTGCGTGACAAAACCATAGGGCAAACCATTAAGACACCCTTTTACTGCTGCGCTGTAAAAGAAGTAACAGAGATTGAAGGCGTTAAAAATATTGCCGTCAATTGGTAATCGCGGGATTCCTTCAGACGGCATTAGCCGCACGTTGCTCCCAAATGAAGACGATCAGGCAGCAGCGCGAGGCTCGAGCCACGTGCCACGAGGCCACGAGCCATGGGCTGGCAGAAGCTGACTGGGCTGCTGCCACACTGGCTGCAAGGACGGCTTCTCTCACCACCGTAGGAGCTCGTTCTGGAAAGCAGCGCCGCAGAGTTCCGCGTAGCCCTGGCCTCCCCAGCTGCGTCGATGAGCGGCCGCTGACGTGCCAGGACCACGGTCACGATGCCCGTCAGGGAAGGGACACCAATTTGCGAGCTTCTGGAGGTCACGCCCCCGGCCAACCCGGGTGGCACACTCCCGACCTCTGCGGTTCCTCCGCGGCCGGCAGCAGCAGCGGGTGACGTGACCCGATCGGCTACAGGAGCCCGCCCCGAGACGCCGACGTCCATGGCTTCCGCGGAGCTGCCGGTGGTGGAACATGGCTGCCCATCTACCATCCTGCAGGCGAACTCGGCAGTGATGCTTCTAGGATCTCGGCAGGCCACCCGCCTGATCCAGATTCTTGCGTCGAGTTCCCTCCAGCGGCCAGACGACCCTGGACAGGATGGCAAGGCCAGCCAGAAGGGACGGAGTCACTCACCCCGGGGCGTGTAGATGGCCCGACCGCAGCCCCATCGGTTGCCCCGCCGACCTCTGCGCCCGTCGTTCGAGTTGGTGGCTCGCCCCCACAAGCGCGATGTCTCGCGGCGGTGGCCCATGGGTTGCCCGCCCAACATCAACGCCTGGCGCCCAGCGACCTCCAGTCAGCCTCCACCCATCGGGCACCGCAGTCACCCTCGGCGTCCAGGCGGTTTCAATGCATCGGCACCGCATCTACCGGAAGCCGTGCTTGGGGCACTTCACCAGCTCCCACGACCCTCGAATTTCCCCATCCGGGGCACTCTATCCGCGAGCAGTCTGCCGGGTGTTCCGCCACTTCTCCGTAGCCACAGTGACTCTACGCGACAGGAACCTGACCTTTCGTTGCAGAGGATGATCGTGTGGTGTTCAGCAGGCATGTGCTTTCGGTCTCGTGCCTTTTGAAGACTTTTATGTTGACGGTCAGAAATCGGGCGTGTACCAGTCCCAGTTCCGCGGTCGTCCTTAAGGCTTGCGAACTCGTGCTTAGTTAGCCATGGAAGCTGAACGTTATTATTTATTGGGGATCTTAAAGGAGCCATGAAGAGAAAACACAAGTTTGGTTCATTCGAAAGATTGCCTCGTTAGAACCATAACGACACCACTTATAACGCAAACTTCCCTCAAATAAGCTACATAATTAGGAAAAACGGGAATGGTCATGCGACCCACCAGCTCATTTCCCGCAACAGAACCTATGCCGTCACATGGGCTAAGCTCTGCGATTGGCGGAGGCCGGCAAAAGCAAACGCATGTTAGGCAGGGCTTACAGCTTGCATAGCGAGCTAAATGCCCGTGAAACATACTGCACATTCTTTTTATGACAAAGAACGGTGGAGTAAACGGTTGAAGGTCCGAACGAACTCGCAAGCGTGTGCGCCAATGCGTACGAAACTAGCGCGCCGGCCGAGCTCGACATCTCGCCGTCGCGCAGACGAATTTTCGGGTTCGAGGCTCTTCGGGGCCAACGAACCGTTCCAGCACGCACAGCCGCGACCTTGCTTCGTATCGTAATCCCTTCACAGGAGGTTGGCCGTCATATCGCCAACCAGCAAAGGTAAAAATAGAAACGAGGGGAGTAAGGAACAGCAAGAAGCGACGAGATAGTGCCAGTCGTCGCGTAAGTTTCGAATGGTGTTGGTTTGCTGCTGTCGTTACGAGCTCGTTTCCAGTTTACAACCACTGAAAACTTCAGTTTGTTCAGTTACGGCAGGGACCCTTACGTTAGCTCACTCCTGGAACATGCTGGCGCTCGTTGCCGACTTCGTCAAATCGCTCTGACCTTGGGGAAAAAAATGCCGTAAACACCGCGCATTGACGCTCGTATCTTTCTGGTCGAAGCAGAGAGCTCGCGCGAACGGCTTTCCATACACGACACCGGCCAACTGGCATAAGTGATACTGCTACTGAAATTGAACTATTATTAACCGTAATCAAAATACGGCACATACGTACCAGTCTATATTCGTCCGTCGCGACGGGGCTGACGAGGCAGCGGTGCCGACGGCTGGGCGTTCGTCTGTTGTGGCTATCGCGGAATGGTCGCTTTCCCGTCCACCGCGTATCCCACAACTCTTGCCGCTCGTGCACTTAGAAGCATTGAGCGTTATTGTGGTGTGAGGTTGTTAAATGCAAGCCCGAGCTCCTCGGCGAGAGTTTTGTTCTCCGGATCAGGCGATTCCATGACTAGGGCTGCGGGTGCACTAGGTTTTACTAGTATTTTTAAAATGGCCGCCGTCTCGATCGACTCCCGCGTGTGGGTGCTATATGGAGTCGACATACTAAGTATCTGTTTCATGGACCGGCTCTATGACGCCATTGTACACGTCACGGAATGTTCAATTTTAGCGGGAGATTTAAAATTTTGGCTTAAATTGCCTTATTTATTAGTGAATAAAGCATCATTTGCTTCCGGGAAAGCGCTTGGGGTACTATGAAACACCTAATCTTTCGAATAAAACAAACTTTTGTTTTCTCTTCATGGCTCCTTTAATAAACGTCTCAGCATGGTGAAATTTCTTGAAGTTATCCGTATTGTAATTGTAGGGGTGCGAGATTACAGATTGAGCCAGAAGTGCCTGAATTATGTGAGAAATAAGTTTTAGACGTCCGGGAACTGTGCTTGAAGATTAACTTGAAGTGTGTTTAAAATATGTTGGGGGGTAAGGGAAGGAGACACTATCAGAGGTGTTTGCAAACCTGTATCGATGGGGCAATGTGGAATATTGACTGATGGAAGTCAAGGATGCGATCGGGATAGAGAGCACCTAGTAAAGTTTCATGGGGGAAAAAGGGTACGGAATTTCTAGATTTTTAATAGAAATTGACATTCTAGAAATAGAGTAAGACATACGAATTCTTACCCCGCTCCTCTATTTCACCATTACGTTTCTCCATTTCACCATTACGTTTGGTTGGTCGGTTGTTCCGTAGGTCAGTTGGTCATAAAACAATGGCACGTGCCTGATTGCTAGCAATGAAGGAAAAGGTCAACCTATAAAGTCTTCGTCCTTTTTTGCGCTTTTGCGGTTAATCGCGTGAGGGTGCTGGGTTACGTTTCCGATTTGGCTTCCCGGTTTTACCTGTTTTGTGTTTTGTTCTTATAGTTTCTTGGAATAAATGATGGAGACCACATTTGGTTATAATAGCCAAATTAGGCGACCCTTCGTTACGCTTGGTTCTATTTTTGGTTTTTTTTTTCTGTTTTATTTAGGACGATAACACCCGTTTAAATAACTACAATGATTAATACTCTTAGCTTTGCTAATTACGCGTTTATGTGCAGATACTCGACAAAGAACGCTTGCGCATTAAGAAGCGAAAAAAATTATATCGCGCATGGTAAATAGCTGCTCCTCACTACTCGCCCAACGTAAATTAAAAGATGTTTGTGGTTAGATACGTTGGAACAATATTTCACGCACTATTGAGCATCCTTCGTGCAGGACGCTTTTGCGGTTGTGGCTCTGTTCCAGCACGCGCTAGATATGAGCCACTGCAGCATGGGAAGAAGAGGATTGTTGAGAGAGAGAACTTTATTCTCTAAACAGCCCTAGTCCGCGCCGTCGTGCCGAAGTCTCGTCATTAGGAGACGGCTGGTCCGCAGAACTCCCAGAGGTTCGCCCTAACTCAAAGGCAGTGGGCCGCCAGAAGTTCTTGCGTCGATTTGACATCTACGCCAGGACCCGGGTTCAACCAGTCCTCCCAGGAAGCGATGCGGGAACGCAGGTGTGGTGCTATAGGTCTGACGGATGGCACTCCCAGTAAAGGTGTCGCACTGATGGGTAGGAAGGGCGGTTGGGTGTAGGACAAGTGGGACGCGAGAGGATGCCATGCATGTAGTGGATGGCGCTGTGACTGAAGTAGTGACTTTATAGCGAGGGGCGCGATGGCTTTCGCTGCGTCGTATTACCTGCCTGTCCCTAAATCCCCGCATGCCGACGCCGGGGATTGGCCGGTGGCCAGGAAATAACAGCCAGAGTTGCTACATCATCATTTGATAAGGGATGAGCCTGGGACTATATTCTCCACCGTTGTCTTAATACGTACCGAACGAAAGGCCTTAACCTTGCCACCAATCTGCAGAGGTGCCTCCTTTTTTGGGTAGTGCACAATGCCTCTGCAACGCTCGTAGCACTGGGTGCAAATATATAACAAAACAACCAGAAACCATTGTAAGGAAGGCAGGGATACACGAACATAAAAGCTGGCAAATTGTTTAGAAAGTGGTTGGACGGGGATTTGCCTTTTTTGGTTACGTCCGCCACAGTATCATCAACTGGTTACGTCCACCTCAGTATCATCAATTATGAAGACCTTACGTCATTAATCGAAATGCGGGTTCCCTGAACATCAAATTTCCACGACTTTCTGTCCTTTCGGATTAGTTCTGCTTATCCTCCCGTGCAAAGATTGGTTAAATTGTACAAGGAGAAAGCAACTCACTTTGACATTTTAACAGCAATTTGCATTTATTTAAACTCGCCTTGCCTAAAGTGTATTCATGCCTTTTTCTATTTTTAGCTAGCTATTCAATTTTGGTCGTTTCAGGCTACCTATAAAAATTGTTTGTGTTTGCTGTGTATTTTTTTATAATTCATCCCACGCATCCCCGCTTAAGGGAGCCATAAAGACAAAGTACAAGTTTGTTTTATTCGAAAGATTTGGTGTTTTATATTGCCCCCAACGCTTGTCCGGCAGCAAACGATAGTTTATTCACTAAGAAATTAATCAATTTATGTTAAAATTTTGATTCTACCGCCAAATCCTGGGTCTCGTAAGGTCGTCTGCGATGACGTCAGAAAAGCAGGCCCTGAAGTGAACGCGAACGCGGCACTAGGCATCCAGCGAACTACAGCGTGGCCTCGGCGATCGGCTACCGGCGGCGCGCCGCCGGCATCCGATCGCGAAGGCCATGACTACAGCACGGCCTCCGCGATCCGCTTCCGGCGGCGCGCCGTTGCTCCGGCCGTCCCAATCGCCCGGAGAGAGCGTAATTCCGAAGAGGCCGTTTCGCCGTTTTCCGCCGCACCGCGGCGCACGGAGGCGATGGTTGAAACGAAAGCCGGGTATGCTGCAACGCTTCTCGAAATGGCGTTTCGTCAACTTTCGCGCTTCGTATCGCAATAAAAAGAAAGCATAGCTGATGTTATGGATGCAAAGCGACTCGTAGAACCTGATAATAATGAATTTATATTATCTACGATGGCAGCTATGCGACTTCTTTAACATGTGCCGCATGACGCCTTCGACACACGGATAATACTCCCTACTAACAATGGAAAATTTCTGGTGCATAAATAACGTTCGGTTCGCTAAAAGGTGATTATTTTTCACGTATTTCTTACCCAGGCTTACGTACTTTACATAATCTGCATGGTCAATGCAGTTCAGTAGAGCGCGGGGCGTGATCGCGTCATACGCACGACGGATGGCTGCGCTCTTATGTGGTCTTCGAAATAATGCCTGTTGGGTGGAAGCACCCGTCATATTTTTAGGATTAACACGTTTAAAGAGTATTACGTTGGGCGATAGCCTCAAAGATATGGCAGTCTGTTCTACACATGTGCGTTAAGCAAGTTACAGTTTCAATTTCAGTCGCAACATATAAAACAACTTGAAGTCAGATGCACCCCGACTTCATTGTATTTTTAAACGTATTTCGGTGACCACAGGCAAGCCCAATTTTCCCTATTTTGGACCCAAGACTAAAGACCGTTCTTCCACATGAAAATATGCGAGTCTTGTCCGTATGAAAAAAAAAGGTGGTGACAACAGTGTTTGCAAAATCATTTTAGTGTGACAGCGCACCTGCATAAAACTCCTCGTAAGATTTTCTTCGTTTTGGGGGGCAACCGAATGCTTGTAATGCTGCTTTCTTTAGATAGTGGCAGTGTGTTTTTCGTTTAGAGAAAGCTGCATAAAGAAGGAATAACACCATCGTAAACGGCGGCTAATTGTTAGCTGAGTTGCACGCCGCAAAAAGCGAATATAAATTGAAGTATTGTACATTTTAAAAAGGCATGTGCGTAAAAATATAATCAATAGGCTGCATAACAGGTGTTCCTTGGACGAGGTATCAAGCAAAAATATACAAATGTTCAACTTTTAAAAATACCTGGCAAAATCAAACACGGCGCCAATATAAAAATGCAACCACTGCGCTCGATTGTTGTCCATAACACACACTATGCGGAAATAAAAATATGTGAAAGACGTGCGCAGCTTTGTGTTCCGGTATTTCAAGTGAGGACGGGGAGGAGAAAAATAAATCACTTATTTGAGCCGATATAGAAGCAGTGGAGACCCCAACGCTAAGCTGAAAATGCGCAGAGAGAGGAGAGGATGAGGAAACAGCCGTGGAATGATACCTTGTTGCGCTCACTCCTTGTTCCTGATCAACAGAGCCACATCTAAAAACAAATGGTTCAGGTTCTCCTGTACTCGGGAACAAGTTAAACATGCGCACGACGACGCGAGGTTCCGCGCGAAGGGCTCTTCTACGATACTGAGCGCATGCGCACGCTCCTCTAGTGTTGCGGCGGCCGCTACCACTATCACATCACTTTCCGCTGTCGAGTCAGGTCGAGAGCTGCGGGACACGTGCGCGTTAGCGTTCCTCGGTGGGAGTTTTCGGCGCGCACGAACCCCGAAATTGCGGCCAGTAACCACAGCTCCGCTGTTAAAAATCAAAACATCCCCCTCGCGAGGGGCACGATCAATTGCAGAGCATTTCCGCGGGAATCCAACGCGGCGAGAGGGTGTTGCGCACGTCCCCACTTGTTGTGCGCCCGAACCGAACGCGGCGAGAGAGGGTGTTGCGAGCGGAGAGAAGGCAAGGAGGACGCGGGGGAGAGGGCGCACCTGTGGCCGACGGTTGAATGAGTCAAGGATATAAGGCGCATGCGTAACGTTCCATTCTGTGTCGGCATTGTGGAGCAGTCGGTAGAGCGCCGTGTACCTTGCGTTCCGCCCGTAGAGTCGTGGGATCGAAACCTGGCGCCGGAAGGCATTATTTTTTTATATAGTGTAGGGGGAGCGATGCGGACTACTGGATGCGGACTACGGACGCCAACGCGGGTGACATCGTGAGTTACTGAAATGCTCTGCATTTAATATAACTGCTGTTCCAACAAGCAAGCACCCGATAATTCTGTAGCCGATAAGTTTTCGCACCCAAATATCCGCGCACCTGAATGTCCGCACGGAAATGTCCTGCACCGATCAACCGCAGCAATCACAGCGCGATTAACTTTTCAGTGCTGTTTCTCGAAGCTTCTGAGACAAGCGGACTTCATGATCCGGTAGTTCGGTTTGTCAGCTCAACAAAAATAAAGCTGCAACACAGTTACGCGAATTCCGGCCGTGAAAACACGCAGTAACTCAGGCCCCACAAAGCCGGCCAGGGGAGTCGGTGCAAGCTGCCGAACCATCGGCTAACACCGCCACCTCGCGGCGCGTTGCGGAGGTAGCCAAATTACACGTTTTTGCTGGGGGACGCGCCGAATGGGACGGCCGGAGCAACGGCGCGCCGCCGGCAGCCGATCGCGGAGGCCGTGACTACAGAGCCTTGTTTAACGTCAGTCCTCCTAGATGGTGCTACCATACCGTGGCTGACATTTGCCCGCCTTTGCTTTGTTTTTGACCGTATTTGCGCCTAGCTTGTTTTTATTACGGTAGAAAGTACTCGTGTTGTGAAACATGGGGCATACTCGACAAAGAGGCTCACGTGAGACAATGTCGCTTACGCTAATCTTCCTCTATCGTGTCAGACAACCCGAAAGCGTCATACTGCTGTGCAGCTATGACAAGCCAAGTGTGCGCATTACCAACGCTCTGGTACTTCAATGTTTACGTGTACTTTCGTAGCTTCCATGTTTACCCCACCATTCTTACTTCTATAAAATGAATATATGCTTTACATTTAGGCGAAGATATCTCGTGAAGGAAGGTTACAAGCCCCGCATAACTTGCCAATCGAGAGCTGTCTGGTATGACATCATAGGTTCTGTTGCGGGAAATGAACTAGCGAGTCGCATGGCCATTGCCGTTTTTCCTCATTATGAAGCTTATTTGAGGGAAGTTTACGTTAAAAATGGTGTCAATATGATTCTAACGAGGCAATTTTTCGAATGGACCAAAGTCGCGTTTTGTCTTCATGGCTTCTTTAAAGGGCTGGTGAAAAGCTTTTCAAAAAAATAAATAAATTGGGGGGTATTACATTATGGTTTTCTGGACGCTGAATTCGGCTTATTTTATTTTATTGTTTATTTTATGTGTAAATGCACCCAAACCATCTTTTTTGATTAAACTAAACGACCCCGGCCCGGGGGCGCGGTCAGAGCCCTGGCTGCCTTTCGTGATTGGCCGGCGGCAGATGACGTCATATTCGGAAGTGCTGGCGCTGCGGTGACTGCTCGGTCTGAAGATCTCATTCTGTTTCGTTAGATACGGGCCAGAAGGTCCTCTGGTGAATGGAAGCCTCACACAATCTTTCCTTAGAATAGGAGAGCCTGAGGTAAGTATAAACGCAACAAGTTCGCTCGTGGCGAGCTTTAGGAAGGGGTTCTCCCCCATCGTCTCATGGCCGTCTTGGGTTTCTCGGGTGCAGGGAAGTTGTGCAGATATTGGTTCGCCGCTTTCACTACCAGCGCTAGTCACAATTCATAGCGCAACTTTTCAACACACCGTCATCCCCTTCCTCGAATGTGGGACTTTGTTTTTACATTCGGACACGCGGCAACAGAGTCTGTGCAGCAGCTTGCGATGCGACCGCTGCCCGTAGCCGCGTCGCGTGGACGTGTCCGGGTCGCTGCTCGGCCGGTGAGCGGAACGTGGCATGGCTGCACATAGGCAGCTTTAGAATAGATGAACCGAACGTTGGTGGCCCCCAAAATGTTAGAAGAACCCAAACGCAGAACGCTGGTGCCCGACGAGCTTTAGAAGAACGCCTTTCCCAACAGCTCCCGCCAGCTTGGGTTGCACGGATCGCCTCGGATGTTGGGAACTTTAGGCTGAACACCGAGGCAGATATTTGATCGCTGCTATCTCTGCAATTGCGAAAGACTATCCTTAACACAATTTTTCACCACACTATCACCCCCTTTCTCGCACGTGGAACCTTATTTTCACGATGATAGTCATTCTATCGGTCGGTGCTGTATTCATTCTTGCGCGCAGGTAGTGCCTTCCGTCGGCCTCTCGTTGCATTTCGTGCTCGGGCAGGTGCATTTACTGCCGTCGACGAACCTCCGCGGCCGGTCGGTGTTTCGCATCGCGGTACAAATTCGATCACCTCTTTCAAAATCACCGCGGATGAGAATGCCTAGCTTTCACCACACTGTCATCCACTCTCGCACGTTTACCTTGCTTTTCGCGACTGCCTTGATTCCGCGCAGCAACGAAGAGCGGTTGCTGCCGCGGCATGCGGGGTTCGAGCCGCTCGTGGGCAATACGGGCATGCACGACCGGTATAGTGTGCGGAGCGCTTCCGCGCGCAGAAACGTTTCATGCTTTTCAGCTTTCGCGTTGATTTCTTAAAATCTGCCGACTTAGCTAAGCTGTCGTCATAGACAACAATATTGATCGCGAAAACGAGCGAGAAGTTCTGGGAAACCCGGCCGTTGCGGTCCCACACATTTTCTGATCCCCTTATAATGATGGATCAAGAACTTGGGGCACCTCCGTATTTGTTTGTTCCAGTCGCTTCGTGTATGAAGCACGGAGCACACGATGACATGGCCGGCCCCGACTACTTGTGAAGGCAATATAGTAGCCACGAGCGCTCGGGTAGGAAATCTCTGGTATCTAGGAGTCGCTTTAGGGAATCTCTAAAAACATAGTATACATATAGCATTACGGTTGAAAATCGACGCGGAAGCACTTGTCGACAATAAAGATTACTAAAGTGCACATTACACGCCTGTTGAATTCGGAACCTCGCCCAGAAAACTGCGATACAGTGAAGCGGCGGTGCACGTCGCTGGCCGTCTTCCAAATATGACGCTACTTCCGGTCGCTGCATCTCGGTTTCTCGCTCTTCCGGCGATACTGGAGGGAGCAGTGGGTGGGGCGTAGGGTCAACTTTATCGACAAATACCTCTGTCCCCAAGCTAAAAATGCATAAGAAATGTTTACAGGCCTAAATTGACAAATGTAATGTTAAAAACAGAATTTTGTCCGATTTTAAAAGCGCTTCAGTAGCCGCTAAGGGGCAGTCCGCGGGCAGTCCGAGGATCGCGTTCGCACCGGAAGTCCCTCAGAAATACATTGGAAAATCGAGCACCGGATCGCGTTTCGGGCAGTCCGCGGACGATGTGAGACTGATAATCGAGGAGGCCCATGGTTGTTTTGTTTGTAGCTCACTGCTAGTTAGCCAGCTCGAACACTTTAGTAATGTTCGAGTTCTGACTCGATTATTTTTGGGAGTGTGTTTCCAGACTAGCCAATCGCAGGGATTGTTTTATTTTCGATTCGAGATTCCGACTCTCATTCTCTATGCTGTTTCGTGCGAAAGCTCGGAATAAGAGACCAACCACTTTTGTAACGGATTATCGATGGAGGGTTTGCGCTTGAGTTAGCTTTTTCTGTGTTGTTCAGTTTTCTTTTTTTGTGTGTGCTTCGAATTCAATTGTGTACCCTCTAAGAAAACAGAACTTATTTCGCGATAGTGCCAAGACTTGATGTTAGAACGCTGACCATTGGTGCCAGAAGCTTCCGTGAGACAACCTTGATCCAAGAAAGAAGATAATACGAGAAAGCGAAAATTCCGGCTGCGTGCTCTTGCGAGCCTTATCTTATCGCCACATAACGGGGCCTTCACACACTACGTATATGTGATCTGATAACATCGCGCAGTTTCCCGATCCTTCGCATTCTTTTCTTGTCTGTAATCCAAGAGGGAGGGTCGGTTTTCCGACCACGCGACTTTACGCATTGCGTATCAGCACGAGACGACAACACGCTGAGTGTGTTTGGCTTCGGTCCAGAGCCATCTCATGCTATGGGCGAGTCTTCTGAGGTTGTGTTTGTGTCTGGATGCGTTTATTGCACCCGTTTATGTGTCGAGTGGTGGTTCCTGTTGCGAAAAAAAACTAACAAAAAACATACGGGTACGTGTTTTCAGGACCGAGCAATGCCGCGCGAGGCCCCGAAAAAAATATATCGTGGCCAGACGTCGCGAGGGTTTCTACGTCAAACGGTAAACGACATTTCATTTCCCCGAGAGTACAGTGCCGGCACTTCCGGCATGCTGCAAGGCATCAATTAACTATGGTAGGCTGCACAGTGTAACTAAAACGTACAGAAACCCGCCGCGGTGGCTCAGTGGCTAAGGCGTTGCGCTGCTGAGCACGAGGTCGCGGGTTCGATTCCCGGCCACGGTGGCCGCTTTTCTGATGGAGGCGAAAAGCAAAAACGCCCGTGTGTGCGAGATTTCGGCGCACGTTAAAGATCCCCAGGTGGTCAAAATTAATCCGGAGCCCTCCACTACAGCGCGCCTCATCGCCTGCGTTGCGTCGGCGCGTTAAAGCCTACAATCAATCAATAAAACGTACAGAACTGTATTATTTACGAAAACATGTGTAAAATTGATTTATATTGCTTACAAGGTGCAATACAAAATAAGAAATTAAAAGTGCCTGGCCTTGAACGCAGGCTGTTACAACGGGAACCACATACTGTGCCTCAAACCACGGAGATCGAACGGCGGGTCGTCTTTAAAAGTTGGTTAAAAGGAATGTAAGCATGTCGCTAGTGTTCAAAAGGAAACCGTAGAAACGTTATAATGTGCTTGAAGGAAGGGGCGGTGCTGTGCCGTTTAGGAAACGAAATGATGCCAACGCCAAATGCGCTTCAGCCTCACGATGTGAGATAAAGTTGGAGTAATGGTCGGAAGCTGCGATCACAAGGTTCAACCTCAGCTAGCCGGCAATTTTGAAGGGTTTTGAGTGAGGCGGAGCTTATAGATAAGTTCAAGTCCAAGACCAAAACACTTACTCTCGGACGCAGACCCGTCACCCTCGAACTGTGCAGGCTATGACAAACCTATTTCAAACTGACATCCCCTAAATCGGCGTCCGCAGGTTAATCATATTCAGCTTGGGCATCTTTAAAAGTGAAACTAGGACCAGTGAATTCTGTCAGCCCTTCGGCATTCATCTTCGGCCGTGTAGCGGCGAACTTGACCTCGGAGCAGTCACCCTATGTTATCTAGCGCCAGAGATTGCTGCAAGCGATAAGAAGAAAGCAACAGCGGTCGTCATCACATGGTTGTTTGGGTCATGCGGCATGAATGCAATAAAAGAGTAGCTACAAGGAAGTCAACACAAAGTACGCAGAAGCACCGTCATCCAGGAATTTGAATTAACGCCAATAAGCAGACTACTGTTCTGTTGTCATGATAAATCGGAATACAAGAAAGAGCTTCATGCAACTGTACTGGGATGCGGTATGGTACAGTCTTCGTCAAAATTTCCTAGGCCACGCCAAAGGTTCCTGGGCCAGAGAGAGTTCAAAGCATAAGTTCCAACGTTTAACTATGACCAAAATATTTTATGGAAGTAAGAAAGAAATGTTTTCTCTAGCTCTGCGGTATAAAATGCTTCAGCCTCGCTCGAGAGGTAAGCGTGTACTTTGAATTTTGTCAGGGCTATGCACTTTCGCTATCGCATGGAAAATTTTGACAAAGACTGTATATATTATTTGTTCGCTTGGTATGCGGTGACGTCATAGACGAGAAAAAAAGGTGGTAAGATCGTTTGGAGCAACCGGCCAATAAACAGGGCTTGAAAGGGCTAGAACGTACAAATTTATTTTTCTTACCTTGCAAGAAATGCTCTGAGCGTGCCTGGAAAGCAAGAATGGTCTTAAGAATTCCCGGATATTGCACTCGACACTGCAAAAAATGTCTTAAAGTCGGCACGAAGACGTTCGCTGGAGCATTCCGTCCGGCACTTTTCTTTTATGTGGGTATACTATATACAAAAGTCGTGGTGGGTCCCCACAAGCGAGTAGTAGGTACCGAGTGCGAAATTGTCGCTACAACTGTAAAGCTACTACTACTAATAATATTAATACTATCATTATTAATTTAATAACACCAACAGTGTTAACAACCATCAACGTCGCGCCACGGAAACGTTGCGCATTTAAAAAAAATTAATGCGGCCTTCAGTTTTGTGGATGATAACTTTATCTTATTCTTTACACTCGCACGCTTAATAGTTGACAGGTGACACACACGCAAGGTCTTCTTTCTTCGAATCCTTTATCAGCTTGTAACGTTTGCATTTGCGTTTGTAGAGAAGAAAAAAACTCAGTATCTTTCTTCTCTTTTTTTTTTTTTTACCTCAAGTACTGGCATTGTGCCTGTCTGCGCTGATATTGCACCCAAGTCCGCTCTCGCTTGACGTCTTCTCACTGCTGTCTTATCATTTATCACAACGAAGTGTCCTTTCGTTGTAGCGAGCACGGCTAGAGAAAGAGAGAGAGAGAGACTTATTTCTTTCCTAGAAAGCTAGAAGGGGAATCGGCGGGAGTGCCCTACTCCGTCTTTTCAGTCGTCGGTCAGGAGTCCTTGACCTCTGGCGGCTTCTGCAGCTTCTTGGATCAGTAATCGCTGTAGTAGCACGGCTATCTTCATCTGAAAGCGAAGCATTCCATTTGGCCCGCTAAACCCCTCTATTCCACTGATCCCTGAAGCTTTTACTGTGCAAGGCGGCGCCGTCTAACAATTATTCTGGCGGACGAAACATACTGACATTCGATTGATTGATTGATTGATTGATTGATTGATTGATTGATTGATTGATTGATTGATTGATTGATTGATTGATTGATTGATTTGTGCACCCATTCACTAGCTCACTCAATCAGATAATCAGTAATTGAATGCCAGTGTAAGTGAGTGAGTGAGTGAGTGAGTGAGTGAGTGAGTAAGTGAGTGAGTGAGTGAGTGAGTGAGTGAGTGAGTGAGTGAGTGAGTGAGTGAACAGGCGGATCCAGATTCACCGACTCACAAATGCTGATACATTCTGGAGCACGAGTTGGATAGTTTCATTTTGAACTCAACCCTTTCATCGTCTTTTGTCCTCTTGCATCGCCGATTCGATGGTGTTGTGCTACGTCTGCAAACGTACGCGCTGTTTTAGGTACGGGCTCTACTTGGACGGCGGGTATCATCGAGTCCATCCATTAGCGTGAACGTTAGGCAGCTTCCTCGTTCGTAACTGCGAGTGTGCGTGCGCTCATTCGCTGGCCGGTTTGAAGTTGTTTTTGCAACTCCTTGCCAACGAGCGAACGCGGTGTTGGAAGGTTCATGCCCAAATTTTACGCGATTGACTTTGTGGACTATGTATACGCTTATGTTTAGTTTCGCGTTAGGCTTTTCGTCGCTGACATTTAAGTCAGTCTCTTAGAAAAATGCATGTATAATAAAAACAAAACAGGCTTACACGCATTTCCGCCCTACCGTCGGCTCTGTAGTGCAAATTATTTATTTCCCGCTTGCTTCATTTTATTGCGCATTTCTCTTAATTTCTCTTTCATTTTTTCGTTTGTGCTTCAGCCCTAGGGCTATTATCTCTGCACACTTTCCCCGACGGCCTATAATGTTTACGAAAATATCGCCGTATCAAGAAATGACGAAACCAGAGTTTCTTCTGCGTTGTAATTCAGGCTTTTCCCCTTCAGCAGTGCGCAGAGCTTCCAGCTATTGTATAAACGCGCCACGCGAGCCTTGATTGATCTAGCCATTGTTTACAACAGGTGGTTTCGCCCACAAATCGAAACTACCGCGAGGAACTGCAACGGACTGTGCAAAACGTCCTCTCCGCCCCCGCAATACGAAAAGGCCGCGGATCTACGTCACCACTGTTGGAATAGACTGACTGTTGTGGTGTTTATTTAACGCGCCGACGCAACGCGGGCGATGAGGCGCGCCGTATAGTGGAGGGCTCCGGATTAATTTTGATCACCAGGGGATCTTTCACGTGCGCCAAAATCTCGTGCACACGGGCGTTTTTGCTTTTCGCCTCCATCAGAGAAGCAGCAGCCGCGGCCTGGAATCGAACCCACGACCTCGTGCTCAGCAGCGCGACGCCTTAGCCGCTGAGCCACCGCGGCGGGTATGTGTAAGTCTTGCCGAGTGGTCAAGGCTTAAAAAAAAAAAAAAGAGGAAGGGGGAGGGGTAGGCGTCGTGGCGAGCGGGGGTTCTGTGACGATTAGTCACACCATCAAAGGGTGAAGGGGTGTAGCCGTATCGCACCGCTTTTAGTCTCGCAAGACTCGACTTTATGTTCCCGTTTCAGTACTGCTTCTTTTTTCCCGACTTTTTTTTTTTTTTTAACCCTTTCCGGGGGCACATTCCTGGCTTCTCCGGCTCGGTTTCAATAAACCGGTGATCGCCGTCGGCGCGTTTCGCACCTCGACCCTCTCGCGCACGTCCCACACGTGTCTTGCGTTTCTTGTGTTTCTGTGTGCCCCAGATAAAAACTTGGCGTCCGCTCAACAACTGCGCTAGACAGCACTCTCGCGGTGTTCGAGTGGCGCGGCTAGGGGAGGGAGGGCAGGTAGGAACGAGGAAGCCGGGGTAAGAAAAAAAAAACAGAAGAGGGGGAGGAGGAAAGAGAGCGGGAGAGGGGCCAGGAGCGTCCCCGGCGTTGTCTTTGCGCTGCAGAGCCTCCCTTCCGTCTCAGCCCTCGTGGCCCAATGGATAAGGCATCGGTCTCCTAAACCGGGGATTGCGGGTTCGAGTCCCGCCGAGGGTAGATTTTTTTTTTTATTTTTAGAAGACTCGTCACGTGGTCAGAGGCAGTCCGTCGCGGTTGCGGAACATGCTTCTCCGCTCCGTCCACGATACAGGCGCCGCTGAGTAGCGCACTGTGAATCGCGTACGAGCTTGGTGTGTTTACTTTATTTATTATTTATCCATTGGTTATTTTTATTAATGTATACTTATTTATTTTGAGCCACAGTTGCACGCGTTTTCTTGGCGTTACTGAGATGGAACGAATATTTCGTGGTTAAATTTTTTTAATCGGAACTGCAAGGACGGTAGCGAGGAGATCTTGGATTTCCGACTTCCCATGACTTATGAGTAAAATCAATTGGGTGAATGCTGAGGGTAAAAAAAATTCATGCGCTTCATATTTTTTCAAAAGGTTACGGACGCTCAAAAATTATTTCTAGCGCGCAGGTTTTGTTTCTTTTTTGTTGTTTTTTCATATACTGCAAAAAAGCCCGACACACAGATTCCACTACGTTTGTGAGTTTTAGTTACGAGTGCAGTCGGCGCGATTTTTCGGCTTATTATCCGTTGTTTTACTGCACCCCCTTCTGTCCGCGTGATACCCTCTTGCGGGAGAGCCTCTGGATATAATAAATAAATAAATAAATAAATAAATAAATAAATAAATAAATAAATAAATAAATAAATAAATAAATAAATAAATAAATAAATAAATAAATAAATAAATAAATAAATAAATAAATAAATAAATAAATAAATAATAATAAATAAATAAATAAATAAATAAATAAATAAATAAATAAATAAATAAATAAATAAATAAATAAATAAATAAATAAATAAATAAAAATTGCGCCGGCTGGAGGAATTGGTGTAGAAAACGCTACCTTTCTGTTTTGCCTAGGCAAGAGCATGTCTTCAAACTGGGTTCGTCTTTTTTTTTATTTCAGTACCCGTAAAGGAATCGGGTTTAACGTTCCTCCGAGATACCCAGGCAGCACTACCCAGCCAAATGCCTTTTTGTTAATGCTCTTCCTGGAAATCCACTTTCGAGGGCAACACTTGAAATTAAAATTTTATCATTTCAAATAAACGTAACTTAAGATGTTATTATTAAAATTTTGAATTTTCTGAAATTTTATAAGTTCACATTTCCGAAAATTACCCCGGAAGGATTCAGGATTTAAGAACCCATGATGTATTTTCAAAACATGGTTTGCTTAAACCTAGTCAGGTGTATAATTGCAGATTGCTACAGTGCATTACAAATAATAATTTTTATAACCGCTGTACACCTCAGCCAGGTAGTCGGTGCTGCCTACATTGTGTGAAAAAAAGAAACTCAAGACCAGTACTAACTACGGCAACCAACATACCCATTTACAGATAACACTGCTCTTAAATAAAATTGGAGAACGCTATGATTGTAGCAGACAGTTGTCTAACAAATTCACTAAGAAAATACTGGTAGAATGTTGTAAGGAATATTAATAACCCGCCTGTTATTGCTGTATTCTGTATGTAAATGTGATATTATGTATCTCCTGTTTATTACACGTTCATTATATGGTTGCAAGGTGTAACTTCAAACAATAAGATGTGTGTTCGTAAACTACAAACTATTTTTAGTTGTATTCAAATATTCGTCAGCCGTATGGGAGACCCTCTGAATAGCAGTATAGCAATACCCGTCCTCCTCTCCATACCTTCACGCTTCGAGTGTATTTTTATGCGTGGCATTCTTTGCCGAGTACCCCCGCAGCAAGGACCGTGTAACGACCCCCATTTCTACAAAAATGTAGAAATTGCAGAATTCGCTCCTGTAATCGTTATAATATCTTAAATAGAGATAACTGGTCGCACGATGTAATTAAAAACTAAAAAAATACAAATACATAAAAATTACGGAAAAGGGCAATACGTGTAACGCCAAGCATTTCCACAGTAAGGAAGATTTCCCGAAGGTTCCACAGTTAATCGTTATAATAACGTAAATGGAGATTATTGGTCCAACAAAATTTTGAAAAATTAAAAAATCAATAGAATGAAAAATTACGGAAAATGGCCAACCGTATAACGCACGGCATTTCCACAAAAATGGCAGATTTTGAGGAAGTTCTACCTGTAATCGTTATTAACGTGAATGAGATAATTAGTCATAAGAAATTTTGAAAGAATAAAAAAAATAAGAAAAATATAAAAATTATTACGGAAAATGGCGAACCGTGTAACGCCCTGCATTTCTACAATAATGCAGATTTCGCGAAAGTTTCACCTGTAACCAATATAATAACGTAAATGGGCATAAATGGTCCAACGAAATTTGAGAATCTAAAACAGAAAAATCTACGAATATTAGGGAAAATGGTGGACCGTGTAACGCCCAGCATTTCCACAGTAAAGAAGATTTCCCGAAGGTTCCACAGTTAATCGTTATAATAACTTAAATGGAGATTATTGGTCCAACAAAATTTTGAAAAATAAAAAAAAATGATAAAATGAAAAATCAAGGAAAATGGCCAACCGTATAACGCCGTGCATTTACACAATAATGCAGATTCGTGAAAAGGTCCATATGTAATCGCTATAACAGCGTAAGTTGAGATAATTGTCATAATATCGTAAATGGAAATAAATGCCACAAGCTGCACAAACTCAGCACTAGAAAAAGGTCATAAGGCACCCGATTGACATAATGAAAAGCCAGGAACCGAATCGTGTACGGAGTAACTTCAGTGGCCTTTTTGAGAGCCCTCTGCAAAAACGTCCCAGAAGAACACTGCGTCACGGCACAACACAAAACAGCTGTTGATTTCATAGGCGACAGTTGTACGACCAGGAAATAGACATTTCCTTTTCGCGCTATGTTTGAACTGGGAATGTGAAAGAAAGAAGCTTGTAGAAAAATGTTTTCGCACTCGGCGGAACACACATACAGTTAAACCTGGATGTAACAAACCTCTATGCAACAAATTCCTGGATTGAATGAAGTTTTTCATTCCTTCATTTCCACCTCCATTGAAGCCAATGGGTTTGCGTCCACTTTGTAACGAAGGAGTGGTGACCGTTAACCTTCATGTAAGGCATTCGCTACGCTGATGAGTCAATGTTTCTTGCACTTTTTCTGAAAAATCGGCTGGTTAAATGAACTAATTTAGTGAATTTCGCCAGCACCTGCAATATCCGGTGCATTTCCATGCGCGAGTGCAGTGTCGGATAGGGGTTTGACCTTCCTGTCGGCGTGTAGTCGCGCGTTTCCACTGCTATCCGCAGTGTCGGTGCATCGGTGATGAGTTCTGCTTCTGGAAAACGAAAAGTTTTGTCTTTTCAAGACGAGCTCGCTATTTTAAATGCCGTCCTCGCCGGCGATAAAGACGAACCCAGCTAGCATTCCCTCGACAATTTTCAGTGCGGAAAAAACGCATCAAGTTCGCGAAAAGACGCCCTTTCAACATAAGTTTGGTTCTTGGACTACGTTAAGGCACCGAAACGTATCAAGATGCAAAAGTCACACTTAAGTTACGTTTGTGAATACGGTATAGCAGCAGGCATAAATCAGAGTTTTTCAGTGTGGAATAAATCCTTGTAGAGTGAATTCATCGTCACTGATGTCTAGCATTTTGTTTTCGTTTCTGCATCATTCACGCGAGAGAAACCTCCATTTAACGAAAACCTGGATGTAACGAAAAAGAATCAAATTTTTTGTCAACTTCGTTGTATCCATGTTTAACTGTACTGATTAGTACACGTTTTAAAACGTTGCTTCTATGGTGACCTAAGTAAGGCTGGCGGTAAATAGGCACCGGGAACACACTTTCGATTCGAGTGCTCGTCATAGTTTTCCTTGACATACTGAACAGATATTCCGAGAAATACCGTGCAGTAAGAAAGTTACAAATGTCCGCAATTTTTTTTTCAGAAATCTCCATGGCTGCTTCTTGTTAACTTCTCCGGTATATATAAGCAAAAAGGCAAATGGAAACTTATGCGCTGCTGAAGTACAGTTAGTAAAAGTGGGTGATATCAGCCAATTTGTAAAAAAAAACAAAGAAAAAAAACGACACAACCAGGTGCGCAAACTTCAGCGTGCTCAAAAAATAACGGTTCAGGTTCGGGTTCAGTTCCGGCGAAAATACTGGTTCAGTAACCGGAACTGAACTGAAAAAGAAATATCGGTTACTGGTTCATGCCGAAACGGTTCGACCCTTTGTTGTTAATATTGCACAGTCAATGCAATTCAGGCCTTTTTTTCTTTCACGTACCATCAACCTCGTGCCCGCTCGCGCACTTTCCCTTCGAGACAATTGAACACTATCACGCTCTATGTAACAGGGGAAATGAATGAGCACCAATGTCGCAATGGTCTGTTGCTGCTGGAAGCGCGAGCGTAGTGCAAGCTGACCAAACGAAATGTCATTCTCGGCAGCTTGCAAAAGATATAAAACGACTTTTCGCTTCCCTAGCTGTGACTTTATTGGAGCAATCAGGCTGCAGGAGTGCTCCACTGCGCAACACCGAAAGCCCACACCCGATGTGTGCAAACTTTTTTGCATTTCGTAATTTGTTTAAAGGGTCCGACACCTGCAAATTGTTAATACTTGACAAGTGTGACCGCAGGAGCTGCTCAGTGGCTAAGCCGTTTGCTGCTGACCACACGTGGCCTCGATCTCCCTTCCCCACGACCGTTTTTCTGAAGTAGATGGAAATCAAGAACATCCGTGTATCGAGATTTTTGTCCGCGTTTAGTATCACCAGCTGGTTAAAATAGGTCAGCCGGCCTGCAACATAAGCTGCGCCTCGGAGCAGAGATATAGCACGGGGCATCAAATGCGCCAGTTTTTTTTAACTGTGTTGACATGGAAAATAACAAAAAAGAAAAGGCGAATCACGCTGTTTTAAAATATTACGGAAGAAGTAAGTAAAACCGAATAAGTACAAAAAAACACCAAAACGTAGGTATTGCACTATACTTTTCTTTGCCCTGCCTTTCACAACCAAACCTCTCATCAATGCGAAGGAAGTGGGTTCCGTGGTCAGTTTTTGAGGACAGTACAGTGGACAAGTTTCGTTTTTTACAGATACAAATAACAACAGATATGTCAGGGAAAACTGTTAAGGTGCGCACTTAATCCCTTGGCAAGAAACTGCAGCCCTCGACCTTGTCTTGGAAGAAGAAACAGTAATAAAGCAGATGACACGTGCAGAAAGGCAGGCCGGTACCTCATCCCATTCGCCCAGCGATAATATTTTCTGCTTGTTCTGCAGTTTTGTATCTTTCAGATCTGATTTTTTTCGAAGGTGCACTTGTACTGACTGCCCAAATCGCTACATTACTTCTACTGCTGCTCGGTGTGGACGAGAGTACTGCTGTGGACGAATTAAAGAGCGTCTACCCAAAAAAGTCCCATCTCATGCTCCGCGCGTCAAATTTCCATTTCATTTTGTAACAGCATGATCTGTTATAAGATTCCGCAATGTAGCACACGGAACGACGGCCGGGGGTCAGACGGCATGATGACATACTGATTGTAATGCACACATCCGGTATAGCTCTCGCAAAAGGAATTGCTGTGGTCAGAGCAATAATGCAGTGACTGAGCGTTAACTAAAGCTTACTTTTAACAAAAGTGTGGCTATACTCGGTTACAACTCAAGAACGGCACCACCTCATGTAGTGTATCACTCCGCCAAAGCGCCGGACCCGTGACGTCAGTGCGCGCGCGTTTTGAAAGGGGTTTGCTATGAATGCGTGATATCGTCTGCCTTGTCACACGCAGTTTGTTTGTCGTCACTGGAGTCGTTTATAAGCACATTAAGTCCAAAAAAAATCACGGGAACGGCTCACGCCATGTTCAAAATATTCCCAGCAACGCCCTACTTGCGCCGCGCGGAGAAACATCCGGCTACGGTGATAAGACACAGCGGCAACTTCCGGTGCCGTTCTTAAGTTGTCACCGAGTATAACACAATCGATAAGGTGACAGCTAACAAATTATTCAGGGTGACCAAATAAGGTGACCATTGGTAGTATTTCTAATTTCAGTGTGACCAAATAGTCTAATTGATTGGTAGTGTGCGCGTTGTAGGATTTTTCTGTTTTGTTAGAAATATAAAAAATGTGCGCTATTGGTATTAAGCGCTGGTATTTGAACGCGCCAGTACGCAGGCCTAAATTTAAGCCTTCAAGGTTAGCGTGATGAGCGATTCCATAGCGACGATTGCGATTTCAACAAAAAAGGAAAGGACAGAAAATATATCCCACCGTCATATCTCTTGGCGGTGGCTTTATGAATACTCGCTAGGACAACATAAAGTCTGGGCGAGAAAGTAGGTGGCAAATCGTCGCCAATTCATCTGTTTTTCTAATCTCGTAATTGTTCAAAGTTTGCTTTCCAATTGCGCCACTGCCCTTGCAAGGGCAGTGGCGCAATTGGAAAGCAAACTTTGAACAATTAGAAATGCTTTGAAATGCTTTGAACAATTAGAAAAATTAGAAATGCTGCTGTTCCCCATGTACACGTTTTCTAATTTTCTAATTTCTAATTTTCTAATTTTCTAATTTTTGTTTGTATATTGATTTGACTGTCGTTTTAAACTACCAAATGTTTTTTTTTTCTAATTTCAGTGATAATTAAACTCATCGAACCGGTTCGCGAACCGGTTCAAGCTTCAGAACCGGTACACGAACCGGTTCGGTACGTGATTTTGTCGAACCGGAACTGAACCGGAACGAAATGATTTCGCCTGAACCAGAGCCGTAACCAAACCGGTATTTTTTTCGGTTCGACACAGTGATATATATATACTGTAATAACTCTTTAACTCGAACTCGCATATTTCGAAAGATCGACTAAGTCGAAATTTTCCCCGGCACAGAACCATTTCCTATACGCCCCAAGTATTTGTTGCCCTTTATTTCGAAGTATTTTTTGGACCAAACTACGGATATCCCGAAATCTTGGCTAAAAGGGGAACGAAATTTCGCCGCCTCGGACCGTTTCAAAAGATTCGCGCGATGATGCCGCGCTTAAAGACCAACTGTACTCAAATTTCACCTCGACCAACTTTATTTTTGATGGGTAGTAAGTACGTCCAAATCAGCTGGGACACGAGTGGTGGCCCCGTGAAACGCCTCGTTAATCAGTAGGAAGAGTTTAAAAAAGCTCCGCCGCAGACCACGCTGCAGCTGCCGGCGGATCGCGTGAACAGCCATGACGCGCCTGTGACGTTCCAGCCGACGGGAGCTACTTCCTCTGGTCAGCCAAGCAGCTGGAGAAGCGGTCGAGCTCTGCTGCGAACGCTTCACCCATCTTCTGCCCCTTGCACGCGTAGAGCTTGCGCACAGGCTTGCTCCCGAGCTGCTTACGGTCCGGCCGCTCGCTTGCCGGCTGCAACGTCACTTCAATGGCCGCGCTCTCCTCGAGTTCGGCTTCAAAATCACCGATTTTTGCTAACCGCTTGCGGCGTCCGCGCGCGTATTTCAGCTGTCGTATTTTGCATCTTTCTTTCTTTTTCAGCAGACTATACGGAAATAGTGTTTTCAAGAGGTCGAAATTTTGAGTGCAGTTGGCCTTTAAGGGTGTTGGACTGGTGCATTAGTTTGCGCGCCCGGTTGTGTCGTTTTTTTTTTCTTTTTACAAATTGGCTGATCGCCCACTTTTACTGACTGTACTTCAGCAGCGCATAAGTTTCCATTTGCCTCTTTGCTTATATATGCTGAATCCTCGATTTCGGTTTCAAAATCGCCGATTTTTGCTGGCCGCTTGCGGCGTCCACGCGCGTATTTCAGCTGTTGTATTTTGCATGTTGCTTTCTTTTTAAGCAGACTACACGAAAATAGGGTTTTGAATAGGTCAAAATTTTGAGTGCAGTTGGCCTTTAAGTCCCTCGATTTTTTTTGTCGTTTAGCTATGCCTACAGCACAGCCGATGTTTATCCCCTTTTGGAGCTCTGCCAAGAGGTGATAAAGCTTACTGATAACGGTGCCACCGAAAGCGACGGGACCATTCAGGTGTACGCGCTATGCGAGCAGGA
Source organism: Haemaphysalis longicornis (assembly GCA_013339765.2). Lineage (NCBI taxonomy): Eukaryota > Metazoa > Arthropoda > Arachnida > Ixodida > Ixodidae > Haemaphysalis > Haemaphysalis longicornis. Next base: position 107,246,828 of record CM023455.1, on the reverse strand, counting down.
TGTGCCCGTGACAGGAGAACCTACGGACGCCGAAATCGTTGAAATGGCCACAAAAGGAGGGGACTGCGAAGACGGGGGCGACGACGACGAACCTCCTCCAGAGGGGCCGACATCTTCCAAAACGAGGAATTGGCTACGCTTGCTGCGAAGTAAGGTTGAGTGCAGCGGCGGGGAAGATCGGCTCATGCAATGCGTCAAGCAACCAGAGGACTCCTTACTAGGCCCAAGTGCGACCGCAAGGAAGACCAGCATTATGCAGTTCTTTTCTGCTAAGTAAAATTGCAGCGCCATAAAATACAGCCGGAGAAGGTCTCTGGTATGTTTTTTTTTCTCTTTCAAAATTTTATGAAAAAACAGATTAAGCTGCTGTTGAAGAGCTAGTAAGTAGTTGCGCGATTTTTGCAAAGAACTGGACATTTTATGGCGATTCACGCAACTTTGCTTATCTCCAAGTATTTCCCGGTTTTTACTATTTCGACTTAACAAGGTATTACTATAGATATAGTTTGGAAAGAAAAAAAAACTCACTAAGAGCACGAGAAAATAAAATAAAGTTAGTAGAGATAGAGACACACGATAAAAACATTTAAAAAATAAAAGTTTACTGATGTTTCAGGAATAGGACTTCCTTTCTTCAGAGTACTGGGTAAGCTGAATTCAGTGCTATATACATAAAATGTAACAAGGGAATGGAGAGTTCGTTCAATGGAATCATGGTTGGAGGACAGCGAAAACAAGAGAAGTGGAAGATTGATTGATTGAATAAACTTTATTCAAAACAGCAAGCGCGATGTTAGGGCGCCCGCCCGGTGAGAGGCGTCCTCAGTCCAGGATGCCTTGGAGGTGACCTGCTCGCGTTGCCCTCTCTACCAGCATGCGCTGGGTAGAGGGGTCGGAGCTGGCCAGCAACTCCACCCACTGCTGTGTGGTGATGTTGGGGAGTGGCGGTTGGGTAGGGGTGTTGGGGCATTCTACGGTAATGTGGTAGAGAGTTCCCATGTTTGGACAAAAGTGACACGTGGCTGGGTTTTGGGTAGGGAACATGGCGTGGTGCAGTGTATTGTGGGGGAAGGCGTTTGTCTGCAGCTTGCGTAGTGTAACTGCGTCGGTCCTGGAGAGAGTATGGTGAGGAGGTGGGTATTTCTGTCGTTGTAGCCTATAGTGGGCGAGGATATCGGTGTATGTGAGGAGAGGCGTGGACAGGGTTGGGGGCGGGCGAAGGGGAGGGAGTTATTAGGGCAGTCGGCAACGGCCCGGAGTACATGTTCGCGGGCCGCGGCATGAGCCGCTTCATTGCCTTCTAATCCCATGTGACCTGGAGTCCATACGATATGTGCGAGGGGCAGATGGAGATTCTGACGTAAAATTCGCAGGGCTTGATGAGAGATGCGGCCGGTGAGGTAGTTGCGGCAGGCTGATTGGGAGTCTGTTAGGATCGTGATATAATCTTCTGTGGTTTGTAACGCGAGGGCAATGGCGACTTCTTCCGCTGTGGTGGGCTGTGAGGTGCGAATCGTAACGGCGGTGAGTTCTTGTCCCTGGTGATTGGTGACGCTGGAAACAAAAGCTTGGGGATTGTATGCCGTAGCATCTACGTACCGAGTGGTAGTTTGTTGGGCGTATGCAGTCGAATGGTGGTGAGCTCTGGCTTGACGGCGGGCGGTGTGGTACTCTGGATGCATATTGCGTGGTATGGGGGCGATGCGCAATTGCTGGCGGATTGAGAGAGGGATTCGTTCCTTTTGGTCATGGCGAGCTTGAGCTGAGTAGCCGAGTGTGGTGAGTAGGTTCCGGCCAGTGGGTGTAAGGGTGAGCCGACGTAGTTGTGTGGCTTTGTGGGCTTCGATAAGTTCTTGCCATGTATTGTGGAGGCCCAGTTGGAGTAATTTCTTGGTTGCTGTAGTAGAAGGAAGGCCGAGTGCTGTCTTGTAAGTTTGGCGGATTAGAATGTCGAGCTTCTTGATTTCTGCAGTTTTGAGGAGTAGGTATGGTGTGCCGTACGTGATGCGACTTGTTAGTAGTGCTTGGACGAGTCTCGTGGTGTCATGTTTTTTAAGGCCGTGTCGTCTTCGTGCTACTCGATGTAGGAGGTGTGTTAGCTGGGTTACTGTGCGCTGTAATTGTAGGATTGTTTGTGACCCGGAACCGTCTTGTGGGATATTGAGACCTAATATGCGAAGTTGAGAAGCATGGGAGATTGCTTGTCCGTTCAAGGTAACTATCGGTAGAGGAATTTTGTCCTTGACGCGATGAGAGGTCCGTTTTGTGAGAGTCAGAATCGATGATTTTTCGGGTGCACATGTCAGACATCTTTGTTGCATGTAGTCTTGAATGATGTGGACAGCTTGCTGTAAGGTGTCTTGTTGTTCTCCAATAGAGCCAGTGGAGGTCCAGAGTGTCAGATCATCCGCATAGATGGCGTGTTTGAGGTGCGGAAGGGCTTGCAGCAGCGGAGGTAGGTCTTTCATTGCCAGGTTAAATAGAAGAGGGGAAATTACCGATCCTTGGGGCGTGCCTTGTGGTCGTGTAGGAAAAGGGGCAGTGCGTAGGTGGCTTAACCCCACTGTGGCTGTACGATTTGTCAAGAATGCTTTAACGTAGTTGTATGTATGTTGTCCGCAGTTTGTCGAATTTAGTCCGGCGAGTATGGCTTCATGGGACACATTGTCAAATGCGCCTTTAATATCAAGTGCCAGGATTGTATAGCGATTGTGAGAAGTAAGGTGGTCGAGGAGGTCTTCTTTTAGGTATAAGAGTATGTCTTGCGTTGTGAGGTGGGGACGGAAGCCAAACATGGTGTCGGGGAAGTGGTGATCATCTTCTAGGTATCCAGAGATGCGGTTGTGAACGAGGTGTTCAAATAGCTTTCCCAGGCAAGAGGTCAGGGAGATGGGACGGAGATTGTCCAGCTTGAGGGGTTTGTTGGGCTTAGGTATAAGGGTGATGTCTGCATGTTTCCATTCTGGTGGGATAGTGCCTTGCGCCCATTGTTCATTGAGATAGTCCAGAAGGTGATCAAGGCTAACATGGTCCAGGTTTCTGAGGAGCTTATTTGGTATCTTGTCTTTGCCAGGTGTTGTATTGCGTGTAAGTTTGTGAAGGACGCTTCGAGTTCGGATAGCGTGAAGGGGGCGTCCAATTCTGGGTTAGGTTGTCCTGTGTACACGGGAAGGGGGGGAAGGGAGTCAGACTGGGAGCTTGCATAGCGTTGCATGAGGTCGTGAAGTATCGCTTGTTCCGAGCCCGGGTAGTTATGGATGAGGCGACGAAGTTGATGAGTTGTTGTTGCTTTCGTTTCTCGTGTGCCCATCAGCGTGCGGAGGATATGCCATGTTTTGTGGGTCCCAAGTGTACCTTGTAGCTTGTCACAGAACTGATTCCAGTTCAGCCTGCTTAGGTATGCGGCGTACTCGGCTGCTTCCTTTGTTATGCGTTCGATGCGTTGTTTGAGCTTTCGATTAGTGCGGTGTTTTTTCCAGCGTTTAAGTAGTCCTGCGCGGGCATCCCACAGATGTTGCAAATGAGTATCTATTGCAGGGTAGTCAGGGGTAAGGGGGATTTCCGTGGTGTACTTGCCGAGTCTGGTAATTAGCTCTTGGCTCCATTGTCCTATGTCTGTGATTGGTACATCTTGTTGATGATCGCGGAACTTCTTCCAATTGGTTAATCTGGCAGTGCCAAAACGGAGTTGTGCGCATTTGCGATTGGTGATCGTCAGCGCAAGGAGGTAGTGGTCACTGCCCAGAGTGTGTGTCGTACATTCCCAATGGGCGTCCTTGATATTCTTGGTAAGCGTGAGGTCAGGGGTGGTGTCTCGGGAAACACTATTCCCTATTCGAGTTGTTGTTTGAGGGTGGTTTTGAATCGTAAAATTAAATTGCTGGATGGCCTCTTGCAGTTTTGTGCCTTTGATGGTATTTCGTCCGTAGCCCCAGGCCATGTGCGGCGCGTTAAAATCACCCAGGACAATCAGCGGACAGTGTTTCGCACTGATCGTGGCGCGTTTTAGTAGGTCACGAATTCCGGTAAGCAGATGCTTTGGAGGACTGTAAATGTTAAGTATGAACAAGCTTGGTTGGGACTTGTGGGCAGGGAGAACTTCTATAAACGTGTGGTCTATTGTGCTTGGTAGGGTTATAATCTGCGCAGTAAGGATCATGCGGACAAGGATTGCAGTGCGGGAGTTTGAATTTGACGAATAAGCCGTGTAGTCGCGGAGCTGAACATGGGGAGTGCCGGTTTCTTGTAATGCGATGATGTCGGTCTGCTCTGTTGAGCGAGCGGAAGAAGTTGGTCGCGTTTATTGGTATACGAGCGACAATTCCATTGCCATACAAGCAGTTTGTTTGGAGCCACGGTGGTCTTCTGGTCAGGGGGAAATTAAAGGGAGTCCTCATCGTCGCAATCAGGTAGTTCCATTTGTTCAGGGTCTGGAGGCAGGGGATGTTGCTTGGACTTCTTGTGCTTTTTGCCCTGGGGGTGTTCTAGTTGCTCTAATCGTTCTTCGCAGTTTTGGAAGCGGTGTTCCATTCGGTCTATGCGGGAGTTTATGGTCTTGACAGCGTCTGACAGAAAGGCCTTGATGCTGTCTGTGGCGAAGTTTATCAATTCTTGTACTTGCGGTAAGGTGGGGGCGATAGGTGTAGACATCGGGTCATTTTGGATAACATCACCATGGGAGGGGGCGGGGGATGAGGGTTGTGAGTTCTGCATTGCCTTGGAGGTGTTGTTCGCCGTGATGAGTTGTTTCAGTTCAGTGATTTGGGCTTGCAATGCATTAATCTGGTGTGTTTGTTGAGAGAGCTGAATTTGGAGGCGTGCATTTTCTTCTCGGAGGAGGGCTACTGTTTCAGGTTCTGGGGAGGTAGTGTTGGTTGTGTGGAGGGTGGTTGGGGCAGTATTTTGTGGCGGGGCAGCAGTGGGTGGAGGAGAGACAATTGCTGACCAGCTCACCTTCGTTGAGTCAGCGGGAGCCAGTCTTGGGTAGTTAGCTTGCGTCAACGAAGGGGGCATAGGTAGGGCTTGGCTGATGACGTTTCGGAAAGCAGGTGGGGGTGATGGCTTCAGCTTGCGTTTGCACTCCTTGCTGGCGGTAGTGTGAGTAAGTCCACAGAGTTTGCAGCAGGGCACACAGTCATGGTTCGGAGTGGGGTTGGGGGTGTGACACTGCGCTCAAATGTTCCTGTGGGGATCGGGGCAGATGTCTTGACGGTGACCAAGTTCGCCGCACTGAGCACAGCACTGATATGTATTGCGGTAAGGGCGACAGCGAGTTAAGGCACTGTACGCCCTCACAAAGAATGGAACGTGAGGTCCGTCGAAAGTAATAAGTGCTGCATGCGACTTCCCGAGCATTCTGATGTCCAAGATGGGTGGGCCGGTGGTATGGATGGCCATGCGGAGTTCATGCGGGGTGGTGCCTGGGGTGATGCCCTGAATAACGCCCCGGGAAGTACCCGGGGGCGGCTTCATGTAGGCCGTAACTTCGTATGCAGTAGAGCCGAGTTGGATAGCGGTAAGGAAACGGAGGGCGTCAACGATGGCTTCATTGGGAGTGCTTACCGCAATGAGGTGGTTTTGGGCTTGGGGTTGTACCGTGACTTGGGAGTAGAACTGTGCGGCTGGTATGTTGCTGGCGACTTGCAGGCTGTTGGTTATTTGGTTCGTGGTCCAAGCTCCGACCCGAAGGCCCGAGCGCGGGCGTATAATTATCTTGTAGTCTGTGGCAGGCAGGCGGGGAACAGGCGGTGCACGGAAAGCGGCAGGGGGAACGCTGCGTTCAGGGCTTACTTGAGGCGTACTCGGATGGTTGTGGTTCTTGAGAGCTTGTCTTTGGTGTAGTACTTGTCTCCAGGGGTCGTCGCGTGGCAACGACCGTCCGCTCAGGGGGTCAAATGCTGGTGTGTCGGATGCTGATTCCATAGTGCTTGAAGAGGGCTGCATACGAGGCGCTAGATGTGCTGCCGGCGCAGCTGCCGGGAGCCGAGCGCGTGCCAAGAGCGCGGCGCAGCTGGGGCTTGCGAGCTAGGCCTGATAGGCCTAGCGAAGTGAGCGGCGTGGTCCGATTTCAAAGGGCGATTGCTGACCAGGGGTAGTACGGATCCTGTTGTGGGTGGTGTCCAGGTGATCCGCGTGATGTAGCGATCCTCGTGGTGTAGGTTTTACCGCGATAACTGAAAATTACCGGTCAATACAGCAATCAAGGCGGGAGCCGATGGGGAGCATGTATACATGACGCGGCCCCCTAGTGGCAGTCTAAGTGGAAGAGGGAAGAAAAAAAAAGATAACAAAAAATCAAACGCACGTGTGAGAGAGAAAAAAAATCAACTAAAGAAGGGTAATTGCTCGTTTCAGTGTCCCCTGGCAACACGGGGAAAAGAGGGGTTAAAAGAAGATGGGCCCATGCACGCATATTGCGCACATCTGGCCATACACATCCGTTCTAACAGATCCAGAGTCACGTGATTGAAACATGAGGGAATACTATACTTGGCTTCTGCTGGTGGGAGGAAAAATAAGGGCACACAAAAGCAGTCAGACACGGAGTTTCGACGGGAAATGAACATACAGTGCTATATAAAGAGGAGCAAAAAAAGACAGGGGTAAACAGGTCATGAAAAGAATCATAACAAAAGACAGGTGCACGCACATGACGCGCACCCGGATGAACTATGGCGGTCACACTAGTGGGAACGCGGGACTGCGTGGCGCGAGCTACTACTATAGAGCAGCGTGCAATGCTGTGACACTTGCCATCCCGTCGGAGTAGCTTACGTGATTTCTCCTCCAGCTAAACGACCTTTGGGAAAGTTCAAGGCCACCTTTGCGGACGGCCTTGGACGTTTGCGGCTTTCCTTGCTTCTTGATTTGATTTGTCGCATTACCATACCGCATCGCATCGCATGTAAGCAGAAAAAACTCCCACCTCTCCTCGCGGGAACCCCTGTGTAGATGCGACGCATAGGCGGAGCGGCGAAGGGAACGCGTTTTATAGCGCGCATAACGTTGAGGGGACTGCGTAAGCTGGTCCCAGTCGATGACGACGTTGGCGTACTTGTAAAGCGGCGTGGACTCTAGGTGTTTGAGCCAAGCGTGGATGTTGCTTCGCCGGAGAACGGCACACCGGTTATATGCGCAGCGCGCCCGAAGGAGAGGAAACCGCGGAAGAGAGAGTACTGCACATGCGCCGGCCCCAGCGCGTCTGCCGCGGCTATGACGCAACGTGCCGCGGCTATGACGCAACACAATCCAGCACAATCCACTTTAATCCAATCCAATCCAAATCCAATCCAACCGAATCCAAGCCAAGCCAAGCCAATTCAATCCAATCCAATCCAATCCAATCCAATCAAATCAAATCAAATCAAATCCAATCCAATGCCCCTCGCGAGAGAGTGTTCGTTATCGGAGAGGAGAGGGGGTGAGCGGCGGAGAGCGGCGGAGAGCGCAGCTCGCGCGGCGAGGAGAATGGCAGAGGGGTGGACAACGCCGACAACAACGACGACGACGCCGGAGGGACAAGGCGAGTGAATCAGATGCTCTGCATCTAATAATTCGCCTGGGGGACGCGTCGCATCCGATGCGCTAAACCAGGGTAGATCGAGAACGCAAATGCGACTTCCCGAACGCATGTATAGGGGCAGTCGCATCGCATTTCTCGGGTCGGCGAGGATGTTGGGAACTTTAGGCTTAGCATCGTGGCGGATATTTGATCGCCGCTGTCTGAACAACTGCGCATAACACTCCTTAACACAACTTTGCACCACACTATAAGCTCGTTTATATGGATACGACAGTAGCGTATCGAGTTTGATTTGTCGCATTATTATACCGTATCGCATCGCATGTAAGCAGGACAATTCACTTGGGCAACGCGTCGCATCCGATGCGCTAAACCTGGGTAGATCGAGAACGCAAATGCGACTTCCCGAACGCATGTAGCGGCAGTCGCATCGCATCGCATTTCTCGGGTCGGCGGGGGTGTTGGGAACTTTAGGCTTAGCATCGTGGCGGATATTTGATCGCCGCTGTCTGTACAACTGCGGATGACACTCCTTAACGCAACTTTTCACCGCACATATATCATCCCCCTTTTCGTATGCGGAATTTTATTTACGAGATAATTGCCGCTTGAACGATCTGCGCATAACACTCCTTAACACAACTTTGCACCACACTATAAGCTCGTTTATATGGATACGACAGTAGCGTATCGAGTTTGATTTGTCGCATTATTATACCGTATCGCATCGCATGTAAGCAGGACAATTCACTTGGGCAACGCGTCGCATCCGATGCGCTAAACCTGGGTAGATCGAGAACGCAAATGCGACTTCCCGAACGCATGTAGCGGCAGTCGCATCGCATCGCATTTCTCGGGTCGGCGGGGGTGTTGGGAACTTTAGGCTTAGCATCGTGGCGGATATTTGATCGCCGCTGTCTGTACAACTGCGGATGACACTCCTTAACGCAACTTTTCACCGCACATATATCATCCCCCTTTTCGTATGCGGAATTTTATTTACGAGATAATTGCCGCTTGAACGATCGGCGACCAAGACATCTGCCGTGGCCTGTTTTTATTCTTCCGCGCCGGTAGCGCCATCCTTCTGCCGTTCGCCGCACTGTGTGCCGCGGTGCTGGGTCGGACCGTCGAACCTCCGCCACCGCTCAACATAGGCGGCAGATATCTGATTGCCGCTTTTAAAATCAGCGCTGATAAGAATCCCTAGCAGAATTTTTCACCACACAAGCATCTACTTCCTTGCATGTGGAACTTTTTTTCGCAATCAGATTGATTCGGAAGAGTGGCGACAAGAATTGCTAGCGTGGACTGCGCCGGTTCGAGCCGCTTGGTGGGCCACGCGGACAGGCGCGTGCGCGCACCGCTTCCGAGGGCCGAAAACGCTTCACGATTGCCTGCTTTGTCCAGTTCTTGCGAACGACGCGCGGAATGCAGAAATTTAGCTCAGCGATCGTCGTAGTTGATTGGATGGATCGGGAAACGAGCCGCAGGTTTCGCTTCAGCCGCGGTAGACGCCAAAATGAACAAAGCCGGGAACTGGTAATGGCGGAAATGCGAACCACAACTCCCAGATATGACACAGGGCGCCGCTAGTCTCCAATGCGCATGCATGTAAACGCAAACGCGGCGCATTCGCCCGATTCGACGAACCAATGCGATACCCTTCTGTTGCATTCATGTAAACGCGCTTATAGCCCCGGTTGCCGCGTCAACGTGATCCAAAGGGTCCATGGACGTCTGCTGTGGACGCCAAAGGGTGGACGACTGCATTACCCTTCACAAGACTGGAACGTTGCGCCGGTACAAGCCGGAAACAACGATGTCTCCAGCGGATAGCGTGGTCGATTCTTGCGCTAGGTTTTTTACCTTTAAAGCCATATAATTACAGACCAACATAGGCGACATGCCGGACTTTCTTACGACATGGTTCTTTCTGTATTTCTTTTTTAAACATGGCTGAGTGTTTCTTTGCGGTTCTATTCTATCCCGCGGAAAGAATGCAACCGCCGTTCAACCCCATCCCGTGTGGAGAGAGTTCGCCAGCAGTTTTATTCTGCTTTCCACCTGGAGTGAACCTACAGGGCATCTGACACCGCGCTGGTTGCGGGCGGAATCAAACCACACCGGTAGGAAGAGAAAAGCTGTTGAACTCTCGAAGTACGCCCCACATTCCTTAGAGTGCATTACAGCGCGAAATTTCAAAATTTTGCATTATTTCTTGCTTGTTTTTTGCATTCAAGAAACGTCTTTCGTGGCTGGAATGAAGCTGAGGGAGGTACAGAAGGCGGGTTTTTCAAATTAGACAAAGTTGTATATTTTGTGATGTCCCCTTTACGTTATCGAGTGTGTGCCGCGCCGTCGAGCAACGACTTCAAAGCCCTCAGCGCTGATTCGCTGATGTACTTAACGCTGACCAATCTTGGTGAGGCAAAGCAAAAGGGGAGAGTAGGCTACTGGATACAATTTGATTGGCTCGGCTCGGATCTAACTGGATTGAATGGGTTTGCTCAAGAACGGGAGGGTAAGGATAGGCCTATCTAAAAATAACCGGGGGATGCCGGCATGCAAATACGATTGAGCAGCTGAGAGAGAGAGAGAGAGAGAGAGAGAGAGAGAGGAGAGAGAGAGAGAGAGGAGAGAGAGAGAGAGAGAGAGAGAGAGAGAGAGAGAGAGAGAGAGAGATCTTTAATGACGTCTGGCGATGTTAGCTGGGCTAAAATGCCTAACTTGCTACGCGAATTGATGACGTGATGAAGATGATGGCGATGATGTTCAAGAACTTGATGTGCACAAAGACGGCGAGCTATTCACAGTGACTGGTCTAGACCTGCGTGTTGCAGGTACTCTATCAGAGCTTTGGTAGCCCGTAAAGCACGTTTGGGACAAGCCCATGGGATGTTGCATTCTTAGATAAACAGTGTCAGCAGTGCAAAAATAGTTTCCGACTTACCAAGGACCGCCTAACCGTCCCGCGGATGCCCATTGCGTCAACGCTGCTGTAGTACGTATGTATTCTCTGTATTGCGTTCTGGGAGAATGTTTCTTGACAGCTTAAGCTTGGTTCATTAAAAGAAATTCCCAATGAGTCTCACGGAAACAACACCAAGAAGACTGAGAGGTGACCGCGCACGAATGGGGAGAATTTTATTCACTAGCTCAAGTTATCATCGACAGAAAAAAAGGCCCGTCGAAGTGAATACACTGCTCGGTTGAAATCGTTGACCAAAAGCAACCGGTTCACATACATTGCCCGTTTTATTAAAGCTGTATCAAGACCCCCTTGTGAGTGCCTGTTACTCAACGGGCATCACTAAAGCGTGGCAACGTAGATGTCAAAGTAAGTTGAAGTAATTTATTACTGAAATTTTAGATTGGGCAGAAAAATAAAGCTGATTGGTTGATTTCGATGAATCATTGATTAAAGTTAATTATTTTCTGGAATTGATTTAACTAATTCTGCTTCGAGACCACGGACAAATATCAGCTGTGCTTATGTGCTACTCAATATGGCGTACATTGTCGGATACCCAACTGGGTAGTACACCGGCTTGATGCAAAAAAGAACTCCGGTCACAGGCAAACATACATTTCCGCACAACTGATCGGTATTAGAAATGTTAAAGTTAATAATAATTACGTGCAGTGTTCTAGAAATATATGGTTAAAGCATGACAACAACAAAAAAATTTTTCCGACACCGGGAATCGAACCCGGGCCTCCTGGGTGAGAGCCAGGTATCCTAACCACTAGACCATGCCGGAGGGTATTGGCGTAGTGTCCGGGGTAGCCGGAACTCTTCCGACGGGGTTGAATTCTCAACCGGTCTCGCGTGATAGGCTGCGCGCGCTGAAGAACGTCGCGGATAACTGCACGCAAAGCCAATAACGTTAAACCGCGCGAGTAATCAACTGCTCATAGCGGGACGACAGAGGGTAAATTAGTTGAAGAAAGTGGTTATCGCCGTCCAAAGGCTTAGTTAAAAAGGCTAAAAAGACGTTTCGGCTTCCATACGGAAGCCTTGGCGATAACCACTTTCTTCAACTATGTATCTTTCACCCGACCAGACGAGTTTTCGTCAAACGTTTGATTCCAGAGGGTAAATTAGTACCATTTTTACGTCGAATTCTTGTACCCGTGCGGGCGGTGCTTATCGCAATGTAGATTCGGCAATCAAAATCATCATAAGAAATGTTAAATTAAAAATACATGAGATGTTGAAGAAATATAACAGGAGTAAAGCATCACACCACAAAAAAACTAGTTCCGACACCGGGAATCGAACCCGGGCCTCCTGGGTGAGAGCCAGGTATCCTAACCACTAGACCATGCCGGAGGGCATTAGTACAGTGTCCGGGGTAACCGGAACTTTTCCGCCGGGGTTGAATTCTCAATCAGTCTCGGGTGATAGGCTGCGCGTGCTGAAGAACGTCGCGGATAACTGCGCGCAAAGCCCATAACGGTAAACCGCCCGAGAAATCAACTGCTGATAGCGGGACGACAGAGGGTAAATTAGTACCATTTTTACGTTGAATTCTTGTACCCGTGAGGGCGGTGCTTATCGCAATGGAGATTTGGCAATCATAATCATCATAAGAAATGTTAAAGTTAAAATGCATGGGATGTTCTAAAAATATGACAGGGTTAAAGCATCACATAAAAATCTTGTTCCGACACCGGGAATAGAACCCGGGCCTCCTGGGTGAGAGCCAGGTATCCTAACCACTAGACCATGCCGGAGGGTGTTTGCTCTACGTCCGGGGCAGCTGGAACTTTTTTGGCGGGGTTTAATTTTCAACCGGTCTCGCGTGATAGGCTGCGCGTGCTGAGGAACGTCGCGGATAACTGTGCGCAACGCCAATAACGTTAAACCGCGCGAGAAATCAACTGCTCATAGCGGGACGACAGAAGGTAAATTAGTACCATTTTTACGTCGAATTATTGTACCCTTGCGGGCGGTGCCTATCGCAATGGAGATTTGGCAATCATAATCATCGTTACTCCTTGTTACTTTGTGTGGTCTTACCCACATTCAAATGCCTCGAAATTAAACACAACGATCACGGTCTCGCTCACTGGAATAGCAAATATCAGGGCAAATTCTGATTTGAAAGGAACTGCTAGGAGCCGAAACACCCTGACGAAATGTAACAGGTGTACTCCATTCCCAATGAAACACCTCACCCCCCCATCTTGTGGGAAAGTACATCTCCCCGCATCCTCACTCGTATATGTGGACACTCCCCCCGTCATGCTCGTTGTAACAGAGGCGACGACGGAGTGGCTGTCAGCTGTCTACTATATTGCTCACTGCCTTTTACGACGATTGGGATAGCCCCACAACCCCACTGCGCATGCGCAATCCCCTAGCGGCCAAGTCCCTAAGCAGTCCAGTAGGGGCAGCAGACGACATTCCCCACAGCTCCCGCACAAGCGGGAAGGGGTCGTGGTTGTATTTACATCGTTTGATTTTTTGTGTGTGCTCGTTGTGCGCGGAACAATGCCCACAACTTGTGCTACGTTCCGCTGTAACTCGGAGTGCCGAAAAGGGAACGGTGTCGGCTTCTATCGCTTCCCGTCGGCCGCACGCGATCGGCTACGGCGGCTTGCGTCGCTCGCGTCGGCTCGGCATCCTGGCGGATATTTGATCGCTGCTATCTGTGCAACTGCGAATGACAATCCGCAACACAACTTTTCACTACACTATCATCCCCTTTCTCGCATGTGGAACTCTATTTAAGTTATAACTGCCGTTTGAGCGATCGGTGACCGAAACATCTGCGTAGCCTGTTTCGATGCTTCCGCGCAGGTATCGCCATCTCTCGGCCGCTCGGCGCACCGCGCGCCGCGGCGACCGGTCAGCGTAGGCTTGCATCGCGGCAGATATATCTGATCGCCGCTTTTAAAATAAGCCCTGACAACAATCCCTAGCACAATTTTTCACCACACTAACACCTACTTTCTCGCATGTAGAACTTTTTAGCGATCAGATTGATTCAGAAGAGCAGCGACAAGCGCGGTTGCTACCGTGGTCTGCGCCGGTTCGAGCCGCTGAGTGTGCCGAGCTGGCAGGCGCGGCCGGCGTGTGCGCGGACTGTTTCCGAAGGCAGAAAACGCTTCACGATTGCTTGCTTTATCCATTTCTTGCGAACAAACGCGCAGAATCTACAAATTCAGCTCAGCGATCATCGTAGTTGACCATGGAGCAAAAACAGTGGGCGGAGCGACGCCGACGACGCATCTCATGCGCGCATCGGGCCGTCTCAAATTCACGCGTACGACTAGTCGTGGCGACAGTCGTAACGATCAGTCGCATGCGAATCGCGTGTACCAATCGTACATGTGTCCAGCGAACTGCCGGCCTTTGTTGAGCTGGCGATCGCACTTCATGCCAGACGACTCCAAGTACTGCTCGCTCTGCTACTCGGACGGCACACGGATCTGTCCGAGATTTCTCTGCCAGCCCTCATTCAGTGATAAGAAGCCGCCTGGTATTATGTGATGACCAGGGGCTGTCGTCTTAAGGCGTTATAACACCAACACAGAAGAAAAACTTCGGCTGCTCCTCGCCGTAATGTGGGATTGCCGTGCATATAACGAGAACACAGCCGGAGGAAACGCCGGCAAACCCTACAGCTTCAACTTCCGCTAGGCACGCTAGGTGGCAGCACACCGCAATGAAAGAGGCGGATTGTGCTAATCGGGGTGGTGACAATGATGATGATGATTACTACGATGGGGAGGCCGGGACACATGTGCGTACGAACCGAGGAAGTCTCGCACAGTAAAGATTAATCATTCTGTTGGCATTTGTAGTGCTTGTTGGGGGAACGAGCTGATGGGCAGACCTTGGACACACCAGCGCGAACTGACGAAGTACCTGAAGTTGTCAGAACGATGAACACGACTTCCTTATAAGCGGCATTTAGTTGAAAGCGAATGGTTTTTTCTTCTTGTTAAGTATTTTGGGTCTTGAAAAACTTCAAAAAAGGTGAGAAATCGAACAAAGCGCCTTCCTTTCAGTGAGAGTTCACTGTACGTAAAAGGTAGCACAGCAACTTTCCCTGTGGATGGGATTCGGTCGCTGTCTCTTTTACGGGCGCGGACAGCAGATTCGCTTCTTGTTTTGCTTGCGATAAGATAGGACGCACTCAACGCATGTCTGTGTGGCAGCTCTAGTATCTATGCCGATACGTCCCCGCTCTGCTCACTCTGTAACGTAAACACCAGGATATAGACCACCTCATACGTGAATGTGGGTGGTCTTCAGCGCCTAAAATCTCCCTCGTAGTGCGCTTGGGCCAGCCGATCTCTGTGATATTGAATTTGAGTGATGTATTCGGCCTCTAAACATTTCACGCGTTGCGTTGAGTCCTAAACACGTATTTCGTACCACCAAAGCCCGGCGGAATTGCCTGAAAAGTTCAGCACTGGCCCGGTGTCGCAAGCATGCAGATCATATATATTTCCTCATTATATTAATCATGTCACTCTTTTCCTAGTGTAGAGAACTTAAGGGGCTCGCCTTGTCGCCGTAACTCGCTCGCTGGACCCAAGTAGAGCTAGACGGCGTTCCGTCGTCGCGGCGTAACCCAGAGGCTTTGAGAGCCAAGCGGTTTATATAGTCATAAGCGTTCGAAACTCTTGAACCGCTGGCGCTTGTCATGTTTAGCGCAAAGAAAACTGTAGGCGCATTTGAGGCAAACATACGTAATTAAACGCCAGCGCCCGCGTTAATTTAGTTAGCAACGCTCCTTGGGTTGGTTTTTACGATAATAAGCGAAAAAAAAAGTTGCAGTGCAACGGCGGCACGTGCGGGAGGTAAAGCAAGCACAAAAAATTGGCCGCGTATCTGCTCCTTTCGTTGCAAATGTCGTCAAAAGACGATAGTCTTTGTAGACATTTGCTAGGAAATGCCACACCCCTTTGCTTTCCCGCTCACCTCTCATGCTGTTCCTGTACCGTCGCGCTCATCCCAAGGTAAATACACTAAAGGTTTGCGCAAGGCGACTTGAATTTACCGCGTTCCACTGCTAAAGCCGGGTTCCTCGATGCCAGCGCTGCAGTACGGCGGAGACGCGCGTGAATGGAGGCGGCCGACTACAAGGTTTATAGAAGCGCGTGGCCGTGCTCCACGTGCGTTCCAAGCAGAAAGTGGAAGCTAGCTAGTGGAACCTTTGGTTGCTGTTGCCGCGTGATTTTTCATATGCCGCCAGGAGGCGGCGTTTTCTTCAGTAGATGTAGAATATCATTTTTATCGAAGAACCAAGCATCCATGAATTTTTTAATATAGGAATACTGTAAATATCCCTTGTGTACTACTTTCCTGTCTTATATTTGCGTAATGTCTTGTTCTTGTTCAACAAAGTTGACAAGTATGAACATATAAACCAGGCTTACACGTTTACATTTGGCCTCGAGTATATAAGACTATTGCGCAGTAAGCAGTTTACTTTGGCCGGGTGGCTGAATCGAGTTACAGTCAGACAGACGGACAGACAGACAGACTAAAATTTCTGGGTTTAAGTAGCCCAAGAAAGACTATCGTCTTTAAAAAGAACAGAACTCCCACTGGCGTAGTTTCAGGCAGGGCGCGCGCGAACACTGGAAGGCTGGAAATTTGAATTGCATTGGGGGTAGCAGTGAGTGGATAATGGCGCTACAGCCCATTATGCACTGCACTCTGACAGCTTTCACATTGACGGTGGAACGGCTTTAAGTTTTTTTGCAACCGTTTCGCGTAGCAAGCCAGCCGTCTTTGCAAGCTTCATTTACTTTCTCTCTCTCTCTCTCTCTCTCTCTCTCTCTCTCTCTCTCTCTCGCTCTCTCTCTCTCTCTCTCTCTCTCTCTCTCTCTCTCTCTCTCTCTCTCTCTCTGACGATACAGATTCTCCGATAGTGCTGCGCTTCAAGCCGCTCGTCGTGGCGCGGAGATTGTGGCCTGATGGCTGTAATGTGATGGCGTGGTGAGGTCGTACCACAGTAAGATAAATGCCGCATCTAGAAATGCGGCATTTGGAAACTCGCTCATTTAGTAGATACTGCAGTATTAAGCAAGAGCAAGGGGGTAGGCATATGAACATAAAAAAAAAATAGTGGGAAAGTAAGAAACACACAACCATCAAGCGACGTGAGGAAGGACATCTATCGTAAAGTGGCAAATAAGCTCACTAAAAGAATGAAATAAAGCTAAAAATTGTTAGAAGAGAGAAAAAGAAGGTAGTGCACAGAGAATCGAAGCAGTGTAGTTTAAAATAACGCTAGAACCACACGCTTTCAAAATCAATCGGTTTGGTTTACTTTGGTTGCGCAGTGTCATGTACACCCCAGTGCCGTTTCATTCTGCTTTTTTAACTGCCTATTGACCTACACTTGATGGTCATCATCATCACCATCATCATCCTCGTCGTCGTCGTCGTCGTCGTCATCAGCCTATCTACGCCCACTGCAGGGCAAAGGCCTCTCCATGGATTTCCAATTATCCAGGTCCTGTGCTAACTGCGACCAATTTATCCCCGCAAACTTCTTGATCTCATCTGCCCATCTAACTTTCTGCCGCCCCCTGCCACGCTTGCCTTCCTTAGGGATCTACTCCGTACCCTTAATGACAAATGGTTATCTTGCCTTCGCATTCATGCCCTGCCCACACCCATTTCTTCTTCTTAATTTCTACTAATATGTCCTTAACACGCGTTTGTTCCCTGACCCACTCCTCTCTCTTCTTGTCCCTTAAAGGGGTACTGACGCCAATTTTCGGCGTTGATATTATTGCACAGTTCGCTTCCTTTACTCAACAGAATACCCTGGCTGAAATATGAGCGGCCTGCGACGCGAATACTTTAATTGGATCTCATTTATCGCGCCGACGGAACAGCACGCGGAGCGGCACTCAGCAAATGGACATCAGCGTGACATCATCCCGTGGTAGCCAAAAGAAGTGACGCGGCAGCGCTCGTCAAAAACTCGTGACGTCACTTCACGCGCGCGGCCCCGCGAGCGGCGGCTGGGTGCCGGCGGATTCACAAACGGCTGCACGTAGCCAGAGATACAGGCATAACCGCTGCCCAGAAAGGCACTGTTGGCAAAAATAAAGTTCCACACACGGGAAAGGAAGCGATAACACAGTCCGGAATCGCAAAAGAAGTCACCATCAGGACTTTTATTAAAAGCGGTCATCGAATTTCCGCCACAATGGTACGCCTAGCACCTTCAGACAGCTCAGCCGTTCAGCTCCGGCGGCGGCACGGTCGAAACAACGCTTTGACGTCCGCACAAAGCGGTGAGGTCATGCCGGGATGCTGTCATATGCGCCTTTCGGGCTGAAAGCGCGGGAAATTGAAACAAACGATTTTCAGGCCGTTCAATGTAATTAATTATCGTGCGCTGAAGTATTTAAAGTGTTGTTTCGGGTTCGCCAGACCATTAAGAATCGATAAAAGCAATAAAAATGGAACATAAAATTTTCGTTTCAGTACTCCTTTAATGTTACATCTATCATCTTCCGTTCCATTGCTCGCTGAGTCGTCCTCAATTTAAGTTGAACCCTCTTAGCGAGCCTCCAAGTTTCTGCCCCGTAGGCGGGTACCGGTAAGATGCAGCTGTCATACACTTTCCCCTTCAGGGACAACGCTAGGCTGAGAATTCCTGCCGAATGCACTTGATATCGCCAAGCAAAGCGGGAAACTGTAGACATTCGCCGACGGAATGCCTACAGTATGAAACCTTAAAATTTCTTTTGTGCCACCTGCCAGTGGGTTGACCGCGGCTTCACTTATATTTCATTAAAGCGAAGCTTTCTATTCGTCAGTGATGGCGTTCTATGTGCGCCAAAACGCACTGCAGGAAAGCCGCCTTTACGCAATGATTGTCACAAAATGGCGACGATGATGATGATCATGGTGATCATGATACGCGAAGACACATCAAGCGCATCAAAAGGGAAAAAAAAACTGTGGTTGGTTCCTCTGGTATTGGAACTGGTAAAACGCGAAATTGAAATGTGCAGTGAAATCTGCAGCTCAGCATGATTTGCGGGTCGGCGGCTGTCTTGTGGGTGTGCTTGGCGAGTGACGTCCTGCTGGCGGGTCGCTTCGACAAAGGTGTACTGGCGTCATTTCGTGACAGATATGACGTCAGTGAAATCTTGGTGTATCGCGGCATAAAACACTTTCGTGTTAAAATATAAAACCTGAAAACGAACAACCCTAAGTATAACGTACTCTTTAGTACTAAAGGTTGCTTCCCCGCAAGAAGACCGCGTGTGCAGGGGTGCACCCTTTACAGGCCACTTGCTTCGTTGTACTGGCGTCACTTCCGTGACGGATATGATGTCAGCGAAATCTCTGTGTATTCGGGAATAAAACACTTTCGTGTAATAAAAACGCTTCCCGTGTTCGGATTCGAACCTGGGTCACTCGCGTTATGAAGCCAACGTCTATCCGATTGCGTGACATTCTGACACGGTCGGAGCAGTAGAAGCTTTCTGGGCCTCACTGATGGCGTTCGATATGGGATCGAAAGACCGAACCATCAACGTCCAAACCCTATCTTCATTCCTGATCGTTGACGCTTTGGACTTTGAGCATTGAGGCATGGACCATGATCGTTGGGCTTATGGCATTTGCTTTGACTCTGGTTGCATGGGTTGCAAGGTATGGTGTTCGTATCTATGTTGCTAGACGAAGGGGCGCTCAGTTTTTCCTGGCGTTACGTTGATTGCCTCCTATACTTATTTTGGTTAAGGGAAGACGCGCCAGTTCTAATTGTTCTCGATTTTGATTGATCTCGGAAGGAACATGGCTGCGGAAGCTACCCACGGCAGGAGAGCCGCCGCATTTTTATGATGATGCTCTGTGAAATACAATCAGAATGAAAATGCGGGCCTAAAAACGTGCATGAATGACAGAGCGCGAGTGTCATAGCAAAAATGAAAGCCCCTTTCTTATAAGAGAGAAAAAGAGAGATAGGAACACTTTTATTGAGTCCTGTGGTTTAGCACTGGCCGCCGGCTGAAGTCTGGCGGCGACGGTGGCAGCTCTTGTGACCAGGAATGTTTGCACGTCCAGGTCCGAGCTACCCAGCGCACGCTCCCACTGCGCATCACTACTTACATACTGGAAGGGGTCTTGGGGGAATGCGCACGTGGAGTGGACAAGTGTCGCGGGGGCGCCACAGAGGAGGAAATTCGATTAGGGATATTGAGTGGGGCACATGCATGCGATGGAGTACTGCCCGACAAGTAAGAGTATTCGATTGCAAGAGTCGCCAAAGGCGTTCCTAATAGTTGATGAGCCTTGGATGAGCGGGGAAATAATGGCGGCGGGCGAGGCGGTAATGCACGACGATGTCGTGATAGATTATTCGCGGTCCCTCGCGGATCGGGCACCATGGTAGGGGGTGATGCTAGCCCCGGCACGGATAGTAAGCCCTCATGCCATCTTAAGAGAAAAAAAGGCTCAAACGCGAAGCTAAGATTACTTCTATGCAACCACACAAAGTCCAAGTCCAAGATCCGAACTCCTTCGACCGTGTCGCAATGGTGCAGTCGGTCAGACGTCGGCTTCATAACGGGAGGATGGATGGCAAAACCGACCAAAAGCTACATTTTTTTATAACAGTGCCAAATATGTAAACACTCTTCGAGAACATCCCAACGAAGCGTCATCCTCAGATGCGCACAAGAAGTCATTTAAAAATGGCTCCAAATTGGGCGCCATTTTTAAATTACTTTTTGTGCGACGTGGTGGCGCGTTATAACGCGCCCCCACGTGTCCCCGCCAAGCCGCTGCAAGTTTCGTGTTACGCACAGTGGTATTTACATCGTCACTTTTTCTTTTAAAATGCGGAATAACGTTTCTTTTTAAAATTACCTACAAATATGGTGCATATGCACTTAAAATGCGGAATAACATTTATTTCTGTAATTGCATACAAATATGGCGCATAGATACCTGGATTTTTCTATAGTTGAGTATATGTCACAATCGCGCTGCGTTAGTTGAAGTAACATTGCTCATGTGTGGCGAAACGTTTGTTTACGTCAGGCCGGTCATCTATCATTGTGTCTGCGCGCACAAATTGGTTTCGTTTTCGACAGATTAGAGTGATATTTAACGCCTGAAGTTCACTCCGTAAGCGGCATTGCGTCGCTTTTCTCAGAATCCGCCCAAGAAGCGACAATTTGGAAAAATGAAACAAAAGCATTGAAGTGGAATTTCTCGAAACGCCATTTCCGCTGAGAAAAGGAACGTTTTCTCTTCAACTAATTGATTGATTGTAGGGTTTAACGCGCCGACGCAACGCAGGTGATGAGGCGCGCCGTAGTGGAGGGCTCCGGCTTAATTTTGACCACCTGGGGATCTTCAACGTGCGCCGAAATCTCGTACACACGGGCGTTTTCGCTTTTCGCCTCCATCAGAAAAGCGGCCGCCGCGGCGGGAATCGAACCCGCGACCTCGTATTCAGCAGCGCAACGCCTTATCTAACGAGCCACCGCGGCGGGTTTTTCTTCAACTATCTTTGTTCCCAAAACCATGTCGTGGTCAGTTGTTTATCAATGCTACATACACAATCTGAACAAGAATAAGATGTTCTCACTTAAATTTGTTTTTTTATTCCCGCTATTATCTGTCGAAAATGATTCATATTTGTGTTTCTGCTATTTAAATATTTTTTAAAAAGTCAACGGTTAGTGCCACCATTACCATTCTGGTTCAGAATAAAGCTTGAGGCATTTAACATATACAATGTTTCAGCCATGTATCTCTAAAGACTTTTCTGAAAATGTTCCTTCAGCCGAGAATAAAAGCTAAAAAAGCTCCAGAATTTTATTTTTAAAATCAATTAACAAGTCTGTGTGAAATTTTTCACACCGTTAGATGATATCTGTTATACACACCCTCCAAATATGAAGTTGATTTTTCAAGAAGCAGCGAAGTTACCGCAGACGTAGTTGGACACCTACGTCCACTGTCCCCTCCCCTCACCCCCCATAATTGAAGCGAGGGGAGGTTCGATTCAGACAACGCGAAACGTGTTTTTCCTTGGGACTCTCCGCGTTTCATCATCGTCATCGTCATCGTCACGTCATCATCTTGCGTTTTTTAGGGAAACCCATTTTCTAATGTTGGCTTTCCGGTGGTGTGTTCTCGTGTTACGATCTACGGCGCAAGTGAGGCATAGACAGCTTCGCTTTAAAACCAAACAGGCCGCGATTACACCGACCTAACAGAAATGACAATGCACGCCAAGTGATGGCGAGACCGGAGGAGAAATCTGTATCGAAAGAAAGAGCGGCTTCTCGGGAAGCATATTAACACCTGCTGGCTTCTCCGTCAAAATGTGGAGGCGGAATAGGAGGACCGTAAAGCGCGGGACACATGGACGACTGGGGCATGCGATTCGCATGCGACTGATCGTTACGACTGATCGTTAGGACCGGTTTTGGCGTCGTTCGCTGGTCGGAGGAGGCTCACGACGTGCGACTGGCAAGCCAGATGCAGTCGTGCCATCGTTGCGATCGTCGTGCGGCCACGGCCAATGAGCGCCCGAAGGTGTGATCGCTGAGAAAGTTTCCTTCAAAGCCCCGAGGAGGCGCCAGTGGCAATTCCAAGTAATTTGTGGGGAGCAGCTCTCCGCCGCCGCTGCCGCCGACCCGCGCGCTCTCCGCCTGGTAGACACATGTTGCCAGCGGTACCTACAGCATGGACGAGCGGAATCATGTGTGCTAAATGTTCCCATACCAGGGCTTGAAATGGGCTAGTTGGTTTCTTACTCGGAACATGCTGGCGCTAGGCGGGACAGACGACGAATACACACAAATGGAGCGCACACTACCAACTGATTTATTAATCACAACAAACAACTTATAAAGGGAAAATTCAGATGACGTGAAAGGTGGAGTTAATCAATCTCGCTGAATGAATACAATATTGTCATGCGCATGCGCTTGCCTACGAACTGTCAAGTAGTGCCAATCTCAGTTGTCGACAGTGCAATCGATGGCGAACTGATACAGTCTTTTTGTTTTCGAATGGCGTAAGCTTCCCATATCTCGCGGGTGATCGTTTCTGAAGATTCAAAGAGGATCGTGGTGCTTTCGAATTTCGCAGAGCACCCATGTCTAACGCAGTGGGCAGCCAAGTGCCCCGCGAGATCACCCGCGAGATATGGGAAGCTTACGCCATCCGAAAAAAAGAAAAAGACTGTATCAGTTCGCCATCGATTGCACTGTCGACAACTGAGATTGGCACTACTTGACAGTTCGTAGGCAAGCGCATGCGCATGACAAATATTGTATTCAATTCAGCGAGATTGATTAACTCCACCTTTCATGTCATCTGAATTTTCCCTTTATAAGTTCGTTTGTTGTGATTAATAAATCAGTTGGTAGTGTGCGCTCCAGTTGTGTGTAATTCGTCGTCCTTGTCCCGCCTAGCGCCAGCAATGTTCCGAGTTCCCATACCACTGTACTGAACATATAAAAATGCAATGTATAACGGTAATAGCACTATTCATTTTCACTTCAAGTTGATAAATGTTTTTTTCCTGCTCTTGCGCTGCTGAGCACGAGGTCGCGGGTTCGATTCCGGCCGCGGCGGCCGCTTTCTGATGAAGGCGAAAGCAAAAACCCCGTGTACGAGATTTGGCGCACGTTAAAGATCCCACAGGTGGTCAAAATTAATCCGGAGCCTCCACTACGGCGCCCTCATCGCCTGCTAATTGCGTCGGCGCGTTAACAACCTACATCAATCAATCAATCAATTTTTCCTGCTCGGATGTCTCTTACACATACCCAAATCGGCCTGAGTGCGCCTAAACAGGGAGGCAACCACGGAGCAAAAACAGTGAACGCAGCGGCGCCGACGACGCATCGCACGCGCGCATCGGACCACGTGTCTCAAATTCACGCGTACGACTAGTCATGGCGATAGTCGTAACGATCAGTCGCATGCCAATCGCATGCTGTAGTCGTCCATGTGTCTCGCGCGGGGGACACATGAGAGGAGAGGGACGTGTAACCGCGCGCGACTCCGCCCTCTGGAAACCGGTTTGGCGGCGGCCAGGAGCTCGCATGAAGGCTACAGGTCCGGTTTGGGAGAGGGGAAAAATTTCACCATCTTCCGCAGGGTTGTCAAATAGGTGCATTGATAGCTTGCTGACTAGTCGGCCTCATTCGACGAATCACCCACCGCCGTCAAGGCTTAAAGGAGCCATGAAGAGAAAATTAACTTTGTAATTTGAAAGAACTAGATTCAATATCTCACTCAGCTCCATTAGAGCCCAAAAGAGTTTTTTAACGAAAAAAAAGCAAGAAGTATTTAAAAAACTTTCAAATTTTGCGCCATGTGACCGTTTGAGAGATAGTATACGCACCCCAAATAAAATTCAAAATTTTCAGTGCGTTAACTGCACGTTAGCCATTCAAGTGATACGGTCAATGAACTAGAGGCCCCATTACAGACGTCCAGTCATGTGTCGTTGCAACAGGTCAGTTAGGCGGCCCCAATCGCACACAAGGTTCCATGACGTCATAGAAAGTTGCGGGAAATTGGCTTGGTGGCGCGAACCTTCCACACGTTTGCTTTCATCTCCGTTATTTGTTCAAGATTGCGAATATTGGATCATTGTTATCGGACAAAGCAATCTCTAATTAAACACAACTTTTATTTAATTCATGGCCCTAAGGTGCGCGACACTGTAAGCCTAGTACAGGCTCTCTAATAAGTCGCATAACATACGGCACGCCGTATCTCACACTAAAACCTGCTGAAAGTAGAATAAAGCCTCATACTGAGAAGTTACAAAATGGCACTTGGGCTACTATCACCACGTCAACAATCGTTTCCAACAACTCGGGGTTCACAACACCCTTGGGCCTCGAGGCGAGCCAAAAGACGCCTCCTGACAACCACCGGTCGCTCAATATTAAGTCGTCTCGGCTATCCCTCCCCCACCGGGAACATACTCTTCAACGCATTCCACCAGCTATCCGCGTCACATCACTGTCTTCCCTATACCCCGCCATATGCACCCAACGTATAACCAAGGCCGCCGCAAGGCGCGGGCTGCCCCCTCTACGTCAAGTACGGATCTCGGGACGACACTCGATACGTGGATGCCTCTCCATACTCCTCTCACTCAGCCCACACGTCAGCCGTTGCGACTCCACAGGAAGTCTTGTGAACTCAGCTACCTACCCCTACAACAACATAACAACAGCAGAAATTGCAATTGCCTTGGCCGCCCAACCGATCTAGGTACGTGACGATCCTGACAGACTCCCGACCGCTTGCGCCACACCAAGCTGGACGAATCTCGCCCTTGCCCTCCGCATTCTTGCCCAACGTATCAGCGCCAATTCCCGATATCCGCATCGTGTGGACACCGGGTACACGGCTCTCCCTGGGAATGAGGCGGCCCACGCCTCTGCCCGCGCCCTCAACCCCGGCACCCACGGGAGCTGACGACCCAAGTGCTTCTCCGCCCATACCCCTCCGCTACGCTGACATCCTAGCCATTTACGCCGACAACGCCAGCATTCTCCCACCCCATCCGAACCTTCCAAAGACCGACGAGTGCATCTTACGGCGGCTGCAAACCAACACCTTTCCCCATGGCACACGCCTTCATGCTATGTATCCTGCACAGTACTCTCCAAAGTGCAAACACTGCCCATCCCCATGCACCCTATACCACATGGTGTGGGAGTGCCACCTAACCCCAACTCTACTCCCCCTTCCCAACCCAACCCCTGAGCAGTGGGAGGGCCAGCTGGCTAGCGGCGACCTGGGTGACCAGCACAGCTGATATCCCGGGCGCAACTGGCCGCACGTGCCCAGGGCCTCCTGGACTGAGGACGCCCCCCACAAGAGAGGAACGGCTCAACTAACTCCGTCCAGCTCAATAAACGTTTTCACCACCACCACCACTTCCCGTGGGGAACCTGAGTAGTATGCAAGCAGCCATGGGGTCGACTCAAGTTCCCATTAGTTTTCAGTTCGATCCGCTTGCGGGAGGGGCGAGACCGGAGGAGAAATCTGTATCGAAAGAAAGAGCGGCTTCTCGGGAAGCATATTAACACCTGCTGGCTTCTCCGTCAAAATGTGGAGGCGGAATAGGAGGACCGTAAAGCGCGGGACACATGGACGACTGGGGCATGCGATTCGCATGCGACTGATCGTTACGACTGATCGTTAGGACCGGTTTTGGCGTCGTTCGCTGGTCGGAGGAGGCTCACGACGTGCGACTGGCAAGCCAGATGCAGTCGTGCCATCGTTGCGATCGTCGTGCGGCCACGGCCAATGAGCGCCCGAAGGTGTGATCGCTGAGAAAGTTTCCTTCAAAGCCCCGAGGAGGCGCCAGTGGCAATTCCAAGTAATTTGTGGGGAGCAGCTCTCCGCCGCCGCTGCCGCCGACCCGCGCGCTCTCCGCCTGGTAGACACATGTTGCCAGCGGTACCTACAGCATGGACGAGCGGAATCATGTGTGCTAAATGTTCCCATACCAGGGCTTGAAATGGGGCTAGTTGGTTTCTTACTCGGAACATTGCTGGCGCTAGGCGGGACAAGGACGACGAATAACACACAACTGGAGCGCACACTACCAACTGATTTATTAATCACAACAAACAACTTATAAAGGGAAAATTCAGATGACGTGAAAGGTGGAGTTAATCAATCTCGCTGAATTGAATACAATATTTGTCATGCGCATGCGCTTGCCTACGAACTGTCAAGTAGTGCCATCTCAGTTGTCGACAGTGCAATCGATGGCGAACTGATACAGTCTTTTTCTTTTCGGATGGCGTAAGCTTCCCATATCTCGCGGGTGATCGTTTCTGAAGATTCAAAGAGGATCGTGGTGCTTTCGAATTTCGCAGAGCACCCATGTCTAACGCAGTGGG
Source organism: Haemaphysalis longicornis (assembly GCA_013339765.2). Classification (NCBI taxonomy): domain Eukaryota; kingdom Metazoa; phylum Arthropoda; class Arachnida; order Ixodida; family Ixodidae; genus Haemaphysalis; species Haemaphysalis longicornis. The sequence continues at coordinate 107,220,403 of CM023455.1, read as the reverse complement.
CAGCCAAGTGCCCCGCGAGATCACCCGCGAGATATGGGAAGCTTACGCCATCCGAAAAGAAAAAGACTGTATCAGTTCGCCATCGATTGCACTGTCGACAACTGAGAGGGCACTACTTGACAGTTCGTAGGCAAGCGCATGCGCATGACAAATATTGTATTCATTTTCAGCGAGATTGATTAACTCCACCTTTCATGTCATCTGAATTTTCCCTTTATAAGTTGTTTGTTGTGATTAATAAATCAGTTGGTAGTGTGCGCTCCAGTTGTGTGTAATTCGTCGTCCTTGTCCCGCCTAGCGCCAGCAATGTTCCGAGTTCCCATACCACTGTACTGAACATATAAAAATGCAATGTATAACCTAATAGCACTATTCATTTTCACTTCAAGTTGATAAATGTCATCTTTTTCCTGCTCTTGCGCTGCTGAGCACGAGGTCGCGGGTTCGATTCCCGGCCGCGGCGGCCGCTTTTCTGATGAAGGCGAAAAGCAAAAACACCCGTGTGTACGAGATTTCGGCGCACGTTAAAGATCCTCAGGTGGTCAAAATTAATCCGGAGCCCTCCACTACGGCGCGCCTCATCGCCTGTGTTGCGTCGGCGCGTTAAACCCCACAATCAATCAATCAATTTTTCCTGCTCGGATGTCTCTTACACATACCCAAATCGGCCTGAGTGCGCCTAAACAGGGAGGCAACCACGGAGCAAAAACAGTGAACGCAGCGGCGCCGATGACGCATCGCACGCGCGCATCGGACCACGTGTCTCAAATTCACGCGTACGACTAGTCATGGCGATAGTCGTAACGATCAGTCGCATGCCAATCGCATGCTGTAGTCGTCCATGTGTCTCGCGCGGGGGACACATGAGAGGAGAGGGACGTGTAACCGCGCGCGACTCCGCCCTCTGGAAACCGGTTTGGCGGCGGCCAGGAGCTCGCATGAAGGCTACAGGTCCGGTTTGGGAGAGGGGAAAAATTTCACCATCTTCCCGCAGGGGAACCCTGAGTAGTATGCGAAGCAGCCATGGGGTCGACTCAAGTTCCCATTAGTTTTCAGTTCGATCGCGGCGTTGCGGGAGGACAATGAGAGCGGAGCGCGCGCGCGCGTCATTTATACCGTGGAGTTACAGTGGCGCCCCAAGCGGAGTAGGCAGCGGCTTCCGTCTCGTCTCTAAAACTAAGCTGCTTCGCATTATCGCGCGAGGAGCCGCAGGTGTTGCCATTCGTTGCGCAATCTCGAAGAGGAGAGGAGTTTCTGAGAGGAGAGGGGGAATGCCGGAGAGGAGCGGAGGAATGCCTCGCATACTACTCAGTGTTCACCTCGTGATGAATTCTTTGGTTGGCCAATACCTAGGGGCATCCTGCCACAATCATCATTAGCGGTGCCTGGCCAGGCATAGAGTTAATAGGCCAGGTATGCGCAGTGGGAATGTGGACGCCGCACAACGGCGCCCACACAACGGCGGAGGGAACAGGCTCGACCATAAGCTGCTTCCCATCTAAAACGCGCGCCGGAATGCGTCGCTCTCCACACATGTGTCCCCCGTTTCAAGCGGGGTACATATATAAAAATATATGTCTGTCCGAGCAATCTGGTTTCCAATGCGGCGCGGCGAAATATCTAGCAGATTGGATGCGCGCGGGAGCGGCCGATGGGGCAGGTCATTCGGCAGCCAAACCGGTTCTCGGGGCGGGGACGCGTGTTTTTCCGCTCATGTGTTTAAACCTTAGACTTCATAAGAGGCACACGAACAGATGCCAGAGGCAAATAGAAACGGAAAAGATTTTTCGTAATTCTCACGCTGTAAAAATTGTCGTGCAGCTGTTTTACCTTTATTTTTCTTAAATAACTTTAAGACGGAGCCGAGGCTATAGGCGGGTATCGCCTGTAAGAACGACTTTCCGCAGCCTGGGCGGGAGGAACATAGCGGTGGTGGACCTCGTGTCGAGTTGCTATGGCTACACTCATATGCCACACGGTGCTGTCCTCGAAACACATTAGTGCGGTAGTGCGTCTCCTATTTTTAACTTAGTTATTTGTTCCTTGTTGTTGCGCTGGCTACCATAAGGATTTTTGCAAGCAAACTGATGAGGTAGTGCATTACAGTGATTTGCACTGAAATAAAGTAAATAGATTGATACAACGGGATGTAAAGTAAAATAAAAAAAACCTACATGACAGCCGTGTTTTATTTTTTGGATAATTAGATGGTTTTACGATAGATAGTTTTTAAATAGATAGTTATCGTGTGACGAACAATCAACGTAACTCGTAATAGGTTGGCAGCACGCACAACATCCATGTACACGTACCACCTACCAATGAGAGACAAACTTTATTTCACAAAACGTTTGTTTTGCGCAAACGTTTTAGGCCCAAGAGCTGCCAATATTGAGAGAGCACACATAGCCGTTCAATTTGGAAACCGTAGTGTTACAGTGGAAAGCGCGGTAAAAGTCTTCGAACGCCGACATGAAGATATCCACTTCCAAGCCATAGGTCTGCAACTTACTGAGAGGATCCGGGCACAAAATGTAGTGCACGAAGCTCATGTAAAACAGTTGGCTCCACGTCACGTCCCAGGCCCCAGACGGCCGAACTAGACTGTCCCAGTCGGCGCTGCGAGCTGCGTCGATACTCGTGGCCACACTAAGCCACATGAGCTCGGAGAGCCACTCAACCATCGAACGAGTATTCTCCTGGATACAGCGACCGTATTCCCGGAGTACAACGTTACTGACTGGGCCCCAGTCGCCCTGAAAGATGAAGTTCCAGAGGGCGTCCGCGATGTAGGGACCCACCGTCGACGCCAGCAGCAGCGGGTCAGTGGCGTTGACCAGTGGCAAAGCAGTGTAAACGTGGGTTGGCACAACAAAGACGCCCTCGGTGAAGCTACCGTTCCTATCCAGGAAGTGCTTTGAGAAGCCCTCCGAGACACCCCAGTTCATCATTTGATGCCTCTGGGTTCGAAGCACGTAGGCGTGAGCGGCCAGTTCCGCACGGGCGTAGTTTGACGTCATCGTCGGGATGGGCAAGCCTTCCGGAACGACCTGAGAAGGGAGGGCCACTCTCATCCCGCTTAACGTCGTCTCTAGTCTTCGGAAGTCATCGCTTTTCATGCCACTCTTTACTCTAGTCAGCACGGCTCTAGCGATGAGCCTGAATGCTTCGACGACAGCGTCATCCTGGAACTTGCTTCGGAAATCTGAGACCCGGTCAAGGACCCAAAGCGGAAGCAGTTCATTGGCTCGTTTGCGGCATTCCATGTTTCTAGCTTCGCTGGTGTTGCCATGCAAAATGAGTCTCGATGCTAACCTCACAGAGGCCGTCACTAGCGCCGATGTGAGCGCCAACACACGCTGACCAGGCTCTAGGATGTGGGAAAACCTGTCCCTCAGCTGTTGCAGGGGAACGCCTTGAACGTTGACGTTATCAGAGATCTCAAACACGCCGAGCATCTCCTTCCATTCGGCCGCTCTTAACTCCGGGTGGATGTCACCGAAGGAATCCAAGGTGTACTTTTCGGTCGCGGTCGTCGTTGAATCAGTCACCTGACTGAGAAAGGCGTCCACTTCTTGCAGGGTAAGCTTGAGGGAGAAATGATGGTTCACCACTTGAAGCGCGTCCCCCTTGAGCTCGGACACCATGTTCGTCCGAGGGTGTTTCGGGAAGAGTCTCTAGTGGCGCCAGAGACACCTCTAAATGCACAGTCCAATTACTGCCTGTTCCCATACCGAATTGGATTAAGGAAGGCAGTCCATATTTTAGAGAGAGATCGATGATAAGGGCGACAAGACGCTGTGCCGTGGGTGATGATCTTGGTGGGCTGGTGGCCTCGAGCAGCACGTCCGCCGCCGCTCGCCCATGCGGCATGTTTTGGACCTCGTCACGGGACAGACAAGCACGGTGGTAGGCGGCAACGGCTCTTCCGGCCTCGGTGTTAGGGGAGCCGTCGACGGGGTCCGTGTTGACAACGGGTCGTCCGGTGCGCCCGTCTCGGGTGAGGATGTTCAAGTAGCAAGTGTGGAAGGCGATCCTTTTGCAAGGATCGACGCTCTTATTGGCGCCGGCGAAGATGTCCTTGAGGACTCCCGGACAGCAGAACGTGGGACCTGCCGAGATGCTGGAGCGGAGTCTTGTCGAATATGGAGAGCAGTATGATGATGGCCAGCATGGCTACCACGGTACCCACGAAGGAGCAGACGAAGCCCCGGGAAGCGGTTCCCGCGCTGTTGGTGTTTCTGAAGCTGGTTGGTTGGTCGGGTCGGCTTTCCTTTCCCATCCTTGACGAGGAGAAAACAACAACTGGGAGGTAGGGCTCCTTATTTTAGCCGCTGCCGCGCAAGGAGGCAGCTGGATTAATGGCGCCGTACGTCGCTTCTGCTTCTTCTCCGGGTGCGGGCGCACGAAGCTCGTGTGTTGGGAATTGGCTGCAGACATCGTCTGCCGACGACAACGACGACGACGACGACGACGACGACGACGACGATGATGATGATGATGATGATGATGATGGCACCCTCATAGTTTTTTGCACGTACCCGCAAGGGGGAATTGACCAGGGCTAACTCAATTGCTGAAAGGCCGTGTTTAGAGTGCCGTCCGACGGTATTATAAGCATTCCACTATATCGACGTCCACCTGTGTTTTGTGACAACTTTGCCGCGTCTGGCAGTACACCGCTCTAGATAACGTAGAGCTAGGCAACCTAACCTAAACATAACATAAGATAACCTAACGCGCACAAAGAAATCATTTAAAACACCAAAACTAACCTGAGGCATAAAAATACACTTCAATTATTAATGAAAAAAAAAAAAACCGAGGCAAGAGCCTGTCTCGAACCACCGACATTGGGATCGAGAAGCTAAGAAGGATCCTCTATACTACAACGACAGACGCTTTGGACGGTGCTAGCTTAGTCTTAAATATTCGAATGTCGTCGGACGGCACTCTAGACACTGCGTTGCTGAAAATCGTCTGCCAAAGGGGATATCGCGGCGAGCTTAGGTAGGTTTTTTCCTCACTTTTTTATAATTACTTCCAATGGTGTACAATACAATCAAGTTAGCATACGGACCAGGGTCTCAATGTCAAAAGACTGCAACGGAACCCTTGATTAATTATTGTAAAATAAGAAAAAGCGCAGAAAGCAGCAAGAAAACGAAAGAAAAAGTAACTAAAAAACAGGTAATTAAAAAGAATGAACACAGCTTAGGTAACGCACAAGCAAAATAAGAAAAAGCAAGGAACTCCGTCTAACAAAATGTAGAGCAAAAATAAGTGCTGCACGTTATTAGCGCAATCGTAATTCAAGAAAGGTAAAAAAAAGGTAGGGGGAAAACAGTACATAAACTGGGCACTACACTGTACATACAATCTAGCTCAACACACAGGACACTAAGATAATGTAAGAAACAGTAACAAAGAATTGCAGATTATAAAAACCGATGACGTTCGTCGTTTCCACAAAAAATATTTAACATGTGTTTGAACGATACAATGGAGATGATGACGATAGTTCTGCCGAAAGGCTGTTCCAGAATGCATTAGCTGATAAAGCGAATGTCATTTGACCATAGTTAGTGAGGACTATGGGTAATAAGTAATTTTCGTTGGCGAGGAATCTGGTGGAGTTGGTTATTTTGCAACAGGTGGCTTTCAATAAATTGGTACGAAGAATTATTAACACGCAGTTGAAACAAAAAAAGTGGTTATGTTATTATAGAATAAATTTTTAACGGATAGGACATTAATCTGTTGAAGAAAAACACAAGCGTTAGCGCGGAATGAGCTGTTAGTAATGATACGAATAGCCTGATTTTGAATATGTTATAGCGGTGCCAGATGACAATCATGAGGGTTAACCCATGTAACGATACCATATGTGATGTGACTGTGTACGAAAGCAGAATAAAGATACAGAAGTGATTGGCGTGAAACGAATGGGCGGGATTTGACAAGTACTCGAATGCCAAAAGCTGTCTTATTTCTGTGGGAATCAATGTGTTTCCGATGCGAGCCGATGAACACTCCAAGAAAAAGCACACTGTCACGTGGGGCTATGTTGTGGCACGAAGTGAAATGGTGGGAACATATGATACGCGCTTCGGGGGTGGTCTAAAAATCATGAATTTAGTTTTTGATGAATTGATTATTAGGTGGTTGTCAAGGCACCTTTAAGTTACTTTAGACAGAACAATATTTAGGTGAGACGTAAGAATGGAGAAATATTTTTCAGCCGAGGATACTGTGGTGTCGTCAGCATATCGAACACAGTATAAGACATTAATAGAGTCAACCAGGACATTAATATATATATAATAAACAGTGAAATACCTAAGCTAAAACCTTGCGGCACGCCTTGAGTGATTATATTGGTCTAAGAATATGCATTATTAGCACAAACAGTGCCTTCTCTGTTTATGAAAAAATATTTAGGAATTTTAAACCTGGTTCGTTTAAACCATAAGATTCCAGTTCGTGGAACAGAATATCGTGATTAATAGTATCAAAAGCTTTAGTAAAATCCAAAAAACAGATCCCAGAAGCATACATAAATCAAAACATTTTTTTTAAATAAAGTCAGTAAAGACAAAAGTGCAAGATTCGTGCAACTACCAGAACGAAAATCAAATTGACTGAGCTTAAGAATGTTGAATTTAGATAGTTATTTAGCCGATTAGCAAATGACTTTTCGATTACTTCACTAGGAGATGAAAGGATTGAAATAGGCCTGCAGTTAGATATTAGTTCTTTGCCTCCTTTCTTACAAACAGGAATAATTTTAGCACGCTTAGCTTAGGAAAACGCCGAGTGCAAAAATATTATTGCTAATGTGTGAAAGCGAAACAAAAATACAAGGAGCAACAAACTTTAGGAGGTATGCACAGACGTTATCTAAGCCAGCGAAATTATCCTTAAGGGTAAGAAGCGGGGAATTAACCCTTTCGGCTCTGGTGTCCTATATTTAGGACATTAACCAAAAGTCTTCTAGCAATTTGAGAACAAAACGAAAACAGATAGTTTTCTGGGAAATAGTTCTTTAAGGATGCCCCTTCCGGTTGATGTAACTATTGTTTGTTTTTTGCTATAGCTGAACACATGAAAGAGGAAGACATTGCAGTGAAGACCAAATTGACGGCAGGGTGACTCCAAGGACCGAAGTCATAGTTAGATTACATGGCTGTCAATCGAAAAATATTTGCACTACCAGCTTCAAGTTTTGTATGTGGGTTAAGTTCTTTCCAAAATTTTGGGAAACAAGCAAACATATTTTTTCTACTCGACTCTAAAATTGAAATTTCCTAATGACTTAATTAGTTCTCATGCCTGTAGATCGCTAAGTACATGCATCACAAGCTCAATTTTTTGTTTGTAAACTAATAGGGTACAAATATTAAAGAAAACACATAAAAAAATCTTTTCAGTGGAAAGAAAAAATTCAGGGCTGAAAGGGTTAACTTCATCGGGGGTGAGAGGAAAAAGATAGAAGTTTTGTGCTGCCGGACACATATTAACATTTGCTTCTCATTGACCTGCTGTAGGAAGATTTAAGAAATAGTCACTCAAGGCATTAGACATTTGAATCGGTTGCTGAAAGGTACGACTGCCATTAATAATTTTAGCACAGGGAGATTATGCGATGCATTATTTAGGAAATTATTCAAAAGCTTCCATGGCATTTAAAATTGTTCTTAAATCTGCTGAATTCGTTTTCGTAGTACCGCCTTCTTGCCTTTTCCCGGCCGCGGCGGCCGCTTTTCTGATGGAGGCGAAAAGCAAAAAAACCCGCCGCGGTGGCTCAGTGGCTAAGGCGTTGCGCTGCTGAGCACAAGGTCGCGGGTTCGATTCCCGGCCGCGGCGGCCGCTTTTCTGATGGAGGCGAAAAGCAAAAAACGCCGTGTGTTCGAGATTTCGGCGCACGATAAACATCCCCAGGTGGTCAAAATTAATCCGGAGCCCTCCACTACGGCGCGCCTCATCACCTGCGTTGCGTCGGCGCGTTAAACCCCACAATCAATCAAAAGCAAAAACGCCCGTGTGTACGAGATTTCGGCGCACGTTAAAGATCCCCAGGTGGTCAAAATTAACCCGTAGCCTTCCACTACGGCGCGCCTCATCGCCTGCGTTGCGTCGGCGCGTTAAACCCTACAATCAATCAATCACCTTCTTGCCTTTTTTAACGTGAGATTTACGATATTACAATGGTTTTTGCAGAGATTAGAACGAGCTAAATTCAAAGGCTCTTTTTAGTTTTCTTGTACAGTGCGGTCCACTGCTACAGGGAAACGGCGAGCTCGTGGCCGCTGCGAAGCGACAACGCCGAGAAGTGACTAGAATCGCAGAGAGCCGGCGCATGCGCACCGAGTGGCCGAATGACGCGGGAGAAGCCGCTCTGTCGTCTGCTACGGCGCTTCGTCGTAGCAGACGACAGGGGATGATAGTGTAGTGAAAAGTTGTGTTGCGGATTGTCATTCGCAGTTGCACAGATAGCGGCGATTAAATATCCGCCAGGATGCTAAGCCTAAAGTTACCATCACCCGAGCCGACGCGAGCGACGCAAACCGCCGTAGCCGATCGCGTGCGGCCGACGGGAAGCGATAGAAGCCGACACCGTTCCCTTTTCGGCACTCCGAGTTACAGCGGAACGCAGCAGAAGTTGTAGGCATTGTTCCGCGCACAACGAGCACACACACAAAATCAAACGATGTAAATACAACCACGACCCCTTCCCGCTTGTGCGGGAGCTGTGGGGAATGTCGTCTGCTGCCCCTACCACGGCCTCTGCTATTCGCCCCGAGCGCGAACACAGTCGGCCCCTGGCGGCGGCGGGACGAACCGCTCCTAGTGTGGATGGCGCTCTCGCGTCGTCTGCTTTTTCCCGTTGCGTGCGGCGCAAGACGCGTGCTGCACATGACAAAACAACCAATGGTGTGCTAGTTTGGCAGTAAGCAATGATATAGTTACGTCTGCTTGCGCGTTTCCTCTAGAAACACAATAATCAGCGGCCGTTGCGGGTTAATGCGCTGGTTTATTTCCACGAAACATCTACGCCCTGGTCACCGCTTGAGTGTGAAACGTGTTATAAACATTGCTTCCACACATTGCACTTTTCTTATTGTTGAGTGCAGTCGTCTGCCGTTTCGGGAACGTCGAAGGGTGCTTTTTGAAGGTGGCGTGGTGATTATTTAAAGGATAAAAGTTTAGTACGCGAACGGGTAAGAAGCGACAAGACCTGTGCATACGCGTGCAAATTCCACACCCTTGTAAAATTGCGCTGTGTCCTTACAGAAAGAAGAAACAAACAAAAACATTTACACTGCACACGACCCGTGCGCTGTCGCCCATACATTACCGGACACGTATTTTACACCCGCAAGCTCCTGTGCGATCGTGTTCTTCCCGTACCTTTTCTAAAATAAATACCATTTTTGGACAGTCGTTGTTTACACTGAGTTGCTAATTTTACGTATTGTTTAAAATACGTTTCTATGTATGCGCAAGAGTATTTATGGGGGATTTTTTGGCAAAATTAAGCAGTTGTGAGTTTGCGTCTATCATGTGAAATTTCGTGTGTCATTTTCATATATATCACTTTCAAATCCGACATGAATCACCTTGTCCAGAAACGTGTCTCACTCAGCATAACCAAATGCCTAATATGGTCACGTCTTAACCTCTTAAGGTGGACCTAAGTTTAAAGAAAGAGCAGAAAACGCGTAATATAATGCACGTTGTTGCCCACATGTGTGAGGGGTGTGTGCCATGACTCGCTGTTTTTTTTATTTTTTTCCTATAATGCTTGCTTTCAATACAATTTTGAAAAAGGCGAGCCACAATTCCTGGACAATCCCAGACCAAAGGGGGGTTAAGCAGTTTTGAAAATACGTACTGCTTTTTCACCGCTACAGAACACGACGCCTAGTGTAGTTTCGATTGTAAGTAATACTGATAACCATATTTTGGCTTTTCGCGTTACATGCGTTCTCTTCTCGCTGCTCTTGCAACGTTGGCAGTACCCCCCCCCCCCCCCCCGCCCGCCCCCCCCTTCCCGAAAAAAAAAAAAACTAAATGCACAGGATTTCATTTTTTAACCAATCCTCAAGAATTAAATGCCAATACAAAGGCGATGTTCAGTTTACAAAACAAAGTAGTTACCGGGAACCCGTTGCGCTGATTCGCAACGAGAAATAAATAGGAAATGTTTTACTACATCTGCAACAGCGCAACTTCATTTATTGCCATCTTTAGGGTTCGTAAGCGCCTTATACGCAAGAATGCAAACACATCTCGCTGTTTCAGGCACCTGTTAGATTTTAAAAGGAACGCAAATGGTCAACAGAGCAGCCATAACAGAAAATTTGTGCTCACTGTAAGGTCCCAGAAGCTTGGTTTGCACACTGTAAAGCTGCTTGTCACTTCGCGAAAACCTAGCTAAACATGAGCTGTTGATTGTACTGCGTGCGTTGACAATTCAATTCGCAAGTTCACTTGGGATTAAGCCGTAAATAAGTGATCCGAAACCATTATTCATCAAACCTTCCTTCAGAGTCGTTAAAATTTCATTTAAAAGACCCGTTAGAGCGGTTACATTTATATCTCTGCGCTGATCAATATTCAGTAATTTTATATGTGGTTTTTTGAACACACAAAAAATATTGTAAGCTCTTAGAAAGAATTTTGGGGGCAGTTAAGTAGTGTTACCATTCAGAGCATCCCCACAAATGCAAGAATGCGTCATGCTACCAGTGAAAGCGATTGAGATTGCCGTTGTAAACTGAATTTCAGAGATCGAGGCTTCCTGATTTGTTTTTATTCAGGCTTTTATTGAAGGCTCAAAGCCATAGTCTGGAAAGATCGAGCTTGCTACGAGCCACATGAACAACGTACAAGTTCATTGTCACAATTACGGCCATTCTGAGATTCCCGATGAGTCGTCGCTTTTTTTTTTTTTTTGCGTAATAATGAAAACTGACTGCCGCTTCCATGCTATACATTGAACGTTGAGGAACCGAACTACAGCATACCCACTCTTGTTTTCACCTTTCGTGCCACATACGACGGGAAAAAAGGCACGAAGCGCGCCAACAGTGTGCATTCTACGGGCCGCTCAGCGGAGCATCCACACTAGGAGCGCGACGCTGTCGCCACCTACATGTCGAGCTCGCGGCGAATCGGCTGCCGGCGGCGCGCCGTCGGCAGCCGATCGCGGAGGCCGTGCCCCTACCGGACTGCTTAGGGACTTGGCCGCTAGGGGATTGCGCATGCGCAGTGGGGTTGTGAAAGAGGCGGATTCCCTAGATGTCACAAGATGAGCCGCGCAGCGGAGCACCGTAGCAGACGACAGAGCTGCTTCTCCCGCATCATGCGGTCAGTGCGCATGCGCCGGCTGTCTGCAATTCCATCGATGGCGATGCTCGTCCCTTCTCGGCGTCGGCGCTTCGCGAAGCGCAGCGGCCACGCGCTCCCCGTTTCCCTGTAACAGTGGGCCGCACTGTACACATTTTCCTTTTTCCGGTGGGCGGATTGTTTCGGTGTTTGCGCTTGTGCCGCGCGGTGGTGTAGCCCCATGCTAGCACATCAGGATGGCTAGGTTCCGCTGTCTCACCCTTCGAAACACGCTCCTCTCCGTTTTCTTCAGACGCACGGCAGGGCTACAGCGGCGGCGTCCGCCGCTCAAGCCCGGCCGTGGCCGACGCTGCTGCGTTCGGGACGGCGCCCCTGTTAATCCGAGGTAACAGCTGGCAGAAACTCTGGTTTCACTCTTTCTATAGCCACGTGTGTGAATTCAAGAGACGTCGCATGTGGAATTGTTGTGGAGATCGTTCACACCTTTGCTTTCCACCCACTTTCACAGCGTAAATTGGAATAATTTTTTTTGGAAGTCATAATCATTGGAAATAACCTTGGAGGGGCGTGCGCCATGACGTGTCTTTCTGGTTCCGAGCAAGTGCTGCTAAGATTACGGCGAACGCGGGAGTCTTTCTCGTTCCGAGCAAGTGTTGCCACGATTACGGCGAACGCCGCCGAACTAGTCGAGGCCCACCTCGCCAGCCAGCGTTTGCGACTAAGCACGACGCCCTGCGGGAGGAGTCTCCTCACCAGACTGGGAATGGCGTCCCCCGAAGAAAGATCCCAGCAAGTACGCGACGTACCTCCAAAAATAAGAATAAACATTGACGTTGCACCTATACCCCGTAAGATGGACCCTACTCACCACGCAGGGAGAAGAGAATCAAGAGCGCGCACTCTCGACAAACGACACAGGGACCGAGACCGCACGGTTTACACCGACGCCGCCGACTACGCCAGAAGGGGAGCCATGACCGCCGTGGTTACTTCAACAGAGAACCACCTCACCAGCATCACCTTGCCCTTCACAACCACTACCCAGGCAGAGGAAGCGGCCATTGCTCTGGCCATCTCCCAGACAAGTGCGGATACCGTTATTACGGACTCGCAACAGGCTTGCCGAAACTTCCTTCGTGGTAGAATTTCCAAAACGGCTCTGAACATCCTGCTGCAAAAGCCACCCGAAAGAAAAGTGAAGATTGTTTGGACGCCAGCCCACTCAACCCTCAAGGACAACACGAACGCCCATGACATCGCCCGAGATCTATCCCGCCAGGCGACACGAGGGTGTAGGTTAGAGACTGCGTGTCCTTTGGTTACGTATCAAGACATAACGGGTTACTATAAGTGCCAGAGAATGATCTATCCCCCCGGTCATGAATCCCTAACCAAAGAGCAGGAGCACTGCCTCCGGCTCCTCCAAACAAATACGTTTACTCATCCGTCAAAACTTCACTTGCTCCCATCCCACTCAGTACTTCCAGCTGTGCAAATTTTGAGCTTCCCCGGGCACCCTGTACCATATGGTATGGGAGTGTTCTGCAAACCCCAAAATTCCAAGAATCGCGCACCCTTCCCGTGAGCAGTGGGAGAAGGAGCTGTCCAGCTCCGGTCTCGATTCCCAGCTTAGGCTGGTGGAAAGGGCCGTACCGGCAGGGGTCTCCAATGGAGTCCTGGAATGAGGGCCCCACACCACATTACGATGCTCCCAATAAAGTTTATCCTCCTCCTCCTCCTTAATTTTGCTTTTTTTTTGCGCCACTCTTGGCCGACCTCCCTAAGTGGGTATGCTTGACTTGACAAACGTGCGCAGGGGACGCTGGGCGGTCATCACGAGGCACGCACACAGGAGCGCTAGGCATTTTCTTTGTTTTTTTTAACTGCCGGGCGGTCGCCGCGATTCCCGCACTCACGGGGCCGTGCTCGATAATTGCTATTTTTAACTGCGGCCACGAAAAATTACGATTTGCTAAACAACTTCGCTGTTAAAAAGCGCATGCAACAGTCACAGGTCCCCTCCCCCTGGTCCAAGAAAGACATTCTCAAGTGTCTGTCTTTGTTTTAATGGCAAAAAGAGGCTGATTTTGCGTTGCTACTATGCGTTACCCAGTCTTGCCAAAGAAACAATGAGCATCGCTAACTACACGCATGCACAAATTTCGCTCGATATAGAATTCTCGCGAAAATTCGTTAGCCCTTATTGTTCCCAGGCCGAAGAGAGCACACTGCGCCTGTGACCTTCGAGACCTCGAGGTCGCAGCGGAACGAGCGGAGAAATCCTCAAACGCCGACAGGAAGATGTTCACGTCCCAGCCGAAAGTTTCTAATCTGCTGGAAGGGTCCCGACACAGAAGGTAGTGCACGAAGCTCATGAAAAAGAGCTGGCCCCTCGTCACTTCCCAGGCGTCAGCCGGACGAACCAGGCTGCCCCAGTGGGAGTCGCGGGCCGCGTCGATGCTGGTGGCCAGACTGAGCCACATGATCTCGGAGGGCCACTCGATCAGGGACCGGCTGTTGTCCTGGATGCAGATGCCGTATTCCCGGAGTGCCGCGTTGCTCAAGGGGCCCCAGTCGTTGCTGAAGACGAAATTCCATAGGGCGTCCGCGATGTAGACGCCCACTGTCGACGCATGCAGCAACGGGTCAGTGGCGTTGACCGGTGGCAAAGCAGTGTAAACGTGGGTTGGCACAACCAAGACGCCCTCCGTGAAGCTACCATTCTTTTGCAGGAAGTGCCTTGAAAAACCCTCCGAGACACCCAAGCTGATCATTTGATGCCTCTGGGCTCGACGCACGTAGGCGCGAGCGGCCAGCTCGGCACGGGCGTAGTTTGACGTCATCGTGGGGATGGCCAAGTCTTCGGGAATGACCTGGGAAGGGAGGGCCACTCTCATCCCGCTTAGCGTCGTCTCTAGTCTCCGGAAGTCATCACTTGTCATACCGCTCTTTGCTCTTGTCAGCACGGCTCCACCGATGATCTTGAATGCTTCGAGGATGGCGTGGTCCTGGGACTTGCTTCGGAAGTGTGAGATCCGGTCGAGGACACGAAATGGAAGCAGTTCATTGGCTCGTTTGCGACATTCCCGTCTCCTATCTTCGCTGGTGCTGTCGTGTACGACCAGCCTCGATGCTAACCTCACAGAGGCCGATACTAGCGCCGATACGAGAGTCAACACGCGCTGGCCGGGCTGTAGGATGTGGGCAAACTTGTCCTTCAGCTCTTTCAGGGGAACACCTTGAACGTTGACGCGATCAGGGATTTCAAACGCACCGAGCATCTCCTTCCAGTGAAGCGCAGTGAGTTCAGAGTGGATATCACCGAGGGAATCCAGGGTGTAGGTTTCGGTCGCGTTCGTCATTGAATCTGTCACCTTGTCGAGAAAAGCGTCCACTTCTTGAAGGCTAAGCTTGAGGGAGAAATACTCCTTCACAACCTCGAACGCGTCGGCCTTGAGCTCGGACACCGTGTTCGGTGATGGTGCTTCAGGGAGAAATTCAAGTGGTGCAGGGGATATCTTCAGGAGAACAGTTGAATTACCGCCCATTTTCAGATCAAATCGGAGTAAGGCCGGCAGTCCATACTTCAGCGAGAGCTCGATGATTAGGGAAACTAGGTGGTGTGACGTGAACGAAGATTTGGGTGGGCTCGTTACATTGAGGAGCCCGTCTGCCGCCAGCCGACCATGTGCCGTGGTTTCAGCCTCAGCGAGGGACATGCAGGATCGGTGGTAAGCGGCTACGGCCCTCCCGGCTTCTGTGGTTGGGAAGCCGTCGACGGGGTCCGTGTTGAGAGGGGGTCGCTGGGTGTAGCCGCCCTGGATGGGAACGTACGCGTAGCAAGTGTGGTCAAAGAAGCTTCGGCAGGGGTCGATGGTGGGATTTGCGGCGCCCAAGATTTCCTTGAGGACTCGAGGACAGCAAAACGTAGACGTCGTGACCTGTTGAACCGGGGGCTTCTCGTACACGTAGAGCAGCAGCACGATGGCGAGCATGGTTATGAAGGTGCCGACCAAGCCGCAGACGAATGCCGGGGAGCTGGGCGCCCTCTTGTTGTTGAAGCTGGGTGATTCATCGATTTCCGCTTCGCTTTGCACCCTGAATGAGAAGAGCTGGTGCATAGGGATCTGTAGATGCTGCCGCGCTTGCCGAGAACTGAACGAATAGCGCCGTTTCGCTTCTGCTTCTTCTTCGCGTGTGGACCCATGAAGCTGGTGAGCTGGACAAAGAAGAAACCCATTTGCTGGCGAACACTGTTGTTTTATTACTGTATAAGGGTGTTGAAGGATAAAGGTGCTTAAAGGAGCCATGAAGACAAAACACAAGTTTGGTTTATTCAAAAGATTGCCTCGTTAGAATCATACTGACACCACTTTTATAGTAAACTTCGCTCAAATAAGCTATATAAATAGGAAAAAGGGAATGGCCATGCGACCCACTCGCTCATTTCCCGCAACAGAACCTATGATGTCATACCAGCCTGCTCTGCGATTGACGGAGGCCGGCAAAAGCAAACGCAAATTAGGCTGAGCTTATAAGCTTACAGAACGAGCTATTTGTGCTTAAATTTAGGGCACATTCTTTTTAAAGCGATAAGAATCGTGGGACAAACAGTGGGAGTTACGAAAGCACATGTAAACATAGAAGTACTGACGCGTACTGCTGTTGGTACTGCGCGCACTACCCTTGGTTTAGCTGCACCGCACTGCGGGGCTCTGGGGTTGTCTCAGACGACACTGGCCAATTGTAGCAAGCAACGGTGTCTTGCGTGACCATATTTGTCGAGCGAGCACCATGTTTCACGAAACGATTATTTTCTCCCAGAAAAAAAAAAAAAAAAACATGCCAGGTTTAAATACGGTCAAAAACAAACCAAAGGCAGAAAACGGCTAGACACGGTATGGTGGCGCCATCTAGGTTCAGTAACGTAAACAAACGCGCGAACGCCGCTGCTCTACTCGGCCGTGCGCTATCGGCTGCAGAGGGGTCGGTTCTTGTGATGTCATTGCAGACCACGAAAACACACGATTTAGCGGGAAAATCGAAAATTTACCTGAAATTTATTAATTTCGCAGTGAACAAATCATCGTTTGCATCCGGACAAGCTCTGGGGGCACTACAAAACCCGAAATCTTTCGAATAAAACAAACTTGTATTTTGTCTTCATGGATCCTTTAAGGTTGCCGACGGACTGGCAGGCAGTAGAGTTGACAGAAGGGTGTGTGGCTGGGTGAATGAGGTGTACATTGTCGGTATAAGGACTCTGGTATTGGTAAATGTGTTGGTCTGTACACGACGCCTTGTGTGCTTTTGCTGGATGGTGAGGTGGTTGTGCGCGGGGGGTACACACGGCGAGGAAGGCCGTAACGTGTGGTAATTTCATTGTACGGGTCGTCCGGCCTGTGATGGGTCTGGTTCCGTGTTAGGAAAACGAGCTGGTCCAGGCTCCGGTGGTGAGTTTGCGAGCCATACTGTGGGCGACTTCATCACACGCAAGCGTGCGCCGGAACTCATATGATTTCTACCGGGGGCCTTGGGGATGATTGTTGGGGAATTTTTAGTGCCTGAGGCGAAATAAAGCGGAATGCAAGATTTTGAACTGGCGTTCTAGAATCAGTGTGATGATTGTGGGAGGGCCGTATTTTGGATTTTACATTAGCGCTAATGCTATTGAGCTGGCTGGCTGATTGCGCAAAGCGGCGACCTGAAGTAACTTTGGTTAATGTTACTGGAGTGATTTTTTAATGCACAGTATTTAATTTCTCTGGAAAATATTAGTGGTCTTCCCCAATGCGCTGTTCTATAGGCCTTTCCGGTTTGGATTTTTATTTGGGGAATTTAAAAAAAAATAAAAGGCAGAATTTGCGAGTACCATAATTGGCCATCATCATTGTCGTTGCTCCCTTTGACTGAGAGGCGAAATCATCATTGTCGTTTGCGCTGAAGGAAGAGAGCAAATTCTCTGTAGTCCAAGGGACCTAGGCGCAGGTCGCGTATTTGGCAAGCCTAGCCACCTGGAGGCACACGTTCGCCGAGTTTCAGCGTCATACTACAAAAAATCTAAATAATAGAGGTGTCGGACAGCTAACCGACGTTAAAGATATCAAACTGTCCTTATTTTAACAAGAAGGCATATAATTAACCTACGAAAGCATATCGCAGCCTCCACAAAAATGGCGGTCTTACGTAAAAAGTTAGAACCCACGACTCTATTCCTATAGGCCACCAGCTAAGCCGAACAGCGAGGCTTGTTAGGAGTTGTTCAACAGAATAGAAAGAGTGTTCCAAGCAAACTGTAGGTAGCGTTGGGGGTGTGTGTGCAGAGGGGGGGGGGAGGGGGGGAGGCATTTAGGCGGCCCGGCTTACCATTCGCGCGTCCAGGTCGTAGTTGCATTCAGTCCACCACTTCGGCGTAGTGTTGAAGCATACTTGCACGCATCTGGCGCACGTCTTCACAAAGGGCTTCCTGGGCAGCCTGCACGCAGACGGTCGGTGTGGAAGACAGCCGGAGCGCCAGGAAGGGATTGAGGGGAAAGATTGGGTGAGACTGGGTAGGGTGCATTCTCAATGAGAATGCGGGATGGATAAGTGCGAAGAACAAGTGGGACAGGAGGGGTGGTCAGGGAAGAATGGGGCGGGAGGTGATTGTGAAGAGGTTTGAGCCTGACGACTGAGGCATGCAGCCCCGCTGGTGGACACGGGGAAGGGAAGGGGGGCGGTGCTGATTGCGAACCGTAGGCGGGTGATACAGGGTTTGCCAGGACCTAGGTGGATCCGGGGAAGGTACTTTGGTCGGCGCGTTTGCGCGGCCAGAAACCCATTTTATTGTGCACGGGAAATGTATACGAGGATGGAATCTAGTACGGAAGTAAGGAATTCTGTGGTGTGTGGGAAGGTCTCACGGATGGCTGTTTAGCTGTCGGAGAAGATGTGCACTGGCGCACTAGTAAGGACGGTGGAAGAAGAATACTCGACTGCAAGGGCAATAGGGAAGTGTAAAGCCGCAGTCCCTGACCAGGTCGAAAAAATCCCGGGCCATCTGCACGAACGTTAAACCTGGGGAGGAGCGAAGCATGTCGTGTATAAGTGAATTCTTGGCGCCTTGGCGTTTTTGCCCACGGAGATTAAACCGTTTGGGGGTAGAAGTGTACAGCATCGCTGCAAAAGTCTCATGACTTTGAAGGACGAAGCGTTCCAACGCGAGGCGTTGGAAAATGAGTGCTCCAGTGTGCTCTTTTGCTACGCGTTTTTGTCCACGGAGATGAAAAGTTCTCGCGCGAAGCGTTGGAAAACGACTGTCCCGGCGTTTTAGCGCCGTGACTACATGACACTACGACGACATGAGAAATTAAGATGGATTAAGTTGCATCAGGAAGTATTAAGGTTGATAAAGATGGATGGAGGACGGTAAAATAGCGGGGCTGCTGTGTTGACGGATGGACGTGTATATAAAAGGCACCCGCTGCAATAGAAAGAAGGGCTTTCGATTTTAGAGCACTTAGGCAGATAAAGTGTTCCAATCTAAGACATTTTTCCGGCATGGTCTGCGCAGCGCAAAATTATAGTAGCATGAATTGTCTGCGTTACGTTTCCCGATACGTGACATCAAATAACAACTTCATAATTTCAGGGCTACAACATCTAAAAGGTTTGTCGCACGGTTTCTAGTTTAACGACTTTCGAGATTTACAAAGAATTGTGGCCCCAGTATATTCGCTAAATTTCAGTTTTTTTTTTTTCATTTCGTGAAAGTAATAACTTTGTGCGGCCCACCGGAGTAGTGATGGACCAAATTTTTAATCTTAAGTGCGCATTCAGTCGAGTTTTCTAATCGCAGGTCACACGCTAAAACATGTCCTTACTCTATCCTTGAATACGAGCAAGGCCTCAAGCGTCCGGCAATGTATCTGCTTTCCTTTGGATAAGCTACTGATAGCAAGCCTTTCATTGTAGCTGCGTAGAGTGTTTTTATCAGTTCCCTATACCCAGTCGTACTACAGACCTCTTGAGACGCAAAAATAGCTCTTCCTGCAATGCATCCTGGTGGAGTGCTCTCTTTTTTCTAGACGGATTTCAGGGAACCGCAGATCCAATACCGATCACCTCATCGGCCCACACAAGGCTAGGAGGTATGGGGTATACAGGCAGGAGCAGCTTGCATGGGCAGGTTGACGACAAAACTGCTTCTAACTTTACTGTGGTTCTCATGACCACCTGGGTCTTACGTGCGCCGAAATCTCGTACACACGGCGTTTGCTTTCGCTCCATCAGAAAAGCGGCCGCCGCGGTCGGGAATCGAACCCGCGACCTTGTGGTTTTTCTCCTCTCTGGTTACTGATTCACAGCGCCTCCCATAAAGTGAGTCACAGTGTTTTTTTTTATTTCTCGTTATTATTTCGCAACTACATACCTCGATACAGTCTTGTTTAGCACAAACTGAGTCCTGCAGGAAAAACCATCCCTCACATGTCCCTGGTTTGACCTTCACTACTTGAGCTTGTTTCCGGAGAAGCGGCTCGGCAACATTGCGCTCTAACGCGCGATTTTTACGTCGTCTACTTCGAGATATATCGTCGCTGTCCACCCCTATTCCGGAGCGGTCTTGCTCAGTTGATCGTCGGGGAGATAGCGAACGCTGGTGGCACCTCTTCCAGTGGACGTTTTGCGCGGGCGTCATGAAGCAGTCTGGTGACTACCATTTCCCTTTTGTTGTTGTTGCTGAGCGACTCGAGCAACTAAGCAACTCAAATTGCAACTCGAATTGCGTCGACAGCGCCTAGTGCCGTGACGAGCATCATCATATTCATAATCATCATCACCCATGTCATCGTCCATGTATGCATTTCAAGTAGTTCTGTCTCTACACTTCCCTCGGGTTGGTTATTGAGGACCAATGATTGAGGTTGCCGTCAGGGTAATACCGTAATAGCACTCCTTGGGTAGCTTTACTATTTGCTTGTTGGCTTTCCACCCGGAAAAATTATGCTTTGTTGAATGGGAGACGAAATTAAATGTTGTGGCGCGTGGCAGGGAAGCAACATGGAAGGAGGAGGAGGAATAAATATTTATTGAACCAAAAAACGGCACGTTCTGTGTGGTGTCCGCAATCCAGGACACCGGTAGCACTTGCCGTCGCCGTCACTCGGTATACCAGCAATAGCTCGTCCTCGAGTCAAGGACTGGTCAGCTCTCTTTCTCTCTGTTTCTGCTTGAAGCCATCACGCTATCTCGAATGACACTTTAATCGCTTCTGTCGCTTTATTTTGTGTTCGCTATCACTGTTCGTAGTTGCGCCAACACCGCACCTTACAGCTGTAAGGTGTGACAGCTTTATTCACTCCCGCCATCGCGTCTAATCTTTTTTTTTTTTTCTTTCGTTTACCGCTCGCGAGCGTTGAAAAAAGGAGGCGTCTGGATTAGAGTGCCGAAATGTTCGTAAAAGAGGAATTAGTTCGACTCGCATGGCGCCAAAGATATTCACGGAAATTAACTCAGGCGACCTTCTTTGTGAGGAAGCGAACTTTCACGGCTGACCCAAAACAAGGTGTTACAGCTTATGGAGTACTCCGGCAAGTTTTAAATGCGCTGCTGTCACCGAAACTGTTTCCCTTTCACCTTCTCATGGAAGGTTTTGAGCAAGCTTGCTCGCATTTTAACCTCTTTAAAGGGAATGAGATGCCATTCAAAGGCAATGGAGTTATCTCGATGGACGAACTGAAAATGGCGCTAGCTTATTTCCCTTCAGCGGCTAATGCCACACTGTTACACCGCGAAGTGCCAACGGCGTCGAAAAGTTCGACATCGCTGCCGCCAGCAGATGACACCTTCCACCGTCTTGTGGCCACCATGAGGCAACCGTTAGGCAAGCTAGTTTCTTAATGGGCGATCCCGTCACTAGAGATTGTCTAATCCGTTGCCTTGGCGATCACGGTGGCGCCATAAATGAAGAGTAAGTGGGGCGGTGGCGCGAAGGCCGCGTGCTGTCCTCTAGGCCAAGGTCTCCCAGATAAAACAGACGAACAAAACAGGAACAACCACACGCCGCCATTTTGTCCCCTCTCCTACAACAGACGCCGGAGTTGAGTTCCGCCGCCTGGCTGTGTTGACGTCTGCGTGGCCGAGCCTTCCGTCTGCGTTTCCCGGCGCATCACGTGACCTTGATACAACTGCGCGAGGCCGGCTCGTAACCGAGCGCGTAGGAAGAAAGAAAGGAACAGAAAGACACTACGTAACCGCGCAAACACATCTTCGCCTGCTCCTGACGCGCACTCCCTGCGAGACTTGTGTAGTTGCGCATCGTCTGCTATTGTGTTGGGCGTGTCGTCTGCTAGTGGGCCTTTTGAAAGCGCTTGTTTCGGGCAGCCAGTCTTCAGCAGCTGCTTACCTAGCTCGTTCAGCTGCGCGAACGACCCCCTCTGGTGAACCGAATCTTGATCTTCTCGACCCCGGCACCAGAATCATTTACTTGGCTGATTCTTCAAGTAACGCAAGCAGTCTCGAAGTCCCGGCTGGTCCTACTCAGAACCGGCTGGAATTTCGAGTCCGGACGAGAGCGTCTACGACCCGGAACTTTTGTGAGTTGCTGAAGCTACTTTGCGATTTAGTAGCTAATTAACACCTGTGTGTCAAGGGTTCGCGGTGAACTGCTAGATTTTTGTCAGTACAGCCCGTCCTTAACGAGCGATCATCCATGACGAGGGGCGTATCAGTATTTATCGACATCTCAGAGTTCGCTTTCGAAGCTGTTGGACATACAAGGTGCCTTAATTACTTCGTATGCTATAAATTCGTAGCTGCATTATATCTGACACATCGAAATTTAAACAGAACAAAAACATTTTCAATTTAGTAGGGCAAGTTGAAATTTCCTTCTTCATAGCAGGAAAAAAGTTTGTTTTTTGTTCAAACGCCACGGAAGGAATAAGATGGGGAGTGAATATCTTGCGACAGATAAAAGAGCTAAAAACGGCGAAAAGGCTTGGTTTGAAGATAAACCATTGTGCGAGTATGGTTTGCAGCAAGAGTGATGGGCGAAACCTTCTGCGAGCGGAGTGTGGCCACTTTAATCTCGCAGGAGCTGTTTTGTGGAAATTATCGAACTCAGGTGGGCCTACCGCCCGAACGTGGACGGAAGTTCGCTGAAAGGTTTCACAGTGGCGCCGATCAGCGAAGTGCTCCCGAGGAAAGAGTAAAAAACCCCTGCCGTTCTCGTATTCTTGAAGACCCAATACTTACTTTCTATATCGCCCCACATGGCAGTCACTTGCCACCCATTACCCATTGGGGGGAAGTGATTGTTTGCGAAGGCATGCCGTGCGCTGATGTGGTCCGATGAAGCGGCAGCGCCGAATTACACAATAGTAATTCGCAGCATCATTTTTTTCTGGTGCAAGGTAACGTGGATTTTCACCGCCTCTCATCAGCAACTGGCGTGGAATCGATCGTCTGCGCCATGCCCTAAATACCAAAAAGCCGCGGTTGTCAAGAACCAAGCCAACGGTACCTAAAAAGAGTAGCCAAGACTAGTAACGACATGGAGTTGCTTTTAAGATTTGGCGAAAGGCAAAAACGCTGTGTCTAATTTTAGGCACACGTTAACGATCTCCAGGGGGTCAAAATTAATCCGGGGGGGCCCTCCACTACGTCGTGCCTCATAGCCAGGTGTGGCTTCGGTGCGTTAAATCAATCAATCAATCAATCAATCATCAATCAATCAATCAATCAATCAATCAATCAATCAAACGACAAGGAAACAAAGTTGATGGAAAAATACGCCGTTTTCCAAACGGCGATGATCTGAGAAGCCAGTGACAGATTGATCCTGTGGACAGTAATGATTGATTTGATTGATGTAGGGTTTAAACGCGCCGACGCAACGCAGGCGATGAGGCGCGCGTAGTGGAGGTCTCCGAAGATTAATTTTGAACACCTGGGGATCTTTAACGTGCGCCGAAATCTCATACACGATTTTTTGCTTTTCGCCTCTGCAGGTGGACCGAAATGGTTCTGGCCTTCAGTGCCATACACCTTACTTTCCTTGATCTAATAAAACGACGCTGTTTTGCATAGTACGCCAGGCCCTGAATGACCGCTGGGCAATAAATTTTCACTCATTTGTCGATGACCAAGCGAGTACGGCAAGCATCGGGTACAAAGTGCTGCGTTCGCAGTGGCTCCTGTCCAGCAGTGTTGCGAAGTTAGCACTCCGAAATTTCGAATGACTCCGGATTCATTCCCCCTTTTCGAGATGCTGGAATGGAATGGGAATGGAATTAAGCGCTTTTGCTCGGAATGAAATGGTGATGCATGTTTAGACGAGGGCGTCACCATCTATGGCGCCTTCCGGCTATACTTAATTAGCCTGTGGCGACGACTGCGTCGGTATATCTCAAAGGGAGCAGCGGCGACGAAAACGAGAACGCATACCTGGCATATCGGGTAACCAAATCCAGCGCATTCTGCGCAGCGCGTGGAAGGTAAACTTTGTGCGGCGCAAGGGCGCGATGCGCGCATTCCTCTACCCGAGATGACTGTGTATATATACAGACCACACAAGGTCCAGTTGGTGTAAGTCGCTTCGGGTGGAAGCACTACACCAATGCTTATCCACAAGTGTAATGTTGCATTTTAGAAGCTTGTTCATGCTACAAATTCTAAACAGTATTTTTCAGGGTTTTTGTTTACCCCCACTATACCCTTTTTTCCACCGTTGATGGCACTTTTAACTGTACAAAAATGTATTTAATTGCTCACAGTGGCTCTCACGCATGCACATAAAAGTGGGCGCGCAAAGGAACAGGGGTTTTGGAAGGCATGTGTTGAAGCTAGACCAGAAAAAATTACATTCGCAGTTAGTGGTTTCTGGAGCACCAGATTTTTTATATCGTTGTTTTATTCTTCTGGCTGCCTACGGCATTTTAGTGCAACGCTGTCAGAGCCTTGATCCCTCATCTGAAGCGCATACTGCATGAAACTGATTCGTTGCGTCAGATGCACTGAATTCTCATTTTTGCCCATTTTCTGCCTTCCCACATTGTGCAACGGCCCGTTTTATTATTCCGCTTCGGTAACCGAAAAAGAAAAAAAGCGTGAGGTCACTGGACCTACCCTAATTGGCCTGTGAGAAAATATTTTGGTACCTTCCTTCGTAGATGCGTTTACTTAGTGCGCGCAAAACTGTCGCATGGGTTCTTTCTTCGCTTGCAATTTGTGTGTGTGAAGGTTTGACGATCGATTGTACGCACTTGAGCGAAAGTTGGACGCGCTTTTAGCTTTCGCGCTTCTGTCTACTTTCGTTAGGAAGGGATGGCAATTTTTTGCATTAGAAGGGTGGTTGTTCTGCATGAGATATGTAACCAAGCTGCCACCACCTCCCAGATTCAGTGACAAGTGACACATTTTGCATACTTTTGCAGTTTTCAACGCCTTTGATAACGTCAGATTCATGTTGCGTTCTTCGGTAACCCGATAGAGCACCTGAGGCAGTTTTTACTCTGAGGAAAGGGATGGAATTGAACTTCCCGTCCATGACAGGAGTGGGAATGGGCTAACTTCTGTCATTCCGAAAAATTGAAATGGATGGAATCGTGAAAAGTTCTAATTCCTCGGAATGGAATTGGGGATGCCCATTCCGCAACACTGCTGTCCAGGGCACAGCGCCTACACCGTTTCGCCGACGACGCCCCACATTTTTGTCAGAGAAGTCTCAGATAACGGAATCGAACTTCATGTGCCGGGATCTGCTGCGCCAGCAGGCTCACGGCTGAAATGCCATTGGCGCATGCGTTGAAAACTAAAACAACAACGCCTCCTTTGCATGGACAATCGATTAATTGGTATTTTAGCAAAACCTTGAAGTGGGCAAGTTTGTTCGACATACCTAAAAAAAAACATGAAGGCGCAAAAAGGCTCGGGTGGCAGAAGAAACTAGAAAATTTGGTTGGTTTGATGGTAAACTTTATTTCAGAAATCCTCACGTCTGGGGTTCTGAAGTAACAAACACTAAGGTTTTTAGGCGCCTTAGGCTGTCATGCATGTTTCTTTTCCGTGCACTTACCTGTTCCAGGCATTGTATCGCTACAAAGCGCGAAGGAAGCGAAAGCTGTTGAAACAGCCCACGCAAGAATATGCAGGGGGGTGGGAGGGGGGAGATTGGAGGGGGAAGAGGGACTTCAAAGCGCACCGAAGCTACACATACGCTATGAGACGCGCCGTGGCGAAGGGCTCCAGCTTAGACGCACTGGGGGATCTTTAAGGGGTCGTGCATGCAGACAAAATACAATTCTGTTTTTTTTTCGAAGATTTCGCATTTAACAGTGCCCCGAGCGCTTGTGCGGCAGCAAAAGATGCGATATTCACTAATAAATTAATCAATTTAGGTTAAAATTTTGCTTCTCCCACCAAATTGTGTGCTTTCGTGATTTCTGCCATGAAGTCACAAGGGCGGGTATTCAAACGAACTTCCGGTGCGTAATTAGGCTCGGCAGCATTGCTTACCTCAGCCCTCCCAAATGGCGCTACTATACGGAGCCGCCATTGCTTTGTCCGCCATTGCTTTGTTTTTGACCATATTTGCACCTGGCTTGTTTTTGTTACTGCAGAAAAGTAATCGTTTCGTGAAACACAGGGGTATGCTCGACAAACAGGGTCACGTAAAACAACGTCGCTTGTGCCAACCGGACAGTGTCGTGTAAAACAACTCCAAAACGGCGAGCTGCTGTGCAGCTAAAGCAAGCATAGTGCACCCAGTACCCGACAGCAGTGTGCATCGGTACTTCTATGTTTACGGGTATTTTCGTAACTTTTGCTGCTTACCTCACCATTGTTGCTGCTGTAAAATGAATATGCATTACATTTAAGCGCAAGTAGCTCGTTTGGCAAGCTTATAAGCCCTGCCTAATTTGCGTTTGCTTTTGCCGGCCTCAGCCAATCGCCCAGTTGGGCACATATGACATCATATATGTTCTGTTGCGGGAAATGAGCTAGTGGGTAACATGGCCATTCCATTTTTTCTTAGGTATATAGATTACTTCAGCGAAGTGTGCGTTAAAAGTGCTGTCAGTATGACGGGTTAATCTTTCGAACGAACCAAACTTGTGTTTTGTCTGCGTGGCCTCTTTAACGTGCCTCTGAATATCTGCAAACGGGTGCTTCTGTTTTTCGCCTCCATCAGAAAAACAGCCGCCGGTATCGACCCCACGTCCTCGGATCAGCATCACAATGCATTATCCAGTGAGCCACCGCGGCGGGTGGAACGGCGACTTTAATATTTGAACGCATGGCGGACATCGGTGCCACTTGATCCAACCTGGGAGTGCACTCCTGGGAACGGAGAAAGTCGTTCCGGGAAAAAATTGTGCCGGAAGGAATGGTCCCAGAAAATATTGTCCCATAAGGTGCCGGAAAACAATTGATCCCGGAAAACAATGGTTCCGGGAAAACAATGGTCCCGGGAAAACAATGGTTCCGGGAAAGAATGGTCCCGGAAATAACAGGTACCGGAATAAGTTGTCTCGGAAAAAATCGTTCCGGAGAAAATTCCTCCTCAAAAATATTTCCGGACAAAGTGTTGCCGTAAAAATGATGCTGGCGAAAATGATTCCCGAAAGTACGGTGCTGTAGAATATGGCCGCAGTGCCGAGGTAGGGAACATGTGTCCCAGAGAAATTACCACTGCTCAGGTGTATCACCTTATTACTAGATACTGCGCATTACGTTCTGTTTGTGGAAAAAAAAAAAAAAAACCATCCGACGTAATGCAGGTGGCTTTGTCTGAGCGCGCTAGGATACGGCGTTGAAGTTGGTTTGTTCCTTAGTTTTTCGCAAGATACTTGTCACTGGACTTGCAGAAAAAGAAAAGAGGCATGAGTGTTGCTTTGATTATTTTCTGACATCATTCTGCGTTTCGTTGGCAGTATCCCATTCTATTTGCGGCGATTACATTCAATCGCAAAAACTGTCAATTAGTATGAGCCCTCCACTTGCAAAATTCCCGTTCCCGTTCGCAAACTGTTTGCGCAAAGGAGACAAGCCCTTAAGTTAAGGCAGGAAGTTGGGCTAGTGGGTTGTTATCTGGAACTGCATTTTACTGGCGAGAAAGAGACGCGGACGAAGAAGATGCCGAGTGTCCTGTGTGCTTCTTCGCCCGCGTCTCTTTTTCGCTAGTAAAATGTAGACAGCTATTCCGAACAATTTCTGCGCAGTGCACTCCTTTCTTAAACGAGGCATAAGCGCCATTAAAACTCTTAAACTGCATGCGTAAAGTGCGGATTTGTAAAGTAAGACGAGATTTACATAGTTGCTAATCGGTTGCTGGCACATGTCGAAGCCACCGCGGTCTCCTTCGCAAGCTTCAGCCGTTAACACGCGAATGTTTCCGTGATTTCAACACAACTTTGGACCATGTTCAACCGCGGCGCTTCCTAGTGCGACAAAGGCGAGCCTCCACACACGTACTGTCTTGGAAGTCGGCCAGAAGACGGAAAAGGAGATGGAGCCCGTGGCGTCCCCTGTGATTGCGGAAACAAGGCTGCGTTTCAAAAGCTGGCGCGCGGCATTTGCGGAGGCGTGCGCGTTTCCTTTAACAAACTGCGTTTAAAAGACGATAGCCCTTCTTGAACTACGTAAACGCGGAGGAGATTATGCTGTCTGGCCTTTATTTTATTTTATTTTCACGCATTGTAAAATCGCGTGTCGTTCTTGCGGAGTGCGAAGCCTGTCAGCCAAGGTCACAGAGTGAAAGAATGTTGCGCAAGCAAGAAAGAACGTTTGCTAGTAAAGCATTGCCCAGGCATGTTGAATAAGAATTTAACTTTTTTATAAAGGGAAGCTGAACAACTTCTAGATCCCGTGAGAGGACATCTTCTCGGTCTTGATCGTTGCCGAACGTCTTGTTCTCGGTCATGTCGATACATGATATTGTTGACGTTTTGCACACCGGAGACACCGGAGACTTGTCTGCCTTGCATTACAAAAAATACTTTATTTGCGTTGCTCTTGCCGGTACCCGGCAATGATTCCCATTTTTACGTTGTTCAACTTACGATACCAAAACAAAGCGAGATAGGAAGAACGGTTTATTGCGTTGCGCCTAATCTGGGAGGATTTTTTTTTTTTTCGTAAGAGCAAAAGAAAGTTTCGCAGTTCCGAACGCGAGCACTAGCAGGTGCTTTCCCTCTCATCGCACTTTTCACCGCACAGCACGAAACCGGCAGCCGTGTAAAGGGCGGACACATGTGCGGAAGACGACACGTTTTCCTTTTCCGTAATTGGTCTGGTAGCTTTTATGCGTGTTTCTGAAGGCTGCCAGGCCGGTTTCTGGAAACAGAAAACCCATGCGGAAACGGGTCATTCTCCGTGCATGTGTTCCGCCCTTTGCGGGGAAGACATGATTTAGGTGGGGCGGGGGAAGGGGGGGGGCACCTTCCACCGATCGATATGAAAGCCTGTTGTCTACCACAAAGTACCACAAAGTGCCGCTTTTTTTTTTTCTCAGACGGGAGGGAAAAGATAGTGATAAGCTTCCCTGGTGACTAGCCCCGGATACGCGGACTCGACGAGAAAGGGTCGAGTCGACGGGCGGATTCAGCTACCTCGACCTCTCCCGCGTTTATATGAACCCCGTCACAAGAATCGAGCTGCCTTTTGCTCGACGTCACAGTGTTTGTGCGAATTATTTTTTGTGTGCAAATTTTGTCACGAGCTGTTTTTTCTGTTCTTTCCTATCTTTGTTTCTTTTTAAAATTGTTTTTAAATTCACGCCTTTTTTCAGTAAACTCAGTTGGAAGTTAGCGCTTGTGCCCGTCGCCCCCTTTGTCCTTGTCGATTTGTTGGCGCTACACGAAGTCATGGATTACCGCTACCAACTAGCCTAAACCCGAACTCTAACAATAATCGAGGGGAGGGGGTGGAAGGGTTCCCGGAAAAGGAGTTACCGTATTTTCGCAATTCTAACGCGCACCCTTTTTTGCTAAAAGGTAGCCTTAATATTTGTGTACGTGTTACAATCGGGCTCAAAGCCGACATAGGCTTTAACGCGGCCGGCAGCATTGCCATACGGAACGGACATAAAGTCTCCACAAACTCCAACTAAACCCAATAAAAACAACCCGTCAACACCACGTGAGTGAATTTCGGCGCACTAATTCCTCAATGGCATGCCGCATACCTTGGTCGGCTGTTGCAATTTTTTTTGTGCTGCTTCAATTAGCCCGTCACGCCAATAGTTCATCTCACAAGCTAGCTTCAGCACTGTGGAGGCTACATTGTTATCAATAGTGCGCCCACTGAGGGCGCCTAATCCGCCGTGAAGGGGGTCCTGAAAGGACACTCCCTTCTCCCCTCTCGGCAAGTGGCACCGCACGGCCCCGGCGTCTTTTGTCGCTTCCTTCGCGGTGAGTTAGGCGCCCTGAGGGGGACAACAATGCAGCCTCCACAGTGCTGCAGCTAGCTTGTGAGATGAACTATAGAATTATGAAGATCAAGGCACTTCACATAGCAAACAGCTTCAATGTTCCCCGCTATAACTTTATTTCCAGCAGAAGCTGGATAAGCAATCTTATGAAGAGCAATCATTTTTCGCTTCCACAGCTGCATACGCCAAATAAAATCTCATTCTTCCAGGTACGTGGTGTCATGTCTTTTTCATCTGCGTGGAACAGCCAGTGCCAAATTATTAATTTTTTCGAATTTCCCTGCGCGAACTCACCCGCGCTTTACAACTGGGGCTCGTTAGTACCGCGCAAATACGGTATTCTGCTCCTCGCGGCCCCCCGACTCAGCCTGACGAACGAGTAAACCTACCCCCTGCCTCCGGGTCGACTGGACTCGCCATGCATGACGGCTTTCCTACCCAACCCGTCCGCTTATACAAAAAGGGGGGGGGGGGGAGAGGGAGGGGTTGAGTCCAAAAAAAAAAAAACGTGTTTATTCCGACTCAACCCGCCCTTGTCGAGTCAATGTAAACGAGGCTTGTGGGTCGAACACATGAGCGGAAAAGCACGCGTCCCCGCACGCGTCTGCGCCCCGGGAACGGGTTTGGCTGCCGGATGACTCGCCGTGTCATCCGCTCCCACGCGCGTCATCTGCTAGACATTTTGCCGCGCCGCGTCGGAAACCGGATTGCTCGGACGCACATGTGATGGTGACGTCTGGATTTTAATGGCGGAAGGCCGACTGAGGGCAAAGAGCGCCCGACGCACATGTGCTTACGGCTTCGCACTTGTCTGCCGAAGAAACCGCGGCGGTCAAGTGAAATGTCAGGCAGTTTTAGCATATCGTTACCGTGTTTGCGTTACCGTTTACCGTGTTACCGGAAGCGCTGGCGACGGTGAAGCCTGTACCGGTAAGCTACCGTTTGCGGTAACTCTGGCGCTGCGCAGTCTACTCCCGCAAACACGGTAAACGGTAACGTAAACACGGTAACGATATGCTAAAACTGCCTATTGGAGGCTAGCTTCTTTCGTTTCCTAATCGAGTTTTCCGCGCCTTAACAGTCGTTTCATGGCTAATTTCTCGGGAATTTGCGGAGTGTGAAGCGAGGTCATTTCACAGAATCAAGTTATAACCCGCCGTACAAAGCCTGCACGAAAAAGAAATTACTTAGCAGGTTGGCACGCTGTGCAGGTTATGTACGTTTGGGAAGTCATCTATTTGCGCCGATTGCTGTAACGTATCGGCGAGCGGGGTGCAACAGGACGAAAAAGAAATTACATTTTGCCGCTTTTGTTCTACGCTATGGCTGCACACTGACGTATACCACGCGAGGAGAGATAGCCTAACCGGATTCTTACCCCGGTCGTGTCAAGGTGCAAAGGGCGCTGATCTTTCAAAGCTGGCATTTTTTGAGTATCGCTATGGTTGCCGAAAGTCCGTGATAAGCAAATACACAAAGCGTATTTGCGGGATTCGTCACCATTACGGAGTTTGACTGCGATAGCAGACCTGACATGGCCGCGTGCTGCTTACGACGTGAACCGAATTGTCATCGACTGTTGTTTGCTCAGGGAACAAGAGGAAACGTAGAGGGGTACAGTTCGGTACGCTGTTCAGACAACATTCTGTTACGAATGTTTCGAAATTGCGATTTATCATACTTCCAGTCGATGTATGCCGTGAACCTTGGTGAGCTCCATTTCATCCGACGCTGCAATGTGCACTAGTAAATTCGAATTCGTCTCTTTTTACGGCCGTTTTCAAAACTACACGCGGCCTTCCAAACAGTTGGAACGGCGGCGTCATGACATTCTACTTATTCAAAAATGAGGTGAAACATCGGTCACGTATACAGAATCGCACTATGCGGGAAAACGGGTATAATTTAATCTAAGATGCATGCATTGGAGTTTAGTCCCTCATTAAAGACGCTGGCTTCCTATACCTGAGCTTTAGTTTATTTATTCCATGAGAGCCGTATAAGTCGCATTGGAAAGTTGACCTCGAATGACCCCAGCATCGAACGTTGAAAAAACCCAACTAAACCAAGGAGGGCCATGAGAAAAACAAAGCATGCCAGACGGGTAGAAGAGATGATTAATGAGTACCAAAGTTAATGAACGATTGATTTGTGAACGATTGTGACCATTGGTAGGTGGATTATGATGAATAGATGGATTACGATGGGTGGAGGTGGAATAAATGAATTAGGATGGAATAATGATTTATTACTGGTTGAGAGTTACGGTTATTAGAGTGTGATTAAGGCGGATGAGATAAACCGAAATGTGGAAGAAGCTAAATTAAGGTGGAATAATGTTAAGATTTTGGTTGGATTAAGATTGAATGAAGAGGATTAAGATAAATATGAAGGTAAATTAAGATAGAATAGCGTATTTTAAGATGGATTACGACGGTCTAAGGTACATTAAGCTGAGAATAAGCTCGATTATGGAGATTAAAACGAATTGAGGTGGGTAGGATGGATTAAGGACGATTAGCCTGGCTGCGGTGTCGACGTAAGGACGTGAATATAAAAGGTACCCGTCAAAATAGTACACCAGGCTTTCGCCTTCAAAGCACGTAAGATAATAGCTCGAATGCAGCGAGAATTGGCCTGATGAGTGCGCCGTGACAGGTGCATGTGGCGGCACGTGAGTAGAACGGGTGCAAGTGACGTAAAACTTGGACTGTGGGGAAACTGCAACGCGAATTGCCGCCAGTCTACCTGCCGTAGCAATCAGCGTTAAAAGACAGACACGAAAGCGAAGAAAGAAGCGCAAACACGATGTAGCAGTAAGGAAGTTTTAGGGGCGACGCCCCTTAGGGGCTGGGGCTGTTGGCGTCTCCTGTCGTCGTCATAATCGTCGTCTCATGAAGTCACGGTAATAAAATGCCGCGAAACTCGTTTACGCCTCGCGCTAGAACGTAATGCGTACTAAAAAAAATACACCGGGACACTCGTTTACGCCTCGCGCTGGAGCGCTTCGTAACGCGTACAAAAAAAAAAAACACCGGGGCACTTCTTTACGCTTTGCGCAAGAGAGCGTCGTGCTTCAAAGACAAGAGACTTTTACAGCAAAGCTGTATACCTCTACTCCCCAACGGTTTCATCTCAGTTGGCAAAAACGCAAAGGCGCCAAGAATACACTTATACACTACATGCTTCACCCCTCCCCCCCACCCCCCCCCCCTTCACCACAGGTTTCCCGTTAGTAGAGATTGCCCGGGATTTGTGGTCATTGCTAGGCTTTTGCCCTCAAAGCAGGTAAGCAGACTGATGAATTTTTTTGTACAATGTTTCGCTCAAGGACGTTAAAAGTCGGAGGTATAGCCGGTATTGAATGGCGTGGAATGCATGCAGGCAACCAAGTGTGCGCCGCCATATCTGTGGCCAAGCGTTTGTTGCTAGGCGATGTTGTGCGCACGACCCGCCGATCAGGCACCGCTCTTCTCCTCCATGCAACCGTGCGAGTGCGCCGTCACTCGTTACGTCGGGCTCCGCGGGATGGCGGTACTTGTCCATGCTAAGCACGACTGTGAAACACGTGACTGTGTTTCAGTCATGTGTTTGGTTCAGCCATGTGTTTGCAGCCACACTGAACACAAAGTATTGCCTCGAGTTCAATGTGAGTGGGGTTAATAACATCTCTGTTGACGCCACCGTTTAGAATCGGATTGGAACGGAGCAGATGACGCACGGCGGTGTTGTTTTTCTTTTTTTTTTTTGCTTCAGCGTGCGGCCGCAGTGGCCCAAGCCGCGCCGTGTCTGTGGCCGTTTCCAGTGCTGCCAAGCAAAGAAATTGACCGCTAAATGTTTCAACGAATACCGTCTATACGGTTAGACATATCAAACTTTAACCTCAATGATGTTAGACGGGGTCAATACAACGTTGTTCATCCAACACGAAAATGGATTGGTTTGAAGTTGAAAGCCACTTCGATGTTGACATTGGAGCGTGTTCTCGAGATCACGTCGCAGCAGCGCATGGGTCGGAGCACGAGCTCAAAACTTTCCGGGTCACCCTATCGCAATTTTCCGCTGCGATAGATACAAGAGTCTTCTTATCTGCTCACCCACAAAGTGTCCGCACGCGACCTGCTTTATCTGCGTTCAAGAAAGACCGGACGTACGTGGTCTACGCGTCGATAAGCGCACGATCGATGACCGGATACCAAGCAGGTCACTCACTCGCGCCTCAATGTTTCCGGGAAGCTCCCCGTAATTTATTCGCAGCTGGGGTCGTTCGAATATGAAAGACAAGATGTGTCGTTTGTACTGGTGGGTTTTGCGGGGAACTTAATTAACCGCAGAGAAGGCGAAAGGGCCGGTTTTAACCTGGGCTTGATGATAGGCAAGGTTTCACGTACAGTACAACATTTCCACGCCCTCTTTTCTTTTTCAAGTTTGACGTACTTATTTTGTTACCTCAGAAGAATGTGTGTGGTTGGTTTCCAGTGATTCCTTATTAACTCTAGAATGATTCCAAGGTTTATATCTTGAATTTTACTTCGTTATGGGCAGACAATGAATGGTAGCGCGAGTTTTGTCCGATATATATTTTTGGTGTAGCTGTTTGTGGCATTCGTAGACAACCTTGGTTGCAATTAACAGAGAATTTTGCGCTCGAGTTGAGGGAGGCGTGTTAGCAGTAATCTATAATGAGCATGCACGAAATGAACCACATTATTGAGATAAAAGTATAACGAAAAACTCGGCACAAAGTGAGTAATAACAGTAGAAAAGTTATCCCAAATTTGTACGCTTACAAAAGAACAAGAGAAGTAAAAACACGCAAGAGGTAAATATTGACAAGCTCTTAAATATATCAATTCTTTGCTGAGATGAAAAATAACCGGGAAACGTGTTTTGGTTATCAACTTTTTTCTAGATGGCGCTGGCTGTATGGAAAGCAAGAGTATTATTTTTTTATTTCAGTACAGAAGTGACATAACTGCAAAGTAAGCAAGCTAAGCAGTTGGGAACATTGTATGTATTTGTAAAGCTTTTCGTGAAATCAAGTGTTGGACGGAAGCCTGTCTGGTCGGGGAAACGCATGGCACCAATAAAAAAAAAACAGATACCGACAACGAGTGTCTATAAAAACGAAAAAAAGGTACCGTTTCGGTTCCCGTACGAGAGCCTTGTTCACAATGAGCTGAGGGGGCGAAAGTGATCTGGTTAGGTTGGATTCCAGATGTGACGTAGGCAACGTGCGTACACATGTGGGAGGTTGCCGTGTGCTTTGTGGCCTGGATTGTCAGGGATTCAAGATAAAGCCGTGAGGTCTAATTCTTCTCTTCCATTATTTTCGCATTGGCCCAGTCTATTTCCTGGCGAGTTGCTTCTGTGTGGTCGGCCAGAGCGTTAGATGATACTTTTTTTTTCTTTTTCACGTCGTGCATGTGCTGCTTGAGTCTTTGCTGAAACTTGCCTGTCTCATCGACATAGCTTCGATCGCAGCCTAAGCAGAGAATCCTGTAGATAACTCCTTGGGACTTTTCTTTCGTTAGCTTGTCTTTGACCTTTACCCGGGAGTGCCTTAACTTTTCGTGTTGGCACGTGCGCTACCTGAACACTGCAGGGGCGTAGAACACGCGTCAAACGCTCGCTAAGTTCAGGTGCATACGGTATCGGAGCACGATTATTGGGACGCGTGTTACCGTACGGTGTCGGACATTCAAGATAGCGTTCCACGGAGCGCACAAACGAGTCAGGGTGGCCGCTTGCAGACAGGTCCCGATGCACGTGCTGTATGTCGGCAGCGATATCTTCCGGTTTCTCGCAAACCCTGTTCGAATGACTCACAAGCGAGGCGACTACAGACATTTTGTGGGAGGGAGTGGTCACAGAGTTGAAATGCAGATATGTGTGGGTGCTCTTTCTGTACACGCTGAACGTCAAGGATTTTTCTTCGCGCTTGATGAGGACGTCGGGGAATGGAAGCTGCCCGTGCTGCTCCTGCTCGACGATAAGCTTGACTGCATCATCCATGCTGTTCAAATGTGCTGTGAACGCAGTCAGTGCCCCCTCCTTGATTACGCTGAAGCAATCGTCTACGTAACGTAGAGAGGTTTTGGGCGCAGGACTGAACGAACTTAGTGCACGTTGCTCAAGCCGCTCCATCGTAGGGTTTGCCGCCGTGACCGATACGGCCGCGCCCATCGCTGTCCCGTGCACCTGCCTGTAGGAAGAGTGCTCGAACGTGAAGTGCGTGTTCTCGAAGTAGAACGTCAGGAGCCGCCGCAAATCCATAGACTTCATAGACAAGGTACGGGACATCGCCCCGGAAGATGGCGGCATTCTGGTGTCCGTTGACGTCGTGGCAGTTCACGCATACTTCTCAGCCCTCGAAATGGACGCAACTTTGCCCTAGCGTACACCTATTGAAGTCTACGGATTTGCGGCGGCTCCTGACATCCTGCGTCGAGAACACGTACTTCACGTTCGACCAATCTTTCTACAGGCAGGTGCACGGGACAGCAATGGGCGCGGCCGTATCGGTCACGGTGGCAAACCTTGCGATGGAGCGGCTTGAGCAACGTACGTACACTAAGTTCGTACATTACATTACATTACATTACATTACATTACAACGTACATTAAATTAAACCTTTCTACGTTACGTAGACGATTGCTTCAGTGTAATGAAGGATGGGGCACCGACTGCGTTCACAGCCCACCTGAACAGCATGGGTGAAGCAATCAAGTTTTCCGTCGAGCAGAAGCAGCACGAGCAGCTTCCATTCCTCGACGTCCTCATCAAGCGCGAAGGAAACTCCTTGACGTTCAGCGTGTACACAAAGAGAACCCACACGGGTCGCCATCTGCATTTAAACTCTGTTTACCCTGCCTCCCACAAAGAGTCTGTAGTCGCCTCGCTTGTGAGCCGTGTGAACAGGGTTTGCAAGAAACCGGAAGACATCGCTGCCTACATACACACGTGCATCGGGACCTGTCTGCAAGCGGCTACCCTGACTAGTTTGTGCGCTCCGTGGAACGCCAGCTTGAACGTCCGGCACCGCCCGTAACACGCGCCCCAAGAATCGTGCTCCGATACCGTGTATACCTGCACTTAGCGAGCACTTGGCGCGTGTTTTACGCCCCTACAGTGTTCAGGTAGCGCACGTGCCAACACGAAAGTTAAGGCACTCCCTGGTAAAGGTCAAAGACAAGCTGAGGAAAGAAAAGTTCCCAGGAGTTATTTACAGCATTCCCTGCTTAGGCTGCGATCGAAGATATGTCGGTGAGGCGGGCAAGTTTCAGCAAAGACTCAAGCAGCACATGTACGACGTGAAAAAGAAAAAAAAAACGTATCATCTAACGCTCTGGCCGAACACACAGAGGCAACTCGCCACAAAATAGACTGGACCAATGCGGAAATAATGGAAAGACAGAAGAATTGGAACCTACGGCTTTATCTTGAAT
Source organism: Haemaphysalis longicornis (assembly GCA_013339765.2). Classification (NCBI taxonomy): domain Eukaryota; kingdom Metazoa; phylum Arthropoda; class Arachnida; order Ixodida; family Ixodidae; genus Haemaphysalis; species Haemaphysalis longicornis. The sequence continues at coordinate 107,183,190 of CM023455.1, read as the reverse complement.
CCCTAACAATCCAGACCATGGATCGCACACTTAATCGCAATGACGGCAGCTTCCCACACGTGCACGCACGTTGCCTAGGTCACATCTCGAATACAACATAACCAGACGGAATCCGGACAGTTTATCGAACGCCGTTTTATCGAACGCCGTTTTATCGAAGTCGTTTTATCGAACGCCGTTTTATCGAACGCCGTTTTATCGACGGACGTTTTATCGAAGCCGTTTTATCGAAAGTGTTTTTCTCGGCCTTTTCGAGTAACATAATTTGCAGTACGTTTTTTTAATTTCCTCCTCGCTATGTAATTTGCAAATCTTGCACAAAAACATTTAATTTGCTATGTAATTTGCACAAAAACATTTATAGTCTGTCTTCTAGTTGACTTTTATTTCCTGCGTGTTTTTTTTTGTTTCTGTGATGCGCAAAATATGTCACCAGAATTTTTTGCTGTGTTCATTGCGCAACTGGTACTGCCATAACGAATCTCCTTGTGTCTCTATCCCCTCTGATCCGAAGCATATCACGGCATTGTGGCGTATTGATTAAAATGTCTCGATATGCTTCGTACCTTTTTGTATAAACCGCTTTTGTGTCGACACATAATCTAATTATTTCGCCGCGTATGTTGTACATAAGTCAGGCACTTCTTGGCGCTTGCTAAGGCGTTGCGCTGCTGAGCACGAGGTCGCGGGTTCGATTCCCGGCCGCGGCGGCCGCTTTTCTGATGGAGGCGAAAAGCAAAAACGCCCGTGCGTACGAGATTTCGGCGCACGATAAAGATCCCCAGGTGGTCAAAAATTAATCCGGAGCCCTCCACTACGGCGCGCCTCATCGCCTGCGTTGCGTCGGCGCGTTAAACCCGAGAATCAAATCAATTCTTGGCGCTTGAGGGTCCAATGTCAAAAACCTAACTGGAACGCTAGCAAAAGTCTCTCCCGATTTCTGCATTCCTAATTCTTAATGGGATCTGAGTTCAGTTGCTAAGAGGTTACCAAGCCTTGTACTACTGTTCTCGTTGCCTTGCATGAACTAACCAGAAAAACGTGAGGTACAAAATTGTCACCGTACTGCAGGTTGGTTCATTTTCATCTCCCTCTGGTTGCACCCCAGCATGTCTGCTGGGGTGCATGCTCTTGCCTTTTTATCAGAAGGCATAAAAACAGTACGATCAAAATAGTAAACACCGAAAATGGAGAAATCATGAAGGTCTACTCAAAATACAGCGTCGTGACCCGATTATCTCTAAATAAAAATGGAAAAATTAAAAAAATGAGAACGAGCAATACTATGGCCCGTGCGATTATACCTGAACAAGGCACACAAAAAACCAACAAAATGCGCTGCCTGGTCGGGTGTGTTCCTCCAAGGCCACCACGAAAACGTAAGGTTGGTGAATCAAAAGAGGGCTAAGAGTGTTGACGCAAAAGTAGAAAATTATACGAAATCCTGTATTTTTTTATTTGAGCATGATTAACAAAAAACGTAAATTGTGATGGGATGGGCAATTGTCCAGCTGTACTAGCTTACGAGTTTCCCTAGTGCGAGATGACCTCTGACGACTTGTCCTACTTGACCAGTTCACCTATGACGAGTTGGCTGTGACAGGTTCCCTTGTGACGATTCTCCTAGACTCCACCACCTCTGTTGGGGTCTCACTATCACTGTCGGAACCCCCCTGTTCCAGTCACATAGCACTAATCTTTCAGAAGTTCTTGGCCCAACATTTCTCCAGATGCAAACAGTGTGACCCCAAGGTCCGAGTAGGAGTCGCGGGTAAACCACGTGACTAGAACAATTGTGGGGTACAAGACTCTGGATCACGTAATGATGAACCATGGCGCAAGGGATATATTTTTCAACACTAACCTAAACACGCCGATACACATCTAAGGAATATTGCGCACGGGGTTCGGGTTGGTACTAAAGGGGCAAATTCTGTAATATAAACAAGGGGGTCATACATGCTTGAGTGAAATCAATAAAGACTCGAAAAATAAAAATAATTTAACAAAACAAAGGTTATCGAAAACACTGTAAAGGCGCGTCAACATATATAGATAGGTTTTTTATGTAATGCACGTCAGAGAGAATGTAGGAGGAAGGTTACTGCAGGTTAGGTTAATGCGATGGCCAGTTAAACAAAATAAACCCCGAAAATTACAATGCAAGCCGCAAAACCGCACTTTCGATAAAACGGACGTAGGTGGTTCGATAAAACGGCATTCGATAAAACGGCGTTCGATAAAACGGGCATTTTTTCGATAAAACGGCGTTCGATAAAACGGCGTTCGATAAACTGTCTGGGAACCAACCAGACCACTTTCGCCCCTTCAGATCATTGTGAACAAGGCTCCCGTACGGTAGCCAAAACATCTTTTTTTTGTTTTTGTAAACACTCGTGGTTGGTGCATGTTTTTTTTAATTACTGCCAAAGCTTTTCGAATTGGTGCACGATGATTTTTAACTCCGTGGGTCATTAAGTAGTAAGTTCGATAGGAATGTTAACAGGTGAGTCCTTCCTTAAGAAACGATTGGGCGCAGGAATGAAAGCTGGACAACAAATAAGCCGAGTGATGGTATTGTCAAAATGGTATTTTTGCAGCCCTGTATTCACTATACATTTAGTTTTTTAATGGTTTCGGTTGAAACAAATTTCAGGTGTATTTTACAAATCCACCTAAATATATTTCAATGGGAAAAGCTAGGGTATGGAAAACGAGGGCATGCCGAATGTAAAGGCAACGTTAAGCAAAGTTAGCCAATAGGCTTGATTAGAATTTATATGCTGTTGGCGGTCTTCTACAAGCTTGACCAACATTAGGGGCGCCCATTCAGATTAGTTCGGCAGGGTGGCACTGACCTGCACTAGGTTGTGTTATGTGCTTGCCAGAATTTTGTGTTGTGGCATCATCAAAAACCTGTACTCTCTTCCAAAAATAGCAGAGTTTAGTATCTTTAATTCTAGCTACGATAACCGATCACTACCTGCCTACATCACATGAAATTTATGCCTTCGCCTGGTGACTTCCTTCTAAACGGGCGTTTTTTTCAGCAGGAAAGCAGCAAGCCAAGTTTGCCGCTCGTATCTGCACCCCTAATTTTGAAATGAGTACATTACATCACCGTCGCAGCATCAACAACTCGGATTAACTTTGGTCGCAGCCTTTTCGACTTGTTGTGGGGAATTACGCCAATCATTTTTTCCCAAACTATACGATTCAGCATTTTGATAATTGTCTTATTGCCCTATTTATTTTATTGTCTGGGGAAGTGAGGGCGAACGTAGGGTTTCAATATTATCGTACTGGCGTGCACTAAAATAAGGATAATTATGTTAACTTCGGGGTAACTCGTAGAGCGAATAGCCGATAACTGCGTTTTATTTTCATGTGTTGCGGAGTTTCATGCATGTGCTGTGAATAGAAGTCCCCTGGGAAGCCACAATTCTATGTTCGACTACATTCGACAGAACATGTAGGAAAATAAATTTAAAAAAAATGAATAATAAAATATCTGTGTCCATATAGTCATACGGTACATTGAGAGCGGTAAAAAGCATGAACAAAACTGAATAATTAGCTTGGACAAGCTAAACAATCATAGATAACTGGCACCAACGAAGATTCCGCAATAACTACAAGTTAGGATAGCTTAAATACAACTTAACGTTAACATTAATACAGTTATGTGGCAGATGACTGTAAAAAATCTGGAAGTGTTTTCACAAATAATTACAAAAGAAGCTAAATAACCAATGCTTTATGGGCACAGAATGTTTTTACTCGACTTTTCAGTGGCAGAATGCCGTATTACTGTGTGCCTTTAGTATATATAATGACCTTACTGAAAAAGAATTCTATAGTTGTTTTTCTTATCACTGTGATATAAACTCCATGATGTGATGTGAATTCTATCTCCACTTTATTTTTCTGTAAAACGCTATAAAGTTGGCCACTGGTTTATTACTTGTGACACAGTGCTCCTTCGTAAACTATGATGCATTATTCTTGTTAACCTCACCTTGTAGTATATTGCGTTATGAGTACTTTGCAGTCTTAGGACTGTACCTCAAATATTTTACTTGTTTTACTGAAAATTGTAGACATGTTCCTTCGTGTCGTTTTGCCGATGTCGTGTTAGGGTTCATAGGCGTCGGCAAGTAGTAGACTCAGCTTTTAGCCCATGGACCCCTTTGGATCTGTTTCTGCTAAACTGATATTGATTGACATAGAAATGACAGCAACATTAGAAAAAATAGGTGGAGAGATAATTGGCCTATAAGCATCGTTGGACGCAACAATGTAAGGTCAGAGCTTGTTAAGAGGTGCTTAATTAAGCACTCCCGTGAAAGTTAGACTTTCGTATGGTCCGCCCTGTGTGGTTCGTCATTACGTATACAAATATGGTAGCTTGAATGGCAAGGGGTAGTTTGGGTATTTTCTTGGGTGAGTCTCGCGAAGGTCTGATGAGTGTTTAGGCGGTTCAAAGCCTGACTGTCGGACTCCACTTTCATACAATTTATCCGATTCTTCTTCCTGTGCTGTCAGCGTTTTACTATCGTAATGTTCTCCGGCGCTGTCGGGCAGCCACCATTTGATTTCTCGCAAAAGAAATGCACAAGAACAATTCAACGATATAAGCAGGCAGCACCAAAACCTGTGCAACGATTGTAAAAGACGAAAAGTGGTAAACTTAAGTACTGCTATGTTGCCGATGACAACGTTATGTTAAAGACGCTCTCAGTTATGGGAGTGATTCTTTGGGGAGTATGTTGGGTGTGCTATGTTGCATATTCATTGTTGTAGACTCTTATGTTGCAAATGAAAAGTTGAAGATTGAGAGTCGCAGGTAAAAAGTTGTTGGGAAAAGTTTCAGGTGAATAAATTCAGGGGAAACGTTTCAGGGGAGGAGGTGCAGGTGGAAAGTTGCAAGTGGAGAGTTGCAAGTGCAAAGTTGGTTGAGAGTTGATGGTGGGGAGTTGCAGGTGGAGAATTGCAAATGAAAAATCGCAAGTGGATAGTTGAAAGTGGATAGTTGAAAGTGGATAGTTGAAAGTGGAGAGTTGCACGTGGAGAGTTGCAAGTGGAGAGTTGCACGTGGAGAGTTGCAAGTGGAGAGTTGCAAGTGGAAAGTTGCAAATGGAATGTTGCAAGTGGAAATTTGTAGATGCGAAATTTGCAGAAGATGGTTGGCGTATGCATATGATAATTTTGTTGTGTACAGGCGAGAACTGTTGTCGTATGTAGGCGAGAATTGTTGCACGCAGACGATAATTGTTACAGACGGGAATTGCAGCAAAATCACGAAATGGGAAAAAGCAAAACAAGCGAAGCCGCAGCTAGCAGACAAAACAACGAGCCCCCGTGTACGGACACGAGGAAAAAGAAACGCGTGAGAATTGACGCAAGGCGTGAAGGGACGAAATTCAACAGAAAAGCTCCTAGCGGACGGAGGAGTCGGTTGCCCCCGGCAACGAGAGCGTCACCCTGACGTCAGGGACACACCCCCAAGGTCGCGCCAACGATTGGCAGCACACCGGAGGTATAAAAGGCGAGCCGGTCTCTGAGCGCGCACTCGACAGCTGTTGTCGACCCGTCTTGTTCATCGCATCAAGGTGCGCTGCTCCTGCTTTTTTATTTTTGCGTTGGTTGTGGGGCCCTGGTGATCAGATTTATTGTGCTCGCGACATCATCGTGGTAGCTTGGCAGGGTTCAGTTAAACGAGGTATGTGCTCGTGCTGACGCTTGCTTTCCAACTGCATGTCTTGAAGTGTTTGTGGCAGCATTACGCGCCGCTTTCAGTAGAGTTTCAAGGTGCCTTCGAGTAACTGGGCTGCCAGGTGTAGTTAAATGCTCTGCCAAAGCATACAGAACTGTTGAATTATACAGAGCGCGAATGTATTACGTACGTGTGCGTTTAGAGGCAAGCACAGATTGTTACTGCCGGTTGATGCTATCATTCTTAACTTACATGCTTACTGTACACCGCGGTGTCAAGGACATTTTCTGTGACACAATTACGTGTAGTAAAGTGAAGCTGCAGTTTAATTCTTTAGATAGCTTTAGTTATGCCGGAAGCACTGCACGGAAACTGCTGCTTCTTGGAAGATGATGTAATCGAACGCTATGCCAACGTCCGACAAGATGTGCCACAGGGCGCCATTTTGGTGAAAAGCGTCGTAGTACGCGTATTTTGAACATCCCACGCTAACCGTGTGGAGCTCGTATCCTTCAAGAAAACCGTCTTGCAGATGCATGCATATTGTAAGCGACGTTAACCCCGAAGGCCTGTACTGATCCGGCGATTATAACCGAAGGAAGGCTGTGCGGTGTATTTAGTAAGCGTCGACAAGACTTATATGGTACTATTTAACTGGGACGCTGTAAATGTGTTATCTTTAACCAGGATTCCGCAATTTGCGATTAAGCGTCAACGCACCATCTCGGGAAATGTAAACGTTCAGTCGCCCGAGTAACGCCCCCGTCACGGACATCATCGCGAAGCGAGTTCCTTTGTGCGAATCTGGTCCCAGAGGCACTCAACTCAATGTTTTCTTGTGTGGAAATAAAAGGCTTCAAAAACTTCACCCAGTTCACATCACCCAGTTCACAGCGGATCGAGTATCATTCACCGATAACGATCTATCTCTGATTGGGAAGCGCTTCTCCAGTTCACTGCTACGTCTGTAAAAGTCGATTTTTTGGCACGTATGATGGCGCATCGTTCAGGTCGTTTCATCGGGGTTTCTTTGCATTGTTTGTCCCAAAAGGGCTTGATATCGGTACGGTGCTCTAGCCACCACTGGGGGCAAAGCGCTAGGGACAGTGGCTTTTGTGTTTGGAAATTTTTCTGTTCTGCCACTTGGAATAATTGCCATATGGGCCTTACATTTCTGAACACACCATCTAAGTATTTTCATAAGACAGCCGGAAAGAGTATTGAACTATTATGTTCCTTCATTGAATGCCGGGCAGTTTCAGAGTAACGTATACCTCTGTCTTTACTCGAGCAATCGTATTAGTAATAATAAGTTGCTGAAATTATTTTCACCTTTCTTTTGACAGTCCTATTTCAGTACGAGTCGAAGAGGACAAATTCATGTCGTTTCAACATAATTTTAACTCTTAGCAATTATCCGAATTGCCAGTTCTTCTGGACATTTATTCTAAGTGCGCTGCATACCCGTTTATTCGGTTTTATAAACTTGGAGCTTAGTATGGCATAAACCGATTTCTCATACACTTTTACAGCTTCATGAACTGACATTACTGAGCTGTTGAATCGACAATGACCACCTATAGTGGTAATAGATGTCAGTCAGGAAACTTATCACTAACTTTAGCGGCTTAGTATGTTCCTCAGATTGTTCCACCGTGGAATATCTTCTTTGGGCACCTTGTCTCTTCCAGTCGACGACTTGTTTTACGCGCACTCTGCGTGCCACTTGTGCCAGCGGATGATCCACTTGGAGCTTCGCCATTTCCGTTTTTACCGCGCGCTCGCGACTGGTTGTCATGGAAACGGGAGGGCAGGTTACGTTTGAAGACCGATCGATCAGACCTCGTTAAAGTTGGTCCCGCGGCCCCATCACTTGCCCTGAATACCGGGTCGGATAACCTCGGCCTGCCATATGCGGCTAGCAATCGACCGCACTGTGTCAAACACAACAGTGTGTCGCAGTCAAAAGATCCCAGAGATATAATTGACTCCAGTTCCTCACCTCCTGAGGCCAGAAGCGGGTGTGGGTCTATTATTCCGGTGAATTCAACTACAAATTTTAATTAAGGACAGCAAGGCATGACCTGTTGATTAGGACGTCGTAACAGAGAATCGGTCATGAGTCGCTTTGTTCAGTATTCTCCTGTTCCACCTCTCGTAACTACTTTTTTCGAGTTCTTCTTTAATACGTGCATTTTTTCTTTGTTTTCTTTAGTGCCCTGTCGAGTTCAGAACCGCAGCTGTTTTTTGGTGATTGGTTATTCTTTTACTCACAATATTCTTTACTTTTTTACTGCATCCGCTGTTAGTGGCACCGTTCGTGCCATTCGCGTCGGACACCAGACCGGAAAGAACCCACGTGGCACATACCCTCGTGGAGGATTGGCTTAAGGAACCTACAAAAACGGCGCTCCACGTGGAATAAGTGCGACTAATTCGGATCAAGCATTTAATTCAGTCAGTGATGAGTTGATAACATTACCCGATGACGAACTTCACACCACACGAGTGTGACCTTCGCACTTTTTTTTTCGTTCCAAGATTTTTTAGCGGAAGTGACATCAGGCGCCCAATAACGTTTGCGTTGTAGGGGGTTGGGCTCGTAGGGAAGGCAACGACCGCGACACGTGGTCAAGGCCCGATGCTTGGGGTCGCCGACCACGTGTTTATTTCCTTCGCGTTAACTATTACAAGGTCTTTTTTTCGCACGTGTTGTCACCGCCGCACACGGCCTGCGTTTCCTGGAAGAATTATTGCTCCTTGAACTTCCGTTTCCTTAATGACGTGATAAATGTCGCCCACACGCCAGCGCGGCAGCTGGTGGCAGGGTATACGGTCTGTTCTAACCGGGATACGTGCGGGACTATATTTTGAGCTGACAAGCGATTTCAACGTATACCCTCTTCCGGGCTGAGCAGGATGCTGCGAACATTGCTCCTAATTGCTGATATGTGATATCCATAAACAAGTGTATCCCATATAGTATACAAACTCAGCAGCTAAAATTGCATGTGACACCGACACTGACATCGCCTTAAAATCCACCACCGCAGTTAATTGTGGAGTTACCGGCCAGAGTGGTGCGACAAGATCGGTGCATTGAGCGAGAAATTTGTTGGTTGCTCAGGGATTAACATGGTATTCGGGAAATTTTAGGGGTTACTTCAGCTAGTCGGCTTGTACAACTTGCACAACTATGCGCAATCACAATGATAAGAAATACCTATACCTTACCCGTCGATGGGGGATGCAGTTCCTTTCGCGCCAACCATCTCATGGCGGTTTATGTTTATTTGTTCTGTGTTGGTTGCTTGGGTGGATGTATTGTTTGTTGAACAGCCCGGAGTGAAATAATATGCGAAGAATTGGTTACTTTGCGGATGCGTTGCTGCTCCTATTTTTTTTCTCCGCAAAACATCGAATCAACTATTTTCAATCAACATCGAATCGGCCTTTTTTCTAAAAGTGGTTTTAGCCTAGTGCCTATTTTATTTATTTTGAATTAGTTTAAACCTGCGATAGCTTTGTAGGTGCGGATTTTGCCCTCGAAATTTTCTGATGTTTTTTTTTAGTGTGTACATTAGAGGACAGGAATAAAATGGGATTAAATGGTTACTTTGCGGTACGTTGCTCCTCCATTTTGCTTCTCTGCAAAACAATATTATTGTGGCAACACAAAGCAAAAGAAAAAGCCGTGATGTGGTGGCTTTGACTATTTACTTTTTACTTATCGGGACATGCGGGCGGCCGAATGCACGGGGAAACATGCAATATGGTAACCAGAGGAACCCCCAACGGGCATACAGTATGTCCGCCCATTTCGCACTTTTAAAACGAAGCTTTCTACGTCTCACTGATGGCGACGATGCCTCAAGACGCACTGCAGGAAAGCCAACTTTTTCTGACGATGATGATGATGGTGGGGGAAGGGAAAGATGGTTGAAACGCGAAGCTTTCACTGGTCTAAAGCCAATGTCTTCAATGTCTCCAAAGTCCCAGTCCGAAGTCCAAATCGTCGCGTCCAGAACGCACCGCAGGAAGGCCAACTTACGAAATGGGTTTCCGCAAACGCACATCAAGCGCCTCAAGAAAAAAAAAAAAAAAACGCTTCCCGTGGTTGGATTCGAACCTGGGTCCCAGGCGTTGTGAAGCCAACTCTATCCTATTTTTGGACTTTCGACTTTGACTGAGGTTGCATGGGAGAAAGCTTCGCATTTTTACCGTCTTCTCTTAAGAAATGGCTTCGAATTTCTTCCTTTCCTTTCTTTCTTTTTCTCCTTTCTCTCTGCTTTCTTTTTGGTAGTGTCTATATCACGGCAACCGTGAGAATTACCGTCGGAAATCTCATCACGGCAGTAGCCTATCATTGGCTAAAACGCTACCCGGAGATCTATGGGAAAATAAATACTCTCTAAAAGGCGCGTTTGCAGCTGCCTCTGTAGCGCTGTGGTATATCCTGGTTTTAAACGAGAAGGCTCATCATGTTCCAGTCCGACATTGAGGTGGTTGTTCCTTTTTTAGCTTTGCGAATTTTTCTGGTCATCGTGATTAGTTAATGCTGTTTTTTACTCGTGGTTTCTACTATATCAAGAGATCGACGCACAGACTTGTAGAATGGGTTGAATACGTGTAAATATAGGTTGTGTCCGGTGTCGTTGGGCTGGGTTAGATTAGGTCTGTTGCAGGTTGGCCACGTTCGGTTAGGTTACGTTAGGTTCGGTGGATTATGTTACGTTAGGTTAGGTTGGGGGGTAATATTGTTCAGCAAATTTTAGGCCAGCCAGCGTTCATGGAAACTGCCGTGAGAATTTCCCGGAGGGTAATTCTTACGGCTGCCGTGAGATTTTTCGCACTGGCATGCCGGTAGCGCCGGTCGTACGTCTACTTCTCGCAAAACGATTAGATTGGTACGCCAGATGTGTACACGGGAAAAAATTGACAAACAAAGAACACAGAGACAAGATATGACAACGATGCACATGCAGTAAGTTACTGAAAGGACTCTTGTACAGCAATGCGCTTCGAGGAACGTATACGCCTAAGCTGCCGCCTGCGACGAGTCATTTCTTGCTGAGGCGTGGTCACGTATAGACTGAGAAGCTTAACTTGGCTCCACTTCATCCGGTGCCGCTTGATCTGGTCCAACTTAATTTGGTTCCTCTTAACGTTTTGCAAGGTTGTTGTGTTTACTAAGTTTACCTTAGGTGGAACCAGATTAACATTTATAGGCATGCCACAAGTTGTTTTCTTCTCAGAAAGGTTTGTCGTTGTGATTCAAAACTTGGGCTTTCAGCCAGGCCGTAGCAATGTTGTGGAGATAATTTGGAACACTTTTAGGATATCTAAAGTTAGCTAGGGTATAATTCAAGAGCGTTTTCGCTTCTTTAAAACACACTTGCCGCTGCCCCCGGTTCATAACTCGCGACTGCGTGCACATCACACGAACAACGTCAGAGCCGCATAACCGCGATATGTAATGAGACGATGTTGCGTCAGTGGGATTTCTTCAGTGGGATTGCGCGTTAGTTTGGATTGTGCACTCGGTGCCAACGAATCAGCTGTGGCGCAATCTGTTATTAGGGTAAGTCGTCAGCTGTAATAGTGGCTTGCGATCTCGGTGCCTACGCCTGTTTTGCGTCATTTCCTTAACATCCACTCTCATTGCGAGACTAATTGGTGCCGCCTCAAATTTTCCAGCGGTTACGTCATAGAAGGGCGCGTTTGTTACCTTCGGCGGCATCAGTTTAGAAGGCGGGCACCCTTGATTGAAATCGTCGCTGGCATCGATGTTTCTGAGAAACCTTTCTTTTGATGAACGTCTCCTGATCGCGTTGCTCCTTTTTAACTTCCTCCGGTTGATTTGTACGTATATCTGGTTTGTTGGTTGTACAGTCGAACACGGATATATCGAACTCCAAGGGGATCGCGAAATAGTTCGATATATAAAAAATTCGATATAAAAAATATGGGCTCTGAGACCTCACCTATGGCGGATGATCACTTACCGATCGTCGCTTTCAAGAATGACAACTAATTCCGCAATCACGACGCAACAGGGCGATTTATTTCTGTGAAAAAAATCGCTGATCCTGGCCTGCTTCTTCGTCCTGGAAATGCAAATAAAGACACTGGTCTCGATCTTCTCGAGGCTGCACAACTAAAAAATTTCAGCAGTACGCTGTGCCTTTGCACACCATTGCGCCTTTGCACACATGCACAACACGCACGCAAAAGAAGAACAGCGCGCACGTACTACAAGAACTTTGAAGGTAACAATTCCAAGGGTCTTTGAACAGACTCCAACAAAGCGCTCGCGATGGTCATATCCGAGAGAAACAGTGATCTCCGAAAGGTGCGGGACAACTCGCCAAACAGCAGCAACCGCAGCAAAATGCAAAAGAAGGAGGAGGCCGCCAGCGCCTTCGTTCCCTCTTCCCTTTCCAGAGACGACATCAGGGGAAGACAGACCCAGAAAGAGAAAAAAAAACTGTTTTTTCGGCAAGCCGTGGAACATACGCAGCCGCAAACAAACAAAAAAAAGGACATTTTCCGAGCGTTCGGGCTTGTGTGCGTAGAGAGATTTAGCATACCGGGCTCCGTCCGCTAACACTACGGCGGCCGCTAGCGGGGCCCGACTGGGCCAGCGCAAATTCGTTCAGGTAGGGGGGATTAGTTCCACGAGCCAGTCTTCACCATGCCCGCGCATTCCTCCACATCATTCTCAACCTCAATCGGGGGTGCAGCGATCGCCGAAGAGCACCTTCCTGCTCGCGCGGCGTTCGATATACCCAATGTCGGGGAAAAATACGGTTCGATATAAACGAACGAATTCCTATACTTTTACACAGAATTTTCAAGGGGATAGTTTAGGAGTTCGATATAGACAATAATTCGATATACCCGTGTTCGATATATCCGTGTTCGACTGTATTTCAGTCGTAGAAACAAGCGTCTAATACTCTACAATCTATTGACTGCAAATTTCAGCTTGAACAATATACTAAGGACGGTAGGAAGGAAGCACGGACACAATGCTATGTCCGTGTGTCCTTTCTACCGCCTGATTTTTCATTCAAGCTGAGGTCTGCATTATGAACAAATTCGCCCGATCCCAAGCAACTGTGTAATTTAAACATTGTACACTTATTGTATTTTGCGCGGTATCAAGGCGTTGTGAAAGCAGTACGTTTCTTTCTTTCTTTCTCTCTTTTTTTTTTCTTTCTTTCTTTCTTTTCTTTCTTCTTTCTTTCTTTCTTTCTTTCTTTCTTTCTTTCTCTTTTTTGTTAGCAGACAAGGTGTCACCTTCCCCTGGTTGCGAAAGGGACATTAAGGTCGGAACAACAAGCTTTACGTTTCTTGGAAGCCAAAAGAAGGAGTACCAAAACCTGTGTTCTCCTATATCAGTGCTCTGAAAACGGACGTCAACGGAAGGTGTTGCGCAAAAGGTCGCTCCTCAACCGAATTCGGCCTGCGTTCAGTGTAACCGGTTTGTGAGAGTACGGATCCCGTTCCGCTGGGGCCCGTTTGTGCAAATTGGTAGACAGAAAGCGACGTGCTTTAAAGCTTAATGAGGGATTATCGTGGGCAGACCGGAGGACCTAACCTCTTCCTCCTCAGATATTGAAGTTTAAGGAGGAGGATGATTTCCCAGCCTGTTCACTACAATGATGATTAAGGTCTGAGAGATGATGGCGATGATTATGATGGGAACGTCGGGGCGCGTATAGGCGTTTCCTATCAGCACAGCCTTTCGACGCAAGGCGCCATCTGTAGGGGCATGTTTAGAGCTGTGTCTACGTGCTTGTCGCCCTCAATTTAATCGCTCAGAACAGCTTGGTCTCGTAATGTAGTAGTTCCGCTCCAAACATCCTAGCTCGGATTTAAATCCCGTTACCGCTTTTTTTTTTTTCATTTTCAAGGGTTTTTTATATTTGAATATTAACATTTGTTATCACGCATATAGTCTGTTTATGAGCTCTGTATGCATTATAAATGGGATTTCTGGTATTTTCGTTGCCTCTTGGTCAATTTCAGCTACTGCTTCTTGTACGTTATTGCGGGTTTGCCCCTTTTGCGCCGGTTTCGACTATTTATGTTGAATATTTTTGGCTGTTCCGTTCTGGCCGTTATTTCTTTCAGTTCGCGTGGTTTTGTATGCTTTAGGTACGTTTATGCTGTGATATAACCCCCATAAGCAAGCTCAGGTGACGGCTGGCTGTACTGACTAGGAAACGCATATACGCCGTCGGGACGCACGTTCATGAACATACATTTTTTTTTCGTTCAGAGGCACACATCATCTCATACTTACAAAAAGGTAATGCGCCACACTCGCCCGATACACTCGGTATAGTTGGGTTTTACTGTACGCGACCGGCCTCTCTGAAAGGCGCCCGCTTAGTCATCGGTGAAGTGCCGGGATGACCCTATTCTGCCCACGATTTCAGAGAAAACTCGATCCCTCCGGTTCTGGCCAGTCGTTGTGACAGCCGCGTTGCGCCAAGCGGTGAAGCAAAACGCAGGGTTCAGGGAAAAAAAAAAAAAAGAAAGAAAGAAGACAACAGTACTGCAGCAGCGTGTTTCCAGCTGGGTAAGCTCTGAGAGCTCAACCCGTTCCCTAACACCACTGCGAAGAAAAAAAACTACAAAAAAGAAAACACCGTAAAAACGCGTTGCATTGAGTTGGGAACCCGGGGTCGCTCACGAATGTGTTTTTGCAATCACCCGTGCCCAGGAAGTCGTTATGAGCCGACTTCGCCATGCCACGCGCTGCGCCCAAGGAAAATACAAAGAAAAAAAGAAAGAAAGAAAGAAAGAAGGAATCCTGACAGGAACGAAAGGGCACAATCGTGCAGCTGGTTGAGGGGGACGGAAATAAAAGAAGAAAAAAAGCACACCGGGTTGTTGCTAGGCAAAAGGACTTGGCTCAACGCTCTCGACTCGCTCCCAAGGGCTCGGTGTTTTTGAGCTCGGCAATTTGGGCTGTCGACCTTCGGGCTCCGTCCGGCCTTTACGACAGCAATGATCGACCGAAGGCACTGCTCGTGTGCAAAGCTACCCGCCCGTCGCCTGGCGGCTTCACTTCTTTTCGTTTTTGTTGCTACCTTTGTTGCAATAGTGAATGCGTACAATATTTTGACTTTACCATTGCTGGTATCGGTACTAGACCCGCAGTATGACAAAACAAGAACTCTGTGAGCGGCGGGTTTGGACACGTGTACATAAAGTGGCAATCACTGCGTTTCGGAGTTTTTTACGGCAAGTGAGCGCAATAATGGCGAATAAAATTCCAAGTACTACGCGACGGGCGTTTCGTCTTCAACTAATTCTGCATTAACGGAAATGGGTGAACTGAATGATGAACTCAGTGATCGATTGATGAATTGATTTATTGATTCATTTATAAGGTGATTGATTAGTAATGTGAATAAATCGGGATTGATTGATTGATTGATTGATTGATTGATTGGTTGATTGATTGATTGATTGATTGAAGGAGCACCCATGTCTGACATTCAGAATTCTTAAGCATCTGGTTTGCGAGGATAAATTGGTCGCAGTTAGCAGAGGACCGGGGTACGTGAAGATCTATGGGAGAGGCCTTTGCCCTGCAGTGGGCGTAGACAGGCTGATGTCGACGATGACGATAATGAAGCATCTGGCATGCGCACTAAACAGCCACGCAGCTTATGGTTGATTTCATTTTTCTTTCTTCTATACGGAGCTTTGCGGTTAACAGAATCAAGACCTGGGGCCACTCCGCGCGGCCAGCCGGTTGCATCGCGAGGCAGCAGGCCCTCGTAACACGCTACAAATTGTGCAACTTTCAATTCATCCTATTTGCACGAACCTTTGCCACATATAATCTCCTGCGGCGTGAAATCGATGGGATGCTCTCATAACAGTCGCCGCGTTAAGGTACCCTTGCGCAAGGACTTCGCGTACGTTAGTTAACAATAGGCCGTTTCGTGTACCAGCAGCGACACTTCTGGAGCAACCGCAAGAAGCGCGAAAAATAAGGACACAACTCGTAGGCCGCAAAAATGAAACCATAGCGTAACGGACGCAGAGCTCTTCGTTCGAGCGATAACAACAAGAAACGATAAGCACAATTTGCAGCCTCACAAGGAGATAACCCGGGAGGATTCGGAATCCTATATTTCCAGTTTCTAAACGCTCATTTGCATCGAAGTATACATGGGCGGCGTGTTCGCGCAGGCTTTTTTTTTTCTTCCTTCTTCACTGCTCGACTAGACTCCGTCGGCTATCAAGTCGCTCGACCTTCGTACTTATCCAAATAATTTCCAATGCGCGAGGGGCTCCTTCAGAAAAAAGAAATCCGATCACGCCACTTCCGAGGTGATAGGAGTCCGCTGAGTGGAAATTCACCGGGAACTTCTCCGTGGTCCCTCCAGACGCCGTGCCCGACAGCGCTCTGAGCAAGCGTAAATCGATACGGGGAGTAGTGTGCTTGGGGGGCTGGCGAACAACTTCAGGAGCGGTGTCTGCTGTTTCGTTGCACGAAAATTACCTAAAAGCAACCAGGACGGCAGCATTGACACTTGGGATCGGACGTATTGGCGGCGTGCTGCGGTAACTCTGGAGCCACGTATGTGGTTCACCAGGTGATCGAGAACGTTCGTGAACCCGTTGGTCTCCTCTGACCTGAAGTGGTGAGTGATTCAATGCAGCTTTGATTAGTTGGCGCGCGGAAGAAGATTGTTGGGAATTTTAGCGGCGAAGCTGTTGTGAAAATCTTTTGCGTATGATGTCCGCAGTTAAAAATACAAAGAAAGTGCCGAGCGCTCATGCATGCGTGCCTCGAGCGCACCGGTTCGTCAAGCAGAGAATACCATAGGGATATTGGCCAATATTAGCCAAAAAAGAAAAAAAAAACTAGCGTTCACTGTGTGCCTCGAGCGCACGTTCGTCAACCCAAGCATACCCACTTATGCTCTAGTTGCGCGGCGGAAGTAACCGCAGTTACTAAACTTAACCGCAGTTATCGCAAACTGCAGTTTTGGCTGTTACACGCGAAATTCCAAGTGTGGCTGACAGCAGTCACGTGGTTGTGAGCGTAACAAAATTAAATTGACAAATTTTTAACCTCACTATAAAAAACAAAAGAGAATCAGTGTATAGACAAAAAGAAATATCGTTAAACAGTTGCTTCAGACCTAAACGCACCGCAGTCGCGCGCGGCGAGTTTTACGAGAGGGGCTTCGCCAACAGCTCACAATCGGCTTGCGTTTCTCGGGCCGGCTTGGTGTTGGGAACTTTAAAACTTAGCATCATGGATGATATTTGACAGCCGCTATCTCTACAAGTGCGAATTGCAACCATGGCACAATTTTTCACCACACTAACAACTACTTTCTAGAATGTGATGCTTCTTTTCCTGGATCAGATTGACTTCGAAGAGCGGCGACAAGCTGTTGCTGCCGTGGTCTGGTCCGGTTCGAGCCGCTTCCAGGGCCGTGCGGTCAGGAGCGCCGGGGTGTTTGCAGGCACGGGCCGAAGTGTGCCTTAATCGTTCCGAGTGCTGAAAACGCTTCATGATTGCCTGTTTATCTATTTTTCGGCGAACGGCGCGCGGAATTTACAAATTTGCACAGCTATTGTCGTATTTGATCGGGTTGTGTCGGGAAACGAGCCGCTGTTTTCGCTTCAGTCGTGGTCACGGGCAGGCGCACTGACTGCGAGAGCGACGCAAAGAGCGCAAGCTCCTCTTGGGGCCAGCTTTGGGGCGCCCGCTGTTTCGGCTATGTGAGGGCCTTCGTCTCCTCCGCCCGCCAGGTGATTTCTTTGTTTGTTTTTTTTTTTTCGCCTCTGCTGCTGCGCTGCCACTTGCGTCCGAACTGACTTGCGCGATTTTGAACACTGTGGCTGCGGCGACTGCGGTTAGCGTGACCGAACTGAGGTGGCCAAGCTCGGTTCGCGTTAACCATGGTTAGGGGATAAACCACCGTTTCGTCTGTCGTGTAACGCAGCAAACTGCGGTTTTGCCTAACCAAGGTTTGCTTAACCATGGTTAAGTGTGCCCGTGTAACTGGGTATTAGGAGATTGGACAACATTGGCACAAAAAACTCCAGCGTTCGCCGTATCGTGCAACACTTGCTCGGAACGAGAAAGACACGTCATAGCGTACGCTTCTCGTTCGCTTGTCCTGGTGTTGTCGTGCGCATGCGCTCTGTCCTGTAGAATGGAACCACGACGTGAATGTCAAAGCTGCTGTAGGGGATCATTAGAGAGTTTTCGCATTCTGTTCCGGGGATACCGTGCAACTGACTGGGACCCGACTGCGCTGTGCTGCGGGCACGACGAACAACTCCCCCCCCCACCCCCCCCCCCTAACGAATGCGCGGCCATGGCGAGGGCCGGCCGCGGAACTAATCCACCCTAACGGAACGAATGCGAAAGTGCCCAGCTAGGTCCCGGTAAACACGGCATGAACGGAAAAGACGGAGCGTACGGAGTGCCAAAACTCTCTATTGACTCCCCGTGGCCCGGCATATGCGGATAGTTCGCACGGTCGAGGGGGAACAGGACGTGCTTCGAGAGGCTTAACCTGCAAAGCATCCACTAGAGACGATAATTCGCGCTTGCAGAGTGGCCCACCAAAACGTCGACAAAAACGACGAGCTCACTCTGGCTTTTCTCAACATAAGGTCATTGAAATTCCATGCCCCGACGCCACCACGACACCACAACGATTCTAAAACTCAAATTTATGTCCGGCAATGCTCACCTACAACAGCTTCGCCATGCAAGTCGTGCGCGTGAGTGCAAGCTTTCCTGAATTTTTTTTTTTGAGGCCGTTTGGTGTCGGTTGATGATGATTCGTTTGAGTGTGTGTGTGCGTGCGTGTGTGTGCGGGAGGGGGGGGTGCAATAAGCTATAAACAATTCCTCCGAACTCAACAAGACATTAACAAGTCTTCCGCTGGAGCAACTCGTGTCCAAAAAATAAACTTCCATGCTCAAAATCAATCCCAGACTTTTCTTCCCCATACAAATGGGCTGGGGAAGATAACAATGTTACATCGTTACATAAATTGCAATAACGTTCAGTCACCTGGCCGTCATATGCTGTGACATGTCATTCATGCACACTTAACCACACCAAGCGGCGCTACAGTTGCCACTACCCGCAGCGCGAAACTCGAAAAAGAACACTCAGCGGCGTTCCCTTGACCATTGAAGCTTTTGCATTCACAACTCATCAGTGCCTCTGTAGTTTTTCAAGCCGAGCTTGAAATAACTGACTTGAACGTGCGCTGCATGTATGCTAAACGCCATAAAGTAAAGCCCTCCTTAAGGAGCTCTGATGATGATGACCTGAATTCACGTTCGCAGGTCTATGGGTAGCGTATTTCCGTCACGTGGGTGCTCTGTGCAGCGAAACGTTTGGAAACACGCCTATGGGGAGGCCATGCGTGATTCGTTCGGCTGAAGAGCAGGTTATGTGGGCACGCGCTCGTGAGCGTAAAAACTAAAGTAAAATAAAAAGATTAAGAAAATAAATTTGAGAAGGAGACATGTAAAAAGAATCAACATTACTTACTTTAATTCAAGTTCAAATTAAAAGTTAAATTTAAATTTACAAAAAATAAAAACCTGGCATATATAAATATAAGCAACATTACGCATAGATGTGTCTATTAAGTGCGTCGGTTGAAGCTTAACCGCATTTGTCGTTGTGCATTGCGTATTTCCACCAAGCTTCGCGGGCTGTGCCTTTCCGTTTAGGGAAGGACCGCCAATTTTTTTATTTTTTTTTTTTGCCCTCAGTCCTGTTTACCCCACCAACTAACCATACCGCGTTTGCGTGGCCTCTCTCAATGCCGCAGGAAAACCTTCAGCTGGAACGTACGGAAACGAAGTATGGTCGAGAGAAACACGCGCACAATGCTGACTAACAACTTCAAATGCTGACTAACTGACCTACTAACAAATGCTGACTAACACCCAATGCCGACTAACAACAAGAGTTGTTAGTCAGCATTCGCAGTTGTTAGTCAGCATTGTGTCCTTGCTCTCCACCGTCCTTCGTTTCCGTGCGTTCCAGCTGAAGGTTTTCCTGAACCAACTGGCCCAATCCCAAGCAATCTCCCTACAGTTCTGTCGTGTTTTTCTCCGTCGGCTGTAACGCGCTTCGCGAATCCGAGCGGCAGCTGCCATTAGCCGGATTAAAGGCGCGAGCTGGGCTACTCGGACAGCGAGGCCGCAGCTTGTTTACGCGGCGTTCCCGGCTGGATCGAAAGGAGCTAACTAGAGCGGTGTCCTTGTTACCACGTCGTCTCGAGTCGCAAATGTGATGTCTCGTTACTAGCGGCGTTAGCGCTCTAGCGCGAGCTCGGCGGCTGAAGGACGGCTGGCTGCTTTTCTATTCGTTTCGTGTCAGCGTTATTTCCGTTTTCTGCCGCTCTGTGTCGCTGTCGGCGGCGGTGAAATTGCAACTGCTGCGATTGCAAGTGGGAGATTTTTCGCAGTATGAAGAGGACATGTTTCTCATTCTGTCCTTCACAGTCAGAAATTCATCATCATCATCGGTGGTGGCGTTGTCGGCGTCATAATCATCACCACCAGAAACATTCTTCCTTAACCTTTTTAGCCATGATTTAAGCAAAATAATGTTTCGGTGTGTTTTCTTAAATTTTGGGGTGCAAACAAATAATAGAGCTGGAAGTGCAAGTACTAACATATTTATTAACGAGGCAAATAATTAGGACATCTGACAATTAAAAATTTTATATAGAGCAGATATCACTTTTGCATATTGCCCTAAACGTTATGACCAAATGAACCATCAAACAAAAAATTATTAAATGCTTGGGAATAGAACTGGAACCGCCGTTTTTTTTCAGCCTCAATGTTGTAATTTAGTCTTCACAGGAGCTACTGCTTTGTAGCGTAAACGAAACAACAGTGTATCTAGCGCAACAGGTATCAATGAAGAACAATTCCTAAAAAAAAAACTAGGAGTTTTGGTTTCGTTTTGTAGGCGCTAGAGGATCTTTTATGTGATGGCGTCAATCGTCACCGCCAGGGTCTAAATGGTTAAGGGCCCTTTGCAGGGAACTACATAAAAGCGGAGGCAAAACAAAAATAAATACGTCGCAAACAATGGTCCGACACACAGACCGACATTCACGCAGTCGGACATTGACAGTCAGTCAGTCAGAGTCATACAGTCACAATCAGATGTTCACAGACAGTCAGCCATTCAGCCACAGCGAGCGATTCGCAGTCGATCGATAAACCAACGGGTAGGTTGATGTATTGCTCAGTAATAGTGATAACCAGTCAACAATTTGACAAGCGGAAAAATCAGTCAATCAGTCGTAATACGAGAATCAGTTAATCGTTCCGTTCAATAATCAAGTGAAATCAAGTACCCTGTAAATAGATGAGTGTATAAATAGCGAAAAATGTGCGAAAGCGATTAAATGGGTACCAAAATGTAAGGTTGCAAAGCGCATGGGGCCTGATAAGGGGTGTCGGCACCCCACGCCAGACAGTTTCGGGCCCTTTCCCCCCCCTCTCCCCCCCCCCCCCCCCTCAAAATCTCATCGCATAGCATCGCAGCCCATGGGGAGTGCCCCCAGGTTAGTTCCTTTGAAAAATTCAATACGAAAGTTGCAAGAACGGAGAGAGGAGAAAATAGGGTTAAACTACCTTCATATCGATTACTTCAACCGAATCATTAAATCAGAAAAGAATTTATGTTGCTGCACCACATAATCTTTTGGTCGGCGACGTTTATTGTGCCATCGGGAAAAAAACGCGTACGGGAGTATTCGAGCGGCGGTCGTAAAAAAACAGCCAGCCATTAAATGTTGCCGCAGGTGCACTGTTCCCCCGTTTACGGATGCGCGTGTTCTCGGTGAAGGATGTTTTACGAGCCCTGCCATTGTGAGTTCACAACTGTAGACAAGCTTCAAAGAATGGAAGGCGATGAGGCAGGGGAACCCCTAACGACGTTAGTTTTTTTTTAAATTTTTTATCGCATATCGTGTATACCAGGTTCCACATTAACGAAAAAAAAAAAACTTTCCGAACGCGTATTCAACGCGCTAAAAGAACGTATCGAAAGCGGTGTCTGCGAGAGTAGATAATTACAGTTT
The DNA here is from genome assembly GCA_013339765.2 of Haemaphysalis longicornis. NCBI lineage: Eukaryota > Metazoa > Arthropoda > Arachnida > Ixodida > Ixodidae > Haemaphysalis > Haemaphysalis longicornis. Next base: position 107,161,347 of record CM023455.1, on the reverse strand, counting down.
TGAATTTCGTGGCTCTGACTACCACGCAAAGCTGCTTCAAGTATGAAACTCATGATGGCTTGTCGAAGGCCGTCCTGATGACCGTGGCTACGGTATTCAGGCTACTCACCAATCTCCTGAGTTGGCGAAGACGACGGAAATTGCGAATATAGTTTTTTTCGTCTTAGCGTTAGGATTTCCTCCATGGAAGGGAGCGGTCACCTTAGCAACACGCAAAAACACTCACCTAAAAAATATATAATATATATTATATAATATATATATATATATATATATATATATATATATATATATATATATATATATATATATATATATATATATATCGTTAAACCGTACTCGCATAAGCCGTGCTAATTAAAACGAATTCCCGACTCGACTCGGTTTCCCTTTAACCTAATACAGTCAGATAAAGCATAGTGCCGGTTGGTACGTACTTTCTTCGTTTCCTCGTCAGGTACGGTTTAACGAGGCAACCTCTGAAGACAAAGACGCATAGATGGGCGCATATATGGGGTGCTCTGGTTTCCATAACAGCCCGTTACATCCTCTCAGCTATCGGCTCGTACCAGTTCAGCTACTAGCTCACAGCTTAGCTGTCGGCTCGTTACCATACTTCTCCACAACAATATGAAGTCTGCGCTTTGTAAATCAGCGTACCCTAAAATTGTCTTCCCCTTAGAGGAATCCTTTTTATTCGGGGCCTCATAGATTCGTCTCGGGCCTTGCAGACGTCGTGGCCCGTTGCCGGGCGGAGGCCGGAGCGGAAGCCGTGAGCTTCACCGTATCGCGATTACGACACCATCCGCAGCACGCGACCCTGGCGGCGTCATCGATCGGCACTCCGCCGGACACAAACAGGCCTATTACGTGACACAATAGCGCCGCATCCTCGACTGTCGCTGTAGCTGCTCAGGAAGCAAGCCGGCTCCGTTATCGCCGCCTTTCGAAATCGGAAATCTCTTTTATCGTGACTGCGAGGCTTTCTTCCGCGTTGAAGGGGTGGTCCATATGTCGTGCTAACTTCCCGGCGATTTACACAAAACGCTGTGTGTGTTTGGAAGATATTGCGGTTGTAGCGCTCGTACCGTATGATTCCGTTGTGATAATGTAAGTGCTCGTGCGGTGACCTTGGCTTTAATAATGATGAACTATACCAACGTGTCCAACAACTCGTTCTCGTTGTGCAGTTGTGGGCGAGTATGTGTGCTTGCACGTATACCGCGCAGAAATGCACATGTATTTACAGCGATTGATTGATTGATTGATTGGGCGTTTAACGCGCCGACGCATGCTGTTACTCAGACACAGGCGATGAGGCGCGCCGTAGTGGAGGGCTCCGGATTAATTTTGACCACCTGGCGATCTTTAACGTGCGCCGAAATCTCGAACACACGGGCGTTTTTGCTTTTCGCCGCCATCAGAACAGCGACCGCCGCGGCCGAGAAGCGAACCCGCGTCCTCGTGCTCAGCATGTATTTACAGCGGAGAAAGAACGTGAAACGGCTGCCAGGTGGCTGACTGCGTGTTTTTCGCCTGTTTAAGGAGTTAACAACCCACACACACGCTGTTGGCTGAGGGGGAAAAATGCTTGAAATTGGTAGTTTCATGGTCCGTAAAGCTTTGCCTCATGGCGCGCGTGCGTGTGGAGAGAGAGAGAGAGAGAGAGAGAGAGAGAGAGAGAGAGAGAGAGAGAGAGAGAGAGAGAGAGAGAGAGAGAGAGAAGAGGTTGGAGAGAGAGTAGCGAAATCGAGGTAAGCATAGTAGTTCTAGTCCGCCATCGAGGAACCTGGCATTTTTGCTCCCCAGTAAAAACTGCAGGAGGCGAACTAGAATGCCAAGGAAAAAATCGCGAGTTCTAGGGCGCTTAGATCAATCGATCGGATCAATCAATCAATCAATCAATCAATCAATCAATCAATCAATCAATCAATCAATCAATCAATCAATCAATCAATCAATCAATCAATCAATCAATCAATCAATCAATCAAGTAATGGTTTCACGCCGTGGCGTACACTCATGGGCTATGAGGTTGAGTGAGTGAGGGAGTGATGTGAGTGAGTGAGTGAGTGAGTGAGTGAGTGAGTGAGTGAGTGATACAGTAAGTGGAAAAGAAGTGCACTGGGGATATTTTGAACTCATTTGGGAGTTCACCAGCATACAACCCAGTCCGGGGGAAGGGGAGAGGGGGAATGAAAGGGGATAGGTGAGAACAAATGGGCACAGAGAAAGAGGGAGAGAGAGAGAAGGAGTGCGTAAGGCTGGCCGGCAGGCATTGGGCTACAGCCGTTGTATGAGGTTATCCTCTTCGAGGAAGGCCAGGACAAGTCGGAAGGCTTCCCGCCAGGTGGTGTTTGGGCCCGTCGGGAAAAGCAGGTCCACCTCGGCTGTGAGGCGCGCCGTTGTGGAGGACTAGACATAACTTCGGCGCACGTGCGTCGAAATGGCGTGATCACTGTCCGTTGCGTTCTTCTTTGTCAAAAAAATTGGGCGGAGCCTCATGCGAACGCCCGTGCGGGTTTGCCGCAAAGCGGGTACTTAAGTTATAATTAGTGATTCACGACGGCCGGCAACGTAAAACTACCCGGAGAATATATATTTTGCAAGACTGTCTACACTCTATACTCGGTATGGAAAGGTAGCCAGTTTTCTTTTTTACTTGCCTTAGCGCTTTAATTGCTACCCCCTACCCTTTCTATCATGCCGTATTATCAACGCACGACACGAACCATATGACAACACGGACATACGTACGTTCGGCTGGACATATCGCGGTCATCATGGTCAAAATCTACACAGTCCATACGATGGTAGTGGTAGCAAAATACTTCAAGGAGCCATGACGACAAAACACAAGTTGGTTTTATTATAAAGACTGCTTAGTCCGATAACAATGATACCAATATCATCGCAATCTTCGAACAAATAACGGAGATATTAAAGAAAACGTGTGAAGCAGTCGCGACCCCCTAGCCAATTTCCCGCAACTTTTCTATGACGTCACAGAACCTTGTTTGTGCGATTGGCGGCCGCCTAACTGACCTGTCGCGACGACACATGACTGGACGTCTGTAATGGGGCCTCTAGTTCCATTTGACCGCATCACTTGAATGCTAACGTGCAGTTAACGCACTGAAAATTATGTTTTATTGTTGGCCCGTATGACGTCATTCTTGCTCTTGACACGTCACTGTGGCGCAAAATTTGGAAGTTTTTAATACTTCTTGCTTTTTTTTTCGTTAAAAAACATCTTTTGTGGCTGTAATGAAGCTGAGTGAGATACTGAATCCTAGTTCTTTCAAATTAAACGAAGTTGTATTTTCTCTTCATGGCTCCTTTAATCGTCCAAAATTAAGGTCGAACATGACGCACATGCACATACCGATACATACATGCACTTACGCATACACATATTCATATACTTTCTCGTATAAATATACATACTCATATAAATACATGTTACACACAGATAATTATGCACCTACATGAATACATTTACGTTGGCTATAGTGCGCGCATGCTTGTTTTGAAGTCGCAACAAAGGAAGCAACTGAGGTTAAAGAAATATAAAATTGAAATGTCACCTGTATACAACCAGGCTGCTGTTATCAGACGTGAAATGCAAACAAGAACAATGAATTCGTTGTCGAATTTATTCGGACAGTGTGCGTATCCGATTAATGAGCTACCGAGGCGTAAGATATTGTGCTCCGAGCCGTCTGCGCACATCACGGCAGGTAAGTTACCTTGCCATTTCTTCGCCCGCAGTGACCACCGTGAATGACTTAACGCGAGTATACGTAACAGATAACCAAATCAAACGTTATTAACACTTGTTTCGGCTTCTGCCTTATCCTCAGCAGTAATAGTCGAAATGGTTTTTGTAAACATGTTCTTCTGACCCAGCCATGTCAGCCAAGATTGGTTGAATGAGTCGTGCACTAGTTTAACATATATACGTTACACGCACACGAGGAGTACGTGGTGTACCTAGTCTAGCGGAGTTATACGGCAAAATATTTGACAGCAGATAGGTCCTGTGACATGAACCGAAACGTCGGCACACTAACCGGCCACCTCGGACACAGGGCAGCGCAGCGCCTTGGCCAACACGCAACCGCGCTAAGACCGAGATTGTGTTGTGGATGAAATGATTTCTTCTTGACGTAAGTACGAAGCTAGAAATACTTTGCTGATGCTAGATAAAGTCTTGGTCAAAACTTCCCAAGCTATGATCGGCTCGGTCTCCAAGAATATAAAGCAGTAGCCCAAATTTTCAGTGTTACTGAAATAATTTTTTTCCACAAAGCTAGCCTAACTGTTTTTCTGTTATTATTGTTAAATTTCGTGAGCTTACAAAAGCATTATGAGGGTGTTGGAATTTTTTAGCCCAGGTGAGAATCCTAGTGGCTGACGAACGTTTAACGAAAAAAAATCCTAATCTGCGATTTTAAAATCTGGGCAAGAGTATTTTTTTCTTGGGTGGGCATAGAAATAGATCCGCGTTCTTATTTGCTCCGGTTACCTCTGCCTGTACATGCAATACGCGCACTCATGCACCCGTATAAGTGAAATCTGGTTGTCGCAAACGCGCGCGATCGTGGGAGAGGTCGGCTTGAAAGAGAGGGTCCGTGACTCGAAGACGGCGTCAAGGCCGATGTACCGTAATGACCCGTACGGATCATTGATCCGACTCGGCTCGACGGCTCGCCCATTTCTCCCGCCGCCTTTATCGATTCCAAGGAGCAAGACAGTCGTGATCAGCTCGTCAATATTTCAGCTTCATTGGCCTCGCGGGAACACACTCGGAGATGCCATATAGCTAAATAGAAGCGCATTTTGCGAGTGGCTGACGTCAAGGCAATGCGTAAGACATCACACTGCGATATCCCAGCATCGTTGCAGGTGCCCGGTTATATATAACAGAAGTAGGTATATGATGGGAACGCGGCTCCAACATAAATACGGTGGCTTTGAGGCTGAGATGTTATCCTACAATGGTCAAGGTCACGAGTTAATTGCCCGGCGGTGTTGGCCGCATTTTCAAAGACGAGAGAGAGTCGCATAAACGCGAAAATTTTTGTCTGTCTGTCTGTCTGTCTGTCTGTCTGTCTGTCTGTCTGTCTGTCTGTCTGTCTGTCTGTCTTTACACTAATGGACAAATAAAAGGCGATCACGAAAATATCAATCACAACACACAAATAGCGCGATTTCTTCCCATGTAAGTCAAACCGACGCGTGGCTTAACTACAGTAACAAAGGTCGGAAATGTGGAACGAACAGTATTGTTCGATTTTTCGTGTTCTGGTCCATATTTCCGTGTTCGCCTTTCATTTGTGCATTACTGTACGTACGTAAACCCTTCGTTAAAATTTTCTAGCCCAAGCCGAAAGTGCGCAGGCCGCAAAAAATTCAATGTACAAGCTTGCTCCAGAAGCGAGGATGAAACTTTTTATGCCAGAAAGCTAGAGAAAGCACCGTTCTTTCTTACTGCCATAAAATATTTTTGTCATGCTTATAGGCAAAGCTCATTCTTTGAATTCTTTGTGGTCGAGAAGGCTTAGTATAGAAAATTTGACAAAGGGTGTACGTACGCATGTGGCGACAGGAGAAGATTCCGCAAGGCTTGGTGAAGCTGCGGCTGAAATAAATGATCCGAACCGTTACAATCACCCGAATCAATCAACCAAAAATGCCTTACGCTGCTATAAAAAGTCCACAGAACGTCGGCGTGGCCGTTCCTGAACTTTTCTGCGGGCTGACAGGCTTTGGTCTCACGCGGTTGTGACCCTTCCGTTTAATGGTGTCATCGGTAACGTTCGCGTGTGTCACTCTCCACTAGTGAGCTTAATTTTCTTCATTTTAAGGCGACATACTACGTGCCTCATCAAACGCGAAAAGTGACCTTAGTCGTAGTCGTCAATACAAATGGTACCGAAATGGCTGACGCTGTAAGGAGATAAATAAATTGGGCTCGTGTGAGATTGAAGCCCGGTTCCCCAGAGCAGCAGCAGAGTGTTCTAACCACAGCGATAACCCGACACCCTGGCAGAATGGAACAGTAATTAACCTGATGCGCGCGCAGTGACAGCTGCACGTGGCTGCGCGTGCGTAGAACAGGTGCATGTGAAAGAGAGCTCTCGCTGTGGAGAAGCGGCAGCCCAAAGTGGGACGAATTACTTTCTACCTGTCGGAGTAATTCACGCAAACATGATTTACCAGTAGAGATGTCTTTGATAACTTGCGAGGCTATCGCCTTCAAACCGCATAAAGTGTCTTCGGTGCCGTAGAAATTTTTGGCAGCGAAGCTGTTGAGCGAATCGTTTGTGTATGGTGTCCGCAGTTAAAAATACGAGAAGATGCCGAGCGGTCGTGCACGCGTGCCTCGAGTGCAGGTTCGTCAAGCTAAGCATATCCAGGAGATTGGCCAACGTTGGCCAAAAAACAAAACTCAGCGTTTCCGCGTGCCTCCAGCGCACGTTCGTCAAGCCAGGCATGCTCACTTACGGAGATTGACAAACATTCGCCACAAAAATTCTCCAGCGTTCGCCGTATCGCGGCAACACTTGCTCGGAACGAGGAAGACACGTCACAGCGTACGCCCCTCGCTCGTTCGTCCTCGTGCCGTCGTGCGCATGCGCTTTGTAATGTCGAAGCTGCTGTAGGTGATCCTTGACTCCGCATGGCCCGGCCGCGGATAGTTCGCACGGCCGAGGAAGAGGCCGCGCTTCGAGAGGCTCGGCGTACAAAGCGTCCGCTAGAGACGATAATTCGCGCTTGCAGAGTGGCGTACGAAAACGTCGACCAAAACGACGCGCTCACTCTGGCCTTGCTCGACATAAGGTAATCGAAATTCCATGCCGGCGACGTCAATCACGACACCCCAACGATACCAAAACTCAACTTTGTGTCCTTCAATGATCACCTACAACAGCTTTGCCATTCAATTCTGAGCGTGAGTGCAAGCTTCCCATATTATATTATATTATATTTATTATTTTATTTTATTATGGCCGACCCTCGAGAGCAAACCCCGTCGAGACGGTTCGCACGGGACCGAAACTCCGAGCACGAGTCACTGTGCGTATTCCTCCCCTGCTCCCGACCGAGGTTCAAAATTAGAAAGTCGCCACCTCCGTTTCTGGCTTCGCCGCGCGGTCCGCTTCTCCACTCCAACCTTTCCCCCGCATCAAAGACCGTCTGCCCCCTCCCTTCCCAACCTTCCGGAGAAGACTCCGTCGCTCTTGCTTTATTTCTTGAATCCGTCGTTGAACGTCCTCCTTTCTTAACCCTACACCGTCTTGGCTTTGCTCCATTTTGTCGTCGCCATTGTCGACTTCTTTCAGTTTTTTGAATTGCAAAGCTTCGGAGGTCTTGCCGCCAGGCGGGTTCGAGGATGCGGCCGGTCTTTAACAAGTGACGCGCGTGGCGAAATCGCGCCAACCTTGAACGAACGAGCGCTGAGCTTTCGCAGTCTACGGCTTCCCCGACCTCGCCGTCGTGTCTTGATAACCTTCACCGAGAAGGGGCTGCTCAGACGGGGCGGCGCTGATTCGCGCATAGAAATAGCCTGCTTATATTACTTACGGTGCTCCGACACTCTCTTCCTTTCACCACCTGCCATCTGTTTCTTTCCTTATAAACACGTGGCAAATAAATCTCTATGGCTGTCTTTTTAACTTTATGAGAGGTGGAACTTTCCTCGTTGGTGCTTTGTGTTGGTAAGCGAAAACAGGGGCGTGGGCTCATGATTTCTTTGAGCGCGTAGAAAGGACCCCCGTGACGTTTAGAAGCTGTCCAGCTATGATTCTACTTAGGTGTCGGGCGGTCTTCAAGTCGTAATCGGTGGGGGCGATGAGATTATGAGGAAAGCTTTGTTTGCTCTGCTCCCATGGCATGACGGCAGCAGAGTGGTGTTTTAATCAAACCGGGAGCTTTCCGGGTAATCTGATGAGGGAAGACAGTAAACCAAGGGACAACACGAGATGAAAGGTTGCGGAGGAGGGGGGGGGGCGGTAAACTAGGCAGTGGGACGAAATAAGGGTATTAAGGGGAAGAATAAGATGAGCTAACGTATAATTTGGGAATTATTGGGAGCGTGAGGCTGCAGTCTACACAGAACAGTCGAATGACAAGGATACCCATGATGGTGATGATGATAAATTCAAAAGATGAGGACGTTGTGTACACGAGTGAAAACACCCTTAAAACTGATTTCGTGTGCATCACAAGTGTCGCCATGTGTTCTTGCTTGCCTCTCAAAGTTTGTGGTTCTGGTGAACTCGTGTGTCTAAAATTTCTATTTGGGCAAGACATGTTATCGTTTGGGTTTTTTTAAGTATCTTGTGAGTTCTGTTCAACGTTATGTTAAATGTTTGAATGTTCTGTTCGAAGACTATTGTATCGCTGTCTATTTTGTTGCGTGCTTGAGAAACATTTTTCTCGGTATTACCTGCTACGCCGAACTGTAGGGGGACAGAAGCTTTGTCAGGCATCACGCCCCTATCTATGCCCCCCCCTCCCCCCACTTTCACAGATAGCACCCGTGGAAACAATTCTGAATAACAAAAATGACACCATCTTCCCGTAGGGGACCCCTGAGTAGTATGCGAAACAGCCATGGGGTCGACTGAAGTGCCCATTAGTTTTCAGTTCGTCGGTTCCGTTGACGTTCAGCTTCGCGTGCCTTCTTTGTAATCAGTATTCTTGACGTACGTAGTTTGAATGAGTGAAGGACATAAGGCGCGTTCGTAGCACATGCTCCCGTCTCGGTTTGTAGCGCAGTGGGAAGAGCGCCACGTACCTCCCGTTGCGGCCAGAGAGTCGTGGGATCGAAACCGGGCGCCGCCTAACTATTTTTTTTATAGTGGACTGCGCTGACGTCAGCCCAAACGCCGACAGAGCTGAAGAGACGCGCATGCGCAGTAGAGTGCGGACGGTGGACAAGGGAGGGAGGGACACAGCCCCGAGCATGAGATGCTTCACATCTAAAAATTGATTATAACTGCTTCACGTCTGACGCGGGTGACCTCACGGTTTTTAGCCCTTTGTCTAACGGCGCAGCCAACTGTAGCCCACCGTTAGAGAGTAAAACCACTCAATTGTCCCGTTCACACTAAAAGAGAGTTTACTTTTTCAGTTCCATACTTAAATTCAACATGGCAGCTCAAATTTGCAGGTAATGAAACTTGATTTATTTTTAACTCTCATTGAATTTCTGAGGGCGGGAGGAGCGAATTTCAGAATTTAGAGGATTGAAGAAATTGGAGAATTTGGAAGACTCAACAAATTGGAAGGTTTGGAGGATTGGGGGATTCGGTGGACTGAAGAAATCGGAAAATTGGAAGGGTTGAAGAAATTGGGGATTCGGAGGTTGAACGAAGTGGAAGATTCGGAGGATTCAAGAAAGTGGATGATTTCCAGTATTAGGGGCGAAGCCCTTAGGGGCTGGCGCTGTTGGCGTCTCCTGTCGTCGTCGTCGCATACGCGGGAATCGCGTTTACGCCTCGCGCTAGAACGTAACGTGTACTCAAAAAACACCGGGACACTAGTTTATGCCTCGCGCTGAAGAGCTTTGTGCTTCAAAGACAAGAGAGTTTTACAGCAAGGCTGTATATTTGTGCCCCCCAACGATTTAATCTCCGTTGGCAAAGCGCTAAGGCCGCAAGAATACACTTATACACTGAATGGTCCGCCCCTCACCACGTTTCACGTTAGGAGAAATGGCCCGGATTTTTTTTTTTTTTTTTGAAGAAAAGAAAAGGTCTGGAGGTTTGAAAAAGATTTATGTATTTGGTGCGTTGAAAAAATTGGAGGATTTAAAACAATTTGAGGAATTGAAGGAAGTGCAAAACTGAAAAATTGACAGAAGGAAAGAACAGCAGAAAAGACAAGAGTGGGCAAGCCATTCCAGGTCGGCTTACGGAGATATGGAGGAATTGGAGAAACTGCAGGATTGGAGTAACTTTAAGCTACTCAAACATTCTGTAAATGTGACGTCTCTATGGGCCGCACGGCATCTCAACGCAGAAAACATTACCAACAGGTGGAAGGGTTTGCTGATGGGTGAACTGGTATATGTTCCTTTCAAGAAAAAGAGCGAGAACCCCGCCTGCGCTGTGTGGCTCCCTGGCTTTCGTCCTGTCATTGCGCTGTTTTCTTCAAGACACTACATCACCAAGAGGCTTTTTCCAGCTCCCACCTAGTCACGCATAAAGCGAGTAAGCGTCACATCAAATTTAAAGACGGATAGCATCTCTAACAGGCTTTCCCAGCTCGGTTTTCGTCACGTATAAAGCTCGTAAGCGTGACATCGAATTTAAAGGCGAAGCACGCTCGGTCGCAAGAAAGGAAAACGTCATGAAAAGCAGCAGCAGAGCTTCCAGTGCTTTAGTAAAAGGAATGTAATAACTTTTTTATAATCTATTCTCTAATTTTTGCTAATTGTGTTTCTCGGCGAACTGCAAAAGCCATTTGTTACGCATTATAAGAGTCCTTCAATGCTTAAAGGACTCTGGCATTATTCAGGATGAAATGAATGCCTCAGCTGCACGTGCGATTACGGCCGGTGGGGAAGAGGGCGAAGTAGTTACATTGTTCTGAAGATGAAGAGAAATACTTTAAGACGAACAAAAGCAGACGGCGCATCTTACCAAGTGCCATAAATAGTCTTGTAGCGTATGCGCGCGTCATTGCTCATTCCCATGTACTACTGGGAACGTACCAATCCCATAGCAGCGAGAGGCGCTGTCCTAGACACACCGTTGGAGGAGCCTAGGAAATAAGAAATAGAGCGCTTCCTCCACTGCTGCCTCTGCAGCCAGCGCCGCGCACGGTAAGCTTAAGCTTCTCCTACCGACAAGATGCGTTCAGAAATTGAGGAAAAGAATACGTCTTGTGATGCGGCGCTGGGAGTGTGTATTATTCAAGTCTTTATGTATGCTGAAGTTATGATTGACTATACGCGGGCGGGAGTTGTGGGATAACCATGTGTATTTACAGAAAAAAGTTACCGAGGAAGGAAGCAGAAAAAAAGATAAAAACTGTGGTTAAGGAAATGTGCAGCGAAGTCTGCAGCTGAGCATGATTTGCGGGTCGGCGGCTGTCTTGTGGGTGTGCTTGGCGAGTGACGTCCTGCTGGCGGTCGCTTCGGCGAAGGTGTACTGGCGTCATTTCCGTGACGGATATGACGTCAGTGAAGTCTTGGTGTATCCCGGCCTAAAACATTTCGTGTTAAAATATAAAATCCGAAAACGAACCACCCATAAAAACGAACAGCACGTACTCGTCGTCAGTACTAAAGGTTGCTTCCCCGCAAGAATACCCTGTGTGCAGGGGTGCAGCCTTTACAGGCCGCTTGCTTCGTTGTACTGGCGTGATTTCAGTGACGGATATGACGTAAGTGAAATCTTGGTGTATGCGGGAATAAAACATTTTGTGTTGAAAAATGGGAGAGAGGGAAGGGGCAGGAGAGCCTGCTACGGGGCAGACATTGAAGCACCAATACTGGGAGTGATATAATTATTTGTGTAAATAAAGCAGAAGTCTTCAGCTCCAAATGAAAATGAAGTGCGTATAACGATATCGAGTGAGCGAGTTGTGTGTTTTTACATTGCGGAACGAAGCAAGAATGACTGAATTTTACGTGCCAGTTTCGGGTGTGACCATCTTATTGTTGAATAGACATTTATTTGCGAACACTTGGGGCAGGGCGATCGTTATTCGGGGGTATGTGAACTAAAAGTATAAGCCAAAATCGGTTGTGAGGCGTACGTAGTCCGTGCATGAAGAGAAGCGCTCAGTACCACCACCGGTGTGTACAGTCACCACCACTTTCTGAATGGCGTATGATGATTTCAACAGAAATAGAAAAATGCAAAAATGCAAGGAAGGAGTAACCAGAATATTAGATTTCTATGCGGATTCGGTAAGCTCTAACAATGTAATATGGAGTGAATTAATAATATTTTTCAGTGAGGAATGCGCAAGACTCCACTTTTACTGCGAAGCTGTTTATCTGTAGCCCCCGCATTCATTCCTGCAGATGGAAGGGAGAGGAAAGAGGGGTGGCGTAGACCAGGCAGGAGAGAGGAGGGAAGGTATGTTGCGCCGACGCGACAGCAGTCTTGATAGCTTCGAGAGCCCGCCACGACCGCAGTAATAGCCAGGCGCCGATCCCGTAAGTAAAGTAGCGCGAAGAACCGGAGTATATTGAGCTAGCAGCTCAGCACCTGAAGACAGCTTCGCTGGCATCCCACCTTCACGGAGTGTACGACCTTTAATTTTATGGTATTTCACTGCGCAGATGAAGTTGCAACTACTTTTGCTTTGTTTTTTTTTTTCCGCGAGTCAATGCAAGTTTGATGAGATCTATTAGTCGTGGACGCTTCGCCTTTGTGAGGCTTATGCAGCTTGTCGTTCCGTATTAAAGCGAAAGCTTTATTGGCCATTGGATTGAAAGAGACTGCTCCGGCATCGCCGGCGGTGTCTGTAGCAGCGAAACGGCTCCTAAAGTAAAACTCAGAGAAAATAAGCGTTCCAAAGCAGGTACCAGCGCCTGGGCATTCGTAGAGGAGTGCCATGATTTGAAGCGCAACAAAAAACACGGACGAAGAAACAGAGTAGACGAGACAGGCGCAATCTCGTCTATTTTGTTTCTTAGTCCGTGTTTTTTGTTGCGCTTCAAATCATGGCAAATATTCACCAACTAGCCCAGCAAGACGTTCTTCTCACCAGAGGAGTGCGGCGCCTGCAGCGGCCGCCGTGCTGCGACACGCGTTGGCCCGTCTTCGTGGCCGTCCACACGAAGAAAGGGAACAGAATAACTCAACCAAACAAACGAAAAGCACGTAAACATTACTCGCAGCGCAAGACTTGAAGGAGCACTCAACGGCGTTCAGTTGGGCATTACAGCTTTTGCTTTTGCAGCTTATGCGAAATGCTTAGGTGTCTTCGGAGCTTTTTTTTAACAGCAGAGCACTTTAAGCTTGAGCTTGATCCGGTGGCGTTCGCAAAAAAAAAAAAAAAATCAAGAAGAATATCGATTTACGTGAGCGTCCGCCTCATACGGAGCGCCCAGCGTTCTCGAGGATTCATCAACGTCGCCTTCGGTGCGGCGGAACCGTGGCGCGTAAGTCGCTAGAGGACGCCCCCCCGTAGACCCGGAGGCCGTTGTGATGCCCACGTGACGTTTTTTGGTCGGTTGAGCTTGGGAATTCCCGGAACAGTTCGTTGAGACGGGGAAGCCCTGGGTGGGTCGGAGGGAGGCGACGTAAGCGGGCTTGAGTCGGTTGGCGGTGACGATGTCTTGGCGGATTTCGAGGGCGACAGTCATGGCTTTCCGCTCGCCGTGCAAGGAACGTACATTGGCTGGTTGTTTCTGCTCCCTCTCTCCTGGGATCCGCTGTCAGTGTCGGGAGAAGCTATTCGCCCCGAGCGCGAACAGAGTCGGCCCCTGGCGGCGGCGGGACGAACCGCTCCTAGTGTGGCACGGCCGGGCTGGAGGAGCGGCGGGCGCGCACTTTCATACGGCCTGCGCTTCGGGTATAGTTCCCACCTTTGACCGCCGCTAGTTCGTGTCGCTGCGGACCAACCCTCGCCGGTTGACCTACAGCACGCGCGGGGTAGGTAGAGCGGCGGCGCGCGCGCACTTGCCACTGCTCTAGCCCTGCCGTGGCTACACGCGATACCTGTCCGTGTAAATTTACATGTGCGTCATTAAAATAGGCGACTCCTCCCCCCTTCTGAATTTTCGGTCTAATTGGGTCAAACAGCCTAACATTATCACTCGGAAGCGCCTAATCAAAAAATTGAAAGAAACATTTTAACTCGGGGCACATGAAGAAAAATATGCGAGGCCTTCATATCTTATCAGCGACTGTATTATATGAAAATGGTGAGACAGGCAAATAAACACGGCACTTTCCGTGACTGAAATATCATTTCTTATTTTTTATTTTTCCTTTCGGATGATGTCTTGGTTTGCACACGCACAGGGCACGACCAGTGACGCGAATGATTTCCCGTCGAGGGAGATAGGGTTATCGCTTAGCTAAACGTGATTCTGCTATTCACGCTCCGGTCGGGCTGAGCGGCCCGCCGGCAGCGAAGCGCACTGTCAAAAACACACAGCTGCTCGGCCAGAGGCGATGCGTCGACTAACAGAAAGGCGGGTTGGAAGGGCAGAGGGTTGGTTCGAAGCGCCCCACTGTAAAGAATCTGCTGTATGGTTCCTTCTTGGGTGCGCAGGCCGTATGAAAGTGCGCGCTCGCCGCTGCTCCAGTCCGGCCGTGAGTGTGGATGGCGCTCTCGCGTCGTCTGCTTTTTCACGTTGCGTGCGGCGCAAGACGCGTGCTGCACACGACAAAACAACCAATATCTGTGCTCGTTTGGCAGTAAGCAATGACATAGTTACCCTGCTTGCGCATTTCCTCTAGAAACGCAATAATCAGCGGCCGTTGTGGGTTAATGCGCTGGTTTAATCCACGAAACATATTCGCCGTGGTTACCGCTTGAGTGTGAACATTGCTTTCACACATTGCACTTTTCCTATTGTTGAGTGCAGTCGTCTGCCGTTTCGGGAACGTCGAAGGGTGCTTTTTGAAGGTGGCTGGTGATTATTTAAAGCATAAAAGTTTAGTACGCGAAACGGGTAAGAAGCGACAAGACCTGCGTACGCGTGCAAATTCCACACCCTTGTAAAACTGCGCTGTGTCCTTATAGAAAGAAGAAACAAACAAAAACATTACACGCACACGACCCTGAGCTATCGCCCATACATTACCGGACACGTATTTACACCAGCAAGCGCCTGTGTGATCGTGTCCTTCCCGTATATTTCTAAAATAAATACCATTTTTGGACAGTCGTTGTTTATACTCAGGAGGAGGAATAAACATTTATTCAGCTGTGTTGAGTTGCTAATTTTACGTATTATTTAAAATACGTTTCTATGGATGCGCAAGAGTATTTAGGGGGGATTTTTCGGTAAAATTAAGCAGTTGTGAGTTTGCGTCTGTCATGCGGCATTTCATGTGTCATTTTCATATATTTCAAATCCGACATGAATCCCTTGTCCAGAAACGTGTTCTCACTCAGCATAACCAAATGCCTAATACGGTCACGTCTTAACCTCGTAAGGTGGACCTAAGTTTAAAGAAGAGGAGAAAACGCGTATATAATGCACGTTGTTGCCCACATGTGTGAGGGGCGTGTGTGCCTTCACTCGCTGATTTTTTTTTTTTTATTTTTTCACACAATGCTTGCTTTCAATACATTTTTGAAAAAGGCGAGCCACAATTCCTGGACAATCTCGGATCAAAGGGGGGTTAATTAATTTTGAAAATACGTGTTTAAAGTACTGCTTTTCACCGCTACAGAACACAACGCCTAGTGTAGTTTCGATTGTAAGTAATACTGATAACCATAGTTTTGGCTTTCGCGTTACGTGCGTTCTGTTCTCTCTGCTCTTGCACCGTTGGCAGACCTCCCCCCTCTTCACGAGAAAAAAAAAAAGGAAATGCACAGAATTTCATTTTTTAACCAATCCTCAAGAAATAAAAGACAAAGGCGATATTCAGTTTACAAAACAAAGTAGTTACCGGGAACCCGTTGCGCTGATTCGCAACGAGAAATAAAAAGGAAATGTTTTACTACATCTGCAACAGCGCAACTTCATTTATTGCCATCTTTAGGGTTCGTAAGCGACCTTATACGCAAGAATGCAAACACATCTCGCTGTTGCAAGGCACCTGTTAGATTTTAAAAGGAACGCAATTGGTCAACAGAGCAGCCGTAACAGAAAATTGTGCTCACTGTGAGGTCCCAGAAGCTTGGTTTGCACACTGTAAACCTGCTTGTCACTTTGCTAAAACCTAGCTAAACATGAGATGTTGATTGTACTGCGTGCGTTGACAATTCAATTCGCAAGTTCACTTGCGACGAAAGCCGTAAATAAGTGATCCGAAACCGTTATTCATCAAACCTTCCTTCAGAGTCGCTAAAATTTCATTTAAAAGACCCGTTAGAGCGGTTACATTTATATCTCTGCGCTGATCAAAATTGAGTAATTTTATGTTGCCTTTTGAACACACAAAAAAATATCGTAAGCTCTTAGAAAGAATTTCGGGGCAGTTAAGTAGTGTTACCATTTCAGGGCATCCCACAAATGCAAGAATGCGTCATGCTACCAGTGAAAGCGATTGAGATTGCCGTTGTAAACTGAATTTCAAAGATCGAGGCTTCCTGATTTGTTTCTATTTATGCTGTTATTGAAGGCTCAAAGCCATAGTCGGGAAAGATCGAGCTTGCTACGAACCACAGCGTACAAGTTCATTGTCACAATTACGGCCATTCTGAGATTCCCGATGAGCCGTCGCTTTTTTTGGCGTAGTAATAAAAACTGACTGCCGCTTCCATGCTATACATTGAACGTTGAAGAACCGAACTACAGCATACCACTCTTGTGTGCACCTTTCGTGCGCTCATACTGCGAGAAAAAAGCACGAAGCGCGCCCACAGTGTGCATTCCTACGGGCCGCTCTGCGGAGCATCCACACTAGCAGCGCGACGGTGTCGCCACCTACATGTCGAGCTCGCGGCGAATAGGCCACCACCAGCTCTGCTGTTCCTCCAGCCTTGCACCACTAATGCAAGCTGCGCCAATTTTGTCTCCCTCTCTCGCTCTTCTTTATACAAGAAATACGTTGCAAGTATCCATGGTAGAAAAAAAAAAAAAAGAGAAGCGCCCTAACCTCACGTGAACACCCACATGCACACACGTGCCCGTGTGGCATCGGTACATTATCATGCCCGCCTATCACTTAACTATAGTCATGACGTACAGTCTTCCCCAAAAGTTTCTAGGCCACTTTGAATGTTTTGTAGCCGCGAAGGTTTCAAAGAAAAAGCCGAACGTTCGAGGGCGTCTAAAATGTTTTATGCCAGTAAAAAAAAAAAAAAAAACCCAAAACGAAATGGTTTCCCCGTGTTCATTTTTTTTATAGCCTACAAATTTTTGGCATGGCCTAGAAACTTTTTAGAACACTGTTCAATGTACCTACTTAGGGAACAGCGTCTCGTAAACGCGATCGCTTTTATACACATTTCCAAAGCCTCGCACACTGCGGAGCCCAATTGCCCCCACTGATGTCGCGATAAACGGATGTTTCGTCCATTTATTTCTGAGTTCACTGCCACTTACGTGTCTTTTCTAACCTTCATTTGACGACCCGTTGAAGGCACTTTCTTTTCTCGAACGCCGGCGTTTTGTGGGGCAGGCTCTCCGGTAGTGTCAGTAAGAGCCGGCACGGCATGATGACGTCAGACCCGCGTCACGGGAGCGTCTGAGTGACGTCATCGGCGGGCCCCGGAGAACTATTCTCGGCGGCATGCCAAGGTGGTTCTCGGGGAGCCGGGTGAGTTTCGGGTACTTGGAATGCCACTGGAGGGCTGTAGAAAAACAAAGATTGAGTACAATGTGTCGGCGTAGATGGCTATGACGTTAGCGGATGCTTTTTGCGTGTGAACTTTAGATACGAAGGCTCCGCGAGCGGTTGCAGCGAATGCTTTTTTTTAGGGGCAAAGCACGTTAATGCCGAGGCCTGTTCCGTCCGGCGTCCGTGCTCACGGCACAGCACCGTGTCAATCGAAACATCTGTGAATAAAAGGTTCACAAAAGGTTAACAAGAACAAAATAAAAGGTTCACAAAAGGTGAGAGAGAGAGAGAGAGAGAGAGCTCTTTGAGAGTCGTGCTGCGCATGCGCGAGGAGCACTGGATTGGATTGGATTATATTGAATTGGATTGGATTGGATTGAAAATCGTTTTAGCAGAAGTAAGCACTCTCACGGGTGATTTACGGTAAGAACGACCCCCAGTGCTTCGCCCACTCGTCATGATTCACTTCCTGGAGATGCGTGAATTTTTTTTTTTTTTTTCACTGAGATCCATTCTACAAGCAGATAAAAACGAGCGCCACGCCATATTTTAGGTTAGCGCGGCGAATTAAATGCCGCATTTAGGGACTTTCACTACACATACCAGGGAGTGAACTGCAACGGGAACTCTGGAATGTGAGGACTAAGAAGGCCTGCGTGCCTATATTTAATAAAAGCTTTTCTTTCTCTCTCCCGTTAGAGCTCGTCCCGTCTCTGCCTTGTCCTTCGTCCCGCCTGCCTTGTATTCATTGTGTAAACCATGCACCAACACGCCCAAACCATTTCCTTTCTGACCTCCGCCGCCCCTTTGACGGGCCACTGCCACCAGGAGTCAGTGGTAATTGAGCTAGCGTTGAAAAAAGAGTAGTTACATCACGCTTACGCAAGGCCGTGTCTTCAGAGGGAAACGTAGCAGACAACAAAAGCAGACGTTCCACAAGATAACTTCACAAGGTCGGGGATACGGCCCGAACGACTCGCATCAAATACTTTATAGTCTCAAATGGCGTCATAGCGTTTGCGCCAACAGGGCATCGCTGACTGACATTTGTTACGACACTGACCGGATCCACGTGTCTTCGGGTGGAAAACTTAAGCTTGGCTCGGCACAGCGCGGCTCGTACAAGGGGAGAGCGAATGTCGAATAACGTACAGGTAATTTCAGCGCATGTTGTATAAATGTATATGTATATACATCATACTTCGCTACGACTTTCCTCTTTCTTGCGACGAGGGAAGGCAAAGCCTTCCTTATGCTTCGGCTTGACGTTGCGATCAGCCACTAACGACGGAATTGCAGGTCTTTTGGCTTGCGTACAAAAAATGGCGTCCGTTGCTGCCGAGGAAATGAGTAGTCGAGCCGCACTTTTTGCTTTCGACCCGGGGACGAAGTAGAAGTGAAAAAAAAAAAAAAGTTTTCTTATAGCATTTTTGCCCCAGGGCATAGATGCGGAAGTATGAGGCGATGAGAATCCGCTGCATCAATAGTTTTCGGCACTTAAGCCCGTTATACATGGTGCGAATTTCGCCAGCAAATTCGAAGCTGCGGCTCCGCTCGTGCGGATCTATTTTCATATTTTCAGTGCTGCGACAAACTGACAAATGCCAAGCGGCATTCACAGGAGAAGTTCGACTGTTACAAACATTTGGCAATTTGCCGCAGCAACGAGGATAGATCTTTACCCGGAGTTGCGAATTCGCAGGCTAAATTCGCACCATGTAGTACGGGCTTTAGGCTGATTGCAAGAAAGAGATGCCCTTTTGTAGCGTGAGCTACACTGGCCAATATTAAGCAGTTTCGCGTGGCTCCTGGAGAGTCGTGCTGCGCATGTGCGAGGAACAGTGACTTCACACGGCGTACAGAACGTTGCTCGCAGCTCGGCGTCTCTCATACACCCCACGCGCCCAGCGTTTTCGCCGACGTGCGTTCCGCACGTGTCGGCCCGGTCCACTTGATGATCATGCGAGGGGTGTCCGGGTCTGAAACTGATGGCTCGTGCGTCGCAGCAACAGCGGCGTGCGCCTGTGGAACCAGCTTAGCTCTGGGGCGATTGGTGACGCTGCGCTGGAGCCGCTCGATAAATATACATGTGTCGCATTATGCGTATACCGTGAGTGTGTCATTGAAGTAGCAGTAAGCATGATAATCAAGTAATCCTAGACAACCAGGAAAGCTAAAAATAACCAGCTGAACCTTAGCTCACGCTACGTATATCCTGGCATAGCCGAGCTAAGCCACTGCTCATATTTTTTTCAGATCCGCTGCTAATTAATTATCCTCTGTACATGAGCTGTATGTCTGTGGGTGCGTGTTTAACCGCCTGTCCATCGGTCCTTCAAAACTATTGTGGCGCGAAATTTAAACGCGTACATCCGCCACTGTGCAGCGACGTATGAGCCTCCCTCTCTGGCGTGCAGGCTGGTGGGTAGGGAGAGGGCACCGCGTGGGAGGACAAGGGAGGAGGTTTGGAATGAAGAGGAGTAGTGTCAGCGCGAAACCCTTGCCGCCATGGTTGCAGGCGCTGGTTTCTTTAGCTGGTTTGTTCTCCTCGATATCTCTTCTTTTCGTGACACTGCTCTCTAACACGGTTGAACTTTGTCCCTCGCGCAGGTCAGCAAGAGTATTATGGTAGAAGGGCCCCCCGTGCCGGAAGAAGCCATCTTTCGATCCGACCCACGGCCGGCGTGGACCGCGGTCTGGCAGGAAGCCTTGGCAGTCTCCATACCATCGCCCCGTTGGACGTTCCGCAAAAACTCCTAACAAACGTCTTCCCCGGCGGACGGCTGTGGCATCCCCCTCTGTGAAGAATCCTTGCGCCATTCCATCGCCCCCTCCATCTTCCCAGGTAAGCTGTCCGTAAGCTTGGGACCGTGTCTCTTCCCTTTAAAGGGGCCATGAAACAGAATGCGCGTCTCGTTTATTAAAACGACTATTATTATCAATGATACTAATTTTATCGCAAACATGGAATAACTAATCGCAATAACAAAGGAAACATGTGAAGCAGTGGCGGTACCCCAGACACTTTCCGTTGACGTCTCTATGACGTCACAGAAACTTGTTTGTACGACTGGCGGGCACCGACCTGAGCCACCGCCACCTAAACATGACTGGACGATTGTAGAAGGACACGTAGTTCGGTTTTTCTTCCTACCACTTGAATTTTAACGTGCAATTAAGTAATTTCAGCGCAGGTTTTTAGAACGACGCCACTCCTGCTCATATTGCGTCAATGTAGCGCGAAATTTAAAATTTCTTTACTATTTCTTGCGGTTTTTCAGCTAAAAAGCGGCTTTGGTCAGCTAAGTGAGTTACCAAAGGCTAGTCCTTTCAAATTGAACAAGGTATTATGTCTTCATGGCCCATTTAAACCATGCATGGTGGTGGTCGAAGTAAGGTTGTATGAGAGACAGAGGGAGAGAGAGAGAGGGAGAGAGGGAATATTTTTTGTCCCTAATTTCGACTTGCCCAATAATTCGCTCTCGCTCTACAAACGCCTACCCTCCTGGTTAGCTAAGTTGGTATAGCGACTGCCGTAGACAGGCGATGGTCCCAGGTTTGCATCCCGGACCAGGAGGAATTTTCCTTCAGCTGCAAGGTTTCTGAGAAAGCGGAATGGCTTTCGTTTGTAGCCGTACTGGCAGCGTTTCAGGTGGGTGCAAGATTTTTTCTTCATAGCGGCAACTATTGGTCAACGAGGAAACAGATTTCAAACTTTTGCTAACAAAAGCGTCAGGAAATAATCACCAATTCGATGTGCACGATCTAGACGATCACTGCACTGTGCAATTCGTGATATTTAGCGTTGTAGTAGAGGCTACTGAGCGAATGTCGCGTTTCAGTCCTGATGGAAAGCGAGCGACAGTTTGATGAGCTCTGTTTCCAAATTTATTTCGTTTTTCTTGTTGCAGACCAGGCAGCAGGCCTTCAGCGCGTCTTCCATCATGGCGGGAAACAACCAGTTGCAGCTTGGCTTGGCCGCGAAACTGACTTGCGCTGGCTCGGCCGCCTGCATAGCGGACGGCATCACGTTTCCACTAGACGTCGCCAAGGTTCGACTGCAGGTGAGAATGCGGGTGAACTCTTGTCACCAAACTCACCAAACAATGATTATAGCTGTGTATTTAATACCCCGGCTACACTATAGGGTCCGTAGTCATTTAAACTAGATGTCATTTGACTCAAATGGGATACTTCGAATGTTATTCAGGATTCGCCGTGCTCCACTACAATCTAGATAACATTTGATCACTCACCGTGCAGCATGGCGCTGCTGGTGTCGAGTTCTGTGTTTACACAATAATGCAACAATCAAATTTAGTTGCAGTCTGTGCAATTAAAGTGATATCAAATTATCAATAACGTAAGCTTTGACGTGGTTTTTGCTTAATTATGAATCGCAATCGACGTTTTTCGCGCTGTCTGGCCACACTGGTTTGTCACTTGCTTGCACTGGTGATGAGAGTACGGAATTATTACATCTTGATGTCAAGATTTAAGAGAAAGAGAAGTTAACAAAGTCCCACAATCAAGAATATTTTGTTTGTTTTGAGTACGCCAGTAATGTATTTGTTTACGCTGACTTGGGACGCTGTGCGGGAGAGTGCTAGAAATGGCATTTGAGAGCCCAAACGTCTCTCCGGGTGCTCATTTGGCTCGAAGCTTGAAGTCATTTGAGCCGAATGGCATTTCAAAAGATAGTGGAGCAGCACAACTTCGCATTTGAGTCAAATGACATTTGGTTCAAAGGACATTCGGACGCTGGTGTAGACGATGTATAACAGTAGTTGGGTTACTATACTCGGTGAAAACTTAAGAACGGCACCGGAAGTTGCCGCTGTGCTTATCACCGTAGCCGGATGTTTCTCGCGCGGCGCAAAAGTAGGCGACTGGGAATATTTGAACATGGCGTAGCCGTTCCCGTGATTTTTGGACTTAATTATGTTATAAACGACTCAGTGACGACAAACAAACTGCGTGAGACAAGGCAGACGATATCAGGCATTCATACCAAACCCCTTTCAAAACGCGAGCGCACTGACGTCACGGGTCCGGCGCTTTGGCGGAGTGATACTCTACGGTAAGGTGGTGCCGTTCTTGAGTTGTAACTGGGTATACTCATGTTTCAGATCCAAGGCGAGGGCACGAGTGGGGGCTACAAACGGTCGAGCCTGAAGTACCGAGGCGTGCTGCAAACCGTGGCGACCATAGCCCGCGAAGAAGGTCCCGGTAGGCTCTACGGCGGTCTGGGTCCCGGACTCCAAAGGCAGGCCTGCTTCGCCACTGTCCGGATCGGCTTCTACGACAGCGTCAAGGACTACTACAGCATGGCAATCCTGGGTAGGTGACCGCTCTTTTTCGGCGACAGAGCTATGTATCTCACACAACGATCGTCGCTTTTTAAAGGAGCCATGAAGACAAAATACAAGCTGGGTTTATTAGAAAGACTGCTTAGTCCCGATAACAATGATACCAATATCATCGCAATCTTCGAACACATAACGGAGATATTGAAGAAAACGTGTGAAGCAGTCGCAACCCCCTGAGCCGATTTCCCGCAACTATTCTATGACGTCACGGAACCCTGTTTGTGCGATTGGCGGCCGCCTAACTCACCTGTCGCGACGACACATGACTGGACGTCTGTAATGAAGCCTCTAGTTCCATTTGACCGCATCACTTGAATGCTAACGTGCAGTTAACACACTGAAAATTATGTTTTATTGTTGACCCCTATGACGTCATTCTTGCTCATAACACGTCACTGTGGCGCAAAATTTGAAAGTTTTTAAATACAATTCTTGCTTTTTTTTTCGTTAAAAACATCTTTTGTGGCTGTAATGGAGGTGAGTGAGATACTGAATTCTAGTTCTTTCGAATTAAACAAAGTTGTATTTTCTCTTCATGGCTCCTTTAAGTGTGACTGAAATTAATTCAGCGTAAAAAATCAAGAGCAGGGCCGCGTGGGTTCTCCCAATGTCACCTCTCCGCACGACCGGAGTGGCGCTCCACAGTTTGTGAGAAAGCCTTAGGTGCCCTGTTGTGCGAAAAACTGTCGTTGTTGCAGTTGGTGTCTGGTGCAGAAGATGGCCGCCGCTGTGAACAGTGAAAAATAGATGTAAGTTAGTACGGCCTCCAGAGTGGAAGCCGAGTGTTCGATCACCGTGGTAACTCAGCGCGTTGCTTGCGGCGAACAAAAGTTAGCCTGGGGCTGGTGGCTGAGCGGTGAAAGTGCCGGCATGCGAGTAAAACAGCTGCACCCCAGCTGCGCAGAACTCTCCTTTCTGGGGAGCTGTGGCATGAAGTGTGACCAGTCTTCCCGTGAAAGCAATTCGCGCCAAAAGACGGAAACGCGGAAGCGAAGGAAGAGCGCGAACACGACCTAGCTGAAAGAAGTCTTTTACAAGTATCGGCAGGCTTGCGCCTTGGAACCAAGCCCGCAGACTTAAGTGCCCCGAGGTATTTTTTAAAGTGAAGCTTTAGTGCCCTTACTGATGCCTCTGTAAGATATATAATACACCCTGCCGAAAAAGACAACTTTCTCTGACGATGATGATGAATGATCGTGAGTGAAGTGAAAGAAAAAAATTGTGGTTGATCTCTCTTTCATAGGAATCGGTAAAACACGAAAGTTCAAAGTGTTTTCACAGGAGCAGTTGAATGTTGAAGGAACCTCCTTCATGTGCGAAGGGTTCGCGAGCCTCAGGACCCCACCAGACGAAGTGACGCTGACACGCAAGAAACAAAAGGATAACCGATTGATTAGGGGACAACAAAATAAAAAATGACATGCACAGAAACAGCAGCTTGAAGCACATAACGGTCATGGGAAGAACGCGACAGCAGAGGCTGCCTCAATTCACGCGCGTCCCCTGCACACGAAAGCGCTGGCATCGAGGCGCCAACTGTCGGCGCTCATTCGGGTCATGATGCGCTACTTCGCTTCGCCTCTCCCAGACGGCAGCACCATCTGAATGAGTCATAGGGAAGGCCATTAGGCGCGTTCGTAGAGCTGCTCGCGTCTCCGCTCATAGCGCAGTGGGTAGAGCGCCACGTACCTCCCGTTGAGACGAGAGAGTTCGTTGGCTTGGATCCTGGCGCCGCCGCGTAAATTTCACGTTTTCTGGCGACGTCACTTCCGTTACGGATAGTACGTCAGTGAGATCTTTGTGTTAAAAAACCACTTCCCGTGGCCGTAATCGAACCTGGGTCTCCCTCGCGTTATGAAGCCGGCGTCAACCCGATTGCTCCATTTCGACATGGTCGAAGTGAACGCCAAGCAGCAGGTACCGCTTCGCGCCGCAGACCTCATACGGAGCGCCAACTCAAGAGTGGCTGTGGGTATTCTAGAAAGGCCGGGTCTAGAGTGCCGTTTGACGGTATTATAAGCACTCCACTATATCGACGTCCACCCGCGTTTTGTGACAAAACTGCCGCGTCTGGCACTACATCGCTCTAGACAACGTAAAGCTTGGCAACCTAACCTAAACATAACATAACATGACCTAACGCACACAAAGAAATATTTAAACACCAAAACTAACCTAAGGCATAAAAAGTATAGTTCAATTTCGAGAATAAAAAAGAACTGAAGCAAGCACCGGTCTCGAACCACCGTCCTTGGGATCAAGAAGCTAAGACGGATACTCTATACTACAACGAGAGACGCTTTGGCCGGTGCTAGCCTAGTGTTAAATATTCGAATGTCGTCGGACGGCACTCTAGCCATGCCTGCAGCTATCAGCTGGAGTGCCGTCGGACAGCACTCTAGGCACTGCGTTCTAGAAAAGTGATGCGTACCTCCAGAGTGGCACATACTCGCAGTGTGGGACTGGCCAACCAAAAGAATCCCTTCAGGAAAAGCTTCGCGTTCAACCATAGTCGTCGTTACTAAGACGGGGACGTGCATGATTTTTTGCTTGCTCTCACCTTTACCGTGCCCTTACTCTCTCTCCTACTCCTCTACGCCCACTCTGCAGGTCGCACCGATGGGGGCAACTCGGCGTCTATGATGGGAGTGCGCATTCTTGCCGCCGTGACCACGGGCGCTCTGGCCGTGGCCTCTGCGCAGCCCACGGACGTGGTCAAAGTGCGGATGCAGGCGCAGTCCGGCGCGGCGCCGCGTCGCTACCGTAACTCGTTCCACGCCTACAGGACCATCGGCCGGGAAGAAGGCCTACGGGGATTGTACAAGGGTGAGTGTGTCACAATTGTTCTCTCTTAACTCCCTGTTACTGAGATGAGTATATCTGCTCCAGAAGACTGTGCAAGGCGAAACGATTGAATTCCACTGAACATATCTCTTCGGCTAAGACAGCTACTTAGTGGACCTGTTATCGGAGGACCATCAGGGTAACCGTGTGTCTACCCACTGGAAGTAGGGTAGACACGCGGTTACCCTGTTGAGGGTAAGGCCGACAACTCGGTGGGGAGATGGGAAAGGAAATTTTGTTGGCAAGAATGGCTTTAGACGAGAGAGTAGGAGAAGTCGAAAGTCAATGGGAGCGGCTTTGATCGTGCTGTGGAAATTAAATAGCCTTATGATGACTATGAAGAAGACATCTAATGCCAGCGTCTCACGGCGTTCATTTTCCCGTTCCTTGCTATCTTGGTTGCTAGAGGCGAAAGTTGGTTTTATTCTATTTCTGATAACCAGGCAAGTGAGGCCCCATCCTGGTTTCAGACGAAGTAGACCGTTAAATAGACCTTCATATAAACCTTGAGCGCTGATACTCAATGGTTTTCAAGTGGCTCAGATATTGTGGCAGTACCCTGTACGTGCAGTTCGTCTTTTCAACTGCTATATCGTGTTTCATGTCTTGTTTTATTTAATCTTCTTTACAAACGCGCACAACTTTGTTTTTACAACTGTCAAACTTCAATATATATTATAAAAACAATATAACCCATTAGTTTGTGCCGTCTTAGACGATACCAACGCCGCTTTCGCAGCGCTAATTCTGCATTCAAAAAGTGTCGGTTATTCTAATTACAGCCGTTCTCCGTATTGTTCGCTTCGCAGGCATGCTTCCCAACATCGCTCGCAACAGCATCGTGAACGCAGCCGAGCTGGTGTGCTATGACAGTGTGAAGGAGGCCATCCTGAGTCGCGGGCTGCTCGGGGACAACATCAGCTGCCACTTCGTGGCGGCCTTCGGCGCGGGCTTCTGCGCCACTGTGGTCGCCTCGCCCGTGGACGTCGTCAAGACACGGTACATGAACGCCCCCGCGGGGATGTACAGCGGAGCCATGGAGTGCGCCGTGCGCATGTTTCACGAAGGAGGATTCCTAGCCTTCTACAAGGGGTGAGTGGCACCACATTGAGTGCCCACATTGAGCGACCACATGAGTGACGGCACTGAGTAGCAACATTGAACGACCACATCAGTGACCACATTGAGTGACCACACTGAGTGACCACGCTGAGAAACCACGTTGAGTGACACATTGAGTGACCACATTGAGGGACCACATTGAGTGACCACATTGAGGGACCACTGAGCGACCAAATTGAGTTACAGCAATGAGTGACCACATTGAGTGTTCGAACTGAGTGATCAATTGAGTTACAACAATGAGTGACCACATTGAGTGACCACACTGAGGAGAAACGTTGAGTGACCACATTGAGTGACCACACTGAGTGACCACATTGAGTTACAACAATGAGGAACCACACTGAGGAACTACGTTGAGGAACTGCATTGTGGAACCTGCCAGACATTTTTTCTTGCTATGGCCGCACGGAGATAACTCCGCTGTGAGATGACTCCACGGAACCTAGAGTTTATGCATTTGTTTGTTTTTCGTGCGCAAATGTGTGTTTGTATTAGTTTCTTTTACTCCCTGTTCTAAAAGATTTTTGGGTGTCAGAGCCCTAGCTGTCCATTTATTTTCGATTAGAATGCCTGCGACAGCTTGCTGGTGCAGGCTTATTCACAACTTTTATTCGTTTTTTAGCTCATTCAGAAAACAAGAACGACACCAAGGAACCACAGTTAGGGACCACATTAAGTGACCACTTAGTATCGTGGTCACTCATCAGAGAAGCGAATCTCTACATCGAGCTTCGCCTTCGTAGACAGGTATCGACTGCGCATGTACGGTCTAAAACTAGCACGGGATGACCCTTTTCGACACCGCATTCTGGCCTTGGCACCTTGCTCCGCAATTGCTACAGCCCTCTTGGCGATATTCCGTCCCTGCCGCTCCGTCGTCACAACCACCGCCGCTTAGGCCGTGCCGCACTGGCGGAGCACTGATATAGGTGGTCGGAGTTGTAGCACCGTCGCTCGATTCGCAATCAGCGGTGGTGCCGCAAGTCCGACCTCCCCTATCAGTGCTCCAGCGTCGCGTCACTGCGCACACTGGAACTCAACAACAGAACGAGAATTCGCTTTAGAACAGCCTGCGTGGTATACTAGCGGGTACAACTTAAAGGGACAGACAACCGATTTTTGTCGAGTACATATTCTTTATTCCAAATGAAAGGGCATCACTTGAAACACTTTTACCCGAAACGATTTTGCTGATAGGGCCCTAAAACTTTTGAAGTCGCCATTTTCAGACCTACCAGCCATGCGTGTCCCGCCAAGAGGAATGCTGGCAACCATGGCAGTGAGGCGTGCTGAAACACCTTTTAACTGCACGTGAGATTAAAAGAGGTGTTTAAAAACTTGTCCCCGGCTGAAACAACAATAATGTGCAACCTTTCCGTTTCCTTCATGCGGTTTTTGAATCACGCGCTGAAACCGACGGAGTTGTTCGGACACGTACAGCAGTGTCACGTTTTGACGCTACGTGGCGCTACCTTTCCGACTTCAAAAATTTTAGCACAAAATTAAGATTATTTCCACCTGTTTATTTAGAAATCCCTTGCGGTTACCCTAGTAGATGAAACGCTGGCTTTAATATCAGCTGGAGGACATGCACTCCACAAAAATCGGTTTGTCTGCCCCCTTAAGAATGACAACGGAAGGTGCCCATGCGCTTCATCAGCGCAGCCGGCCGTTCCTCCGCGCTGCTTGAAGAGTGCGTTACCGCAAGTGTTTTAAACGTTGCACGAGTCGTTTCCGTAATTTTTCGTATTTAATATCATTTTAAAGGGACCATGAAGACAAAATGCAAGTTTGGTTCATTCAAAATACTGCCTCGTTAGAATCATGCTGGCACCACTTTTAACGTGAACTTCGCTCAAGTAAGCTGTATAATTAGGAAAAAAGGTAATGGCCAAGCGACCCACTAGCTGATTTCCTGCAACAGAACCTATGATGTCATACCAGCCAGCTCTGCGATTGGCGGAGGCCGGCGAAAGCAAACACAAATTAGGCAGAGCTTATAAGCTTGCCGAACGAGCTATTTGCGCTTACATTTAGGGCACATTCTTTTTATATCAGTAAGAATGGTGGGACAAACTGTGGAAGTTACGAAAGTACACGTAAGCATAGAAGTACCGGTGCGTACTGCTGTTGGTACTGCGCGCACTGTGCTTGGTTTAGATGCACAGCACTGCGAGGCTTTGGGGTTGTCTCAGACGACACTGGCCGGTTGACGCAAGCGACGGTGTCTTACGTGACCATATTTGTCGAGCCAACACTATGTTTCACGAAATGATTATTTTCTCCCTGAACAAAAACAAGCCAGGTTTAAATACGGTCACAAACAAACCAAAGGCAGAAAACGGCTTGCCCCGGCGCGGTCGCGCCATCTAGGTTTACTAACAGTAAAAAAGTCTCCGCTCCGCACCAAGTTTAGCTGAAAGACCTGTTCGTATGATGTCATTGGAAACGCCGTTCAAACACACGTTTTGGCGCGAGAATCAAAATTTTAGCTTAAATTGATTGATTTCGCAGTGAATAAAGCATCGTTTGCCTCCGCACAAGCGCTGGGGGCACTATAGAGCACGAAATATTTCGAATAAAGCAAACTTGTATCTTGTCTTCATGGCCCGCTTAAACTACTGCAGCGACGACAAACAAACAACGTAAGAAAAAGCAGACGATGTCACACACTAGGCCCGATGTCTTTTCGAAGCGCGCGCGCGCGTTGACGCCCGGGTACGTCGCTTCCACGGAGGGATACACGGCACACCACATGAGCAATTGTCGTTCCTATCTTGTACCCGAATAGTAGCGTGACGTTTTTATTATATTTGTAATGGGGTCACGACGTCGTACGCTGTCAAAGTCACAATTTTCAGATGCTTATCATTTTGAATGAAACCAAAAGGTTTTGTGTCGTTTAACTGGTCGGTCAGTCAGCCGTTCGTGACTACATGTGATATCCTTAGCCAACCAGCTGTGACAGTAGGAATTGATGATGCTGCTGCTGATGATGATGACGCAAATCGATCATACAGTGGAATGCCTTGAGTGCCAGAGCTTAACCCAGCAATGCCCACATCATGCTATAATATTATGATCAGTCTACGGTATTACTTAAAGGACAAAGCAATGTCACATATTCAAATGGCTTATTGTATGTAAGGAAAATAAACAGGAGCAACCAAGCGAAACGCATTGTTTTACTTTGCGGGAATGTGAAGCGATCGATATAGCCTCCGTAAAAAACGGGAACCAAAGAATGACATTGCGATAGCAAGTAAGTGCACTGCCTCTGGATCTTCCTTACTTTACATAACTGTAAAAGTCAGCATACGTTATACAAATGCATTCCAACAATCGATCATTTTGCTACTTCATACAGTGACAACGTTCTTCGCGAAAGTCTGTTTTTTTGCAAGAATTTGTTTTGGATTTTAGAGAGAATTTGATTTTTTGCAGAGAATTCTTTTTTGGCAGAGAATTTCAGACTGTTTTGGCCTGCAGAGAATTTTCCAACTAAAGCACAACTCGGCAATGCCGACAAGTGGTCATCCTGTATGTGAATTAACTGCGTGTTTCTCGTGTTGTGACGTCCGCCTTGGTCTTCTTCATTGGTTTCCAGGTTCACGCCATCTTTCGTCCGCCTGGGTTCCTGGAACATCTGCATGTTCGTCACGTACGAACAGCTGAAGCGGCTGTTCCACTACCTCAACAGCAGCGAGGGCTCGTCCGACTACCTGCTCGTAGGGAAAGGACAAGGTCTACCTATCGCGCTACTCTGTCCTGGCCGAACCCAGCGTCGGCATCATCCTTTGAAACTGTACATATCCACACCACACACTCACTTGTAGCGTTCAATTCCGAGCAAGTGCTGCAGCTCTAAGTGCGCTGAACCGGGATTCAGGAGCGTCTTAACCTATCATGCAGCCCGTAAAAATCGGGAGACTGGTGGCGCCACCAAACGGTAGGATTAATAAGAAATACACGCTGAAAGGAAACAAGTGCTGAACTTCAGGGCAGCCCATCCGGGTACAAAGCTGAGCATGTCGCGATTTGGATGCGATAGCATGTATAGACTTATGTCACGTTTCTAGAGCAGCGTGGGGGAAATCCGCCAGTTGCCTCAAGACTACCTGCAGTCTTGAGGCAATCTCTATTTCGACGGGAATCGCTACTGACGAAGCGCCACTGCGTCTCGGTCCCATTTTTAATCAGCAGCGCTTCTTTTTGTTTGGATGTTAAGGTCATTAACTCGTTGAACAAGTTATTTATCATCTAATGGTCATCTTTTTTTCTCTTGTTGAAGATAACTCGTTGTTGTATGGGAACTTTTGAGTCCAATAAGAAGCGTTGTCAGTCGTTACTATCTGACTTCCTCAGACGTTCGCGCGTTCTGTATACGGCAGCGCGGGAAACACATAACTTGTACTATGAATCTTCAGTACACTGTACCATTACGGTCCCTGTTTCTGTATTTGCTGCAGTATGGGAAGACTTGTTTCGCTGGGGTCTAGGCTGTTGTTCCTAACCTCTTTGTTGCGACGCACAAAAACGGGCGCTCAATATGCACCTTATGCTGAAACATCAGTAGCGTATCGAAGTTTAGCAAAAAATGAACGGCTCCAAGGGTACAATTCTCTCCAACTCAGTTTGCAACTATTAGTTACTGCCGAATGTATGGCCACGCCTGTTGCCGCCGTCGTGCCATGCACGACTGCACCCCCAACCCCTGGAATCAATTGTTGGAAACAGGACAGATTAACTAAAGAATTAGTACATTAATTCCGAAGTTCTCTCCGGCCGCCATCTTCCCTACAGCTCCGCAAGTCATGAATCGCTGATGAGCGTTCTCAATTTCTGAAATTAACGTATCAGGGATTCGGACGGTCAGTGCTTGCTACATTTTATTTTTTTCTCGTCGTAACTGGCCAGAAGTGGTTGCGAACTTCGCGGTAAAAAAAGTCCGCGGATCGCTTGCTCGGCATTTTACGCTACCTTTCGCGTTCACACATGTCCACTGCATTTGCGCGTTTTTCGCGTCACTCACATTCGCGAGTTTTAGCTGACCGTTTTTCGATAGCAAGCGGGAGCGCCATTGCGCATGCGTGGCGCGCTTGGTCGCGACCGGCATTGGCTGCGGTTGGGCTGAACGGGCCGCCGGGACCGGAGCGGAATGTCGAAAACGGACAGCTAAAACTCTATTCTATAGCGCTCGCTTCGATGACTACTAACAAGGACTGACGCGGACATTTCTCCCGTAACTGAAATGACCGTTGTCGAGTTTCTTGTAAAACCCACCCCCGTCGGAGCCATCCTGTGGCACTTGTCAAGTGCAGACCACCGCAGAAAGAACAGAGATGCAATTTGCCTATTTGAATTACATATGGGCTCACTTCTAAGTTGTGTAATGATCTGTGATGATCACAACCAACAAACATATCATGGCGAGCGTTTTTGTCGCATCCACGCACCACAACGGCGTTTTGGGGAATTGTAATAAAGATGTATTTTTACTGAACGCCGTCTTGCAGACTCTTTCTTACAGGCGGTGAATGGGGGTTTAAGTTCCTGTCGAAAGGCGCCGGAATCGATGTGGCTACGGACACAACGTTGGGTCTTCAGAATGTCTAGCCGTATACGTCGTCGTGAAGCACTGCCAAAACCATTGGCGCATTCGACACGATTAGACCGAGTGCGCATGCGCAGCAGTGTTCGGAAGATGTCAACTTAAAGCATAAAGAAATCGTTCTTTGCAACTTCCTCGTAAATGGGGCAGGATTTTACTATTGTTCTGTGCTAGCTCCGATTTAAAGGGACTCTGCAACACTTGTGATAACAGCTTTCACCCTTTCCTTCGTTTCTGGGAGCACTGCGAAATACTTATCGCCAGCACGGAGCGGCACTGCGTGATTGCTTGTCGTAGCAGATATAGGCGTTCCGTTTCTGCTTTGATTTTGTGGCTTTCTGTTCACAGTGGCTATGGAATGCGTTAACCGCTGCAACTGAAGGAAAGCCTGCCAACAGCCGCTATACCGCTGCAGTGACGTCATTCGAGCGGTCGAAGGATGACAAGACAGGGAAAGAGAGAAAACTTTTTCGGACAAGTTTCTAGGAACTTGTCCGAAACTTTTCCACCTGTGAAAAATGCACCTTCGTAAGGCTATTTCTATGCATCTTTCTCAATGCCCAGAGGTTACGGTTAGTGCGTTTCGCAACACTTTCGCTTTTCTGCTTGTAACGCCTCCGTTTTGCTAGAAATAACGACACAGGCAGCGCATTTGCTGACAGAGATAGAATAGTAAAAAACATTAAAGCCGCTCCACTCAATGTGAAAGCTCTCGTAAGTGCAGAGCAGTGATTCGCGAGAATGGGCTGTAGCGCCGTTATCCGCTCACTGCTACCACCCAATGCAATTCAAATTTCCCGCCCTCGCAGTGCTCGCGCGCCCCCTGCCTGAAACTGCGCCAGGGGGGTTGAGTTCTGTTTTTTTTTTTTTTTTGTGCTTGATTGGGCTCCCGCACGTGCCGGCGTTTCACTGCCACTTTTTTCGCTTACTATCGTTAAAAACAACCCAACGAGCGTTGCTAACTAAATGAACGCGGGCACTGCCGCTTAATTACGTATATTTTGCCTCAAATGTACCTACAGTTTGTTTTGCGCTACACAACGGGGAGATGCATGACAAGCGCCAGCGGTTCATGAGTTTCGGACGCTTATGACTATGTAAACCGCTTGGCTTTTGAAGCCTCTGGGTTACGCCGCGACGACGGAACGCCGTGCACGTGGCTCTACTTGGGTCCAGCGAGCGAGCTACGACGACAAGGTGGGCCCCTAAAGTGCTCTGCACTTAAGACTACAGCCCGTCTGGAAACCCGCACATCTGGTATTCCCTGGACCTTGCGAGAGCGCGCATCAAGTCCCATTGCTGCCACTACGTGTCAGTGTGCATCGACGGCGCCTTGGTGTACTCCTGAAGGACACGTGGCCGACAGTCAGGGGTACGCCGAGGTGCAGGTGGCCACAGCGATAAAGTACACACAAATTATTGCACTCCGTTCCAAAAGAGTTTTATTCCTCCTTCCCCGATCGCATACACTCACTCGAAACTTTTTTTTTTCTGTCGGCCCCTTGGAGCCTCTGTTTATTTTCGTTTGCTTGTTTTTGTGTTTTTTTTTAGTAACGCACGCCTTGCGGCGCACAGGTGCACTGGTGCTCTTTCTTTCAAAAGAGAGGGCAAGCGTTTTCGGGCAGTCAGGACCCGATCCTGGAACATTCACTTTGTCACAAGACTCACGACTCAGCCCCTGCACACACTGCCGGGACACGGTTGCTGCCTATGCTGTTGACTGCCACTAGGGACACTGCTCGTTTGCGTTGAAACCGGAGGACGCGTCTGAGCACGTTCAAGTGCAGAACTATGCATATCCAGCCTCAATCACAAACAGCAAGGCTCGGCTTGAGATAAGGGCTCGCTTGACTATAGCTTACAGCAGCGACATGTATCACAGGATACTTCATCTGCAGACACCCTCTGCAGGATTCAGTATGGTAAGGAGGTCCGGTATTTGGAGGGCCAGCAGGATGCAGTGTCCTCTGGACGGCCAGGAGGAGGATGCACTATCCAGAGAAAGTATCATCTGCAGGATACTTCCCTCTGAATAAATGTCACGTACAACAGTAAGGTGGGAAGTAAGGACAGACTTCAATGATGCTGAGGAGTACGGTTGCCGGGGTTGTTCGCCGTTTAGCGCACGGACAACGCAGGATTTGGTGGTTTGCTTTAAATGTAAAGCAGCTTGTTTTTATATGCACATTTCTACGAGAAAACCTATGGATGAGATCATGATGTTGAAGTGTTCGATTGGCAGGCTCGACAAACGTTTCAGACAGGCTGCTATCTTTCTGATGAGGTAGAGAAGATTCTCGAACAAGTGGTATCTCATCTTCCCTTACCTCAGAGCGACCGGCCTATTGGTCAGCACACTTTTCTACTTAGCTCTTTTAATTAATTTGCCACGCTTCAGCTACCACAAAAACAAACAAAAACAAAAACAAAACAAGCCACAAAAACAAGGTGTCTTTAACAGACTTTTTTTGTAAAGACGCAGCATTGTTATTTCGGCTTTCAGACTCAAGGAGAATGATGGGATGCCCTTGTCGAGAACCTGAGATAGCAACGCTAGCTGTCTCGTGGACCGACAACTGTGACCTTCTTTACTGTCATGCATACTTGTGTGACTAGCACTTCTGGGTAGCCTGAGCTTTTTTGTGGTTTACACTTTTCGTGTTGTTCCTGAGACAGGATGAGCTGTTATGGTAAATTACATGTACGGAAGTCTGCCATTTTAAGGACAGTTTGGAAAGACCCAATTAAAAAAAGCACTGGAGGGATTTGCAAACATTGTGCAGTCACTTCGTAAGATAAAAGTTAAAGAAGCATTGCCAATGTTCCCGGTTTTTTTAGCCAAGATAGAATATTTTGATTTGCTGACTTGTGTTGGACGACAGATTCGTACTTAAGGCGGCATTGAATGGACTGCGCACATGCTTATAGCTGTGTACACTGCTGTCTGAACAAACGCACAATCGACGTTAACCCGGAGATTGTAAAAAGTTGAGTTGTGAAGTACTGCGATAGAACTAAAGAAAGCTGCAAAGCAATGCGGCGTCTTGGAAGCCACGAAGAGCGAATGAGCTTTTGACATCTTATGAGCTCTAAAAATAAACTAAAGATTTATATTAACGCGTGTCCGATCAAATGACGCCGTCACATGAATGAAATACAAAACTTATCTCTGAGAAAATGTTGGGTCAATTCTCTTCCGTGTCTTTTTATGGTTCGAAGAACGCATCGTCTAGGCCTTTCGCATATTCCAAGACAACAGGAACATTTCTTAGGTGTGTCAACACGCGCATAACAGGCCTGTCGTGGTTTCCCAATTTCAAACAGCGCTAAGACAAGACAAATAGAGCAAGAAGTGAACAGCACGAGGCGCTGACTTCAAACCAACTTGTCACTCCCTTCGTCCTGTTTGAGCACTGCTTTCTTTGCATTGTGACCCCTTTCCATTAGCACTTACCACTTTGGAACTTTGGAAGAGTTGAACATTTTTGCCTATTTTCCGTTTCCCACGTGCAGGATAGCAAACTAGGCTCTAGCCAGGTTAACTTTCTGCCTTCCTTCTACATCCTTCCTTCCTTTCCTTTTAACTTTATTTGTTTTTTTTTGTTCCACAGTATTTCCAAGGATTTTTTTCTTGATTCATAATTTTATACCCTCGGGTATGCACAACCGCAAGGCTCATCGATAATTTAAACACCACTTGGCTGTAACGGCTCTCTAACATAACAATAACTACATCTTGCTAACGTGTCGCCCTCTACAAGCTGCCCGAACCAGACACAGGTCTCTCCCTCCAGGGGAGGTCCTCCATCATCCAGCGCTACTTCTGGCGCCCCACCGCCGCTCCCTTGTCGCACTCCTCATAAAAACGGGGCGCACCTCCTACTCTGGCTAATTGAAGTTAATGAACCAGAGGGCAATCACAGAAGAGCAATGGGAGGCTGCTCTGGGCAGTTCTATACCCACAGCAGCTCGGCTGATGAACGAAGCCACCAGTAGGATTCATGGAATCCTGGCTGACGGCAAAATCGTCCAAGACGTCTACCTTTCAAAACCCACATCGGGCATAAAATAATGTCATCTCTCTTTCCCTTAAAACGCTGCGTTGGCGCCCGGAACCCAAGCGCGTCCTCCGGCAACGCGGACGTGTATCTGCGTCGATGACAACGTGCTTCTAGTAGTGTCCCCGGCGGCGTACAGGTGGGGACGACACATCGTTCTTTCAGTTGCGTATTCTCCGGCTGGTGGGACAGTATTCGGCGTACTCTTCCCAGCTGCAGCCGGCCTGGACGTCGCAGCACTCGTCCATGATGCCGCGCACGCCCAGCCGCTGGCGCCGCAAGGACTTGCGCCTGTTCCCCGGACCAGACTGCTTGCCGGACGATGAACTGAGCAGGCTCAGCGCCGTCTCGGGCTTGAGGAACACGTCCGCCAAGTCTGGGAAGGATGAGACAGCGAAATTGAACACACAGCTAAGACTTCAAGCTTTACAAGAGACCAAACTCAACATTGTCTCATCCCCTTTGTGCCCCTCGTGCAGTGTGACTGGTGACATTGATCACTTCATTATGAACTGCTCCAAAACCAACCCTGAGCGGACGAACTTTTTTTCGTGATCTCCAGAAGTTAGAAGTGCCCCATGCTACATCGGAGGACATTATTTTTCCTAGGGACCACTGTATTGTGCGAAGCGATGTGTCTCATCTCCTACTCGGATTCTTGCAGTCTACAGGACTAAGTGAGGTGTGGTGACATTGTGTGTCTGTTATTTTAGGTCTAAATGAGGTGTGATGACTTTGAGAGTCTCTGATATGGTATTGGGGACGATTAGGCGGAGCAATTGCCGGCAGCTATGCAAGGCTAAGTCCGCCTTATTCAACAATACTTACTTACTACTTACTTGACAACTTCATTGAATACATATGTTGATAAGGCTGCAGGAAAGTTGATAATGAGGCAAGATAAAAGAAGAAAAGTACGGAAGCGTTCACTGACGCTTTCGTGTACTCACACAGGCCTGGAAGGATATCGTGGGAAGGAGTTTCTCCTGAGCTCCCCTACCCTGTCTACACCACAGGGGGTGGCACTCGTTGGTTATACCACTGGTGGCAAAGGAGTTCGTAGATGGTGTTGGATGCGTACGACCAGATAACGACTCTGCAATCCTAATCTTAACAGGGGGTGCATAAATACATTGAGCCGGTCATCTATCTATGACGCCTGCAGGCCGACACCCAGGGCATATCTATGCAAGCCGAATGAAGAAGTACTTAAACTGAAGGTCACGTTTGGTACTTTGCACAAGCTTGGCTTAGCGGGCTACCAAATCCCTTTGGACGTGCTTGTGCGCAGCACAGGACTCGACGGAGCTCTTTCAGAAACAATAGAAATACTGGTGCTTTTGTGAGTGCGAGCATGTGTGTTAGCATAAACAGGGGCGGATCCAAGTTTTTCTGAGGATGGGGAGGGGGGGTCAGCTTCTACCAGTGTTGTTGATGGTGATAAGAAAGTGGACGAGGAGGATAGTCACCATAATTTTGGAAAACCAGAAATACTACAAATATAAAAATAATCAAATAGACTTTTGTCTACGACCTGAGGGGTCATCTTGGTGGTATAAATTCCGAAATTAAGGACATCCGGACCCCCCTCTAGATACGCCAATGAGCATGAACGTGCGGGTGCACATCACTGCACATCCATTTCTTTCTCCCCTGTCCTTCCCCCCTCCTCATTTGAAGTAGCAAACTGTCACCATTTCTAAACGTTCAGAGCGAAAAGAAGACGACTATCAGAGAAAGATACACGACACAAGGAGCATTGTCCTTTTGAATCACTGAACTGTTATTATGGAGTTACAACTCACCCAAGCCTACACCTCATTAGCATTTCTGCTTGGCTCACATCACCTCGATCCATTAGAAGTATTCCCTCTCAAACAAACGTGAGTAAGAAAGTGCCATAGAGGGAAGGCATAACGGGCTGTTACCAGCGTCCTTTTCCAGGGAGGGTGTGTCCCTCTTGCGGCGGCGCATCTTGTAGATGTCCTTTTCGCAGACCCAGTTCATGTGCGACAGCAGCTCGTGGTAGCAGCGCCGGTGGCGCTCCACGTGCCACACGCGAGCCCAGTCGTCATCGTTCCTGCAACAACCACAAAGGACATCATCCCCCAGTGTGAATAAACGGGTGTGTATAAAGTAAAGTATAAAGTGATGTAAAGGATAAGTACAGATGAAACTCGATTTTACGAAACCCGATTTTACGAATTTCCCGATTTAACGAACAAATTCGGATCCCCCCCGCAATTGCCCGAAGGCTTAATGCTTTTACGAGTTCGGAATAGCCAAACAAACTTCGCCGCCAAACCCGTTTTAACGAAGCATTCCGGCAAGAAAGATGCATAGAAAAAGAGGTTTTTCTAAATTTATCGCGTCTACCAGTGTGCTGCAAGTGTGGGAGCGTTACAACCAACGCAGCGGAGGCATTGTCATTTTGGTTCTTACGAAAGTACAATCCGAAAATGCACGGAACGACAGGCTGCGCCTTTCTTTCCAAGCTTTCTTTCCGGGCGATGCCTAACATGAGCATGAAGAGAAATGGCCCAGTTGTTGGGAAGAGCTTCGTCTGTGTGACGAGGTGGCCGCAGATCATAACTTTGACGACTTCGTGAACGCGGACGCAGACGCGCACACTGACACAACAGAAGTCGTCGACGAGGAGATAGTGCAGCTTGTTTCCGGCGCACAAGAGGAGTCTGAGGATGCGAACGATCCGGATTCTATCGAAGCTCCCGTGCCCACACCAAGCCAGGTGATGGACGCCGTCGACCTTCTGAGGCGGTTTGCTGGGGCCCACGAGGGTGCCGAGGACGTTTTAACTTCACTGGCCAGCTACGAGAAGTGTGTGCTTCCGCTGCTCACGAAGCGTGCGCAGGTGAAAGTCACGATCTTTTTCACTAGGCAATAAATTTGTCGTTCTTTCAAACGAAATTGATCGTTCTCTCGATTTTACGAAGTTCCCGATTTGACGAACTAATTCACGGGTCCCGGTGACGGTGACTTCGTTAAATCGAGGTTCAACTGTATATGTAGAGTATAAGTAGAGTATAAAGTAATTTATAAAGTATATAAAGTAAAGCAAACGGGTGTGTATAACCGGATGTGCATCAGTACGCTTAAGTACAAGATAGTACGGTCTTCGCAGAAGTTTCTGGGCCATGTTAAGGAATTTATAGTCCGCAAACAATTCAACCCAGGATCTTACCCCTCGACCTAAACTGAAAAGTTTTAAGCCAGATGGCTGAGAAAACCACTGTGCCTATTTGCTGGCCCAAAATATTTCAACCATACTAGGATAAAGAAACCTTAGACGCGGCCTAAAAACTTTTGACAAAGACCGTACATATTCTGGTAGTAAGCTACTTTCTCGGCGAATTTCATGGCTCACTATATATCCGACTCTTTTCCCAGCGATGGCTGTTTGTGTCACATTATCCGAGAATCAGGCGCTGTCCTTGTTCTCAAAAAAGGTGTCCCCATTAGCTCGGACATGAAACATATTTTTCCAGGGTACTGACTTCCAAAAGGGGCTCGGGATTGGCAAGAAGTCAGCCCTTTTACGACACTGTCAGTATTGAATGTGAAATGGACGGAACAGCTGCGCGATGGAGATGCAATTAAAACCAACCACTTTTCTTTCGTATTCTTCTCGTGGACGTCGACCTCTCGCAATTTTCCTCGCAAGCAAGCGCACTTCAAAGTCCTGTCACCAGATACTTACTATTTCCAAGTACTTGCATCGAGCTTTGCGTGTATTTAACAGTGTAGGGGTTGGTGTATTCTTTGTTCTAATTTTACCTGAGCGTTGTACGTATTTTAAAGGGACCCTGAAACACTTTTCTCAACTTTTTTTAAAATCTTAAATGCTTGCAGAACGTAGTCACCCAACACACCCAGGTACTAAGATTAGGGGGTCGCGAAGTACCTCAGCCAAAGATTGTTGCTCTATGTTCATCAGATAACTTGGAAACTCGCTCAAAAGATTTTTCTGTTTTTCCCGGTCTTTAAGCTCTTCGACGGCCCGAATTACGTCACTGAGGCCATTTAGCGGCAGCTGGCCGGTTTTCCTTCAGTAGCAGCAATGAACGCTTTTCGATAGCAACTTTAAAAATAGAGCCACAGAAACAAAGCAGAAACGGAAGGCGTATCTGGTACGATCGACAAGCAAATCACGCCGTGCCGCTACGAGCTGGCGATAACTGCAGCTTTCGCAGTGCTTCCAGACGCGAAGGAGAGAGTGAAAGCGTTTATCAAAAGTGCTGCGGGGTGCCTTTAGTTTTCCTCAGAGTAATAAAGTCATGCATTTATGCCCCAGAGCGCTCTAGTAACGATTATCTGCTCTCTCGTTATCAAACAGGCTGATAGAAAGGCGCTCGCTTACTTCCGTGGCTAGACGCCCCGTTGTAGTCTCGCTTACTTCCCTCCTCCTTCCTTATCATGCGTCTTCTTACAGCTACAGCCGAGTCATTTGCTGATGCTTCGCCACGACGTCGAAGTGCAGTTTTGTTTCAGCATTTTCGTGCCTTCTACCAGCGATTCTGGACACTTCCGCACATTCTTTCCGGGATCGCGGGGGGCGATGCTTGCGTTTTTATTTTGCCGCCGAATTTCTAACAGAATCGTAGTCGTGCCGAATACGTGCATCGCTTGAAAGCGTACGCATAGCAACACGTCTGCGTGCGCGAGTCACACAATTAGGCGAAGAGTATGGACAGCTTCGCCTAGCTGTTCCTCCGGAAATAGCGCTATTTTTCTTCGCGGCAGGATTATATACGGCACGCTTCTACAGTGGTACCGCCCTGCGCAGTACGAATGGTGGCGGCAACTCGAAGCTATGCCGCTACGTTTCGGAACTTTTTGTGTGACCTTCTAGAGCCTGTTTGAAGGGACAGCGAGATAATTCCTTGCAGCTGATAATCCTGGTTGGTTATAACACTGTGCTCAGCTAGAAGGCAGAAAACTGTGCCGTACTCCCGGTGTGTGTATGCGCTGTCACCACTCGACGTCGTCATTTTACGTGAAAAGTACGCGTTCCTCTCACCAGCCGAAGACAGCAAAGGTTGGTGTCTTTAATCAAAGCGCTATCGTTGTATTTATTTCTTCTGTTATATAACTGAGAGAAGAGTTGTCTTGTGAGGGGGCGAGAGCAGCTTCTTTGATAAGTACATCTCTGACGCCGCCATTCTTGTGGTGGACGGTAAAGTAGGCAAAAATATCGATGACGAGGCGATCAAGTGAGAAAACTGAATCGGCATTGCCGCCGCTTGCTGGGGAGAGTTCACCGGAATTCACGCCCGAAGGCGGTATCGCGGTCTTGTGTATGCTCTTAGTAAATGATAGATCGTTGTGCTTCTCTGATGTTTTGATGCCTCGCCGATGTTGAGGCGAGAGACAGAAGCTTTCTTGATGATCTGATCTGCGTTGCTGCCTGATGGTGCGGTACTGTTGACACGACGACGATAGTTGGTGAGGGTTCTTACAATTGTATGTTTAAACAGAAGACATATGCAGAATATTTACACACTGAAGGTAGAGTTAACGAAGTATGAAATAAAGTCTTAGTCAGCTACACGTTTGCGCACGCGGCACACCCGTTAGCGACGGACTCTGGCCTAAGACTACCCAAGTAAAAGGATCCTTCCTAGCCGAACCAGGCTAGCCCGGCAATGCGATGGCCGTGCATAGAACATTAAAGGGACCCTGCAACACTTTTGATAAGCGCTTTCACTCTTTCCTTCGTGCCTGGAAGCACTGCGAAAGCTATAGTTATCGCCAGCATGGAGCGACACTGGGTGATTTGCTCGTCACAGCACATACGCCTTCCATTTCTGCTTTGTTTTTGTGGCTGTTTTTTAAAGTTGCTATCGCAAAGCGTTCATTGCTGCAACTGAAGAATAACCGGCCAACAGCCGCTACCATGGCCTTAGGGACGTATTTCGAGCCGTCGAAGAACGTCAAGACCGGGAAAGAGAGAAAAATCTTCTGAGCGAGTTTACAAGTTATCTTATGTGTATAGAGCAGTAATGTTTGGCTGAGGTACTTTGCGACCCCGTAATCTGAGTACTGGATGTGTTGGGTGACAATATTCTACAAGCATTTAAGATTTCAAAAAAAAAGTTGAAAAAAGTGTTGCAGGGTACCTTTAGCACCGAGGATCCAACCCCGAGATCTTGTGTCTCGTGGTTTTAATCGGTTATTTAGGCTCCGCCCAATACACACATGGCAATAAGCATCAATTGGCGATCTCATTGGTTTCCCTGCCACATCCGTGCGTTAACTGCGGCGGGCAACGCCCCCGTATACCTGGTGGTCACTCTCTGTCACCAGAAAAAAACTAAAGGCAAAATATCAAAAGCAAACAAAACGCATGCAACAAACACTCAGAACCCGCGAAAACACGTTCAAGCGCCCGGGACAACCTTCTACGAATGCGGCCTACGTCTAGTTCCCATACTTCTCGTCCATGACCGGACCACGGCCGCTTGATGGAAACAAGCTTTCGAGCGGCCATGACCGGACGGCCACTCCCAGCCAGCTGGGACCTATAACCGTTCATCGTAACGAAACGCGGCGCGCCTCCAAGATTGTCCGCCGCGCCAGAATCAACGCGTAGAGCCGGCCGTCGCTTTTCCGCGTTTTGCGACGGCGGAGCCGATCGCTCTCGGTCCGAATTCCCTCGTCGCGCGACGGCCCCGCAAAACC
The DNA here is from genome assembly GCA_013339765.2 of Haemaphysalis longicornis. Taxonomy (NCBI): domain Eukaryota; kingdom Metazoa; phylum Arthropoda; class Arachnida; order Ixodida; family Ixodidae; genus Haemaphysalis; species Haemaphysalis longicornis. The sequence goes on along the minus strand of CM023455.1, from coordinate 107,118,203 downwards.
GGTAAGCCAATCATGGCCGCGGAGTAGGCTGACGTAGCCGGAAACGAAACGTTTCTTTACATCCGGTATGCAAACGCTGCGGGCGGGCGAGGACGAGCCGCCGCCGCCACCGCCGCTGGCTCGCTCGGCTGGCTCGGCCAGGCGCTTGGCCCGCTATCGCTGTACCCCGCCGGGTCGGGCCGGCAAGCAACTTCCCGTGTGCATCGATTCTTGGTCAGTGGCTTCAGCGTGCGCGTGCACTAATCAACGAATAGCGTGGAACTCATCAGTGTGGAGAAGCGTGTATGGATTGTAAATGGAGCTAGGTGGACAGCGAGACGGTAGGTTGACTTGCAGCCTCTTCGTCTATCGGCGACTGGTAAACACGCGTAGAGTTCGGAGGCGTCAGAACGTTGCGCATGTGAAAAGAAGCGACATTTGTGGGCCGTGATGCGGGTGTTGTGGCGTGAAAGCAAGCGTGTGCATTTCTTCGTGCAATAATATGTTGAAAAGAGCCTTCTTGAGTTTGTTATTTTCTGCTCCTCCCGCAACCCGCAAATGCTTTCGGCATTGCTCCAGGTTAGTAGCATGTGTTTTAGTTTGATTTCTACCTGCTTTTGTCGCGTATTCTTTGACTTCGAATGGTTGACGCACCAACGAGGTCGTATGTACAAGTCGGGAAGCAGCTGCGCTGAACGCAGTCGCATCATCGCTCATCGCAAGTGCGAACACCACCTCAACGCCTCATCGCGCGACGCGCGCCGTCGCGCGATGATTCCATCATGGCAGCCTTAAAGAACACAGGAGGCGGCAGCCGCCGCAGGAGTCGCATCTCCCGCATCCACCCCGGGCCGCTCGCTATACGAACTATTAAGTTGTTCTCTCTCTCTCTCTCTCTCTCTCTCTCTCTCTCTCTCTCTCTCTCTCTCTCTCTCTCTCTCTCTCTCTCTCTCTCTCTCTCTCTCTCTCTCGTCGAGCGACCAAGCGCCATGTATCGGCCCCTACCCGCCGCGGTGGCTCAGTAGCTAAGGCGTTGCGCTGCTGAGCACAAGGTCGCGGGTTTGATTCCCGGCCGCGGCGGCCGCTTTTCTGATGGAGGCGAAAAGCAAAACCGCCCGTGTGTATACGAGATTTCGGCGCCCGTTAAAGATCCCCAGGTGGTCAAAATTAATCCGGAGCCCTCCACTACGGCGCGCCTCATCGCCTGCGTTGCGTCGGCGCGTTAAACCCCACAATCATCATCATCATCATCACCATATATCGGCCCCTGTCCAACCACAGTTGACAGCCCCAAGCTCCCCCGTCTCCGGCAGCGCGACGGACCGAATGGTTTTCCAACCACCCATTCCTCGCAGCCAACTTGTCATAGATAACTGGTCCTGGGGAAACTGGTCAAAGCGGGCATCTGGATCTAGGTGATTCCGTACCAGTGAAAGTGGTAGCACCGACCTTCTTGTTCTTGGAAATTTCGTCTCGCAGTTCCATTTTCGGCGGGTGTCGACAAGGGAGGGAGGGTAGGGGTGAGTTGGACGGAATACCAATGCAACTGATAAACATGCTTGGACCTACAAGTAAGGAATCGTTTATGAGGGCAATAGATAAGGTGATACAAACCAAACAAATACCGGAGGACTTGCTAGAAAGTAGGATGAATTTATTATATAAAGGTAGAGGCAACAAAGCCAGTACAGATTCATACAGAACACTCACAGTAACGTCAGTGGTGTATAGATTCGTAATGCAGGCGATAAAACCAGTAATTCAGGCATGGATGGAAGAAAATAAAATACTTGGTGGACTGCAGAATGGATTTAGACAAGACAGGCGAGTATGACAATTTGTTCGTGATAACGCAATGCATTGAAATTGCGAAAGCACAGAATTGACCACTATGGATTAAGTTTTTTGACCACTATGGATTAATTGACCACTATGGATTAAGTTTTTGGACATTAGAGGGGCATATGACAACGTAAACAGAGGACTGCTGTGGAGAATGCTGAAACTCCAGGGATTAAATGACGACTTAATACTGTTCCTTATAGCAATCTGTAAAGACAATGGAGTGCACAGCAGGTCAGCACGCCCAGCAGGTCAACACCCATCGGGGCTGAAGCAGGGACGCCCTTTGAGCCCAATACTGTTTATGATTTACATGGCAGGGTTAGAAAAGAAACTGGAAGAAAGTCAAGTAGGGTTCAGCCTAACCCATATGCTGCAAGGCGAAGTGGTGCAACAGCGTATTCCGGGAATGTTATACGCAGACGACATTGTTCTTTTAGTTGTTAACCAGAGCGATATGCAACGGCTAATACATATTAGCGGCCAGGAAGCCACCGACCTCGGGTTACATTTTAGCGCACAAAAATCGGGAAATAATGGCTTTCAATGACGCTACCACTGACGCAGTGTCTATCCAGCAAGGCGAATTACCCAGAGTTAAGGAATATAAATATTTGGGAGTGTGGATAAACGAAGGGAATAACGAGGGCTTGGCCGGTGTTGGCTTGGTTTGGCCACCGCTTCTGCTCGCCGTTGTCGCTTGAGCTACACTTTACGCAGGATGCTCGCTGCGTGAGTGAGTTATAAACCCAGAATAAACCCTTTAGCTATAAACCCAGCTATTAACGAATCTATAAACCCAACCAATCCCCCTCTCCCCATACTTCTAACTTCTCTCATACCGCGCGTGCGCATCCATGGGACTGCGCCGGAGCAGTTTTCTGATTACACCCGACGCCGTATTTTCATTTTGCCTCGCCATCTAAAGCTTTGCTTTAATACTAAAAGTCAGATTTAAATTTAAAAAAATAAAGAGCACGAGTGCCTTCGCCTTGCCTATATGGGCATACTGGTGTATAGTTTCATGAAAATGCGACGAAGTTGGGCAAAGTTATGGCGTTTGGAAGAAAAAGGAGCGTGGGGCCATGCTTTGGTGGCAAATGGATGAAGCGCGTGAAAGAAATTTTTCGCGTTTAGAAAGCCCAAGAAAGACTGTCGTGTTTAAAAGTTTGGGCGATATTTTTCAGTTAATGCATCTCGTTTTCCCGAATTTCGGCCAGCGTTACTACATCACCTTTACAGTCAAACCCGGCTATAACAAGCCCGGATAGAGCGAATTATGCTATATATCGAACAAAAATAATTCAGTAACGGAAATACATGGGAAACATATTACTTTTAACGAAGTTCACATCCGATATATCGAACTCTGTACGCCTAGAATGGCCGCCGAAATGCATGGTCTCGGAGCGGCGATTGAGATGTGGATAGGGCGCGACCACGGAGCAAGAGTTGCGGTTGAGACAATGCCGCCTCGCACGGCACGACGTGACGCCCGACACTTTGGTAACTGTTCCCGACGCGCGGGACTCATGACGGAACCCGCCTAGTAAACGAGTCCGGACCAAGCCAACAGCATTGGTGAACTGTGGGAAGAGCTCGCCAATGTTCCCGATGATGTCGCGAGTGAAAGCCGTCCGACGCTTATAATGAAGCCCTTTCGGCAGTCGATGTGCTCCGCCAATGCTTCTTCGATTTTGGAGGACGCGTACTCGAACTGGTGCAAACAATGTTTCGTGTAGAGAATGCTATGCTAGTTGAAGCCGCTAAAACGAAAGTGAAAACAAAAATCACCGCTTTTTTCTTTGCAAAGTAGGCAGTTCAGGCGGAAAGTAGCTTTAATACTTGCAATAAATGGATTATTTTGGGTATGGTAATGGCTACTTTACTGTGTTCGTTTCTGCATGCGAGGATGGTGGAGTTGGGGGGGGGGCGCTTCCGCGGATTGCGAACTTGTAACAATAGTTCGTTATAGGCGGGTTCGGCTATATCGAACTATTGGAGATATCGAACTAGTCGCGGTGCATATTGCAATTCGCTATAAACGGGTTTGACTGTAGGGGGGGGGGGGAGAGTGTGTATTAACGTTAATTTTAACCCCAAATGTCTATTTAATGCTGTCAAATCGTCGGTTTACTTTTAGAATACGTAAAGTGTTTTAAAATATATTGAGTGCGCTATCAGGTACCTTCGCGGTGAGTTTTGTAAGCTAAGCGTCAAGTAAAGCGGCTTTTCATTGGACTTTTACGTGCACACATTGCCAGTAGGTTGCCTTAAAACAACACGGCGAACTCACGGAATATTCATGATGTTGAGAATGGGGCCCGACTTTTTTCATTTCAGACGGTACTAGCCATGAGCTCATTCAGCTATCCAGGCACATCGAACCAATGGTAGGCTGGGGGGCCGTATCCCGGAAAAAAAGAAGGGAGAAGAAGTAGAAGTAATAAGAAACACAACGCAAAAAACAACTACGGCATTAACTAGGGGTACACTATAGACGACATTAATAAATCATTGTTATTCTTATCGGCATCGCAAATTGGCTGACCGTGTTGAGAGCAGACGTCCAATTTGCGCAAGTTTGTGGGATTTCATTTGCGAAAGAACGATAATTTTCAGTTGTCTTAATTGGACAATAAACTGAGCCTGTGCCCAATTGTTGTCACTCAGTCTCCCCGAATAGCACTTTGGCTGCGCGCTGTAAACAACGAAACAAAATGCCCTTGGCCATGATGTCCGTGACCATAGGCAGCGTAAATATTCCGCAAAATAATTTTAAATTCCCCCTCTCTGTCTCGTGAAAACAGTGTAAACACCTCGGTGTGTTTGCATTGTTCAACACTGCAATCGGCGCCTCGCACGAGTAAAAACAACAACAAAAAAACGGAGCGAGACACGATCGGGACGGCGACTGAACACCTGCGCTGGTATCTTCACTCTTGTTCGTCGCGCAGAGAATCGTAGCAGAATTATCATTGGGGGAAAATAGCGTAGAATATCACAGAAGCCACAAGAACGCACCTACGAGTTGCCTACGAGAACGTCCGCGCTGCATGCTAGCGACACAAACAGTTTCTGCTCTTTACAGTGACACCCAAAGGACGTGCTCAGTGTAGCTTTTTACATGCGCGCAATTCGTGCATAAAAGGGTGATGTGACTGCAGATATAAAGCTCCGCAACGACTTCAAAATGCTCAAACGGCAAGCCACCAAATGCAGACAGCTCATATGCCTATAAACACGAATGTGTACATCACAAACTGCCGATTGCTCCGTCCTCCGGCATGGTCTAGTGGTTAGGATACCTGGCTCTCACCCAGGAGGCCCGGGTTCGATTCCCGGTGTCGGAACAGTTTTTTTTTCTTTTTGGCTATGTACAACTGATGTATTGTTTACGTGTTGTCTGATATGTTTCTCGGCACGTTTCAATATTTGTTGACCTCTAACCCCCTCCACCCTCCGAGTGTCTAGTTCAAAAATCACTGGCAGTTCAGCGAATCACTAAGCACGATCAGCGCTGCCTCCTAGTACTCAAATCAGCTCAGCAATGTCACTAAATCTTTTACAAGTAGGGTTAGAGTAACCTGGTTATCTTAAACCTGCTATCGGATGTACGCGTCCTTTTTTGCTGAACTGGGGAAATGTAGCAGTTATGAATTGCGAGCAAGGGAGCGGCTATATTCGTCGTGTATGAGATGCTAGCGCCATCTTGGGACATTTCTGCGTACTGAAGGACCGCAAGTGCGTCGTTTGCAGCGATTTCTTCAGATGGTTACGCTATTTCGTTAGCGACGGCGTAAGAGAGCCTCGACAAAACCATAAAGGGCAGTGAAGTTTCTCGGATAAACTCAACCCACGCATTTCACGTAAGAGAGAGACGCAATTTACGCTACGCTAAGCGACACTCATGCACTAACGCTGTTCAGGTTGTAGGAGTGACACTGAAACTAACTGACTGAACAGCACAAAATGTGTTTCTTTTTCGGCAATCAATTCCTTCTGTCAAATGGATACAAGAAGAGAACACTGAACAAGCTAGATATAAATGCCTGCGCTGTAAAAACCGTCTTATTTGACCGTGAGGTCTCCGTCCGCCCGGCTAGCTCAGTCGGTAGAGCATGAGACTCTTAATCTCAGGGTCGTGGGTTCGAGCCCCACGTTGGGCGCAGTTTTTTTTTTTTTTTCTGCGGGGCACGTTTTTAGATTTGTTTCAGAAACTGCAGGAGCAGAACATTTGCGTGCAGCACAAACAAGAAAACTCTTTACACCTGAGACATCTCGTACATACCCGGTGCGATATGTGTTGGACTTCCTTCACACATCTTTGTGCGCATCAAGGACACTTAAAAACTCCCTCCCTATTTTTTCTTAAGTTTACCGAGGCGGCCGGTACGACCACTAACACTCTTGGACTCACCTGATCACATTCGTATGGGTCTATGATCCACGGCCTACACACCATCGCGCTCACATACATGAAGTGTTCAGACCCATAAAATATTCGTAACGGCCTAGTTTTCTTGTTTTAAAAACACATACCGTCTGTACAGAAATAGAATATCAAATTGTCGCTTGCTTTCTAGCTGGCTTGCTTGCTTGCTAACTGACTGCATGACTTAATTAATTAATTAATTAATTATTATAGATAGATAGATAGATAGATAGATAGATAGATAGATAGATAGATAGATAGATAGATAGATAGATAGATAGATAGATAGATAGATAGATAGATAGATAGATAGATAGATAGATAGATTGATTGATTGATTGATTGATTGATAGTGGTATCTCCCGTGTAACGGGGTAATGACGTGCCATCTTGCCAAAGAAACTAATATATCTTTGTTTTGTAATCTTCTTTTAATTCTAGCGCTGCTCTTAAGGCAGGCTCAAAATATTTTTTCTGTTACAGGCAGTACGTAGCTGTACCAGACTCCCAGGCAATTATCCCCTCTCTACTTTTCGTCCACCAGCATTCTAATCGTCTCTTAGTCGCCTCGACAGCCTTGAAGTTATTTAACTCGCTCTGTGCTACCCTTAAATCCTCGGGCTTCTCATGTAGATTTGGATGGGTGCACCCACATTCCAACACCATGTGACGCATAGTTTCTGTTCCTTTCCCCAGACCGCGCGTACCCCATCATTTTGTGTATCATCATCACCATCATCATCACCAGCCTATCTACGCCCACTGCAGGGCAAAGGCCTCTCCCATTAATCTCCAATTATCCCGGTCATTTTGTGTACACTTCCCCACAAAGCTCTTTGTTCGCAACCAACCTGCTCTAGCCTCAAAAAGTAAAGCACTTCCCTTGGAATTATCGTAGAAATGTTTCCTTTTGGTGTCCCATTTCTCTGCGCAGTACATCTCTAATAACATTCTAGCTTCCATTTTTCCTCTCCATCTACTCGTTTCTATATGCCTTGCTTCTTTTTGGTTACCTTGGCTGTTTTGGATTCTCCACTGCTCTTTGCTTATTTCATCGTTAGCCTTCTAGTCTTCCTTAACCACTGCGTGTCCACGCCTTTCAAGTATAGGTACCTAAAAACCTTAGCTGCCCACCTTCGTTGATCCATTGCTCTCAGTTATCCCTTAAAACATTTTTACTCTGAGCTTCTCGAGCTTCAAACGACGTCAAGCCCATATCTTCCTGCACTGCTTCGTTAGTTGTTTTACCATGCACTCCTAAGGCCAAAACGGCGTACCATTATTTGGTGCACTTCAAGGCACGATAGAGCGTTTGATTTTAAGCCGACATTCTCAAATGTGAGGCCCGGAGCCAGTACTCCTTTCCATATTCCTCTCATTATTTCATATATGTTATACCCCCGCAGAGCAATATGCTTCATTGTAGCTGCGTTTCGCTTTCCCTTATTCCTAAGTTGCTCCTCGTGAGTTCTTAGTGTAGTTACCCCCTTCGTTTATCCACACTCCTAAATATTTATATTCCTTGACTATGGATAATTTGCCATGCTGTATTGACACTGCTTCACTGCTAGTGTCATTGAAAACCATTACTGTCGATTTTTCAGTGCTAAAATTTCACCCGATGTCTGTGGCTTCCTGGACGCTAATATTTATTAGCCGTTGCATATCGCTCTGGTTATCAGCTAAAAGAACAATGTCGTCTGCGTATAACAATCCCGGAATACGCTGTTGAACCACTGCGCATTGCCACATATGCGTTACGCGAACCCTGACTTTCTTCCAATTTCTTTTCCAACCCTGCCATGTAGACTATAACCATGTGAAGAATAAACAGTATTGAGCTCAAAAAGCATCCCTGTTTTAGTCCTCGATCGGTGTTGACCTGCTGTGTGAATTTCTGACCTTGCAATGTCAGGTCCACCTTATTATCTTTTTAACCCGTTAACTCGTCATCTAAGCCCTGGAGTTTGAGCACCCTCCACAGCAGTTCTCTGTTTACGTTGTCATATGCCCCTTAATGTCCAAGAATGTAATCTATAAGGGTCTATTCTGAGCTTTAGCAGTTTCAGTGCCAAGACAGCGAGTTCCATCTAGAGCTAACTAGGTAAACTAAAACGGGCTCCTCGTTTATTTTTTATTTCGTTACTGAAGTGTTTACCAAATAAGTAAGCTAGGACGTTACGAACATTTCTTATGAATGTATACGTCTTGCTGTATTGGTACACGATTGTTTCATAGTTTTCATCTCATGGGTCATGGAACAGTAACTTTCCATATCAATGTGTCCATTAAGGTGTGACGAGTTATCATAGTTTACTAAATAAATCGCATCTCGTTATTAACGAATGTTAGGACATGATGGACACGCCATCATAATCTGTAGTGTCACTTCCTTGCTGGAACAGAAAGGCCGGCGAGAAGTTCTCTTTGTCGCTCTCAGAGCGAAAGATGGCGGGCGTTACCGGTTGGTGAAGATCTCGTTCCAGTCGGGTCCGTCCGCCTCAGCCGCTGCGAGTCGCGGGCAGACGGCGCAAAGGCTGACCCAGAGGGCCGTCCACTGCAGCAACATCGCTGTTCAGCTTTCAAAGGGAGCCCAGAAGCTGAAGAAACAGGGAGAGAAGAAATGAATGAATTAAAATTGATTGACAATCGGGTTGCATGCACCGGCCTGAATGGAAGTAATGCCTGGTGTCCGGTGCAATGCTGGAGGCAGATATTGCTTTTTAACAATGAAAACATCCGCCTCACTTCGAATGACAGTGGAAAAGCATATTCCGTAGTCGTTTTTCACAGCCCAGGAGCGGTATTTTCGTGTTTTGTCAGTTATGTGTCCGTTCCAAAAGTGTCCATTTTGGACAAGCCATCACTGGCTAAAAGCAAACACCCGGATGTGACGCCATGCAAGCACGGCAGAGCTATGAGCCGCGGCTTCTCGGAGCAGACGATTTGGAGCAGTCGATTTTTTGCCGCGTTGTTGTTGGTTCGCTCAGAGCTCTTCGATGTAGGCAGTTGCGAAACTCCGCCTCAAAAAACGGCCCGCAGCTGAACCCCCCCTGCTTTTGATCGTGGATGGCGCCACCGCGGCCACCGCACGCACTATTTAAAAAACAAACTAATTATTCAAACGATAATTTAACGTTAAATTTTGTTTTAAGCGTGCGTAATTCTTTATTTTTGCACTTTCCTAAGTTTTCATTGCTTCCTTAACTTCGGTTTTTTCTTGCGATTGTTTCTGCGTCTGCGCAACTGCCTCGACCGAATGGCGCTTGTGCGGGCACTCCGGCACAACAAAGGTCCGACCTGAAGTACTAAATTTGCAGTTGTCGCTCTTACACTGTATGCCAAAAATAATCCTCTCAAGCTACCTACTCTAGCCTCAAAAAGTTAAAGACTGCCCTTGGAATTACCGTAGAAAATTTCCTTTCTGATTTCTAATTTCTCTGCGCTGTACATCTCTAACGACGTTTCAGCTTCCTTTTTTTTTTCTCTCCATTAATTCGTTTCTATCTGCCTTGCTTGTAACCTGGTCTTTGTAAGCTCGCTTTCCCACATTGCGTGCTTCACAGTGAAGCGTACTCATAATCCCGCTGAACGCTTTCCCGGCGCGACGGCGCGGTTGGAGCGGGAGTTGGTGGCCAGTCAGTTACAGTCGGTCACTCGATAATTCGGAGCCCCTTAATTAACATTTTTGGTTAATTGGAAGTGATGAGCTGGTCCCGCAATGTTACATGCATTCTAAAGGAAGCAGTCGCTCGATACTTTGACGCTAAAACCTATTAAGTCGAACCTCGTTATAACAAAGTAGTATGGGGACAGTAATTTAGTTCGTTATATCCGATATTTGTTGTATCAGTAGTGGTGAAAATCGGTTCAAACCAATCGGTAATCTGGCGCCCGCAAAAATACTTGATAGAAGAACGCATTATCTTACTATAAACAAGGTAGCCCTTCTCTCTCTCCTTGTGGCATTTCAAGCTTAAAGCAGCCATCAAGACAAAACATAAGCTGGGTTTATTAGAAAAGCTGCTTAGTCCCAATAACAATGATACCAATATCATCGCAATCTTCGAACAAATAACGGAGATATTAAAGAAAACGTGTGAAGCAGTCGCGACCCCCCTAGCCGATTTCCCGCAACTTTCTATGACGTCACGGAACCTTGTTTGTGCGATTGGCGGCCGCCTAACTGACCTGTCGCGACGACACATGACTGGACGTCTGTAATGGGGCCTCTAGTTCCATTTGACCGCATCACTTGAATGCTAACGTGCAGTTAACGCACTGAAAGTTGTGTTTTATTGTTGGCCCGTATGACGTCATTCTTGCTCATAACACGTCACTGTGGCGCAAAATATGAAAGTTTTTAAATACTTCTTGCTTTTTTTTCGTTAAAAAAACATCTTTTGTGGCTGTAATGTAGCTGAGTGAGATACCGAATCCTTGTTCTTTCAAATTAAACGAAGTTGTATTTTCTCTTCATGGCGCCTGTAATGAACCGGAGCATGAAATGGGAAATTACAACAGACCAAAGTTCATTTGACAAAACAGGCCGGCGTTCCTATTTTTTTGAGGAAGGATGTGATCTGTGTCTAGTGGCTACTCACAGCACTGACCAGGATCAAGTTCTCCACAGTGTCCACGAACAAAGGGGCCTTTTCTACTTCTGCAGTTTCGGACGCCGGGAATTTTTCCAGTCGACAGTACCCACGAACAACTCCGCTGGTAATATTCCTTCGCACAGTGGAATAACTCCGAATTTTTACCGGTTGCGCTCCAAAATAGCATATTTACGTCTGTATTACCTGCATACGGTTTAAGAGCAGCAAATGTTTTGTAGAAATTTCTACAAGACGATTTTGATGAGTGCTGAAGTACGAACACTTTCGTACACGCCCACGTAAGTTGCCATTAGTTACATATGAACTATCTATGCACAAGAAAACATAACAGAATGAATGGCTCATCATTTATATACATGTTAGTTGCTGACGACACAGTTGGCTAGCCTTTTCCGTATATACCAGTAACCGGAGTGTTATAGATCGCTCTTTTAATGTATGTCGGCAATATACACAATACATTTCTCACTCTTGCATGTACGGGGCAGAAACTGAGGCCTCATAGTCATTCGCATTGGCCATATACGGCAACATTTGGGGACACAAACGCCGCGAAACCCCCATGCGTTACCCTATCACATCACTAATTTGCAAGCCTAATAATATGTGCCCCGTATATACGTTATGTGCGGCTGTATACAGGGTTCCCCGGCTATCATGAACCAATACTTAAAAAAAAAGTAATGGCGTTGCTCGAACAAAACCTGGTGCTTATTTGCAGTACTGTGGAGAAGGGGACAGTAATTTTTTCTTTAAGATGGCTTAATTAATTCATTGTAATTATTATCTAACTTGAGAAGTGCTCGCCTAATCATTGCAGCGTCAATAAGACACTCGTAGGTCTACCCACGAGAGGAATCTAGCTGCGGTATTTTCAGCGACAAACTAATTTCCTAGTCATTCATTCTGATCGATAAAGAAACCCCTCGGAACATGACAAATACCACGTCACGGCGCTCCCGCCCGCCTCGTAAAGCAATACCCTCAAATAGGCTGCCTCTGAGTTAGCCAGAATGAAATAAAGAAAAGATAAGAAAGATGAAATCGCGACCGAGATTGTGCCTTATCTGCCACACGCGCCCCGCGAATCTTGCTGTTGCTGCTCCTGATTTGCATGCCTTATCAAGATAGTTCGCCCTTAGAGTTTCATACTAATATACGCGAGAGGAGACACTGGCGCTAGTGTCTATGCCAGCCGCAGAATAGCGGCTTCAACCTTTAAGAAGGCGGCCATCCTGGAGGATGCGTGATTTAGGAACTTGGCTTGACCCAGCCATTATCTTGACTTGACTCAAAGTACTTTTTTTTAAATACAAAATTCATAACTAGCGCTGATTAGTGCATAAATTATTAATCGTGAAAACAAGTTGTTCCTCCTAATAATTATATATTGAGGTTTTAGAAGAAGTCTTCTATCAGACGGAAAGACATTTGTAAAGTGTATACACGGCTGACCTTAGCGGAGCCGACGATTTAGGCCGATTAGGTGGCGAAGCGTGTGTGCTTTTGCGTGCGAGTCAGTGATGGCGGGCGGCTGCACTGTATTCCACAAGTCTGCATGGTTACCGGCGTTGACAGCTATTGATGGTGCGTGCGCCTTGTTCACTCCAATAATTACGGGTAGCTGAATTACCGACGGAAAAGCGCGGCCTAGCAGATGACGGTTGCATTGGCGGAATCTTTCTGTGCATGCGGTCTATTCCCTCACTTGTTTCGCCGCTTTCTACCGCGATAAGGTGCTGACCACGATCAACTTGGCGGTGACCCACCCGCCGGACGAAGCTCCCGGCCCGCGATATTGTTTTGTAAATAAAAATTAGACGGCTGTACACACTTTACTTACTGCTAGCAAAGGTTTTTTTATTGGCTTAGCCGCTACAGAGCTCGTATTGTTCTCTCAAGTGTTGCCATGAACGGGACAAAAATGGAACAGCGTGCTCGTACCGTCTATACTTTGTGCGGAATCGCGATTTCGCGTGCCTTTTCAGAAATGCTGTAGAACATGACTAGTTACGTGACTAGTTCTAGTATAGGGGCTACACGGTGATGCTACTGCTTTCAGCATCCACTTAGTTCCAGCCGAGCAGTATTTGATCATTGCAGCCACTGGAATCGGGCTCTAACAGCAATTCTGCACCGGGACGAGCCCTCGACGCTTTCGACGCCGAAACCGAAACTGATGGCGCAGAAAAATCCAAAGCCAAGTGTACGTAGCAACCGCAAAGACTCAAGTTAAGCCAAGTTCGAAAATGACGAGTCTACGTCACACAATCAGCCCCATGGGGGTTGAATGATTGCAGCGCCAGTGTTCCCTCTAGCGTACGTATATTAGTATGAAACTATATGGGTGCGCCGTCTTTTCGGACGTGTGAGAGGCAGAGCAGTTGCTTTCAATTAGCTTATTTGTGGGCGCTGCTTTATGAGGCGGGCGAGAGCGCCGTCACGTGGTATTTTTCTTATTCTGCGGGTTTCTTTATCGATCAGAAGAAATGAGTATACGTAAATAGTTCATCGCTGAAAATACCGCAGTTAGATTCCCCTCGTGGGCACCTACAAGTGCCGCACTGCCACTTGAATGATTACGAGAGTACCTATTGAGTTGGATAATTAATTACAAATAATTATTTAAGCCTCACTAACGAACAAAATTACTGTTTACTTCTCCACAATACTGCAGACGTTATGCATTAAGTTTTCTCGAGCAACGCCACTGCTTTTTTAAAATATTGGTGCATGATAGCTGGGACACCCTGTATAAACTGCGTTCTACTACAATTACATGGACGAGATATTTTGCGGAAGAAATTATAGCCTACTTGTCCGCCAGCACCCAACTACCAGCAACTTTCATTGCAATCCCCACCACTACCATCCCCCCTTCCACCATAGTCATCATCATCGTCGTCGTCATCATCATCATCAAAAGCCTATTTGTATCAGCTGCAGGACGGAGGAGGAGGAATCAACTTTTACTGAGCCAAAGAAATCGGTGGTGCGCGCTGGCACCAGACGGGGTGGTTCCCTAGTTACGGGACCCATATGTTCCCAGCAGCTCGGTTTCTGCCAGAAATTTCCAACACCTCCAGTCTCGTGTCTTCCAAGTCAATTCAACATTTTCTTTAACATCCCTTGAGAGCTCTTTCTTTAGATGAATTGTACACCCTTTGTCAAAATATTGTGGGCCAATCCTAAGCCTTCTCGACCACAAAGAATTCAAAGAATTGGTTTTACCCTTAAATGCGAAGGCAGTGAGAAAAAAAGGTGGTTTCTCTAGCTTTCCTGCATAAAATGCTTCAGCCTCGCTCGGGACGTAAGCTTGTACATTCAATTCTTTGAAGCCTGCGCGTTTCCGGCGTGGCCCACAAAATTTTGACAAAGACTGTACATACACGAGTTGTCGGTCATTCGCGTTACATGACCCGGTCAACCCCACTTCTCGCTCTTAATTTCAGCTGGGATGCCTTCGGTCCGAGTTTGTTCCATAATCCATGACGCAGTTTTGTTATGCGCGCAATTGCCACCGCTGGCATTCTTTCAAGGATATGTCGTTTAGCCAACCTAAGCTCCATTTGAAAATACTTGGTCAGACTCCGAGTTTCCACTCCGTATGACATTCTCCAACAAACTCAGATAAGGTGGAAGGTGGGGCTTTGTTCTGGAAGGTGGGGCTTTGTCAAGCTTCATCTGTGCAGCTTTCTCCTCATTTTCCACACCACATTGCGTTGTTAACATTTCTGTTTTTAATTTCCTTTGTATGAGCACGCACTGCTTTGTGATCAAATAAAGAAACGTCAAATGCAAAATAAAAATCACAATCTAAAACTGATTGTGATCTTAAATCTCGGACTTGTTTTGTCAAGATTTCGACTCTGGCGGCCCCACGGTCATCCCGATGGCGCTACGCAGGGCTTAATTTTCGTCCTGAAGAAACCTATCCATGGCTTTTGTAGTTTCTCATTCAAGGCGCCCAGTTACAATAAGGCAGACTTATCCTTGATTTGGCAACACCTAAAGCGGCGCAATCGAAACTACTAGACAAGATTTTCAGGTAAAGATCAGCTGGATGTCTTTCATTCGAGTGCTCCTTTTGAATCGTCCGTGTATTGCCGTGCGCGAATCGGGGTTTAATGAAAAGTGCTCGGGCAGTTTCGGCGTGTCGCATGCCTGCAGTGCTATAAGATCGTTCCCCTCATACTTTGTTCTTCTCTACCGTTAACCTCTGCCAAGTCAAAGACATGGGGACGGACACACAGACATATCAACATGCGGACGTCTACACAGTGCAAGCAATTTGTTTTGTTGGCTCTTTAAACCATTTTCCATGGGTGAGAATTGCATAAGAGAAGCGTTTATGGACAAAACGTTACACTTGTTTTGCGCACAAGTGGTTTGACTAGGGCCAACAAAGCAGTGGAATAGCGTTCGCAACTATCGTATGTAGCGGGGTTTCAGTATTTGTTCTGGTTATCTTAGAAGTCGACACATGCAAGTTAGGCTTAACTGGCGAGCTTTTGCGTCTAAGTTGAATGCCAGAAGGCATGGGGGAGGTAGCCTGTCCGCGGTTGTACAGATAAGAACGCACGTCGTCTCACCTCCTGGGAATCCGCCGATGGTAATGTGGCGGTCTGGTTCGAAGAACGTCTTGCTCAGCACTCGCCGACAGGGGTAGTTTTAGCACAAGCCATAGAGCGTCGGTGGCGACGAAGGAACTATCGTTGAATATTCCGCGAAGTACTCGAGAAGTGTTGGTGCGTAACCTTGAGGTCTCTGTTTGGTCAGGAAGCGGGACTCCCTTTTAAGAAGCCACAGTCGGAACCTGCGCCGTGCTTTGATTGGTCGCCGCACGTTTGGGCGTGCGTTGCCGCGGCTACCAATCCGAGCTGTGATTGGTCGAAAGCGCGCGCATTTGTTAATCGCATGCGTCGGAGGATAACGGCGGGATGTCTGGCCACCCGTGCGGTACTACGCGAGCATGCTCTGTTCGGAGCGGACGCCATTGCCTTGTTTGTGTTCCAACGAACCGAGAAGTGAAACGTGAAGGGACCCTGCAACACTTTTTTTCAACTTTTTTAAAATCTTAAATATTTGCAGGACGTAGTCACCCAACACACCCAGTACTTAGATGAGTGGGTCGCAAATTACCTCAGCCAAACATTACTGCTCCATGCCCATCAGAAAATTGCAAACTTGCTCAAAATATTTTTCTCTCTATCCCAGTCTTGACGTTCTTTGACGGCTTAAATTACGCCCCTAAGGCCATGTAGCCGCTGTTGGCCGGTTTTCCTTCAGTTGCAGCAATAAACGCTTTCGATATCAACTTAAAAAAAAAAGCCACAAAAACAAAGCAGAAATGGAAGGCCTATCTGGTGAGACGCGCAAATCACGCAGTGCTGCTCCGTGCTGACGATAACTATAGCTTTCGCAGTGATTCCAGACGCGAAGGAAAGAGTGAAAGCGCTAATCGGAAGTGTTGCAGGGTCCCTTTAATGCGTTGTCAATAGTACACGTATTTTCTTAAACCGCTAACTGCCGTGGAGATTTTACGTGACTCGCAGACAATGCCAGCTAGGCGTTGTTTCAGTAACCACGTTTTCTGCACAATTAGGTTGTTGGAATCCGTTAACTAGCCCTCGTGTGCAACACAATTTGAGGCAATCAATCGGTTAAGCACTCTCTCGGTTTAAGCAGCGTAGATTAATCGGTTAAGCAGTGCACTCTCGTAACCAGTCCATGTTGTAAACAAAGTAAAATAAAAAAAAGTCAGCAACGCCGATGAAATTTGACAAAATAATGCGAACTGTCATGCTTGCCCAGAATGACTCCGCAACGAAGACCAAACTTTTGAATCAAATCGTATGCTCGGCGTCGTCGTTCACCGCAATTTCATTGTTGGCTTTCATTGTTGGCTTTCATTGTTGGTTTTCATTGTTGGCAATGAAGCTTACAGCGGACACTGAGTAGCTTGTGCACGTCACACAGCCACTCAACTACGCCACAGGGTTTGGTTCGGAACAGCCCTCTCAGTGAACTAATTTTACTCGAACGGCGTTTACTTAGAGAGCGTTATGAGTTAACGAAAACTGCAAGTAATGTCAGTGCGAAGATTTCCAGTCAACAGACCACGCCGTTGAGTTTTTACCACAGATAAATCGACAATTGTATTCTACACTGTCCAGTCAGCTAAGGCGATCCAGCTGTTCAGTACGCCGACAAGGTCGAAAGCGTTACAACCAAGATAGTACAGGCTGTGGGGCCAAATAATTTAGAATTCAACAAATTCTGAGGATCGTGTACGGTCTTTTCAGAAGACGCCGATCTAAGAAACGTATTGCTCCCCTCAACTCTTGTTTCTCGCAAAAAATGAATTTAAGAGCGCTTATACGCCGTAAACTGCCAACTATATAGTCACCAGACTGAAATGAAGTCTGTTAGCATTGTAGCAGAACGTTCGTGTTTGGGAAATACATCGAGCAAAAGGCGAAATGACGATAACGGGAAATGGCAAGGACAAGAGCCACCAATGCGCTTGTCCTGTCAATTTGATTCTTTTAATGTCAGTTTGCCGAGACTGGCCCCGCAAATGCGGTTTTAGCACAAAATGTACCAACTGGTCCAACAACAAGTTCCGTTTAACTCAGTGGCGGTCCCAAGGGGGGGGGGGGGCGAAGGGGGTGTTCGCCCCTCCCCCCTAAGAGGTCCTCAGTTTCTTATTTTTAGTTTTTTTAAGCATTCCACTTGCGCGAAGTTAAATCCCAGCAGGTTGCACCGCATACGCGCACACGCCTCCATGGTTATCACCATCTTCCCAGAATTGGCGCAAGGAGGGGAGCGATTCTTTATTCGCCTCGCCCCCCCCCCCCCCCCCCCCCCAACAAAAAAAACCAATCTCTGGGACCGCTACTGGTTTAACTGGTATAGCAAAGTTACTGCATCGAGCAACGTTTCGGGTAGACAGCTCATTTAAGCCTTTCAGAAAACTATAACGTGCTAAACTACCATTGACCAGCTACCATGTTTCCCGTGATCAGCCTACGTTGGTCTTATCTTACACATTGCTCTTTTGCGCATCACCTATTGGAAACCAACCAAGAACCCATCCACGATATGTTTGAACGGTCATTTCGAACAAAAAGAGACGTGACCGCTAAATGTACTTTTTGCTTGGCGATGCTGAAGCGGGTATGTGCCCATTGATAGCAACTGAAAAAAGAAGAAAAAGGCGCGAACGAAAAAATATGGATGATGATGATGATGACGACGACGATGATGACGACGATGATGATGGGAAAGCAAGAAAAATGATCGGCAATTTCCCTCTAATGTTTTTGAAGTCCATGCTGCGTAATTGGTGCTCAGGTCACCAAGTAATTTTGTCGATATATCCGAGTTGCCACTTGGACCATGTTAACCCGTCGCCGAATTGTCAATGTCTATGCGCTGCCACTCCGTATTCCGCATGATACAGCACGTCTGCGTCGAAAGGAGGCATTTTTAGCCGCACACGCATATGCAAGTGAGGTCTCGCGGAACTTCAACAATAGAACAGCAACAACCACGACCAACTAAAACAAGAAATGCCCGCCGAGTTGACGCGACTGTATCAAAAGGCCCCGCGAGTCCGTCTTCCAGGCGACTTATCCCCTTTGGCTCGTACACGGCAAGCGAAGACACAACACGACGAAAAAAAGAAGAAACTTATTAGGAAAATGTAAAAAAGGCGCGCCTACGCGCGTCTCGCGAAGTGGTCTCGATCGGTCGCACATATTGGCGCCAAATCTCCCCGCTCGAGGAGATTTCCCGTTTTCACGAGTAGCATCTGTGGGAACAACACGGCTGGGCAGACTTCTATCGCTCAATTGACAAGAAAAAAAAAAAAAAACTTAAGGGAGCATGAAAATTCTCTTCCCCTCCACTACACTGACCGTACGTTCGCCTAAGACTTCTTAATACATGCCCGTCTTAAGAGAAAGAGAGAGAGACTGAGAGAAGAGAGAGAGAGAGAAGAGAGAGGAGAGAGAGAGAGAGAGAGGAGAAGGAGAGGAAGAGGATAGAGAGCGAGCTATCTCGCGGGAGAAGTCAGAGAGCGAGAGATAAGGTCCAAGTAAATGAACAACAAATTAAGAAAGGGAGGTGGGAATATTTTTGGTTTCTTATTCTTTCTTTCGTTAACAGAGTGGGAAGGCGGTCGGAGTCGCAATCCGAAACATCTGAAACACTTTAGGGCTTAGCGACCATATCAACCCCGGCTACGAAGGCGTCTGCACGTGTCGAAGCTGTTAGCGGTCCGTCGATTGACGAGGCAAGAGACTCAAAAAACTTAGGCTGACGCACGACCGCCCTCCCTCCCTTTTCGTGTGCCTGGGTTCACCGCCGCTGCTGTTCTACACGGATAGGCGGGGAAGTTGGGCGAAGGCGTACGTCGTCACGCCTTTTCATCCAACCAATATGTTAGAGAACGGAAGGTCGCGATATCGGCTCACGCCCACGCAGTGGTTAGGGTACGCTTCGTCTCGTTACAGTGAACTGTAGAAAATAGTTTCAAACGCGGGAAGTGGCGTGAATTGTCACAAACACGCCCACACGCGGACAGCTTATTGGAATAGGGAGTAAGGGGTTCAAAAAACTTTGGAAGGAAAGGTAGCAGTCGATAATACCAAGGAAGGCTTAAGGGTAGTACTTCCTCTGCTCTTTCAGTGAAATGTGAAAATGTGAAATGCGGTGGTCAGTGGCTAAGGCGTTATGCTGCTGAGCACGAGTCGCGGGTTCGATTCCCGTCCGCGGCGGCCGCTTTTCCGATGGAGGCGGAAAGCGAAAACGCCCGTGTGTACGAGATTTCGGCGCACGTTAAAGATCCCCAGGTGGTCAAAATTAATCCGGAGTTCTCCACTACGGCACGCCTCATCGTCGGCGTTGCGTCGGCGCGTTAAACCCTACACTCAATGAGTGAAAATGTAACCAACGAAATGTTAGATAAGGAAGGAATGGGAGAAACAAAATCAAAGCCAATTCTTTAAGAGAAAGCTGGTTAAAACGGGAAGCTTCCTCCAATTAAACCTGGGTCAAAGAGTCAAAGTCAGTCCAAAACCCGAATTCCTTTGACCGTGTCCGAATGACGCAATCGGATAGACGTGGGCTTCATAAAGCGAGGGCCCCGGTTTAGAATCCGACCATGGGAAGTGTTTTAAGTGCGAATGCACTTTATAAGCGACCCTGAATTCCGTTGACCGCCGTCCGTCACATAGCAAAAGCTGCGGGTGCACGCGCTCCTCGTCTTCCTTGGCAACGGGGGGAGATGGCACATACCCACGTGGGGGATTGGCCAGGAATCTCCTCGTCTTCCTTGGCAACGGGGGGAGATGGGCGCGCGCTGCCTGGCCGCTGACATGGCACATACCCACGTGGGGGATTGGCCAGGAATCGGGCGTGAGAAGGGCTAATGCACCCGCTTAAGGAAGTACTGACACGAAATTTCAAAGCTGAGATCCGCTCTAGCAATCAAGTACAACGACAACACAATAGGTGTCTGTGCATGGCACATACCCACGTGGGGGATTGGCCAGGAATCGGGCGTGAGAAGGGCTAATGCACCCGCTTAAAGGAGTACTGACACGAAATTTCAAAGCTGAGATCCGCTCTAGCAATCAAGTACAACGACAACACAAATAGGTGTCTGTGAATAAATGCATCTTTCTTTCTTTGTAGTTGTGTGTGTGTGTGTGATCTCTCTTTCGCGAACATTACCGAACCGCGCAAATTCAACTCGTGCATTCGCACTTTCACATTCTTCCCCTCGGGGAAATGCGGGGAAATTTTTTTCTTGAGGCGCTTCGCGTTTGATCATAATCATCATAATCATCATCATCATCATCATCATCATCATCATCTTCTTCTTCTTCTTCTTCGCCACCACCACCACCACCACCAAAATCACCATCATCATCATCATCATTTACCCCCTTGTGGAAACCCATTGTGTTGTGTTGGCCTTCATGCCGTGTGCTTTGGTGTTACGGTCTACGGCGCAAGTGAAGCGTAGAAGGCTTCGCTTTAAAATGTGCACCACGGATTTGATCCGAGCCCGCAACCTCGGGATAACGTGTACAGTGCTCTATCAACCGAGCTATCAGGTTGCCTAGATTCCCATCTATTTTTTGACTTACGTGAGTCAGTATCATATCGTGACCGCGACAACGCATTAAGAAGCACGAACGGGAGAAGGGTTGAACGACAATAGGACGGTGGGAATATAATTAGAAACATAGGTTCACTTCCCGTTAAAATATATTTGTTTTTATTGTGATGACGAAATCATGTAATTATTTTCAACGGTAAGTACATTCCTTAAGAATATGTCCCCCCTCCCCCACCCTGAACCTCGTAAAGCGGGGCATACGACGACTACGGTAACTTTTGGCGTTTGAGGAGATCCCCAAGGCGTTCGCCTTAATAAAACACTGTTCCAGACCTACGCCCACTTCAGGCGTAAAGAAGGCACTTGCAATAAAAACCGGCAGTAGCGTACTATCGTTGCGGGATTCACCCATGTGCCCCGCTATATTTGCTCTCAGAGTTTCCACAATGTAGAATTTGACGGCAAGGTGCGGAGTGAACCGACTATTTTTAGCATCTGCGTAAGCCTTTGCAGAGGCTTGCGCACAGCTGAAACAAAAACAGGAAAAACATTTTACAAACCACGTGTTGAAACTTAGGGATGCCAAACTTCGCCATTTCTATTTTACGGTGCCAACTCGGGGAGTCGAACCAACGAACTTGTTACCGGCAATAGGCGTATTCGTAGGAACCTAAAATCTGCATAAGCTCTTTCTTTGTGTGCGTCGGCCTTTCTGTGGAGGGCTTAAAATAGACGCTGTTGCACTTCGGCAACTTCTTTTTGCTCGCCATGTTCTTGTTTCTCCTAAAAATAGTCTTTTAAATCTCCTTACCCAGGCGGCAAGAAAACCCTTTATTTCTTTATCGTAATCTCTATGCGTGGTGTAGCGTGTTGGTTCATTGAACACACATGTGAACTGTTATCCTTGTGCGCATTAAATGATTGATTTTAAGTACACCGTGAACTCTAATAAAAATGTATCTTGAAATTGCTACATAACTTTGAATTGAAGGCTTGAGGGAATGCTACGTTAGCGCATTCGCTTGCGTTCGGCTTTGCCGCGTTGCTTGCTCCTCGCGGAAACTTGCTTGGCGGTACGTCGGCGAGGGTGACCTGCTGCTCGCCGAAGAAGTGTCTTGTAGCCGGCGAGAGCGCGCGAGATGCAAGCTGCGGGAGCCTGCTTGCCACTGGTGGCTACGCTTCTCCAAATTGGTGAATTTCAGAGGTCCTTGGCGACCGACAAGTATGAATGGTATAACGAATTTCTGCCGATGTTCGGCTAGAGTCTTTATCGAGGTAGGAGTTACACCTTCAATGTCAAGAGTAAGCGCACAAAGTGAATTCAAATATGGGAAACGTAACAAATCTGTCTACAGACAATGCTTTCAGTGGTGGGTAGAGAGAGAAAACTTCTTTATTTGGCAGAGCCTTGTGGGAGTGGAGCCCTTTACAGGTAGCCATGTGCCGTCTTTGATGCTACCGCTTTCCAACCAGCAGGAGCTGATCGCAAAAGAGGGACCTGGACAGCAACGTCTCCCACTGCTCGGGGAAATGCCGAGGGTGTGGAGGTGGCAAGTCAGGGTTGTGTGTGCATTCAAGCATAATGAGCCCAAGTGCTCCTGATTGCGTACAGAATTTGCATTGGGCTTCGTGTTGATTTGGAAACATAAAGTGCATCAGAGTTGAGTGGGGATACCTGCTTGTTTGCACAAGTCTGAGCGCAGTTTCTTGTGTCTTTGTTAGTTGTGGGTGGGCAAACGGAAGTGTTCTGCGACCGAGTCTGTAGTGCTCCGTGATTTCCTGGGAGGTCGCGAATGGCATATGTTCAGGTGGGTCCCCCGTGGCCTGGTCGAAGAATCAAATTTAGAGCCCAACTTTTTCCTGTAACTGCTGCTACACACTCCCCCCCCCCTCTCCCCCTCCGTACAAGCTTTCCCAGTGCAGCACTAGTGCAGGCTTCTGTAACTCTTGGAAGGCTAGAGAAGTGCCACAGTGCTTTGGAAGCGTGATCCGTAAAGCTGGACATGATGCGTTGTGTTTTGCCTGGTACGGCATTCTATGGATTGATACAAAATTGTAATGGAAGCTTTTTTATTGCCACATATATCTGGTGGTTCGACTTTTATCGCAAAACTAAAAAAAATGGCTACTTTTGGCGACATTTGGCTCGTCGTTTGGCGAAATTGACTCCAACCCTGGCGGGAGGTGGGTGTTCGGGAAGCGAGGCAACAGGGCGCGTCTGTCGTCCTCCTTGCTTCGGATGATCGGGCAAGGAGTGTGACAATTGCCGTCATCGGCGTTTCAGCGAGGCAAATGCGAGCGCGCTGAGGCGTCCCGGATCTGGCTGTTGTCGCGGTGAGTCGAACCTTTCGATTCCTTTAAATTGCCCGGGCGAGGAAACAGATCCTCGCTGCTCACCAGCTAGCTTGCATGCTCTTTGGATGTTTTTTATTCATCAATTAATATCAATGAGAGGAAACATTTGTCGCTTGCTTTGTTCCGTCGAGCCACGGCCCGCCACGGCTGGCATATTCATGACAGCCCGCAGCCGCGGGGTGGGACTATAGCTTCCTAGCTGGGCGAAACGAGAAGACAAAGGCTGGTAGTGCACTCTTAAAAAAAGATCGGGGCATTCACTAATGGAATACTAACAAGTTACTTGTCCCAGTATACACTAGGTACTCAGTAACTGCAGGTAGTAAATGTAGCACCTGTGAGAATTACTAACCGAAGCAGGCAGTAAGCACCACTACAGTAAAGTCCCAGCGATAGCACTCTTCTGAGCTACATGCGTTTACTAACTGGCCATGCACAACCTAGTCATAAGCATGACCTTAATCTAGTGCATACTACTTCCTACACTCAGTTAATTTACTAACCATGCAGTTAGTGGCAGAGTCTACGTACAAAACCGTGGGGTTGTAAGGTTCGTAAGGAGTTAGTAAATACGGCCGTTACTACCTCTTTACGACCTTTTTTATTAAGAGTGTGTCTCTCGCCGCCGGTTCCGGCAGTACATGTGAAAAAAGTACCTGCCCCCTTTACCACTATACATGCCACAAGCTACATAACTTCGATACGCCTTGAAGATGTGTAAATGTGTCGCGTGAATATACTCGGGATTAGTGATGCGTAGCAACTACAAAAGCTAGCCTATTGTTCGAGGCATTGCTAAAATTCCCACGTAACATGTTTTAATGACAGGAATTTAATTTATTTCGAAGTACAAAATCTTACAGCAAAGCTGTTGACGTCCGCTTCGTCGAGGGCCTTCGTGGCCTCGTGGTTGACGTCCGTCAGCAAGACTATTATCCCACCTGGAAAAGTGCGGCGCCCCATAATGTATAGGGCTATAACATAAACACCGCAGAGGCCGTCTCCTGGGGGAACATGTGCAGATCTGACAGGTTATAATTGAATCGGAACCCTACGTACCCACACAATCAAGTTGGCGACAGAGCGCAGAAGAAACAGACCACCCCAGACCTCACTGCCATTAGCAGGGTAGGAAATGCACAGTGGAGCTGTACAGACCATTCATTAGGCATTATCGTCGAACTTATCTATCGTTCCTCAAACCTAAAAGCGTGCCTGAGACAGCTTCACCTAGATAATTGAGATCGATTCAGGCAAATCCACACTCAACGAGCCCCTTCAGACATTACCGCGAATATACAACACAGCCGGGAAGACTAGAGGATATACGAATTGCAACAAACCATTAGACCTATAGGTACCGGTAGGATTAGTAGACACCCGGCTACAGCCCATGTGGGATGCACACAAAAGTTACAGCGCAGATGAAAACATAATAAAGATAACTGGTGCCTCCTACGTAAACTAGCAGAAGTCAACCGAGCAGCCGATACACAACCCGATGAACGAGCGCAAGCCAACGGGGACAACTATGTGAGAGGGAATCTGAGTGCACAAAACGTGTCCATACCCATATGCCTACAGGACCCCGGACAATCTACAACGGCGCAGACAAATAGTCGACATGACATCGGATGTCATTAAAGTCCCTTCAAAAGGTACCCCTCAGGGGGTAGTCCTCCCTCCCGAGCTATTTAATTTTGCTATGATTGTCTCCTCCGAAGTCCCAAACCCGCGGTACAGCTTATGCACCGACGACATAACCATCTGAACGTCGGGAGCCACTGACACTCAAATAGAAAACACCCTACCACAGAGCCCAAACCGCCATTAATGAGCACGGAATGCCAGGGCTTTAGATTGCTTCTCAGCTAAGTCCAAACTTCTCGTGCTTCCAGCCAAGCGAGTCTCATTCATTCATTTATTCATTCATTCATTTTTTCATTTTTATTTCCTTAAGGACCCCAAGGGCCCGGGGGTATTACATAAGGGGTGGACACTCAGGAAAATAAAACACTTGCACACATTGGTCTTAGCAACACAGGGGAGTTGTAACACTTGCTACGAAGGTTCGTGGGCAAGTGATGGAAACAATGGAGCAGGGAAGGTCGTTCCAATTTTTGGCTGCCCGGGGAAAAGAAGAGGCGGCAAACGTAACAGTTCTGGTACGACGACGGGACACTTGAAGCGAATGGCCGGTGCGGTGTGAGGAGGAGGAATAAATGTTTATTCCACGAGCGCTGGTGCTGCTGTTAGGGCACCGCCCGGTGGAGGGGGGGGGGGGGGGGGGGGGGGGGGGGGGGGGGCGTCCCTAGTCCGGGATGCAATTGGCTGGCAGTCCAGGCCCTTTTCAGTATACGCTCGGTCCCAGGGTCTGGACTTTTCAGGCAGGCCACCCACTGCTCGTAAGAGGGGGAAGGGTTGGGGGGTACGCCTGGGGTTTGTCCGCACTCCCATACTTGGTGGTATAGCGCACGGGCAGCGGCATGGGCCGCCTCATTACCGGCGAGGGATGTGTGTCCGGGTACCCAGACGATTTCTATTTCGGGTAGCTGAATCTGGGTTTCGAGGATGCAGAGGGCTGTTTTGGAGATGCGTCCCCGTAGATAGCTGCGTCACGCTGCTTGAGAATCCGTAAGCACTGTGATTGCGTCCTCACTAGTAGTTGCGGCTAGGGCAATAGCTACTTCCTCTGCGGTTTGCGTCTGTGTTGTACGGATGGTGAGACAGGTCATTTCTTGCCCTGATGAACTGGTGACGCATACCGCATGGGCTGGCCGCTGAAGATAAGGAGACGCGTCAGTGTACATTGTAGTCGGGTTCCGGCCATACTTTATGTCCATGACCCGGCTCGTGCGATTCGGCGAGCTTGATTGTAAATTGGGTGCATGTGGCGGGGTATAGTGGCGTTACCCTGATGTTCAGTCGAATAAGTAGGGGAATCCTAACCTTGTGGTCTTGTATGGGCGGTGTCGTATAGTTCAATCTTCTGAGAGTCGCTCGTCCTGTGAAATGTATACGTCTGAGAGAGGATGTAGGGGGCTGCATTGAGAGAAGAATGAAAAATTTTATGAAAGAGGGAAACGGGGGTGATAAGGCGGCGAATTGAGAGGGGTGATAAATCGGGTTGTGCTCTCACGGATGAAACTCTGATGTCGTACGAGTACAGGGAGTGAATGAATCGGGTGCTGCGATTTTGTACGGATTCTAGGTCGTTAATGAGATATGTTTGGGGCGAGTTTCATATGGGGGAGGCATATTCGAGCTTCGATCTGATGAGGGACTGATAAGCGAGCAATTGTGCATGTTAAGGTGCATGATGTAGGTGACGCTTCAATAAGCCGTTTTGTTTGCAGATGAAATGACCTTACTAATAGTATGCTCATTCCAAGTAAGTTAATAAGACAATGTGACACCAAGATATTTGAAGGATGAGTGTGACTGTACAGGGACGTTTGCGATATTATATCAACAAAGAAAAGGATTTTTACGGCGGGAAAAGCAAACAAGGTTGTTTGGGTTAAGAGAGAGAAGCCATTTGTCGCACCATTCCTGAAAGGGGTTAAGGTCTTGCTGGAGAATAGCTTGGTCGTGAGAGTGTTAGTTACTGTTCGATAGATCACAAGTCATCTGCAAACATGCATATTTTGCAGGATACACTGAGGGGCAAGTCGTTAATGTATATTCGGAACAGAAAGGGGGCCTAAAACCGAACCTTGTGGTACGCCTGATGTTTCTTTGAGACACTCGGAAAATATGCTGTTGACATGCACGAATTGAGAACGGTTAGTCAGAAACGCTTCGATCCACTTTGTTACATTTGGTTCTAAGTTTAACTGGGATAATTTTAGCACAAGTCTTTGGTGGGGTACTGTGTTGAATGCCTTTGCGTAATCTATAATATTGCGTCAGTTTGTAAGTTGCTGTCAAGGTTAGTAGGCAGGTCGTGAAGGAATATTGCTAGTTGTATTTCGCAGGAGAATCCTTTCCGAAAACCGTGCTGGCCGGCATGAAAGAGGTTGTTAAAGTCTAGAAAGTTCACAATCTGAGAGTAGATGACGTGTTTCGCGATTTTGCAGGGGTCGCTTGTTAAAGCAATGGGCCGGTAGTTCAATGGACAGTTTTTATCACTTGATGTGTAGATGGGAACGATCTTGCCCATTTTTCAGTCCTGTCCTTGCCCATTTTCTGCGGAAAGCGACTGCGCTTACATCAAACACCGAAATGGGCGATGGTGTCATGAATGTTTTTTTTTTTTAACAATTATGAGTTAATAAAATCGACACCACCTGGTGAGGACAGTTTCATGTTTTGAATACCAGATGAGATACCTCCTGCGCGAAAAAAACCATTGAACACAGAGTGGATGTCATGATAGCACCGCGGCAGGAGGGGAAGGTACACTAGATTCGTTTGTAATACAGATGAAAACGCTGGTGTTAAAAGCATCGGCGCATTAGTTATCTAGAAGCACGTGACCTGATTCATTAGTAAGGTGGATGGTGCTGGTAGACCGAGGGTTCACTACTTACCCGAATGTTGGTGTGTTATCGGTTAGCATGTCTGGTAAATCTTTGTTCAAAAACGTGTTTTTTTTTTGCGTTACAAATAGCAGTGTTATGTTTTTTTTCGACTTTGTTGCATTTCGCCCAATCGTCAGCTGTTTCTTTCGCTTTCGCTGAGTGAAAAAGGCGCTTTTTTCTGTTCGCTAATCTCTTCACTTTGTAAACCAGGGTTTTTGTGGGTGCTACGGAATGATACTGTGGGGATAAATTTGCCCGTAACTTCGTTCATTTCACCTTTCAAGATCTTCCAGTTTTTGTGCACAGATCCAGTGTGAAAGTTATTTTTGTTTTGAATACTGGAAATAAGTTTTCAAGCTTATTGTTTATAGCTGCATAATGACCTTTACTGTATAACGTAATTGTTTTTTGAGTTTGCTACGTCGCTAAAGAGGAAAGAAAAATCTGCATGTATTGCTTTGTGGTCGCTGATTACGGGTAGGTATGCAATTAAAGACAAGAAATTGGGATGGTCGGTTAGTATTAAATCTAGGATGTTAGCACAATCTCCCGCAATGCGCGTGGGCTCTGACTCCAAACCACACTGACACATAACAGTCTGCATTGACGAATAGAATCCACCAGCCGTATCCAGTATAAAAATATCGGGATCAATTGTTCGAAGCAATCTATCCAACTCTTGCTTCAAGGCGCAACTAACATCACCATGAAACCAAGCAATTGGAATCAAACGGAGTTTAACAATCGACTTAAAAGAGAAGAAAGAATCCGACTAATTGAAGCACTTGTGGTAAGGCATCACATACTACCTTAATCCACCCCCCCACCAAACTGGCCAAGGTCACTTCCTTAATTCGGGGTCTACAAGACAGCCCTACCAATCCACCACACAACTTCATGTAAATGTTGGGCATTTACATGACAGCTCAGCCGCGATCTCAGCTTCCGTTCAAAGGGTAACCTCAGACGGCGGAAGTGAATGCTGCTTGTAAAAGCACGTGGACCAAATTGAAATGCCCCCTCTCAGCTCAGAGCACCATCTGGACCAGTGAATCTCGCTCTATTTTCACCTGCAACAAAGCCGGATGGCTTATGCACACCGTGGTAGAAACACCCAAATCCAGAGAAGTAAGACGAACTGATTTTATTACGTCCGACGGTTCACGAGTTCAGACCAGCAGATTTTCTTCACAGCATGCGGACCTTTCAATGTTGCTTTTTTTTTCGTTGTCAAGGGTTGCAGCGCGCAGCTCTCGGAGCAATGCGGGGTTTATTTAGGTTGCTGAAGTCAGTTTCACGCATACACACATAGTCACTGAGTTGTTCTGTAGAGACAGCGTTGTGCTCAAATGCAAGCCAAACCATCTTGTGGTTGTCAGTGTCACCCATAAAAGTAGTTTCGCGGCACATCCTCTATTCCTAAATCACCGACAGACCCAGGAAAACCTTGGCACGACGCTCAAATTCACGACAGCATGCTAAAACAAGGCACAGAGCAGTTGGTCTAGTTCGCCGTTCACGAAAGTCTGAGGGGACGTTACAACTGTTTAAAAAAAGCCGCCGGGAGTAGCGCAACACCTGAGAACATGGCCACTGGAACTCGCACTGAAGCCAGCACTGGCGGTGGGCGAAGGCACATTTCGCTCCTGCAGTTCTGTTCACATCACCTACGCCCGCTGTCTTGTCGAACCGGTTAGTTCGGCTTTGTAACTTACACCAACACACCAACAGTTTCACACCTGGGAGTGCACCCACAAATGACGTGTCGCCATCCGTGGTGGCCTTGGCACTGTTTGTCACAAATCGTTCCAAGACTTGGCCGCTGGACATCACTGCACACAATGGTTACCCGTGGCAAACGATGTTCTGAAGACTTGGCAGGGAACGCGATGAGGCGTTAACTCAGGAGCAAGGGTACAAGCTGTAGTCCACTCGAAATTGCGTCCGCTGGTCGGAGTCGTCGCTGCTGACAATGTAGAACACCAGAGGCCCTTGTACAGACACTGAAAAGGTGGGTTAAAAATAATGTAAGCAACTAATATTCTTCGACTTCAATAACTGCCGCTTTAGGCGCAGAAAAAAATAAAATGAAGCATTTTATACAAGTGATTCCAACTCCTAACGATGTAAGCAGGAAGATATATCCATGAAAAAGAGAAAAAAGAGCAGACCCTTCTTAACTGTTGTGCTCGCCTTCAAATGGAGTGCGAGGGAAGAAGCATTGCAAAAATGCATGGCGGTCTCGTGACGTAGTACGAAGTGGCAGCGCATCTGTAGAGAAATTAGGCGATAACATGCAAGGCAGCCGCTTTCTCAAGCGTATTCCACGGCCGACCAATTTTATCAGACGAATTTTTACACAGGGTATCCTTCCTACACATTCCGTGTCGGAAAGGTGAGCGAGCGCTTAAGGTCACGTGACGTCACAGGGACACCTCAACTACGTTCCGCTCGGGTGACGCCTCCAAGGGTGCTATTTCAGATGCAAGGGGGGAGAGCGGAATGTGCATATCTGAATCGTCTAATTGGTGTACATTGCTGGCTTTTTTATAAAGGTGGTTTGGCTGCAAAGCACTTTCTCGTGGGACGACACATCTGCCAGTTACAGCCTAATAACATCGGATCTACGGAAACTGCGCTCTAAAAAAAATTGCCGCAAAGAAAAGTGCGCTTGCCACAGAGCCTTTTAAAGTCTGCTTGGTTACTATACACAAACACATTGCACGAAAAACGCTTTAGAGGCAGCACGAGCAGTCCTAGCACTACACTTCAGGGCCTTCTATTAAATATATGAATAAGACCATTTCCCCATCTCTTGAAGCGCCATACACCGAGCCCCTTTAAGGTTGGCTCCATTACTACAGGAAAATGCGTTCCTTAGAAGATACTTTTCCAGGGTCAGTATCATCATCAACAACAACAGCCTATTTAGGTCCACTGCAGGACGAAGGCCTCCCCCATTTACCTCCACCTGTTTCTGTCCAGTGTTGCCCGAGTCCATTCTTTGTCTCCGAATTTTCTGATTTCATCTCTCCATCGAGTTAATATCCTTCCTCTTCTTCTAGTCCCCTCTCGCGGTGTCCACTCTGTTGTCCTTGTGGTTCACCTGTTGTCCGCTCGACGTATCACATGGCCAGCCCAAGTCCATTTCTTTTTCTTAGCCTGAACTATGATATCATTTCTCCGAGTTTGCTCCCTAATCCACTTAGCTCTTAGGAGCGTGATATAGACGTTTATGACCTACATAAGGCCCACTGTTTCCCTGCGAAGCGCCGCACACCGAGCTCATTTTGAGCCAACTTCACTACTGGGCACGCATGCATCGCTGGAAAAACATTTCCGCAATGATATTTTAAAGGAGTACTGACAGTAAATTTCTCGCTTTCAGTTTTTATGCTGTAAAGAATATCTATTGGCTCAGTAATTACGAAAATCCAACCGAAAACCATCAGCCGCCAACACAGAATTAATTATAGCACGTTTATTGCAACCAGTTTCAAATTCGGTCGCCGCGCGGGAAAATGGCCGTTCGAAGGCCAGCCTGCAAGCGGGCCAGTCTGACGTCACGGTCTCACCCGTGACGTCAAGGACGTTCGACGCATCGTCTGCTACGATTGCACATGGTCCACACTCCCCCAGCAGTCGACATGTCGTCTGAATCGTCAGACTCGGATGAGTCGCTGCCACCCGACAGACAGAACAACTTTATTTGGCCAGGCGGTTAGGCCGGAGATGTCTTCGCCGCCGTCCGTTTTTTAATATCACTGCGGCTCGAACCGGCGCAGACCGTGATATCAACAGCTTGTCGCCACTCTTATAATCAACCTGATCGCGAAAAAGAAGTTCCACATGCGAGAAAGTAGCTGTTAGTGTGGTGAAAAATTGTGCTAGGGGTTGTTATCAGCGCTAAATTTAAAAGCGGCGTTCAGATATTTGCCGCGATGGTAAGCCTACGCTGACCGGAAGCTGAGGTTCGGCGCTCCGACCCAGCACTGCCGGCACCGCGGTGCGGCGAGCGGCCGAAAGATGGCGCCACCTGCGCGCTAGAATCAAAACAGGCCACGTTTAGCGCTGCATGTCGTCGCGTGGAAAATAATGCATCTTGGCGTCGTCGTCGATTTGCTCGGACAGGCTTCCACGAGCAGTACTTCGCATTCCGTGAGCTTGCCATAGCACAACAGGCGAACTCAGCGACGCGCACCGCGCGGTGCCGGCACCGCGCAGTTTTCGGCACTAGTGCAAAGGAACACCATGCGCCGGCCACGAACTGAAGAGTGAATACGTCGAACACGCAAAGTGCGCAAAGTTTACAAGCATTGCTCACACAGCTACACCCATACGTCTCCTGCCCAAACGAATACCACCAAAAACAGCAGCGCAGGATATCGTTTCCGGTTCCGAAAACGACTATATGCCGTCACCGTGAACCGGCCAGACACGCCGGCCGGTGTTTCGTTACGCCGAAAGTGATTTCGCTAGTGCTGCCGTTTGTGGAAGCTCGCGGCTGGGACAATCAAAATCGATTTAGATGTGATTCCGGCCTCGGATCGCTGCAAAAATTTCTGTGAGGCATCTGTACAAACTAATGAAGCCAATTATATCATTTTTTAGGCGTCAAAATTTGGTGTCATACTCCTTTAAGTGGTTTTATACGCATACTTGAAGGCCATGGGTCATTTTATTAATAGAATTTTCTCAAACGGCTAAAGTGGGACAGATCAAGCTTTACAGGCAAACAGACGGGTTTGCTCGGTGAGCCAACATAGGAAGGCTTACTCCTTTAAAATGTGGCGACACTGCACCCGACGTTCCAGAAAGCTGCTCCATTTCTTTCATTAAATAAAAAAATTTGCATTGGCTCAGCTCGGCTATGCCAGGATATACGTAGCGTGAGCTAAGGTTCAGCTGGTTATTCTTAGCGTTCCTGGTTGTCTAGGATTAGCTGATTATCATGCTTACTGCTGCTTCAATGACACACACACACGGTATACGCATTATGTGACACATGTATATTTATCAAGCGGCTCCGACGCAGCGTCACCAATCGCCCCAGAGCTAACCTGGTTCCACAGGAGCACGCCGGTGTTGCTGCGGCGCACGAGCCACCGGTTTCACAACCAGCCACCCCTCGCATGATCATCAAGTGGACCGGGCCGCCACGTGATGGACGGAGGTCGGCGAAGACGCTGGGCGCGTGGGGTGTGTAAGAGACGCCGGGCACCAAGCAACGTTCTGTGCGCCGTGTGACGTCACTGCTTCTCGCGCATGCGCAACATGGCCCTCTAGGAACCACACTTAAGCTTGGCCAGTGTAGCTCGTGCTACAAAAGTGGCGACGCTACACTCGACGTTCCAGAAAGCTGCTCCATTCCTTACATTAAAATAGACTCCTCCGCGAACTTACTGTGTAGGATGACGGTCCTGTTCCCACCGCAGATCCTCACGGGCGCCGCCAGGCCGCGCTGGCTGTCGAAACCGGGAGGCAGCTGGATGAAGTTGCTCTGGCACGCGGGCCCTCCAGCGGCGTCGCTGCCGTTATCGTCGGCGGACGCCGCCGCTGGGGGCGCTGTGGACAGCGTGCGTATCTTGAGCGATATGGCCTGCAGCCAGGTCGGCCTGGTGATGCACACGGCGTAGTTGAGGGCTCGAACGTAGTGTAGCATCTGTTCCGAGTAGGCGAAGCTTCGGAACGAGCCCCGGCAACTGCCGTGGTGTTGCAGGCAGCCGTGTTGAGCTGCGCACGCAGTAGAACAAACAAACCGAGTATCTATGTATTGATGGTAGCGCGTAAACGAGCACGGCAACCATGAGATCCAGGGGAAAAATTAATAGAGGAGGTCCCTCCCTTAGGCTTGTTCAGCGGATGCGCAGCGCATACACTAGATCATCGTTATAACTAAATCGCTTTATGCGAAACCTCGATTTACTTGAATTGTTTCACGGCCTCAACTGCAAAGCCCTAAGATCAAACAATCTCCTCTTTTAAGGAACTGTCGATTGTAACGAAGCCAGTTCGTGTCCTAACGACTTCATTACAAGGAAGTTTATCGTTATGGGTTTTTTTAATATAGGGTTTATTATTATTAGAGTACGTACAGCTAAAAACAATTCTCTTAAAAAATATTGATCGCTTGAAGACCTTTATTGTGGAGGTTCGTTTTTCTCGTTTGATAAAACAAAAGAGTGATACGAGTAGTTCAATTTTATTGCGAGCTTCATTCTACGTCGCCTATTTGACCAAGCCAGTGGGGATATATGGCTAGCGGATTACTGTGAGACGGAGGAACGAGCGTAGCTATCTATCCAAATTGCCGAACGCTTGTGCTCAATCCACTAGCAGCAGCGATCGTGTCACGTGACCTGGCCCACGTCATCCGCCCCGCTCACGCTTGAAAGCTGCAGCGCACGGGAGTTTCCTTTTTTCTTGCTTACTTAAACGAGCACCTGGTGGAGCCGACCGGATCTGTGGAGTTTAAGCCATAGTTTCTTACTATACAGTCGAATCCACTTATAACGATACCGCTTATAACAATATATCGGATATAACGATGGACAACGATTGCACCGTCCAATTTTGTATGCTTTCTATGGTAAAATAACCCGCTTATTACGATGCTCCCGAGCCGCGATATCGGATATAGCGATTGAATCCGCTTACCGCACGCGCCGAAAATGCGAGCTGGCGCCGGCACTCGGCGCCGACAGCACGCGACGCGCCTTGCATCCCGTCCACCCCTCAGAAAACGAGTCGACTGCGCCAAGCGAGAGGAGGAGCAGCTTTTCTTCCCGACTCCCCTCCCGGAGCCGCTGCTTTGGCCTCGTCCGCGCGTCCGGCCGAACCAACGTTCCGCTGGTTCAGCCAGTTCGGCTCGCACTGCTCGCAGCTCGGAAGTTTCCCTCGCCTTTTCTGCGCGCCGAACTGAGTGCTTTTTTTTTAGTGCTGAGCAGCCTACCCAGGTACCGTCATCGCACGAGGCCCAACGAATGATACAGTCCCTACGGGACTTCATTTTCGCGAAGGACCTCCCGCTCAGCTATGTGGAGCAATTAGATGCTCTCGAAAAAGATGTGCGTCAGCTTCGCGTGAAGCAGTCAAAGCTGACTGACTATGGCTTTTCTGCAAACGAGTAGTTGCACTACCTCACTTGCATGCTAATAAAATGTTTTGATCTCTCTTGTGGCTTTTTTTTTTCTCGACCCGCTTATAACGATTATCGGTTATAACGATGGGATTTTCTTGGCACTTGGATATTGTTATAAGTGGACTAGACTGTATATACTATAGAGGAACCTGGCCCAGCGTCTAAGCGGCTCACATTAAGGCCGTCTGTGTCATCATGGGCCGCCATTATACCATGCGCTCGCCGTAGCTTCGTCATCGGCTTGGATTAAAACGTTTTAGCGGCCATGTATTCGAACACAGTGGCAGCTATTCGAACACCTGATCTGCGCCGCATTTGGATGCCTTGATATAGAAAAGAAATTGACAAGAACTCCTCAGTTGCAATTTCCGGATAAATCGTCAAACCCCTCTGCAATACAGAGTCATCTTAAAGTTGGCTTCTTGTTAGGCACAAGTGCACTGCGGGCAGACATTTCTTGTTCACAATATGAGCAATCGGTTTTTTTTTTCTTTCTAATTGCGATAGTATGCCTTATGGCATAAAGACGACATTACAGGTACAAGTGAAGAAACGCAAGAAGGGAGCGGTAGTGGGGTCCCGATATCCACCGATGGAGGTCAGGTTATCTGCCAATTGCGGAGGCCTGTGCCTCGAAGGTGTCACGGTTTGGCCTCTTCCAGTAAATAACACGTCTACAGCAGGCGTGCTGTGTCAGCCTTCTCGGCAGGAGCCATGCGGAAGGGGCATTTCTGTGTCAAAGAGTCATGGTAACGTGGTGGCGTGCACGCCCGGGTCACAGCGGGACAGAGGGCTGCACCAACACGAAGTCTTCGCGTATAACGGCCATAGGCCCTTTTTAAATACCTACGTATTATCCCGTGCATCTTTATCGACCGCTAAGCGCCGAGCTACACAAAAGTGGGCTTCATTACTGTACACAATGCTGGTGAGAGAGAGAGAAATAAACGTTTATTAAAAACGAGCAAAGACTCATGTACACAAGCACACAAGGGTGATGCTGGTGAGACTTATTTCTAGAGGCAACATCGGCGGTCTTAGAGAAGAATACACATGCTGTACGGCCATTTAATAATAGCATTTTGGTATAAGGCGAAAGCGTGACACATCAGTCTTCACAAACGGACAGATTGTTTTCTTCCTTAAGTCCAGACACCAGAAAGAAATGCTTCCGCATTAAAAGGGGCCTGAAACAGAGGGTGGTCAGCTCACCTAGTTTCGGCGCACCGCAATCGTAGAGGACTATGCGAACGGACCAGCGTCTGTGGAAGCCGGCAGTCCGCGTCGAGACCTTCAGTGACAGCAAGCTCCGGTCTTCGCTCTCAGGAAAATGCAGGACAACTGCAAATGTTGGGGCCAGGGAACACGGGTAAAGAAGTGGCGCGTTTGCGTTTCCAACGACATGGTACATAGCGTTTAAAATCAGCGCTATGAGCAAGCGCAAACGTCAATGTGGCCGAATATGGGCGCGAACTGAATTGCTTTCTTCTGTTGCTGCTCTTTAAAGGGGCAGACAACCGATTTTTTGTCGAGTATATGTTCTCTATCCCAAATGAAAGGGCATCCCTGAAAACGCCTTATCCCGACACGGTTTTGCAAGTAGCCATTTGTGCCGGAAAGGCTACCATCCTGTGAAACAAATTTGGCAAAGTATGGTTACTACAAAATGCTAGCGTCTCTACAAAAGCAGGAAAGGTTACGCCATGAAATACCAGAACCATCTATGGCAGCGCTGAGCCGCCTACTCGGTTGAGCCCTAACACATTAACACTTTGAATGAGCTGGGTCCTGTAAAGCACAGTCAGACAGATATGACACGCGAACAGAGAGATATGAACCTGTGAATAAAAAAAAAAAATCCGAGGGTTTTGTTAAATAGGGGTGCGGTACAGATGTGAAGAGAGTATTTTCTCAGAGGCAGTGGACTCGACTCCAGCCTGTGACCACCTCTCACTTTCCTTGTATTTTTATGTGTTTGTGCGTGTGTCCGTCTGCTGGAGTTTCTTTCCGTTTTTCCTTTTCTTATTTGTATTCTTCATGTAAGCATATAACCCTCATGATATGTTCACCAACCATCTGAAGTAGCAAGCCCAGCATTATGCAGGGCTGACCTCTTCTGTCTCATTAAAGAATTCTCTCTCTCTCTCTCTCTCTCTCTCTCTCTCTCTCTCTCTCTCTCTCTCTCTCTCTCTCTCTCTCTCTCTCTCTCTCTCTCTCAAAGTAAGAAACACGATTCTTGCTACATGGGCGGAAGACGCGCACACATAAACGAGCCACGTCCCTAGTTCATCGCGATCAAAAGGTACGGCGACGTTTGTGCATTCCATTTCACGTTTATCCATTCGCGTCTCATTTGTGACGCTTCACTAATTTCTGACGACTGACAATAAAATTGCCGGGGGGAATTGTCGGATAAATCTGTGACCCGCCGTGCTAAGCACAGATCGCCTTCAATGTCGGCTCTTCAATAACATACAGAATTGCATTGCTGGGGGAAGACATTTTTTCAGGGGCAATTAAAAGTGTCTGATATCCAAGTATGAAGGTCTAGGGAGTACTATAAAATACCCCCATAAGATCCCCTGTGTACTACCTATGAGAGAGAGAAAGAAATCTTGGACACTGAACAGGTTAGCCCCACAAACGGCGGGGCTTGCTACTTCAGATGGGGGTGAACATAGCGAGGTGAAAAAATAAAAAAAGGAAAGGGGGGGAAGAAGTGCACAGCATAATAAATAACGGGGAGAAGAAAGTAAATCAGTTCGGAACGTAGAAATTTTACAGCACTAGGAGAAAAAATCTGAGGATCCCAAGGTTAAATATCCTCGATTAATCCCGAGTCAGACAAGAAAGTCAACAGAGCCTTTGTCCCTTGCGCCGCGTCAGCGTGATTGTGCCACGGACCAAGAAAGTGATGCAGCTCTAAAGAGTTTCCGCGTATCAGCCGCCCAAGAGTTCTTTTCGCTGTTTCGCGATGAATTGTATGCTGCGGGCAGTAACACAAGACGTGCCGTATGTCTTCCCTTACAGAGCACAATGGCGAGTCCGCCCAGCCTATTTTAAAAAGAAAGCTACCAGTGAAGGCAACATTCAGGCGTAGTCGGTGGAGAACACCCTCTGTTTACTTATGAAGCGCAGTACGAGTCCTTCAAATTCGATTTCACAACTACACACAGATGAGTTGATGAAAAGACTGCTTAGGGCAATACCAGTTGCCTCGTATTAAAATACAAAGACCTTGCGACCTTTTAAAGCGAATTTTTCTACGCCTCACTGATGGTGTTGACGTCCGAGTAAAATGCACTGCAGGTAAGCCAAACTTTAGACAGTCAGTTTCACAAAGGGTACATGAATCAATACACCACATAACAATGAGATGTATTTGCACACCTAACGGGCCTCTCGCAATACGCGAAGTATAGTTTGGTAGTACGCAATTTTAACGATGATAATCATGATAATGATGATTAAATACATTATTTAAGCAGGGTTAGACTTCGGGGGGGGGGGTGGACGTCGGCTTTGGACTTTGGCCGAGTTGAACTGAAGTTTTGCTTTGACTCAGGTTGCATTGGACAGCTTCGCGTTTTAACCATATTTGGCTTTAAAAAACAGGAGATTTGATATTTTATCGATAGAATTTTGTTACGCGCTGAAACTGTGTGACATCCAGCGTTACAGTCACCCAGCCGGGGTTTTGGGCTGGTCCACTGTAAAGCGTATTCTGCCACAGACCACGACTTGAAGAAATTCCTAAGGGTGACCCATATAGAGCTTCACCGTAAAAAAGAAAAAAAAATGAACCGTTTTACTCTGTGAAGGCAAATGGCCAGCGAAGCTGAGGCGGCAGAACTTTCAGCAAAGTTGGGAACTAATTTATTTCCTTGATGACGAAAAAAAAAATCCCGGGCCATCTCCACTAACGTGAAACCTGGGGAGGGGCGGAGCATGCAGTGTATAAGTGTATTCTTAGCGCCTTGGCGTTTTCACCAACGGAGATGAAAGCGTTGGGGGGTAGAGGTATACAGCTTTGCTGCAAAGGTCTCTTGTCTTTGAAACACGAAGCGTTCTAGCGCGTGGCGTAAGGGAGTGTCCCGGTGTTTTTTAGTACGCATTACGTTCTAGCGCGAGGCGTAAACGAGTTTCACGGTGTTTCAGCACCGTGACTACATGAGACGACGATTACGACGACACCGACATGGGACGCCGACCGCCCGAGCCCCAAAGGGGCTTCGTCCGTAAAAAAAATTCACGCATCTCCACGAAGTGAATCATGACGAGCTGGCGAAGCACTGGGGATCGTTCTTACCTTAAATCATCCGTGGCATTGCCCACTGGCGCATGTAAATGAGTGACAACGCGTGTGTGCAGTATATACAATTCCAATCCAATACAATTCTATAGAATCCAATCCAATCCAATCCAATCCAATGCTCCTCGTGCATGCGGAGCACTGTGTACACGGATTCCAAGGGACAAGGGACAAAGCGAGGTCCGAAGGGGCTTCGCCCCTTAAACGAACTCAACGGTCGCTTCATACCGTGTTGTCCCGCGTTGTGTCCGCACAGCTCGGGCACGTACGAGTCGCTGCCGTTGACGAAGACGCGCAGCGAGTCGTTGAGGCAGAGTCCGGCGACGGGCGGCAGCAGCCTGAACTCCTCGAGCTCGAGCCGCAGCTGGCACGTGGAGGATGGCAGGAGCACCGTGAGGGAGACGTTCCCCGCGCCGGAGAAGGGCTGCGGGAACTTGGGCTGGACGAAGTACGAGTTGTTGGACAGCGTCGTCGCCACGCTGTCCAGGGCCTCGTCTGGACAGATCCGAGGAGAAGAGACGTGGAGGAATGAAAGATTAGAGCCGTTCCACTCTGTGAAGGCGAAGGAATGCAGTTTAATGATACTGACGAGGTCTGTCCAGCAGATAGCCTAACATGCTACCAGAACAGGCTTGGAGGGCGGATGAACAGCGACGTTGTATACAATAAAAATCCCGCACATGGTTAGAGAAAAAAATAGAACCGTTTAACTCAACGTGAAACCTGTCGGAAATGCAGAGCAGTGATTCGCCGTAACGGGCTGTGGCGCCGTTATCAGCTCACTGCTACCGCCCAATGCAATTCAAATTTCCCGCCTTCGCAGTGGTCGCGTGCCCCCAGCCTGAAACTGCGCCAGCGGGAGTTTTGTTCTTTTTGTGCTTGCTTTTCCTCCCGCACGTTCCGGCGTTGAACCGCCACTTTTTTTTCGCTTACTATCGTAAAAACCAACCCAAAGAAGGGGGATGCTGCCGATTAATTACATATAATTTGCCTCACATGTGCCTGCAGTGTTCTTCGCGCTAAGCGACGGGGGATGTATGCGTCAGCAGTTCACGAGTTTCGTACGCTTATGACTATTTAAACCACTTGGTTTTCGAAGCCTCTACAGCACACCCTACGAGGTTACGCCGGGCCCTATACTTGAGTCCGTTATCTCGCTGCGCCGCCTGATTCCGGCAGTCGCTTGACATCGATCGTTACAGCGAGCAACGACGACAAGGCGAGCCCCTTAAGGACTCTGCACTTACTATACGCGTATTCATTGTTCTCCTCATGTTGTAGGGGTAAAGCAATGACTCTACGATTGCTTAACAAAGCTTGGGAAGACGAGTTATATCTAACAGTCAAACAATGGAGCTGTCTGTTTGTAGCAGACAAACAGTGGAGCAGACAAACAATAAAACCCATCTGTTAACAAAAGACGGGAATTCCACAACTTTGAAACGCACTACCGGGTGTGTTGAGGCGTGGTTTTGCTGTCAATTGGAATGGTTAGGACCCGTGTAGATAGACTGTAATGCGATAAAAACGCAAGAAATTCTCTATCCGAATAGATACGGGGCCGAGCATATAGCATCCCGGCATGCAATAGTAGTATCGCAGGTGGACGTACCGTCCTATTTCCAAAATCACTGAGTGCGCTTGAAAGGTACGGCTACACTTGAGTGTACTCAGTCCGATCAACACACTTCCGAGCAGCACAAAGAACACAAGAGAGGGGTACTCACAGACGCAGCACACTCCGAAGCCGTCGGCGCACTCTCCCTCGCGGATGCCCCTCGAGAAGCGGCAGTCTGGAAGCGACAGGCAGCGCCCCGTTCGGTTCAGCTTGCTCTCACAGAGCTCCACCGCGAAGCCCATCACAGGGAACGGGTCCCACGACTTCGTCAGCAGCTCGGGACTCACTGAGGAACGAACGAGAGAGAAAGGAACCGTCAATAGAGAGAATGAATGAATGAACGAACGAACGAACGAACGAACGAACGAATGAATTTCTTGTTACTGCCATGGAAAAGGAAGACGACCACTAGGCGTAGTTTGTCTCACCTAAGGGTGGACACCGGAACGCCTGCTAGTGGGGGGGGGGTGTGGGGCATTGGGAACACAGTTGTACAGGAAAGGGAGGAGAGAGAGAAGAAGATACATATATACAAGACTAATAAGTACATATATCTACAATTTATACAACACTTAGGACTCAGCACTAATATACACGACAAGATTAAGCACTAAGAACACCGAGCATGTGGGGCTTTCCCGCTCATGGCAGTCATTTCAACAGTGATTACTCGGTAGTTGTTTAGCGAAATGTAGTTATTTTGCGCAGCTAATATTGGAAGTGGAAACTTGCTCTGTGCACAGTTCCAAGTCTCGCACGTTGCGCGACTAAGTTCTTGAGCCATGGAAACTATCCCATAGAAATGAATGGGGAGTAAGATTTGACTGCGAATTACACGAAAAAATTCAGAAACCTGGGAAAATATTTTAGTATTT
Source organism: Haemaphysalis longicornis (assembly GCA_013339765.2). Lineage (NCBI taxonomy): Eukaryota > Metazoa > Arthropoda > Arachnida > Ixodida > Ixodidae > Haemaphysalis > Haemaphysalis longicornis. The sequence continues at coordinate 107,076,372 of CM023455.1, read as the reverse complement.
TCATCTTCACGTTGACATCTTGTTTTATGCCAAGTATTACTTTCCTGAAGTGCTTTTGCTAGGTTCCTGAGAGGTCGGAATTTTGAGCGAGAAAGCTGGGTATGAGAAAAAAAAAGGCACGCACGCACGCGCACGCGCACACACACACACACACACACACACACACACACACACACACACACACACACACATGCACACGCGCACGCACGCGCGCACGCACACAAATCGGACAGTTCAGTTTATCTCGGGAGAAAGCGGAGAGCCGAGTTCTGTCACTGCCTCGCGGCCACAGAAATTCTACGAGGGGCCGAGCCCCTCCCCCGAAGGCGGCCAACAGTTCGGTCCTCCCTGCCACAAACTGGGGGCACTCCAGGACCAGATGCGGCAGGGTCTGCACCGCTGCCCGGCAGTGCTGGCACAATGGGTCGTCGACCAGCTCCAGCTCACCGTTTTTGTCGGTCCGCCTCACTCCCGGTTACCCGCTCAGCACAACCGGAGCGTCAGCAGCAGAAAGGCTTTTAGCTAACCGATAACCGTATCTATCTGGACGGTGAACCATTCGTGTCAACGTTCGGGCCCTGTAACGGTGGGAACCAAAATTTCATTGAAAAAGGAAATACAAGATTTGATATTTTGGTGACTCAAATAAAGTAAAATATCGTGCTCATTGCGTCATTCCACATTTTTTAATATAATTTAGTCACTGAAACGATAGCTTGGTCTGAAATAATTTAAGAGGAGTCGTTCAATTTTCGAATAACCAAGGCTAGGCTGTGTTTCTGGACGCTGCATTGAAGTAGGCTGGCGTTTCGGTGTGTGTCATCTTTGTCTAGTCGGAAGCGCTTTCGCGGTTTTGTCACTGATGTTTCAACTGAAGAAACGGAGTTCGCAGTAGCGCGCTCGCCTCGCTGGGGGCAGCCATCTTATAATTCCGTGCGGAAGCGGAAGATGTCGCGTCGGTCCGCTCAGCCTGCCCGGCGGCGTATTTCCAAACCATATCCCGTAGGGGCCCAGGCCGACCACACCCCCTAAGCAGGGGCGCAAGCCAATGAGGTTAAAAAAATTGCAATTTTTTAACCCTTCTTGGACGCAGCACCGTGACTGGTCCTCTACCTATATGTGCGCGACTTCATGCGAGGTGGATTTTTTTTCTTTTTTTCCCCCTCGCCTCGTTTCGGCTGCCTTGCGGGTGGCCGATGGTTTCGCTCCGCGGGCACACTTGTGTTGTACTATTTATATTTTTATTCCTGCTATTTCATATTTATTACAGTTGAGGCACCAGCTGTGACACAATGCTGGCGAATTAAAAGGCCAGACAACTACAGAAATATATATATGTGGTAGCTAAAAACTGCGTCGCAAGGAAACAGACACAAACTTCTCATCTATTACCCATCAGTGGATCTCTAAAAAGTGACAATTTTTTTGCCGCTATTTGAATCCGAGATCACTATCGTAAAAACTACTGCGCCAAGGAGATAACTTTTTTACTTAGTTTTATCTCTGCTCGACCTTCCGCGACTTCGAGCTCACGGGCAACTACTCATTTAGTCCCAGCGAAAAGAATGTACAGTCTTTGTCAAAAATTTTGTGGGCCACGGCGACCGTGGCCGGAGCAGGCGCGAGGGCCGAGCAGGGGCCTGCGCTTGCCGCTGTCGGCTGGTTGCGCGTCCTAAAGAGAGCGAGGGGAACTTTTCCTCTTGCTTTTGTAGTACGTCCGGCGCGACAAGTGCTGCGCAAAGTGCCTTCGCTGAAGCGATGTGCGCCTACTCTGAGAAACCGGCCCTGCTGCACTTATCGCGGCAGCAATACAACGAAAGGAAGTGCGAAAGTTCCCCTCACTCTCTTTATCCGCGTAACCAGCTGATAGCGGCAAGAGAAGCGCCCCTGCTCGGCCTCGCGCCTGCTCCGGCCACGGTTGCCGTGGCCCACAAAATTTTGACAAAGACTGTACGTATATGAGTGAGTGTAACACTGCATTAAAGGAGAGGCCATGGGGCCCTGGGGGAGCAAGGATGAGGAGAAAAGGGGAAGGGCAGAACTCGCACAATGAACACAGTTGCAGTCTTTGGGTCCTAATCGCAAAATGAACACATTAAAGTCAGTCAGTGGCAGCAAAACGCACAGTTCACACTTAAATGTACAGTTCACACTGTGGACTACGCGGTTCACACTGAAAACAGTGCACGCTGCAGACAGTTAACATTGTATGCCGAACGGGAAAGTCGGCCAGGCTGCTACACCAATTTGTAGAGTCTGTTTTCAAGGGCGTACTCGGTAATTGCTTCTATTGCGGTGGGATCGTCCCTGACCCGACTTACATGTTCCTGTTCAGTCGGAGGGGCGGGACCTAGAGTTAAAAGCTGGTGGCGATTACGGTCGAATAATGGACAGAGCCAAATTAAGTGGTAACGATTTGGTGTGCCTTCCCAATTACAGAGGGCGAGGGGGGGGGGGGGGGGGGGCATCAGTGCCATTCGGATCCTGCTAGAGCTGTCTATTTATCAATAACGTATCTTATGCAGCAAAATCTCTATGTGCATGAAGCACAAATTGTTAAAAATAACTAATCGACATTCGCAACAGCGTGAGTGGTAGCAAGCATGATTACTGATACCAAACTCGGCCTGGTGGCTTCACTGAAGAGACTGTGGTCAATAGCCCTGTACAGAAGACATATATCAAACTCCTCGAGTACTTCAGTTGCTGTAGAATCCACCTATTACTTAGATCTTGGTTGGTATATATTTTCGATATTGTTTCCTAAATTGTTATGACCAGCAGTGTAAATTATGCAGAATTCATGACCGAGTGTAAAACGTGTACGTTTGAGCTGGTGTCTTTCTTATCAATGTATCACCCTTGCAAGAACGATTCACACCTTCCATTGCTGTTAACAAAATGTCAATGTTTTCTTTAGTAGCACTGTTCCTGATAAAGAATAATGCAATGAAGTTAATGTTAACGAAATTCAATGTAATAGTGCTTATGAAAGTGCCAAAATGTAGCAGCTCATGCAGCTGTAATATTTCGCAAGAGTACAGTTTGCAAATGTAGTCATGGGTAATTGGCTGCCTTTCTTGTAATCCTTACCTGCAGCACCGAATCGTGTTTTGAGCTGTGTATATAGTTAAAGAGCACCCAACTCAATTGTATACCCTTCTGTGTGCTGTAGAATGAGCTTTCAGTGAGGGTGTTTGCTTTCCGGACCGTGTATAATTGCCACATGCGCGTGAAAGCGTCCATCCGCGCGCGCGCACTTCGAGCACCGAGTCGAGCGCTTATTTAGGAACACGATCGGAGGTCAGCGTCAACTTGCAGGTGCGCAAGAAGAGCGCGGAGAGATCAGGGGCTCAGGTACAAAAGGTTAGCTTCTACCACATGTGCGTCAGCTTCCCAAGCGCTGCAGGCAAGCCCCGCCCACGGAGCGAATCCATCGGCCGCCTGCCAAGCAGTCGAAACGAGGGGAGGGGAAAAAAAAAGAAATCCACCTCGCATGAAGTCGCGCACATATAGGTAGAGACGTCACGGTGCTGCGTCCAAGGAGGTTAAAAAATGGCAATTTTTTGAAGCTCTTTGGCTGCGCCCCTGCTTAGGGGGTGTGGTCGGCCTGGGCCCCTACGGGATATGGTTTGGGAATACGCGACCCGGCGAGTGCTCCAAGAACGCTGCTTGCGCCCGAGCGGCCCACACATGCGCAATGGCGCTCCCGCTTGCTATCGGAGCAAAGCGGGCCGCCAGAAAGGGTATGCTAAAACTCAAGCCTCCTGAGTGGTGCAAGTCCGTTGGCGAACGTGAATTGTCACAAAACCTCGCAATTGTCGCAGCTGTGGAAAACTGCGACAATTATATTTCTCGTTTTCCTGCTCCAGCAAGGCACAATCAGCGATAGCACGGAGCGCATCCTGTTTAGAGCAACAGAAACAGCTTCACGGTAGGCTTTTTGCATTCGTTTTCTATTTTGAATGAACCGAAACAAAGCGCCAGTTTTATTGGGACAGTTGAATGTCCCACGTAACGTTACGACCAACAAGATTATTCGTACGTATATGTATATATGAGGCGTTTTTTTTTTCGAAATGATTCAAATCCACCCAAACAGAATTTGAGAAACAGGAAACTTTGTTACGGGACCTAAATGCAACGCTGTCAAAGCTATTTTGTGACATATTTACATGTCAGCTAGGGAAGTTCTCGGTCACAAGTTAATAAAAATAATTAGTTCATTGTTAATTTTTAATTTAAATAACGATTCACTAATATCCTAAATAGTTCATTCATCCTGCCTGATAGTCCGTACTGTCAGGCGGGAACTCGCAAGGAGGCTGCCATGTTGGTCACGTGACGCCAACAGGAAAACACCTCCCATCGGGAAAATACGTTTGGCTCATTTTGACCCGTGCCACAACAAGATCTAGCTCATTTTCGATACGAAATGCGATCTGCGTACAAGTTCGCCGGGCGTTGTCTCACATATACATGGCAAGGTCGAATGAAACTTGGCGTAATGGTACAGCCATTCTAGGGGCCAAGTTCACTACACTTTTTTTTTCCAAGATAATGACATCGTATTGAAAGCTATAGATCATTCGCGAGAAAGTTGACTTCACATCAAAGCGCATTCTGCTACAGACCACGACTTGAGGAAATACCAAGGAGTGAGCTACATAGAACTTCACTGTAAAAAAATTAGCAGTGGCTTAGCTCGGCTATGCCAGGATATACGTAGCGTGAGCTAAGGTTCAGCACCCGTACTCCAATTTGATTGGATTTCGATCCAACACAATCCAATTTAATCCAATCCAATACAAATGAAATGCAATCTAAGCCAATCCAATCCGATCCGATTCAAACCAATCCAATGCTTCTCGCGCTTGCGCAGAACGGCCCTTCACGGCACTCGTGAAACCGCTCAACCTCGGCCAGTGTAGCTTACGCTACAAAAGAAATCATGAGCCGTTCCACTCTCAAGGCGAATAGCCAGCGGAGCTGAGCCTATTTTGAGCAAAGGCAGGAACTCATAGGTCAAAGGTGCGCACGCACATCTATTGTCTTGTCTTCCCGGTTTTACATACATTCGCGTGGACTACTACCGCCTCCCCAGGGAGCCGGGCAATACTAGAGACGCATGACGTATCGACGTGCCCGCTACGTGGCGGGAAGCAGACATGCGCAACGTATCCGACTTCACGAGAAAGCGGGAGGAAATGGAATTAGGCATGGAAGTGTTTAAAGCGACCGCGAAGAGATGGGGATGGTTTTAAACACTTAATGAAGGGAAGAAAGAGGAGACAAAATTTTCGCATTTAAATAGCCCAAGAAAGGCTATCGTCTTCAATAAAAGCAAGCACACAAACAATCAAACAAACGTGCACATTCGAACGCCTCGCGCTTCAAAGACCGGACGTGTAGCCCCGGAGTTTTTGCTTACGCACGGTAATACAACATCCACAAAACCTGCGACAAACACATTTGCTGTAAAAAAAAAAAACAAGGTATAAACAAGAACAACCAAGAGCCGTTCCTCCCACCGCTTGAACGCTTCTACGCAATTAAAGAGACGTCGTGTAATGTTTTGCATTGTATATCACGCCAGCGCGAAACACTTTGTGCCGCCTTTTTGGCTGAGGAGAGCACACGGCTGCTACGATTATCGAACGCTATCGGTACGATGCCAGTTCGACGAGACGAGTACGAAACGACCGAGAAAAGTGATTGGGTTGTCAGTAGTTGAACCGTCATGATAATCCGAACGAAACAAGGCTAGTCTGAACGCCACGGGTCAGCTTTGTTGAAAACTGGCGATCGTGCGACAGGACCTACCTAGAAGCCAACCAAATCAAGAAACGTCAGGATGCCAGCGCCAGCCGCCCGGAATAAACTACAGTGAACGAACGGTGTTGCTGTTTTAAATACGATAGTCTTTCTTGGGTTATCCAAGCGACAAAATTTTGATCTGTTTGTTACTAGATTCAGTTTCCAGGCCAAAAGTTGAAAGAATTCACGAACAAGAAGTAAATATTGACAAGAACTCGTGGTAGTGCCCAATACACGTGCATGTTGCTCAGTACTCACACACACAAAAAAATATCTAACATTTGAGGCAAATCGTAAGTGCAGAACTGAGAGTATAAGCAATAGAGCAGCAAATGCACTTTCATTAGGGTTTTACGACAAAAATTAAATAAAGATAGGGCAAAAGACGGCGTCGAAAGAGACGAGATATAAGCGAACACTAAACTATAGCATTAGCTTTAGGAGCTGTTCCTAGTAGAGTAGAAACAAAATTTTCCAACAGATGCCGCGCAAACAGAACGAACGCGGGAAAATTAAACCGAACAAACCCTACATTGCATTTAGAAAGAGGGGTGCGTAGGGGAAGGATGGGAGGGGAGTTAGATGGCGGGCCAGCAAAAGATTATCAGTCTTTCGACATTTGGGGCGAAGCAAGCAGATATTCAGCAGAAGCTTTCGTCACATCTGTATGAATAAACAGCGGCGGTGCTAGACTGTGCCTTGGTGGCAGGGCATGCATGTTCTATCCACTGCAAGAGAATGAAACATGTTATGTCTGGATTATTGGCATTATCAGCCGAGCACAGAATCCCAATCAACGGCGGGAAATTTAAAAACACTTGCGCACAAAATGAACTGTAAAAGATAGACCCAACCTTTCAATCGTCGTCCTTGAGGTGCGCAGATAGAAAGGTCGATGATGACAATCAGGAACGACAGCAGACGCCGCCACTCTTATCTCCGTCGTCACACGAACAGTCCAACGAGTGCAAGCAACCGGGGTTCCCGCAGCAGCCATGTGAGTGGACCGAAGATAACCACGCCGAGTAGACAGCTCACATCAGCCTGCACACGCTACGCAAACTTCGCCCGCAAATCGTTGCTCTTCGAAGGAAAGTATCCATTACTCTGTCGGCACTGGCGCTTCCACGACGATGGCATCCCGTCCGGGTCACGACGTCTTCGGCGTGTTGCCTCCCAAGAAACCCATGCACGTGTCTAGCTACGCGAACAACCCTTCAAACTCTCGAACTCAGTGGGTTGCGGACGTCCTAAATCTATCTTTTTGTGGTGACCTCGGTACCGCCGCACTAGGAAGGAAAAAAGAAAAAGCAACTTGGACGGGCGACGGGGGCAGTGTTGATATCACGACAGATAAGCTATCCAAACTGGCTGGTGGCAAAAAAAGACAGGGGTTCATTGTCTTGCGGATGCATCTGCGCTTCGCCGACACGGTTGGCTGAATACGGCAGCGTCTTGCATGGTTTTCCTTTTTTTTTTTAGAAGGTCGGGTTGGAACGGGTGGGCGAAGTGCCTTTGCTATCAACGCACTGAACACTGCGCACAAGTTCCCAACTAAACCGCAGTTTTGTTGCACGACACAGGTCAGATCCTTGTATCACCGTAAACTACAACTCCGACCTTTTCCGGCACCGATTTGACCGGGAACGCCTACGGCCAGACTCCGACGAACTTCCAGAAGGCACATCCCACGCTTGAACTTCTACGCTGGCTTGCGTTTGGTTGAACGCTGATCAGACAGTCGTACTTTCACCTCTGCAAAAGCAAGTGCACAGCGACAGTAACCGCTTCCCTGGGCTGGTGCTTCGTTCTTCCGCGATCTTCAACACTGTCCAGACAACAACGTAAGGTAAGCTGCGATAAATCTCCGTACGGCCACCACAGATGGGATTCGCTTTGAGAGAACTAAAACCTCGCCGCATCCGACCGGCTACTCGAATGTTTCCGATGCCGGACGCTCCACTCGAACCGCTCGAACAGACGAAATAGCTTGACTGTGCGTAGAAGGGGAACGGGTAGAGTGGACGAGAATGGCGAACCGGTTGACCGGCGGCCAAGGGGGCGGGGAGACGAGGCGCGTGTTTACGGTTGTGGACACCGAACTGGAAAGCGGCACCTTTGAATCCGTTCAAGTGAAAGGGAAAGTTCGCAAGAGTTGGAGAGGGGTGCTGGAAGGGGGGGAGGGGTGCATAGGGCGAGTCGAGTACAGCTGGCTAGGAAAGGGGGGGAAATGGCCGTCGTACTGTTAGAGAAAGGCGATCAGACGTCTTCCTACAGGACGCGGAGGTCATTGTGCCGGCCGACCTCCCGCTGGCTTCCAGCTCTGGGGTCATCCATCAAAACGCACTTTCACCGTCAGTGTGCGTTCTTTTCTTCTCGGATTCTTGCTCCCCTGTGGTTTGCGGAGGTTTGTTTGTGTACTGGTGCGAGGCTGAAGCCTTTTCTCGGAGAACGAAGCTCGTTGCCGACAACGTTCGGTTCCCTTGTTGGCGATCTGTTTTCGTTGTTGGAATTTTCCAATTTCCGGCTTGTCTGCCTGCTCTTCTAGGAAAAGTGAGGAAATCTTATTCCGCAGGAGTGGGCGCTAATGAGAAAACGTGTGCATCGTGTTAGTACTGCGAGAATTGTGTAATAGCCTCAGATTCTGAGAAGGCTGAACCTGGTTTCACTGATGCGTCTGTTATTAGGTCTGAGGAGTGGTTGCAACTATAAAGGATAGGTAAACGTACTCGAGCGATTGAGGTCTGTGCCACTCCGCCTCCAACCGCAGTAGCCTGTTGATGTAGCGTCAAGAGCAAGAGTTTACGGAACACGAAAGCAGCCACTTTGGGTTATCTCTCCGCACGGCACGCCGGACTATTATATCCGGTATTTTCACAATACTTTAGTTATTATGCGACATCTCACAGGCATACCACAATATGTGGGCTGCTACCGGACGAGAAATAACCTAAAATTTCAATTTTTGGCGTCCGTAAACTTTTGCTTATGGTTTTACGTGTAGGACGCAGGCCTGCCTTCCGTTGACTTCCAGCAGATCCTGCCTGCTTGAAAAAAACTCGTCTTACTACGTGGAGTTGAGATGGGGTCAGGCCGGCTTGAACCTCCTAGTGAGTGAGGCTAAAATAATTAGCAGTAAGCTTACCCTGTAACTAAAAAGCAAGGTATGCAACCAATTCGCACTGTCAGGGATTACTTATGGAGCAAAAGCTTGGCGCCCAAGAGCCTTCAATAAAAAGTGGAAACTAAGATCAGCCGACCGAGCGTGGCAAGACGGCAGAAGGCCAAAATTTGCGGCAAGACACGCATTACCATCGGTGGCTCCATGGTCCTGCCTACTGTTCCTTGCTTGACTGCATCCGGGAGGCGAACTTAGTTTCCTGGATGTAGATCGGACTTGCTTAATGTCTACTTAGCCTTTAGGCTATTAAACAAACAAAAAAAATCAAGGAAGCTCACACTAACACTGACCCTGGTATTCTAAGTCCTTCCTCCACTCGAGCCTCCACTGGAGGGTTTCCTTGAAATTGATTTCCCCATGCATTAGCATTGCGGAAGCCTCCCATCAGCCTAGTGGAGGGAGCGAATAGGGTGGAGGAGGGACTCAGAATACTGCCCTAAGACTTAAGGAGCCATGAAGAGAAAATACACTTCGTTAATTTGAAAGAACTAGGATTCAGTATCTCAGTCAGCTCCGTTAGAGTCACAAAAGATGTTTTTTAACGAAAAAAAAAGCAAGAAGTATTTAAAAACGTTCAAATTTTGCGCCACATGACTTTTTATGAGCAAGAATGACGTCACACGGTCAACATAAAACATTATTTTCAGTGCGTTAACTGCACGTTAGCATTCAAGTCGATGCGGTCAAATGGAACTAAGAGGCCCCATTACAGACGTCAGTCATGTGTCGTCGCGACAGGTCAGTTAGGCGGCCGCCAATCGCACAAACAAGGTTCCGTGACGTCATAGAAAAGTTGCGGGAATTGGCTAGGGGGTCGCGACTGCTTCACACGTTTTATTTAATATCTCCGTTATTTGTTCGAAGATTGCGATGATACTGGTATCATTGTTATCGGGACTAAACAGTCTTTCTAATAAACCCAACTTGTATTTTCTCTTCATGGCTCCTTTAAATGTTGCGAAGCTGCGCGCAACCTTCCCGTCCATCACGAAGATTTAAGTCCACGATTGCAGCCGATTCGCCTCCTCTTCGCGGCCGCAACGACCTTTACTCAATCATTATTGCTCTAAGTGTGAGCTTCTTTCATTTTTTTTTGGTAGTGATGATCATTGGACATCACCTTGGAGGGGCGTACACTATGACGCGTCTTTCTCGTCCCGAGCAAGTGTTGCCACGATTACGGCGAACACTGGAGATTTTTTTTTGACCAATCTCCCTATGTGGGTATGCTTCGCTTGACAAACGCGCGCAGGGGACGCTGGGCGGTCGTCGCGAGGCACGCACACACAAGCGTCCGGCATTTTCTTGGGGTTTTTTTTAACTGACGGGTGGTCGCCGCAATCTTAGCCGATCTCCTTAAGTGGGTATGCTTCGCTTGACAAACGTGCGCAGGGGACGCTGGGCGGTCGTCGCGAGGCACGCACGCCCGAGCGCTGGGTATTTTCTTGGTTTTGCTAACTGTCGAGCGGTCACCGCGAGGCCCGCGCTCACGTGCTCGTTATCGGCTATTTCTTGGTATTTCTAACTGCGGACACAAAAAATTACGATTTGCTAAACAGCTTCGCTTTAAAACACAACAATGCTAGCAGTAACGATTAGGGATGGGAAACGAGCATCCCATTTCAGAGTGCAAACTCAAGTGGATGACGTCGATCGTAGCTCGAATTGAGAGGAAGAAGTGCACTTGGGGTGTGAATGTAACGCGAAAAACAGACAACCAGCGGACAATCAGTGTGAAAGAATGGCTGCCGAGAGAAGTTCAGGAAGATGGCTGACTGAAGTGAAACAAAAAAATTGCTATCCAAGTTGCAGTATTAAGTTTTATTAGCCTAAAAGGGGAAAGGAAGTGATCAACCTCGGAAGTCCAGGAGGCCGCGATCCCGCGCTTATTAATCCAGGCCCCGGTCGACCAAAGCTTGTTGCTCTTGAGACGAACTGGTCAGCGCTGAGCCCCACTGCTCAGGTGATGGTTTGGAATTACCGTATTTTTGGCGTATAACCAGCACCAAAAACTGCGAAAATTTCAGGGCCATAGTAAGGGTGCGGATAATACGCGGGGTTTTTCCTTTAGTGCTGCTTCACGGCAATGCGCGTTGTGCCGTGAAGATGACCTTGTGTACAACACTGAGGACTGCGGCTCAAATGATAGCTCTAGCGAGAGCCCTGAGTCCCAGTGACGCCGGAACTAGCGTTACTATATGAAGGCTTTTAGAGTATCGGCACTCTTTTCTCTCAATGTTATGTGCCGCCAGGATTTTCATTGGTCAGTCGGCACCACGTGATATTTGTCTACAGTGTATAGTTGGATTAGATCTACAGTGTGCTCACTGACGGAGCACACTGTGATGGCGCGGCGAATTTAGCCAGCGTTCTCCGCGTGGAGGTGCCTGCTCGCCGGCGGAGCTTCGGCGGCACGGCTTTGTCGTCTGCTTTAGTGACAGTTGTTTTGGGCCTGCTTTGGCGAGCTTCACGTCCATTGCGCGCTTCCTTCGCACGGCTTGATTAACTTGTTCGACAGCACCTCCTGGGTAACCCGGACCCTACGGAATTAAGTGTTCGTACGGCAAATATACGTTAAGGATTGGTTTGCAGGGCGGGAAAACAAAATGTAGAGACCACATACAGACATCTGGCCGATAGTGAAACGCTACCTTTTGCGCACTGCTTGCCACGAATGGGGCTCCGTTTTCTAAATTGGTCAATACCAATTCGGTTAGGTTTTTGATTCAGCGGCTGGGAGGGGGAAGGGCGCTTTTTGGCGCGAATCCCAGGTAACGGCTGGCAGAATCTCTGGTTTCCCCTTTGCAGAGCCACGCTGTGGAAATGAACGGAAATAACAATAACAAGGTTTATGGCTCGAACAAAGCGCGGGTAAGGCCAGTGCAAAAAAGAAGAAAAAAAAGCACCGCAGTAGAAACAAAAGCAATGAAGCATTAGAATATATGGTTAGATAAGTAAAACTCGTTGGTTCCACAGTCAAATAACGTAAACAGTTGTGTTGCTAGCTGCTTTTTGTTGATAAGAAAGGATGATGCTGAGCTGACGTGTTGCATTTGGTTTCATAAGCGCGGAGGAGTCATGGGCACGTTATCGGAAGAAAGTAACAGCGTTGCAGTTACAATTACCTGAGCTAAAAAAGTAACTCTGTTACAGTTACAGTTACAGAGTTTCCCAAAGTAACTAGTTACAGTTACACTTACTGTGAAAAAGTAACGTCGTTACTTTTCCGTTACTGTATAAAACTACGTAATAGTACCACAAACAAATGATAGTTTATTTAAAATAAACGTACGAAGGTATGCGGGTAGTCGCAATTGCACGTGGTAAACTACTAGAGGAACGGAACCTAAAGGGGGAAAACTCAAGCCCAAATGAACAATCGTTATTGACGCCTCATTTGGTTGCATCAACTGTTTTGTTGATGCATTCTTGGTGTAGGAGAATTTATTTGTAAAACCCATTGTAACTTATACCCCGGCTACACTAAGGTCTGAATGCCTTTTAAACTAAATATATTGTGACTCAAATTGGTGCTTCGAATGCCATTCAGAATCCGCCATGCTCCACAACAATTTCGAGGGCATTTGAAAGCTTTAACAATCGCTTGCCGTGCTTAATGGCGCTGCTGCTTTCGAGTTCTGTTCTTACACAATATGGCAACAATCAAATTTAGCGCGCAGTCTTGGTATCGAAATCATATCAAATTACCAATAACGTAACCTTTGACGCGGTTTGTTGCTTAATTCTGAATCGCAATCGAGGTTTTTCGCGCTGTCTGGCCACACTGGTTTGCCACTTGCTTGACTGTGCTGAGAGTACGGAATTAATTACATCTTGATATCACGATTTAAGTGAACGAGAAGTAAACAAAGTCCCACAATTAGAATATTTGTTTGTTTTGAGAACGCCAGTAATGTATTGTTCATGCTGACTTGGGACGCTGTGCGCGAGAGTGCTAGTAATGGCATTTGAGAGGCCAAATGTCTCTCTGGGTGCTCATTTCGCTCGAATGTCATTTGAGCCGAATGGCATATGACTCAAATGACATTCGGACGCTAGTGTAGCAGGGGTATTAGTATGAGTTGTTTCTCAAAGTTGGCATCCGAGAGGTTCCCTCTTTTGCAGGGTCTAATTTCCAGTTTTTTTCTTGTTCTTGTTTCCGCTCCACTCAATGCGTAGGAAAAGTTCTAACAAGCAACCTATAGACTGACCTCCGACCTTATCTTTCTGTAGTGAAGATGATTGCCTAGTTTCGCGCAGAGAATATTTGACGATTCAGTTACTAATACTAATCAAGGCCACTTAGTGATGCTTTCCCTTCAACAATGTAGTCCGCATTCGTCTCTCGCGGCGTGGTTGCGCAGTCTCCGGATCCAACGCTAGCGACATGCCGATGTGGTTGGGGAAATTCTGATTTCTTTTCGTTTCGCCAACGGGATTCTGAAAGTGAATAATTCTATGCCTCACTGATGGCGTTCGACGTCGCGCCAGAATGCACTGCAGGAAAGCCAACTTTACACAATGGGTTTCACAAAACGATGATGATGATAAGCGAAGGAACATCAAGCGTAGAGCTCAAGAATAATCGCTTCCTGGGGTCGCAATCCAACCTGGGTCGCTCGCGTTATGAAGCCGACGCATATATGCGATTGCGCAATTCCGACACGGTCGAAGCAGCTACATATTTCAACCACCTTTCTTATAATAATAAAGGTGCTTTGGATTTCTATTGGAAAGAAAATGCCCTCTTACATGGACTCTACCCATTCTGTTACAGCAGATCTGTTTAAAGCTTGCGCTTGTTCCGTTGGTGTTAGCAAAAAAAAAAATACTGTGGTTGATTCCTCTGTCATAGGAATCCGTAAAACACGGAAGTGAAATGTGCAGCGAAACCTGCAGGTGAGCATGATTTGCGGGTCGGCGGCTGCTGTCTTGTGGGTGTGCTTGGCAAGCGACGTCCTGCTGGCGGGTCGCTTCGGCAAAGGTGTACTGGCGTCATTTCCGTGGCGGACATGACATCAGTGAAATCTTGGTGTATTCCGGAATAAAACGCTTTCGTGTTAAAATATAAAGCCAGGAAACGAACAACCCCAAGTATAACGTACTCTTTAGTACTAAAGGTTGCTTCCCCGCAAGAAGACCCTTTGTGCAAGGGTGCACCTTTTACAGGCCGCTTGCACCATTGTACTGGCGTCATTTCCGTGACGGATATGACGTCAGCGAAATGTCGCTGTATCCGGGAATAAAACACTTCCATGTTAAAAATACAAAGAAAACAATCTCTCCCAGTGTGGCGCGCTCGGAAGGACTTTCGCACAGTGAGTGGATTTAGCAAAAAATACCGAGTGCACGTGAGCGGGCACCTCGTGAGGAGCGCCCGGCGTCGTCCAGGCTTGCGCCACGTGAGAAGCTTCAACCTTTGTCGTCGTCATCTTCGGCGCGGGGCCCGGAGCACTCCGGTCGCTACAGGGACGATGTAGCGATGGCGCAATCAGATAAGCGTTGGCTTCATAACCCGAGGTGGAATTCCGATTGCGGGAGGCGTTTTTTTTCCGAAGGCGCTTAAAGGAGCCATGAAGAGAAAATACACCTTCGTTTAATTTGAAAGAACTAGGATTCAGTATCTCACTCAGCTCCATTACGGCCACAAAAGATGCTTTTTAACGAAAAAAAAAGCAAGAAGTATTTAAAAACTTTCAAATTTTGCGCCACAGTGACGTGTTACGAGCAAGAATGACGTCATACGGGCCAACGATAAAACATAATTTTCAGTGCGTTAACTGCACGTTGGCATTCAAGTGATGCGGTCAAATGGAACTAGAGGCCCCGTTACAGACGTCCAGTCATGTGTCGTCGCGACAGGTCAGTTAGGCGGCCGCCAATCGCACAAACAAGGTTCCGTGACGTCACAGAAAAGTTGCGGGAAATTGGCTAGGGGGTCGCGACTGCTTCACGCGTTTTCTTTAATATATCCGTTAAATTTTCGAAGATTGCGATGATATTGGTATCATTGTTATCGGGACTAAGCAGTTTTTTTATAAAACCAACTTGTATTTTGTCTTCATGGCTCCTTTAATGCACCTTCGCTCATCGTTGTCGTCGTCGTCTTGTGAAAACTCACTGTGTAAAGTTGGCCTTGCTGCAGTGCGTTTTACTCGTACGCACGACGCCATCAGGGAGGTAGAGAAAGCTTCGCTTTAATAGAACTTTTAAATCCCGTGGCTTAGACCCCACCACCCCCGCTGACCCTATATCCTACTGGTGCTCCCACACCCCAATTTTGCCTCCTCTCCCAACCCCTTCCCAGGAGAACTAGGAGGCCCAGCTGGGTCAACTCCCACCTGGAGGATATCAGCTACAGCCGATCTCCGGGGAGCAGCCTGAGGACATCCTCAGGACATCTGGACGTGCCCAGGACATCCTGGAATGAGTACGTCCCCCACGCGTGCGAACGGCCGCTCCAACATCTCCTTATCACTACCGTCGTTCTTAGGATCACGGGTTCGATTGTGGTGACAGTGATGACCTGTCATAAATTATCATTCTAATTATCATAAATTGCTAGCAATATCACGGCATGGACACGAAAACAGCCCGCACGTTTGCTGCAACAGCCAAGTGGGTAAGTTACGATATACGTTCACTATATTTTCTTGGCTAATCCTCCGAGAGGGTATGTTGTATTTCAAGGAAATTAACGAACCAGTTGCGGTATAAGCTCTTCACCGTGAATTAATGAACACCAACACAAGAGGACATTTTACAGGCAACTATAAAAACTCACGAAAATTGTTGTGAACAGTTGGTTTTTATACGCTTTTCTGATGGAGGCGAAAAGCAAAAACGCCCGTGTGTACGACATTTGGGCAGATGTTAAAGGAGCCATGAAGACAAAATACAAGTTGGGTTTATTAGAAAGATTGCTTTGTCCCGATAACAATTCAGTTTTGTTCAGTTCAGTTCAGTTTATTGCCCCGAAGCATCTGGACGACTTCCTGGCTAAAAGCTGCTCGAGCAGCTTGACAAAGGCGCAGGAAGCCGTTACAAGGCATGGAGGACGGACCACGTAACACAGATGTAATCATAAGTAACAAAAAAACAAAAATAAAACACGATTTCAATTTAACAAATCAGTTCTACAAATTTCATCAAAGATAATCAAAATTAGATGAAGGAAACACAGATTAGAGAAACAGGCCACGAACAGAATGAATAGTTTACATTATCAATAGGAGATTCAAGCACACTGTAAATAAAAATTAAAAATAATACGCTACAAATATGTAGCAAAAAACACGATTCAGAACACAGTGCATAATCGATTCCAAATCGATACCAATATCATCGCAGTCTTCGAACAAATAACGGAGATATTAAAGAAAACGTGTGAAGCAGTCGCGACCCCCTAGCCAATTTCCCGCAACTTTTCTATGACGTCACGGAACCTTGTTTGCGCGATTGGCGGCCGCCTAACGGACCTGTCGCGACGACACATGACTGGAAGTCTGTAATGGGGCCTCTAGTTCCATTTGACCGCATCACTTGAACGCTAAACGTGCAGTTAACGCACTGAAAATTATGTTTTATTGTTGGCCCGTATGACGCCATTCGTGCTCATAACACGTCACTGTGGCGCAAAATTTAAACGTTTTTAAATACTTCTTGCTTTTTTTCGTTAAAAAAACATCGTTTGTCGCTGTAATGGAACTGAGTGAGATACTGAATCCTAGTTCTTTAAAACTAATGAAGTTGTATTTTCTCTTCATGGCTCCTTCAAACATCCCCAGGTGGTCAAAATTAATCCGGAGCCCTCCACTACGGCGCGCCTCATCGCCTGCGTTGCGTCGGTGCGTTAAGCCCTACAATCAATCAATCAATCAATCAATCAATCAATCAATCAATCAATCAATCAATCAATCAATCAATCAATCAATCAATCAATCAATCAATCAATCAATCAATCAATCAATCAATCAATCAATCAATCAATACAGTTGGTTTGTACAGCCGGTACTATGACCCTTTATTGGTAAAATGAGTAGCCGGGCGCACATTTGTTTCCAATCTCTCCAATCAATAAACCAGTTAACTAGACCAGATGGTATACGTTAATTATATTTTTTGGCCAATCCCCCCGAGAGGGTATGTTGCACTTTCGAAGGAACAACCACTTACGGTATACGCGTTAATTATATCTTGGTCAATCCCCTCGAGAGGGTATGTATCCTTTTTCAGAAGAACGAACGAACCAGTTACGGTACACGTTAATTATGTGTTCTTCTTCCATTCCCCCCGATAGGGTACGTGTCATTATTTAAGGAAAACGACAAACCAATCAGGAAGGAGCGTGCAGCACGGGCTCGCGCCCTTGCCTCGCGCAGAAGAAGAGGAACTCAAACGGCTGGCTCGTCTAGGCCCAACGCTCGCAGACGTCGCTCCGTTCTCGGCTACCAGCGCTACTCGAGGTCACACCCGACGTCTCTGTTTCCCTTGACTCTCCCCTCGTGGCTGGGTGAAGGCGAGCGCCGACCATGGACAAGTCGACCTTCTTCACACTTCTTCGCACCGACATCGGAGAGGAAGGTATGGCGACTGATGTGGTCCCAACCTTGTCCCCGCGGTACTGCGCCCATTCGGAGCGCCGTCGACCGGGGACGTCTTTCGACGCTTCCCGCTCCCACACCTCAACAAGCCCCGTCAGGCGGTTTTTAAATGCAGAGCATTTCAGTAACTCACGATGTCACCCGCGTTGACGTCCGTAGTCGTAGTCCGCACCCCTCCCCCTACACTATATAAAAAAAAATACTATCCGGCGCCTGGTTTCGATCCCTCGACCCTGCTGGCGGAACGCAATGTACATGGTGCTCTACCCACTGCGCCACAAAGCCGACACAGAATGGGAGGCTACGAACGCGCCTTATATCCTTGACTCGTTCAAACTACGTCAAGAAGCTGCTGATACAACGCATTCACTACCACCAACTCCCCAAACACTAAACGTTAACGCAATACACCCACCTCCTATGCGACGCATTTACTCGAGTCCCCCTCGCGGGGAGATGGGCCCAATTTATTCTGCCTTTGTTGAATTCTGAAGTTTGCCCTATGGCATAACGATAACGCAGCGTCTAGAGTGCCGTGCGACGGCACTCCAGCTCAGCGCTACAGCCATGGCTAGAGTTCCGTCCGACAACATTAGAATTTTTTAGACACGGCTGACACAGGCCAGGCCGTCTGCCGTTGTGGTGTAGAGGTTGCGTCTTGGCTTTCTGTTACAGATGGCGGTGGTTCGAGTCCCGCTGTTGCCTCCTTTAGTTCTTTTTAAAGCAAAGCTTTACTACTCGCGTCCAGCGGTTTCGCCGCGGATGCGCAAATTCACCTTTTGACCTCAGACACACCACCCGCGACACACCCCTCGTTGTAGTAGTAGTAGGTGGTTCTGTTGAAAATGAAAAGAAATGGACTGGTGATAATTCTGAGCCCATCTGGGGGCTCACCGGCATACAACCCAGTCCGGGGGGTAGGGGATATAGAAGGGGGTGAATAGGATCGGGTAGAGAAAAAGGAGATAGGTAAAGAGAGAAAAGAGAAAAAGTTAAGGCGCCGCGAAGAAAAGAAGCGTTGCCACACAGTCACTGGGGGCCACCGAGCATAGCACACACCACAAACACAGGTCCTGGCGTCATGCTGCGTCCGAGAGAGAGAGAGAGAGAGAGAGAGAGAGAGAGAGAGAGAGAGAGAGAGAGAGAGAGAGAGTAGAGAGAGAGAGAGAGAGAAAAGAGTCTCAGATAGAGAGAGAGAATGAGAGATCTGTAGCATCGAGATCTCCTACTCTTTATATCTCTCTCTCTCTCTCTCCTCTCTTCTCTCGCTCTCTCTCGCTTCTTCTCCTCTATCTCTCTCTCTCTGCTCTCTCTTCTCTCTCTCTCTCTCTCTCTCGATCTCTCTCTCTCTCTCTCTCTCTCTCTCTCTCTCTCCTCTCTCGCTCTCTCTCTCTCTCTCGTCTGCCTCTCTCTCTCTCTCCTCTCTCTCTCTCTCCTCTCTCTCTCTCTCTCTCTCCCCTCTCTCTCTTCTCTCTCTCTCTCTCTCTCCTCTCTCTCGCTCCTCTCTCTCTCTCAGCCCCCAAGAGAGAGAGAGAGAGAAAAAACGTTTAATAAACGAGCAAATTTGGTGCTAGATGGCAGGGGCACCAGCCGTCGAGAAGTTCTCGACGGGAGCGGTGAAGCGTAGAGGCGAGGCTCTGCTGCGATGAGTCATGCACGGTGGTCCGAAGTGAGGGGAGCTTGCTGGGTGAAAATCCAGGCAGACGAGCGGTTACTGGCGAGCGGGAGCAGGCGCTCGACGCCCACACCGACCCCGCAGCCTTCCAGGCATGCGCCACTGGGTCATCTAGGGCTACGTGACTCATCCTTCATTTGGTGAAGAGGAACGGTGCGTACGCCGCTAACGAAAGCGAAGCGGGTCTCCTCCTGTGAGCGTTGCACGGGACCGAACGGCGTGTAGCCGTGGTCAGCAACACAGCAAAGGTTAACCAAGACTCAGACCAAGCCAAGCTTTTGCTTTGCATATCCAATATTAGCTGAGCTAAGCCGCAGCCATTTACACCTGAAGTGTAATTAAAATTTTCATAACAGACATGTTTTCGGTGTTTTAAACGATTTTTTTCTGTTCGTTAGGTTATGTTGTCAGTTTACGTTACGTTACGTTAATGAAGGGCGAAGAAGTGTCGACGCGGCATCTTTTTGGCAAAACGCCGATAGGCGTCACTTTAGTGGAGTGCTTATAGTACAGTTGGAGGGCACTCTAGATACATGCTAACGATATACTAGTTCACAGGTACACGCACAAATTGACTTCGTGTATTAAGTCTAGGAGGTGCCGAAGAAACTGTCTATGCACCCAGCGATGCAGGTCTGGAGGGCACCAGTGTGGAGGCCGGACGCGTTGAGATGCTCGACAACTACTTTACATGGCGCTGTGACTCAGTGGCTAACGCTGCTTTTCGGATTAAGACGAAAAACGAAAACGCTTGTGTGTTGATATTTCGGTGCAGTTTAAAGATGTCTAAGCTAGTAAGTAGACTCCCATTATGGCATGCATCATAGCTTCGGGATTCAAAACTCGAAAATTTGATTTTACTCGATTTTTATTTTGGCGTGCAAACGCTCACGTGACATGGCGCTACGGCTGAGTAAAGGCAGTGTAAATTTTTCACGGCAGTCACCTCTGATTGGCTAAGTACGCCCTCAAGAGATTTTACGGAACAAATATTTCCTAAAAACTCCTTTCTACAGATGCTCCTGTGGCGCTGTGTTATAGCACTTGCTTTTAAACGAGAAGGCTCAGGTTTGAGTCCGGCATGGCCGAAGTTTTCTTTTTTCTAGCTTTCGAAATTTTTGAAGTTTTCGGTCATGGTGATTTGTTAATGCTTTTTTATCCTGGTTATTGATATATCAGAAACTCGAAGCACAGTACTTCTAGAATAGGTTGGATTAGTTTAAATATAGATTGTATTCGGTGTCGTTAGGATGGGTTAGGTTAGGATTGTTGCAGTTGGGCTGGATTTGGGTAGGGTATGATAAGTTAGGTTGGGTTACGTTAGGTTAGGTTTTGTTAGGTTAAGTTTGGAGGTAATTTATTCCGCAAATTTTTGCCAGCCAGCTCTAGAACCGCGCGATAGTTGCGGATTCTAACTATTTTATCGCGTAATTTTTTGGATTCGGGTGTGTTTGACTCCCCCGGGAGTGCTTCTCGGTTCGATAGAAGGCGTAAAGTCAAGGCAAAACGCTTCGTCCGCAGTGTTTACCTTTTTAAGGGAAGCTTACACGGGCAGGGTTCCGGGTCTTATTCGTGTCGGAGGAAAAAGACTCCCGAGGGGCGCCGCTTCTCTTTGAAATGCGAGGTGTTGTAAAACGACCGTCGCGGTTCGCGTTCTACAAGAACGTGACCACCACGAAATTTTCGAGACAATAAAGCTTATACATCGTATAACTTGGGTACAGCGTTTTGACTACAGTAGATTCGCGGTAATTCAAACTCGGATGATTCAAATTTTCGGTTAATTCAAACAAATTTTAAGAATTTCGGTTGGCCCGCTATGTTTTCAATTTATGTTAAAGCCGCTTAATTCAATCTGTCCCGTTTTGTTTGCCGGTCGTTGCCTGAAAGTATCGGCTGCATTTGCCGCTTCTACATTTGCATGCTCTAATCCCTAACAGTAAATCCCAGCATACAGTAAATCCAGTAATCCCCAACAACAAAAAATAAAGCCGATTACCTGCGTACACGTGTCAAAGCAACGAATGGGCGGCCCTTGCTGACTTATTCTCATAAACAAATAAAGCAGTCGTCCATTCGTTGTTGTTTTCAAAGTGTGAATAACACTTCAGCATTGCGTCAATGTTGTATTATATTTTTCCCTGCTTCATTACAACACAAGTTGGTATGTTGCCCCGTGTCATATTTTGGAGAACTTTTGCTAATTCAAATGTATTCAAACAAAATCTTTCAGTCTCTCCGAGTTTGAATTATCGCGAGTCTACTGTATATAGTTATCATTTGGTTTCAAGTCGAGAACAGTGAAAATAAAAGTGCGTGCGTGCATGTTTGTATTTTGTACAGGTGACCGCGGTCAACACTAAAAAAAAAAACAAAACAAACTTTGCTCGTACCTTTAGCCTAAAATATGTCACCTGTAATGGGGCGTGCAAAAAAGAAAATTTCACCATCTTCCCGCAGGGTAACCCTGAGTAGTACGAGAAGATGGTGACGGGGGTTGAACGAGAAGCTGTCTCGTGATGGATTCTTTGGTTGGCCAATCTCTAGGGGCATCCTGCCGCAATCATCATCAGCGGTGCCTGGCAAGGCATGCGCAGTGGGGGTGTGGACGCCGCACAACGGCACCCACACAATGGCGTAGGGAACAGGCTCGACCATAAACTGCTTTGCATCTAAAAGCTTCACTGGCAATCCACGCAACCAGAATGCAGTGGCTTATGGATTTTTTTTTCTTTGCATCTCGCAGGCATTGCCAAGCAAGCCGAGCAGATCAAGAGGAGGAAGCAGAAGAAAAAACGTTAGTGAGCCTTCAGCATGAGTTCTGCTTTTCGTAGGCTCAAAGCTGCCGTGCGCAGGATACTTTATTTATTTATTTTATTTATTTATTTAGGTACCCTAAGGGCTCAAGTGGGCATTGCATAGAAAGGGCGGGGAAATAATTTGAAAACTAACGAAACATACAATATTACAGAAGAAAAGAATCAACACAATAAAAGCGACATTGAAATACCATAAAATCACGAGAAGTAAGAATACAAATGCAAAATACTACCTTAAACATTGTATCTAAAAACAAGAAGTGTAAAAGTGACAGAGAATTTGGTATTGTAAAAACAGTAACACACAATTGCAGCCTAGAAAAGATGAGCGTGATAAGACAAGTTACAGAGTGTTTTGGACGGCTAAAAATGCCAGGAGTGCGGTTTGAAAAGAGGCGTCTGTTACATCCACTAGGCTACTTGGTAAATAATTAAATTCATTCATTGCCAATAGCAGGGATAAGTTGGGATATTCGTTTGTTCGGGCAAAAAATGGGCTAACTTTGCGAGCGTGGTCGGTGCGTGCGGACATATAGGGTGTCGGAAGGATGAATTTGTGAGCGAATGGTGTTGGATGATGGTACAGGATGATACAGCTAAAAATTAAAAAAAAGAAGAAC
Organism: Haemaphysalis longicornis; assembly: GCA_013339765.2. Classification (NCBI taxonomy): domain Eukaryota; kingdom Metazoa; phylum Arthropoda; class Arachnida; order Ixodida; family Ixodidae; genus Haemaphysalis; species Haemaphysalis longicornis. The sequence continues at coordinate 107,053,657 of CM023455.1, read as the reverse complement.
TTTAACTGAATAGAGGGAGTCTCCTGCTTAGCTTCAGAGAAGCATTAGTTAAACGTAAAATGTTCAAAAACCAATGCTAGGTGCAGTTCATTGTTTCTCGTTAGATATCAGCCAACCCTACGCTCGTCATTCGTGTCCCGCTGCGATGCAGCAGCTGTTACAATTAGCCACCATCAAGGGCGTGTCCAGGTTTTTTCTGAGGGGGGGGGGGGTCAGCTTCTATCAGTGTTGATGGGTATCATGATGCTGGTGGTAAGGAGGAGGACGAGGAGGATAGTGACCAAAATTTTGAGAAACCAGAAATACAACAAGTAGAAAAGAGTTTTTCTACAACCTGAGGGGTCATCTTCTTGGGGTATAAATTCACGAATTAAGGGGCGGAGGGGGGTGTCAGGATATCTGGACCTGGATCCGCCAATGGTCACCATACTATGTCATACTATACTATACTATACTATTCGCCGCGAGCTCGACATGTAGGTGGCGACAGCGTCGCGCTGCTAGTGTGGATGCTCCGCTGAGCGGCCCGTAAGAATGCACACTGTGGGCGCGCTTCGTGCCTTTTTCTCGCCGTATGTGCGCACGAAAGGTGCAAACAAGAGTGGTATGCTGTAGTTCGGTTACTGAACGTTCAATGTATAGCATGGAACCGGCAGTCAGTTTTCATTATTACGCCAAAAAACGCGACGACTCATCGGGAATCTCAGAATGGCCGTAATTGTGCCAATGAACTTGTACGCTGTGGCTCGTAGCAAGCTCGATCTTTCCAGACTATGGTTTGAGCCTTCAATAAAAGCATAAATAGAAACAAATCGGGAAGCCTCGATCTCTGAAATTCTGTTTACAACGGCAATCTCAATCGCTTTCACTGGTAGCATGACGCATTCTTGCATTTGTGGGATGCTCTGAAATGGTAACACTACTTAACTGCCCTGAAATTCTTTCTAAGAGCTTACGGTATTTTTTGTGTGTTCAAAAGGCAACATTAAATTACTGAATTTTGATCAGCGCAGAGATATAAATGTACCGCTCTAACGGGTCTTTTCAATGAAATTTTAGCGACTCTGAAGGAAGGTTTCATGAATAACTGTTTCGGATCACTTATTTAAAGCTTTCGTCGCAAGTGAACTTGCGAATTGAATTGTCAACGCACGCAGTACAATCAACATCTCATACCCGCCGCGGTGGCTCAGTGGCTAAGGCGTTGCGCTGCTGAGCACGAGGTCGCGGGTTCGATTCCCGGCCGCGGCGGCCGCTTTTCTGATGGAGGCGAAAAGCAAAAACGCCCGTGTGTACGAGATTTCGGCGCACGATAAAGATCCCCAGGTGGTCAAAATTAATCCGGAGCCCTCCACTACGGCGCGCCTCATCGCCTGCGTTGCGTCGGCGCGTTAAACCCCAGAATCAATCAATCAATCAACATCTCATGTTTAGCTAGGTTTCCGCAAAGTGACAAGCAGGTTTACAGTGTGCAAACCAAGCTTCTGGGACCTCAAAGTGAGCACAAATTTTCTGTGACGGCTGCTCTGTTGACCATTTGCGTTCCTTTTAAAATCTAACAGGTGCCCGCAACAGCGAGATGTGTTTGCATTCTTGCGTATAATGTCGCTTACGAACCCTAAAGATGGCAATAAATGAAGTTGCGCTGTTGCAGCTGTAGTAAAACATTTCCTTTTTATTTCTCGTTGCAAATCAGCCTAACGGGTTCCATCGCCTTTGTCTTGGCATTTAATTCTTGAGGATTGGTTAAAAAATGAAATTCTGCGCATTTCATTTTTTTTTTCGGGAGGGGGGGAAGGGGGGGGGGGGGGTCCTGCCAACGTTGCAAGAACAGCGAGAAGAGAACGCATGTAACGGGCGCGAAAATCCAAACTATGGTTATCAGTATTACTTACAATCGAAACTACACTAGGCGTCGTGTTCTGTAGCGGTGAAAAAGCAGTACACGTATTTTCCAAAATGATTAACCCCCCTTTGGTCCGAGATTGTCCAGGAATTGTGGGACGCCTTTTTCAAAATTGTATTGAAAGCAAGCATTGTGGGAAAAAATTAAAAAAAAAAAACAGCGAGTCATGGCACACACCCCACACACATGTGGGCAACAACGTGCTATATATATTACGCTTTTTCCCTCTTTCTTTAAACTTAGGTCCACCTAAAGAGGTTAAGACGTGAACAAAATAGGCATTTGGTTATGCTGAGTGAGACACGTTTCTGGACAAGGTGATTCATGTCGGATTTGAAAATGATATATATGAAAATGACACACGAAATGCCATATGACTGACGCAAACTCACAACGGCTTAATTTTACCGAAAAATTCCCCCTAAATACTCTTTCGCATCCATAGAAACGTATTTTAAATAATACGTAAAATTAGCAACTCGTTACACTTGAATAAATGTTTATTTCCCCTCCAGAGTATAACCAACGACTGTCCAGAAATGGTATTTATTTTAGAAAAGGTACGGGAAGGACACGATCACACAGGCGCTTGCGGGTGTAAAATACGTGTCCGGTAATGCGATAGTGCACGGGTCGTGTGCAGTGTACATGTTTTTGTTTGTTTCTTCTTTCTATAAGGACACAGCGCAATTTTACAAGAGTGTGTAATTTGCACGCGTATGCGCATGTAGGTCTTGTCGCTTCTTACCCGTTTCGCGTACTAAACTTTTATCCTTTAAATAATCACCTCGCCACCTTCAAAAATCCCCCTTCGACGTTCCCGAAACGGCAGACGACCGCACTCAACAATAAGAAAAGTGCAATGTGTGGAAGCAATGTTTATAACACGTTAGACACTCAACCGGTGACCACAGCGAATATGTTTCGTGGAATTAGACCAGCGCATTAACCTGCAACGGCCGCTGATTATTGCGTTTCTAGAGGAAACGAGCACGCAGAGGTTACTATGTCATTGCTTACTGCCAAACGAGCACACATATTGGTTGTTTTGTCGCGTGCAGCACGCGTCTTTCGCCGCACGCAACGTGAAAAAGCAGACGACGCGAGAGCGCCATCCACACTAGGAGCGGTTCGTCCCGCCGCCGCCAGGGGCCGACTGTGTTCGCGCTCGGGGCGAATACTATACTATACTATACTATACTATACTACACTGCACTACACTAGATGCTATAGTAGGACACTGATGTGCGCATAGACTTCGCGACTGCGGTGTCAAAACACCGACAATTCTCTCCAGGTTTTGAATAGCGCTTTAGTTTCCCGCCGCACATTATACGCAAGGCGCGATCAGGAACAGATGGAAATGCTTTGCGAATTCTCAGCGCCACCAACCGCGACGTTTGAGCACTGGCCGCGCAGTGCTTTCGCAGCAGACCATCAGGTGGCGCAAGCGCCTCGTATACTTTAAGGCCCGTGTATTAGAACACTTCGCTTATTGGGGAGAAGCAGGTTGCCTGGGAACGAATAGCCTGGTGGACAAGTTTACCCGCAACGAAGGGACATGAGTGGCCTGCGGGACTGCAGCAGAGTAACGACTCCGCGCATTTTAGTGGAATGTGAAAGCATCCAGCCAAATTCCGCATGTGGGAAACGTTCGGCTTCCCGGCGCTGTAAAATTAAAGGTAGTAAATTGGCAGTGAAGGACCAGAAGGCTGCAGAGTTAGCTAAGACAAGGTCGCTATGCCGGTGGAGGAAAGGCAGAGAGGGGAGTATAACGTAGGGCAGCTACCACCTCCAACGGGCGAAACTTAATATCAGCCTACAAAGGGAAGCGTAACAATTCAGAGAGTACGATGACAAACAAATACATAAGCTTCTTTGCGATTAGACAGCCGCTTACCTTATAGTTCTCATTTATAGCCAGCTGGGATATAGCAGCTGTTGCACTGTCACTATACTGTAGTATACTATGCTATACTATACTATACCATACCATACTATACTACATTACACTATACTGTACAATCCTATTCCATGCTCTGCTATAGAATACAATACTATACTCAAACGTCATCACTTCGATGTCAACGGATACTTTCTAAAATTCACAATAAATAAATAAATAAATAAATAAATAAATAAATAAATAAATAAATAAATAAATCAAACTCCAACAAGCTCAAAACTTTTCGTCCCCTTAATGCGCTTGCATGGTTTCTCAATGTATAGTTCTGCGCCCAATAAAAATAAGTCACAGTTTTGCCCTTACTACATCACGAGGCCTAGCACAGGTTCTTGTAGAAGCGTGAGTACGGCCCACTCTCAGACCAAACTGTTTGATAATGAGAATAACGCAAATAAAAAAAGCAATAAAAAAAACATTACGGTCGGGTTTAGCCGACCGAACTGCAATGTAAGAATCGACGATGACTGTTTTCAAATGCCGAGAGTCGTCATTTTGGTCGTGCGCCGACCGAGACCATTAAAAGCAAAAGCTTTATGGCTACTCATACAACTTACACGCGCTGTATGCTCAAGGCAGCTTCGCAGAATTTCGTAGTGACCTGCTTGCTTCACATGGCAGCAGCGCACGTATGCGTGGGACGTCAGAAAAGTACTTTTCCTCCTTACAACTGCCGAATGGTACCTTCCGTTCTGTGATTCCGAAAGAAACTACACTCGTGTCCAAGTTAAGAACTGCAACAGCTCGTGTAGTGCATCACTCCGCCCAAACGACGAACCCGGATGTCAACGCGCACGCGCGCGCTTTTTGAAACGATATTGCGCCTAATGCGTGACATCTTCTTTTTGACACCTAAGTTTTTTGTCATGGCAGCGGGAATTTATAGCAGGTTAATTGCAAGAAATCATGGAAATGCCTCGTGTCACGTTCAAAATACTCGCAGTAAGGCACTACTTGCACCGCGCGGAGTAACATCTGGCTGCGGTGATGAGGCGCAGGGGCAACTTCCGTTTGAAAAGTCAGAAGAGGTTTATTTGTGCGACATTCACAAAACATATGCAAGATATGCTGAAAGAGGTCCCATAGTCAGCGACTGTAAGGGGACTTCTTGTACAATGTAGAAGTGCATGTGCATAGCAGAGAAACAGAACTTTAGTGAGTTACAATGGACAAATAAAGTGTGAGTATACATTTATACTCTCCCAGATACAGTTGAAATTCGAGAAAAACAGTCATTACAAAAACAAGTGATTACAGAAAACAACTCACAATTAACAAGAAACAATTAGGAACACAGAAACAGGCTAGTTAGTTGCCATGATATGATCTTTTAACTTAGTTTTAATTACATTCATGGAACGGGATGCTTTAAGGTCAAAAAGTAAACTATTCCAAAAAGAAATTCCAGAGAAATAAACAGTTTGCTTGCCGCAATTAGTGCGAACTTGTGGCAAGAGAAAATTGTTTAACGCAAACTTCGGGACATTGCTGCAGTTGTTCCTGACTATGTTCAACCTAGTGTTTCGAACAAGAACCGAGCCAAACCGAAAACCGGATCTGAACCGATATTTTTTCCGGAATTGAACTAGAACATGAACCGTTATTTTTTTAACACGCTGTACCCGAACCGGAACCCGAACCCGAACCGGAACAACACGAGGAAAGGGATGCGCACATATATATTGAACTCGTGTGTTGCAGATAGTCTAACCGGTTTAAGGCTTAAGTTATATCGAACCGGAACTGAACCGGAACAAAATTAGTTCACTAGAACCAAAAGCGGTATTTTTTAAAGCGAAAGCTTTCTTAGTGGGACCAACGGCGTTCTGCCAGAAAACTAGTGAATTTCCCCATACACCGGTTGGTCGACCGAAAAGCTCTGACAAGATCTCTGGACACACGACCCGTGCGTGCAAACGGGGCTTCCATTGTCAAAACGGTTACTAATCGCGAAAAAGAACAGTTCTCGATAATAGAATGCCGGCATCGATCGTGAAGGAGCGGTACAAGAGTATACCATTATCTAATGAACCCCGTACCGGCATACATTTGGATCGTTCGTCGATGCGTTTACTTAGTGCCCGAAAAATCTTCGCATGGTTCTTCCTTCGCGATTTGGGTCTTTGAAGGTTTGACGATGGAATGGTTGGGCTTTCCGTGAAGGTTTACGCTCTTTAGCGAAGTGTTTGGCACACTTTTGACACAGTTTTGATGCAGGAAAGCTTTTGCGCTTCCCTGAAATTCCTTTAGGAAGAGATGGTAAAGTAGGTTTTTGGTTCGGCACCCTGTCTACGAGTCCGGAAAATCGGGCGGTGCCATAGTTTCAGCGACGTCCGGGGTTTGGTCCCTCGCAGGGGCTCTCAAGGAACAGATGCGGCTGGAAGCCGAAGCCCTGGAGGCGGAAAATGAACAGGCGATGCTCAGGCAGCAGGAAGAGCTGGCGATGCAACAGGCCGAAGAACCATCCGGTGAGTTTTCCGTGTGTCGTTTATCTCGTATCTTTGGCGTTGATCATTAGGAAACGTTCTTCTTGTACTCAAAGACAGGACAATAAAAATAAGTACACGGACGAAAGCTAGTATTTCTCAGTTTAGTGGCCACCTTCTTTCCTAACTCTGTTTTTCTTTTAAATGAATTAATTTTCAATCAAATTCTCTCTTGTGTGCCGCCTCTCGGCGCTAATACAATGTCGTCAGTGTCAAGAAACCAACTGGCTCAAGTACGCTCCATCTTCAATTTGGCAGGGCACCGGAACTAGCTTTTCGAGGTAAAAGTGCAGTCAAATGTTCAATCAATCAATCAATCAATCAATCAATCAATCAATCAATCAATCAATCAATCAATCAATCAATCAATCAATCAATCAATCAATCAATTGATCAATCAATTGATCAATCAATTGATCAATTAATCAATCAATCAATCAATCAATCAATCAATGGATCGATCGATCGATCGATGGATAGATCGATCTAGCGATGGATCAATCGAAAATTAATTCATTAATCGATCGATTCATTGATACTTGATTGACTGGCTAATCGATTCATTGATGACTGAATGAATCACTCAAAAGCCTTATTTGTCATAAGGGAATGACGTTACGGTTACAATTTAGGCCCAATAAAGTGCTTGAAAACTAAAAGCGTCAGCATCCATTCTATCTGTCAGCATCCGTCAGCATCCATACTGGAACTAATCGACCCATTTGTCTTGCTTTTAGCGATCTGTCAGCGCAAGTGATACCGCCGTGAAGTTTCTGCAAGGCCATAATTTGCGCATCGTGGTTGAAGCGGTATGCACCAGGTCGGTCGCGGAGTTGAATTTGTGGTCAGGGGAAAGAAAAAAACCGCTTTTCATGAAGACAGAAAACCGCATTGTTTATTTGAAAAAATAAACTATCGTTTGTAGCTTACTCATCTCTATACGTAGTCTACAGACGTTTTTCAAAGGAAAAAGAGAGAATAATATTGAAAAACTTTTTCTGGGCTAGACGATGTCGCCAGTAACTTAATATGGGGAATAATAATAAAAATGCAGTGATCGGCGTGTTAACTACCCGTTAGTGTTGCAGTGACACGATCAAACGGAACTAATGACACCACTACAATAGTGCGGTCTTGTTTCTTAGCTGTGGCTTTGGTAGCGGCCGTCGATGACTCAAATTCGCGTGACGTCATAAGGGCCTTGTGATAATGTGCAACATAACTTTGTGTTAATACCAGCATCATTGTTATTGGGTAAATGCCGTCTTTTGAATGAACCAAACATGTATTCGGTTCTTACCGCCCCCCTGAACAATCAAATTTTAATGAGCGTTTAACAGATACAAATTCGTCTGAATGGACACGAAATTTCCAGTTGCTCTTCGCAACAACAGGGAGCTTTGGTAGCTTGTTTTTCTCGGCACTTCAAACCGTTAATTTGAATTTAAAAGATACTCTGTCAGTTTGGCTACCACGACAAAATAGCACACGACAATACAACCAGCACAGCGACAAAACAGAGAAACTTGAAAACAGCACGTGACAAAACCGCAGGCCGCAAGGGTAAAGGTCTAAATAGAGTTCAATCATAGCATGCGGCCGTCTTAAGAGTATGGGAGCAGTTTCTCTTGATTTTACCCAGTCGGCGGAACCGTTTCAGCTCACTGACTAGCCAGAGTCACTGTTAATCTTTTATAATCGCACGGTCAAAATGTAAATAATTGCCCCTTAAACGCATTCCATAAAAGAGCACTGTTCTGTCGGTACTATTCTGTGGCGTGCTCTTTTGATGCCCTCCCCCCCCCCGGGTCAGTGTGCCCGCCAGAATGTAATTTTGGTGTTCATTTTTTCAATTAATACCAGTAAACGCAAGTCAAGTAGCGATATTTATGGAATTGAAATGATCCACTGATGCCATGTAACATATCCGCAGCCTGTACCCGAAGGGAGTCGAATTCGAAGAGAAAATTGTTGCGTATCGGCTCTTTTAGCTGCAAATGTCGATGAAAGGCGGTAGTCATTTGTCACCTCTGTCACGCCTTTTTTCTCTCCCCCTCCTGCCCCTCGCTCCTCCAGTGATGAATGCAATGGAGATTTGTTCAATGTTCCCGGGTTTACGAGGTTGCGCTCCACCGCTTAGGACGACGAGTGCATTTTTAGTGCTCTATTTATTTTGTCTCCATCCGCACCGTTGTTTATGAGCAAATGAATCCTACGCTATCGTATAACTCAATTTAATCTAAGTTATATATTGACATTTAGCCTCAAGCATGCATGAGGTTTCTTTTTTCCTAAATAATGCGGACGTGTGTGATCTATGCTAGCACTTTTTTGTATTTTAAAAAGTTTTACCTATGTCTTGCAACTTTTCGCTGGGTGGTTACGTCGAGTGAACAACCGACGCATTTTTTTGTGTTTAGATATCCCTAGAAAGATTATCATATTTAACAAAACATTCCGTGTGTACTTAAAGTAATGTCATCCGCAAACTGAGTGGGGGCTATTTCTTTAAACGTGATAAAATTTTGTCATAAATAACAAAAAATTTTCAGCGTGGAACATAATACGTATGCTTGCACCGATCAATATTTCCCCTATTCTTACGTACAGGTGCCGTCATAAGTAACTGGAACAAGCATTTGTGAATATCCCCAAATATTTGTTTTCTTGCTTTATGACAGCCAACACCAGAGCACAGAAAGCCTTTTCTAATGGGTACGACTTCTTTAAACGCACACCGATGCAGCCAGGCAGTTTCTGGAGGGAGAAATTCCTGTAAATGTACAAGACCATGTTCTGACTACTTCTGACGCCATTTGTATGTTCGTCACGGTGAATAAGTATATCATGGCCCTCTCGTAACTGACGTGTTTTGGGTAGTCACTCCGGGCAACGATTTAAAAATTTATTATAAGAATTTAAAACTTGACGTGGCGAGATGACCGACGATATTGATGAACTATCCGTTCTCTGATAAGGCTAAAGAGAGGCCCTGCCTTCGCACCTTTAAGACGTCGTAATTGGTTCTGCAGAGTGCGTCGGACATTGCCTACACCAGCCTCTTCGAATTCGGACCCCATGAGCACTGCGCCCCTAGCGGCCGGAATGACAAATGTGTGACATTGTGCTGGTGCAGGGAACAAGCTAAAATGACGCGACCGCTTCTGCGGCTAAATTGCTTGAATAGATTGAACTGCGGATAAATTGTACATTCATAGACAAATGAAGTGAGACCACGAAAATATGAACCAGGAGACGCGAAATCGAAGAATATGGATAGCGGAGATAAAATAATGGCTCGCGTGTGGTAAATTTGGTAAGACACATTTGCAGTCTTTGTTACTGTAGTAAAGCCCCCCACAGCATCACTTGCAGAGAAAGAACTCACGCTGTTTGAATGTTGTGGCTCATATTTTGGTGTTCGTGTTTTATTTGTCAATGAGTGTTCATATGTACTGTACCAAGCGAGTGAGCTCGACAAGTCTGTGCGGACTTGCGCCTTTGGTTTTCAGGAGCGAATATTTTCTTCCTCACTCGAAACGTCTGACCGAGTATTAAAATAAATAGAAATTAACAGTGGCTTAGCTCGGCTATGCCAGGGTATACGTAGCGGGAGCTAAGGTTCAGCTGGTTATTCTTAGGTCTCCTGGTTCTCTAGTATTAGCTGATTATCATGCTTACTGCTGCTAAAACGATTCCCAATCCAATCCAATCCAATCCAATCCAATACACTACAATTTAATCCAATCCAATTCAATCCAAACCAATCCAATCCAGTCGCGGCGGCGGCGGCTCCGGCGCGCCAGCTGTGCGCCGTGAGACGTCACTGTTCCTCGCGCATGCGCAGCACGGCTCTACAGGAGCCATGCGAAGCTGCTGAACCTCGGCCTGTGTAGCTCGCGCTACAAAATTAGAGACACGGAGGGCGACTCGTACTTGTTAGATTGTCCTTGTACCAGTGGGGAAGAAGGGGTGGTGTGGTGTGTGTTCTGGCGAGTAACCTCTGTTTTCCTGTGCAGGAGTGGGGTCTACAAGAAGCAAAGGTAAGCTCATGTTTCAAAATAAGCAAAGGTAAGCTCATGTTTCAAAATAAGCAAAGGTAAGCTCATGTTTCATTCGAACCTCAAGTGTAACCGTAAGCTATAATCTAAACGCAACCTAGGCCTAAACGCCTGAGCCTTTAGCTACGCTATCTTAACTAAGCCTAATGTAGCCCTCTGGTGGAGGGGTTTTTGCCCTTAAACCACTTCCTGCACGCGGCGATGAAGAATATCCTGTGCTCTCAATATCCCGTGTTTTAAACACGTATCACAAGAAAGCCACAATATGTTTAAAGCTGCAGTTTGCCCGCGTGGGGTGGAGATTTTCGGCCCGGGTCTTGCGGGTGTTGTAAATGGCAGCAATCAGCACCCGTCATGGTTACAACATTTTCCGGAGCAGCTTATTTTCAGTGACTTTTAGCAATTAAAAGCATTGTGACGGGTAAGCGGTTACGGTCAACACTGGGGCCCTGATAAAGAAGATGTAGCTACGCAATATCAATAAATAAATTAAACAATTATTCAGTCATTCAACCAATGGCTATCGGCTGCCCAAGGGCAGAAGATGGGAATTATACCCCAAACCCAAGAAAGGCCACGAGCGAACAACAGTATGTCAGGCCTGTATGAGAGAGAGAGAGGGGATGGAGAGAGGGGGGAGGGAGAGAGAGACTTTTGTTCTGTTGAGCTCGTTGCGGGAGGCCCAGCCGCCAGGGCGGTAGAGTCTTGGCGGTGGGCCTCAGCCGGGGCCTACGTTGCCAAGCTCCCTCCTCTCAGCGACCCGTCTGAGAACAGCCAAGGCCCCCCGGCCTGTATAAGAGATTAATATTCGTAACCAATGTTAATTAATAATTTTACGGTGATTGATAGCAATGACTAATAGGGCGGATTGAGTTTCAGTTAAGATGGATGATGGCGGATTGAGATTCATTAAGATATATTAAATATTGGTTTTGTGGTTAATAAAAGTTATTCGTAAGGTGGACTAGGATGAAAAATGTGGATTGGGAGGATTAGTGTGAGTTAAGAGAGATTAATGGGGATTAAGGTGGATTAAGATGGTGGATTAAGGCTTCATGAAGGACGATAACATTGCGCAGCGGCTGCGTCGACGGGTGGGCGCGTCTATATAGGTATCCGTCACAACAGTATTCCCGGCTTTTGTGTTTAAATCCCGTGGGCAGACTTTAGGGTCCCGAGCAATTTTTTTACACTCCAAGATGCACCCACCTTCCTCACTTGCCGGCATGCGCCCTGGCGACGTATCGCTCGGGAAGAGAGTCGTGATAACGTAATTGCGGAAGGTGTGGCATTGATAAAATGGTGCTGCTTGGCATTTTTACTCGCGCGGGGGTTTCCGTGTACGATTCAGGAAAGCATTATAGTTGCGTGATTGTCTGCAGTCATGGTCTGCACGCTGTTTACCATTGGCCGAAAGTAGCCGCTAGAAATATCTAACCGCACGAAAGGAAACAGCTATTTGTTGACTACCGTAAGCACTTCGTTAATACAATATTTATTATTTATTTATTTATTTAAAACACTTTACATTCCAAACAGGGCACTGGTTAACGCGGTACTCACAGATAAAATTTTAAGAAAACAGCCCCCATAAGCCAACTTGGTTCAAGGCAAGTAATAGATAACTAACCTCGAATTTTCAATTGCGTCGTCACAAAACCCCACAAAATGCGGGAATGCGGGGGAAAATTATTTGCGAGAATATTTTCGACGAGAGGCAATCAACGACGCTGGATCAAAGCAATAGAACGTTTGGATCAACTCACTATTAAAAAGATAGCGCGTTGCGTAACATAGTTGGATTATATTTGTCGCGCTTTTTCGGGCGCCCGCACGGCGTTCCCCGGATCTATGTGATTTAAACTAAACGCACGCAGTTCTTGGCGCTTCATTTTTACGTTTTGTTTTTGTTATTCTTGGTGCCGCTCGCGACACTGCGAGGTAGATTCTTTTTCTCTTAATTACTTCTTTTTGTTTCTGATTTAATCTAGCCCTTTTACGACTCTATTTCTCAATTCGGTTTTTCTTTTTCATCTATTTTTGTAAAAACCTATCCGACAT